>CM052360.1:17483181-18125681 GCA_028551475.1 Casuarina equisetifolia
ATTGAGTTTGCATCCACCCCTATTTTAATAATACGTGATTAGAAACATCCTTTACTAGTAACTTAGAGAAGTACCTTCTCCAATTATAACACAAAACTAAGTTGCACACAATAACTTACACAGACACAGCGTTCCTTTTCACAAAAGGAACAGTACAATTACAACTTCAAGTACGCGGCTTGATAAACAAGTTCTCTTGTACTACAAAAGGTACAACTTAAATATATTGTGTTCTTCAAACACAATTTTTAGGCTTAAATACACTACCCCTTAAAGTATTGCAATCGAGAATCGGGTTGACAGAACCGAGCATTCAGATTAGCACAATAGCCTCACGGAAGCCCCTAGCAATGTATAATCAACTTAATCAACGAGTGGAATCACAACTATATCATCAATTTTAGCTATAGCAACATGGGTTTCGTAAGATCATATGATTTCTCACCTAGGAAACTTCATAACAAATTCCACAATATAAATTGAAGGAATGATCCATTAAACCAATATTGCATGTGTGATATATATATAAAATAGAGAGAGAGAGAGAGAGAGAGAGAACCAAGTTTTTGTCACTTTAGGGTTTCAACAATTTCCATTCAATCACATCATAGTTTTCACATGACTTAAGATAGAGATTGGATGAAACTTCTATAATGACAGAGAGAAGAGAGAAAAAGAAGTTGCAAAATGACTCTAGAAGACAAAAGTGAAATTGCAATATGTCTGAAAAAAATATATATAATACAAAACCAATGGCTCTAATATTACTTGTTAACACCCAAGCCCTAACCAATCAACACAATCACAAATAAGAGTAATTAGGGAAATTCTCCCTCATTGTTAACTTAATTCTAATATTTAAAAAAAATCAAACCTAAATATAAAACAATCAATGACAATTAAGTAACACTAATTTCTAATTATCACTAGGTTATCACTAGACAATAGCTACAACTAGAGTTAATAACAAAATAACATTTAATATTAGAACATCTAGGGTGCCTTCTTTGTAGGTCCTAGCCCTTATTTTACAAAGCCTTCTCATCTATCTTTTTTAAGACCTACTATGGTTCCATTCTTGTCTTCAAAAATATTTCTATAACTCCTCACTAGTTTTAAAGACTTTATCTTGTCTCTATTCTTCTAGAAATTTTATTCAACCTCTATCTTAAGTCATGTGGATTGGACCGGGTCATAACATGCATATCTTCAATATTCAAGCATCAACAGACAATTTTAATTCGCATAGACATTGTTGGTTGCTCTGTCGATTGTTCTGTAGCCATCATTTCTTTGGCTAATCATCGCATCCTTTTGTCTTTTTGGCATGTTCATGTTCGGAGACATGATTTCTATTTAAACGAGACTGATATTCCCCCTTTATTTTTGTTGACAACGTTGTTGTAATTCTTTTGGATTTTAGTAATTATTCTATCCATGGGTAGAACGAGAGGAAGAAAAATGTGAGGAGCTGAAGCCTAGAGGGCTACTGGGTCCACCGCTTGTGACAAGGTCCAGTCCAGGCTACCATGTTGCTTCACCCGAGCGTGCCCTAAACCCTAAACCCCGAGCAACATTTTGAATGCAGGCGCTCAAGTCACTCTTCATTCTTCTACCCTTTGTGCTTCAGGGAAGAAGATTGTTTGCGGAATCGTCTACACCCGTTCTTCCTCTCCTCTTCCGTTCTTTTTCTTTATCCACTAAAGCCAAAACCCAGACCCCCCAGACAACCTCCCCCATCACCAATTACCTAATCACCACCTTTAAATTCTCCAAAACCCTAGCCCTTTCAGTCTCGACCCGCTTTTATTGGATCAAAACCCCTGAGAAGCCACAGTCCGTGATTCTTTTCCTCCAAGATATTGGACTTTCTGAGTCTCACATTCGGTCTGCGGTCCGGGTGTGCCCCCAAATACTCTTCTCCGATGTCGACAAGATCCTCAAGCCCAAAATGGACTTTTTCCGGGATCTGGGTCTTGTGGGTTCTGAGCTGGGCAATTTTATTTCCAAGAACCCCCCGCTCTTGTGTGTCAGCTTGGAGAGGAAATTGGTACCCTGCGTCCACATTCTGAAGAAGGTATTGTGCAAAGATAATAGCAACGAGGACCTTATACGGGTTCTTAGGCGGTGCAATTGGGTGGTAAGGGGAGACCCTGAATCAAGATTGATGGGCAACATTGCGTTCTTGAGGAGTTGTGGGATCGTTGGATCCCAGCTCTCGATGCTTTTGACTAGGCAGCCTTGGCTTTTCGTTACAGAGGAATCCAAGCTTAAAGATCTTGTTTCTCGGGCTCTAGACATGGGTTTTGCTCTGAATTCGAGGATGTTGGTTTATGCGCTTTATACGATTAGCTGTATGAGCAATGAGACTTTCACTAGGAAATTGGACTTATTTCGCACTTCCGGGTTTTCTTCGGATGAATGTATAGAAATGTTTCGAAAGCAACCCTCTTTGCTTAGGACCTCCGAGGAGAAGTTGAAGCTTGGAATTGAGTTCTTTATAGGGACGATGAAGTGGGAAAAGTCGGCGTTAGTTAGTTGGCCTGCGTGTTTCATGTTTAGCATGGAGAACAGAGTGATTCCGCGGTACAAGGTTATGGAGATTTTGAAGTCCAACAGATTATTGAAGAAGGACCCTAGCTTTGCTTTTGTGTTGAATTTAACAGAGGAGGAATTCCTGGCCAAGTTTATAACGAAGTTTGGGGATCACGCTGAGGAATTGTTGGTAGCTTACAAGGGTCATTTGTTGGATTCTTCTTCTGAAGATAAATCTTGATTCATGTTGAATTTTCATATTCCTTGGTAAGATTCCTGGGCAAGTCCAATATAAAGTGCGAAGAGGAAAACCAACTTCGTAGACATTTATTTTGACATATGTCCTTTTTGTGGTTCCTGTGGAAACTACCAAGACCTTGTTGCTTGACATTGTATTCTTTTTACCATATGCATTTAGCCAATGCCGTATTCGTGGGATTTGAAATTCATGTTTCAACTCATTTCTTTATAAATTACTTTGTCAATATATTGTATTCCCTTCTGAAACTTGGTAGTTATAAATGAAAAATATTAAAGTTGTTTCTTGAGAAAAAAAACTTTAAGCTTAAGTTATTCTGCTTACCTCTAATCAAGGCAAACCAAGTACAATTCAGCTAAAGGGATGTTGGCTAAAACTTCAATTTGGAATAAGTAATGTTAAAGCTAGAATTCGAATTAGTAAGAGAATCAAGTACTAAAGGAAACCAAAATCCAAACAATCACCGTACAATTAGAGAAACTTCTAATTAAAATATTATTATCCCTCTTGGTATAAAGCTCCATCTGAATGTTCCATACATCCTTTCTTCAAATGCAAACTTAAAGCATCCAACGTTTCAAATAAAAGCCAGCCTTCCGGAGGACATCTATGCTCAGCTGTAAATATATGAGTCTGCCCGTTCACTTGAATAAGGCTTTGTCCAGGAACTTTTCTCACCTTGTAAGACTTCATTGCTGTTCTTAATGCTGCAACCCCATCCCACCTTCCCACCGATGCATACATGTTAGCCATCTCCACGTAAGGAACAGCCACTTGAGGCTCCAATTCAAAGAGTCGGCGTGATGCATATTCACCAATGTCTATATTATGATGAACCTTACAGGCTCCAAGCAATGCACCCCACATGCCTGCATCAGGCTTGACGGGCATGTTCTCTATGAACTCTAATGCTTCTTGTATCCTTCTTCTGCGTCCAAGAAGATCTGCCATACAGGAATAATGGTCTAGTCCCGGACTTATATCATATTTATTGGTCATCATCTCGAAGCACTCCCATCCTTTATCAACTAAACCTCCATGACTACAAGCTTGAAGAACAGCTAGAAATGTTATGTGGTTTGGCTTCAATCCCAACTCCAACATCTCGGAGAAAAGAGTCAGAGCTTCTGCAAATTCTCCATTTAAAGCACAACCTGCAATCAGAGTTGTCCAAGAGACAACACTTCTTTCAGGAATGGCATAGAAGAGCTCCCGAGCATCATTTATACTTCCACATTTAGCATACATGTCAATGAATGCATTGCAGACTATGAGATTATCTTTTAATCCATTTGAATTGGAATAGAAATCAAACCATTTTCCGAGCTCCAGTGCACCTATTTGGCCACAACCTGAAACCAAAGAAAGCACAGTAAACAAATCAGGTTTCTTACCAGCTGCTTCCATAGCATTAAACAAGGCCATCGCCTCATCCATATCCCCTTTTTCAGCATACCCACTAATAATAGCAGTCCAAGAAACGCAGGTTCTGTCAGACATGCTGTCAAACAAAAACCTTGCTGAATCCACATCTCCACACTTGCAGTACATAGACACAAGGGTGTTGACAACAGCTATATCTAAGTCACAACCCAATTGAATTCCATGACAATGAATCAGCATGCCTTGTAATAATGCCTCTGATTGCACACATGATGACAGTGTAGTAACAATGGTACTTGAATCGGGAATAAATCCACCATGCAGCAGGCATTTGTAGGAATTAACAACATTAAAGAAATTTTTCAAGTTTGCATACCCTGCAATCATGGAATTCCACGAGACAACCGTCCTCACATCTCTGTTGATCTCATAAAATACCATCTCTGCAGAACCCAGGTCATCACATTTGGCATATGCAGCAATCCAAGTGTTAGCAACTGAAACATCAGCATCTACGCCAACTTGAATCCCAAATGAGTGAAGTGATTTTACCATTTTCAAACTCCTAGTATGCAGAACTCCTTGAGTAAGTCCAATGACAGTAACTGAATCAGGATGAATCCCTTCAAACCTCATTTCATGCAAAAGATGTGAAACTCTATCAAGAAAACATGATTGGGCAAACCCAAGAAGTATTGCATTCCACGAAGCTATATCTCTTACGGGCATCCTCATAAACAACCGGTGAGCATCATCCAACTGATTGCATTTGCAATACATGTCAACCATTGATGTTTGCACAAAGATATGAGACCAAAATGGAGATTTCACGACATGGGCGTGAATGGTTTGGGAGTATCCAGCATTGGAGAGCTTGGCACATGCTTTTGCTATGAAGATAAATGTCAGATTATCTGGTTGAATACCATGTTGCTTTATTTTGCAGAAGAGAGACAAAGCTTTGTCGGTGGAACCATGGTTCACAGCTTTTCTTATACTGGAGTTCCATTGACCAATGGTTGAGAAATTCAAAAAGTAATTGAGACGTGAAGCAAGCGAATATTTGATCATTTCTCATTCTCTGAGGTCTGCAGATTTTGATGTGAAACAAAAATGAGATAATGCACTTCCCTTACACACTGCTTAAAATTAAATCATGACAGAACCAGTTCACAAAGTATGGAACCGTAATTTATCCATTTGAAATAAAATGAAAATGCCTTTCATTGCCACTACTCTTTTAGGGAAAACAAAATGCTTTAGATGCTAAAATCAATGCTCTATAATCTCACGAACACAACGAGCAACTACTTTATCATCAATTTACGATCCATCAAACCGAGATAATAACCCAACATTCCAAAACATATTAAGTTCAAAACAATGGAAACAATTACATACTACGGAAATCTTGGCAATAACGATGAGGTTTGATACACTCGACTAGATTAGAAGTATGATTAGGCATTTCATCAGAAGCATTCAAGATTTATATCATGAACAAGTGCCTGCCATCCTGCTACCCTCAACTGCGTACTGCTATGCACATCACGCAAATTGACTGGCTAAAATTCCAACTTTGCAGGTTTCATGCCTTATGCTTTCTTGTTTTTCGGGGTTTTGGGAGATGCAACATTGGCGCATAGCAGTACACAGTAACATCAAACACAACAATATTGATTTAGTACAATTGAATCTCTAGCTTCTAAACCCTTAAGTCTTAGTTTGAAGATTCATGTAAAAGGTTCTAGAAACTGTTTACTTAAGAGCCCTCTACAAACTTCCTACCAACTTGGGATAAGTGACTAATATAAAGCATATCAAATATGCAACTTTTCCACAAAACCATCCCCGCTTACAAGATACACTACAATCTTCAACACCCCCCCTCTCCCTCTCTTTTTGGGCTTGTTAGAATTTTGTACACAAGATCTCGTCTTTAACAAAGATATCGTCTTCCTTTATAGAACAACGTTAGACATTACTGCTTTTTCATTACAGAAATTCTATCGAACAGAAGGGGACAAAAGAATCGCATAATGAGCTAGTAAAACCTTCTGAAAACAATTCTCAAAGCTGTCACTATGAAGATATAGTCCGTATCATTTTAAATTCACCGGCAGTCAAGCAGTGACAAATTTCCAGATTCCAGATTTTAAATATAAAGATGAAAGAAAACCAGCTTTGTAACTCCAAGGACAAGAAAAATGTTCGTGATGATAGCTTGGCAAATAATTACGTAGTACTATCGGGGGGCAATCCCCAGCTGGGTTTCAGAACTTATTACAGGAGCCGAAGAGAGAGAGAAGCACCTTTGCAGTGTCTCGGAGTCGGCTATTTGCCGGGTAGGGACCGTGGCCGCTAAGGAGGAAGAGAAGGCAACTCACATAAATCCTTCCGATGTTTCGATGTCGAGGTTGAAACTCCAGATTCCGACAATGAATCTCCAAAATATTTCCACGCATACTGAACAAATATCAATCACCCGCTTGCTTGTTTGTCTTCTGTTTGGAAGAAAATTCTCAAAAATTAATACATTAAAACCCCTTCTGACATATTGGAAATATTCTTGAAAGGAAGGATAAGCTAGTTTAATCACCAATTTTTCTGCATGTTGTTTTGTTTCATAAAAATTAGTGGGTAAATCTGTCTTCAAATAAAACTGAACATTACCTTCATATAATTGACCTCATCATTTTGTACTAGAAATATTTAACATCATGTAAATTTTTCAACCCACTTCATTTCAATGAAATCTTGCCAAATTGAATTATAAAACTTCTTATTTTTAATTTATAGCAGCATAAATTTATTATCGAATGACAAAGCAACTAACAACATATTTCTTTACAAAATTATCAACGTGGGTGCATGAATTTTTTGGGTTACCTGAATATATCTCTTTTTCGGTTTTTTTAGCAGAGGATGCTGGGCCATTGAAAATAATATTGAGTTAAACTCGATTTTTAAAAGAAAAATATTTAATATTTATTGCACGACTATATGACAAAAGAAAACAAGAACAAAGGAACTTTAGTTTGGTGGGGGCAAATGGAAGCTCCAAATTTGCCTATGTTTGGACCAAATTTTCGTGGAGAAATTCTTAATTTTCTAGTATATAGTTGATACTTTCTTTGGATATTCCAGGAATTAAATATTCACAATCTAATGCTTATGGGACCTATTTTTGGCATGGTTTAACGGTATTTTAAGTGTTGTTTGTCATATTTGGGACATGTGTCTACAGTAGTTAGCATATTTTGTATTGTGTTTGACACGTTTATTTGATTATAAGAAATATGCATAAATTATTTAGTATATATTAAACGTTGTATTAACATGTACTTTTATATATGTATATGGTTATAACATGTGTCGTGGATTACACTTATTGAAGCTTATTATTTAAGATGTAATTTAGAGACAAAACAGCCCTTAGTTTATCAAGACTAAATTAAATATTGTATGATTTCTAAGTAATATAAAGTATATCTTGGTATGAGATAATTATGTGATTCAATTTGGTTGCAACAATCAAAATGGCACTTTTGATTGGATTTTGGAATATCAATCTTAGATGGTAGTAAGGTATCTCTAATTTTAATCATGGTCATACTTTTAAGGAAGTGATTATGTAAGGATGCTTTGAGGGACACATAGATAACACATGCTTGAGTATTGACTAATTTGAATAGTCTATGCATCCAAAGATGATAAATTACAAAGATTTAGTATATGGTTTACTTGTATGGTTTTAAGTTATATTGTACTCATATTATACTACTGGTACATATTGCCATTTTTCAATCTCCTTTTTTGTTAACAACAATATTGTTACTATTTTGGTTATTAAGGGGTCTAACTTTAAGAAATGGAAGGAGGACATAATGTTTGTCATAGAAATGATAAGTGTATATTCTGCTTTAATTATGGATAAGCCAATGGATCTCATTATTCAAAGTAGTACGTATAATAAGTTAATGCATGCTACATGATTAAAGAGTGATCATATCTAGTTATTGTCCATGAAAAGGTTAATTGAGAAGCACCTTAAAAAGTAGTTTGTTGTTAATTGCATTGCTAACTCCTTTCGAGTTATGGATTGGATGTGCATATAGTCTTAACCATCTTAGAGTTTAAAGATGTCCTGCATATGAGGTTATATAATCTAACTTTGAGCAAGTTGGACTCAAAAAATGATTGTTGCCCATTTTTGTATCATATCTAAATCATTCAAAAGGATATTACTTTTACAATCCTAGTGAAAAAACTAGGATTGTAGAATAAAAAACAACAAATTTCCTAGAAATTGATGTAGTAAAGAAAGTTAGTTGTTCTAAATCATACATAATAGTAGCAAAGCTGACATGACTATTTCATTTCCTTTATATATACATATGGATATAAAGCTCATCACACCAAAACTTGGACTTGATAAAGTAAATGAACCTATTATTGAAACGTTTCTTCTTGATGCGGTGCTCTAAGAATGCCTAAGGATGGGGAGAGAGTGAGTTTTCCTTGTATAGAAATATTGGCAATTCTAGGATGATAAAAAATGAACATATATGGTGAACCTCCAAGGTCCATACTACCTTAGATTGCCCATTTGTCTTAGATGATAAGTGGTAGAACAGTTGAATTTAGTGTCTTAAAGTTTGAACATCTATTTCCAAAAGGCATTGGTAAAAATGGGATCCTAATTACATATTATACTTCGTAGAATCCCATAGAGCTTGAAAATATTATTAAAGTTCGCTTGGGCCACACCAACAAGAGTGTATGGATGAGCTAATTTAGAGTAACGTGGCTACTGGAATAAGTAGTCCGAAGCATCAAGTGAAACGGTTGTTTTGTAAATAGTAGCTATCGTTTTACTTTGGGGTAATAAGGGTTAGCTAAGAGTCTAGTTGTTAATAGAGTGTTGAAAAGGATGTTGGTCCTTTGTTTTTGAGGTCTTTTGTCAAACACTATAAAAAAGCTGAGGTTTTCGCTTTCCCTCTAAAGAGACCGTTATCAATCCACCTTGTAAATCTTCAAAAATGGGCCATAAACTGAAGCACACGCGGAGTTTTGAGATCGTCCAACCCTTGCGCCTAGCATGCTCTGTTTCAGGGCTGTTCGAGGAGGTCTGTATAATGGATTATGAAGTGTTTGACCTTTATTTCTTTATTTAACTGTCAAGCTATGAAGGGTTAGCTTCTAACTCCATATTTCCAACGAGTAAGTAATGTTGGTGGTGGATGATCAAAGGGTACCTTAGGAAAGAACATGTAGGAGGCATTAGTAGAGAGACGTGAATCAAGATAAGAAAAGAGAAATAAACGATAATGGATTATGAAGTGCACGTTTATTTCTTTATTTGATTTTATCTAATGTTTAGTTGATCGAGAAAGTTTTGTACGATACAAATGTTCCTTTTTTCTAATGTTAGAAGTCTTTTAAAATTCTAGGTAGATGTATTTTACTTGTAAGTCTTTTGTTATATAAAATATATTTAATGTTGAAATTAACCTACATTCAAGTAGCTTCTTTTTTTTTTTTTTCCTTACGTGCGCATTCAATTTTATATATCCAAGTGTGAACTTAAATTTAAGAAATTTTAGATTCTATTAATTTACCACTAAAATAACAAATAATTGACCATTCAAGTGGATTCTGTTAAAATAAATTACTCCATTTTACTATTCTTTCTAAAAGCTACGCAGCTGGGTGACGCGCCTGGCTCGGAAAACCAAGTTCCCGCTCATTTTCCCGCCAAGCACAGGGGAAAAGAAATAAAAAGGAAATTCAGAGAATAGCAGAAACCCGTCCCCGGCCTGGATGAAACAAACAGCGTGAGAAAATGGAGAATGCTAAAGCAGCTGCACCCACAGGGTGCTACAATTGCGGCCGCCCGGGTCACTGGTCTCGTGACTGCCCTTCCTCCGCCGCCTCAGCCCCGGTCCCTAATCTGGACTCCACTAGACCCCCCTCTTCTGGGACCACGAGCACCGAGAAGCCGAAGAAGGTCACGAGATCGAGATCCAGGCCAAAGCTCACGCCAGAACGTCTTCTATCCGATGATGGCCTCGGCTACGTTCTTCGCCACTTTCCCCGCGCCTTCAAGTGCCGCGGTCGGGGTCATGAGGTACTCTGCAATTTCCTCTTCCTTTTCTCTCTCTCTCTCTCTCTCTCTTCCCCTTGTCTGAATGTTCTCAAATAGAGGCGCTCGGATGCTTCCTATCTCATGGTACTTCTGTAATCTGCATTCGGACATCCATAACCATTGGTGGCTTGTGATGTACTATAATAATGTCCTCTGTCTCTCTCACTTTGGTTGTTTTTGGCCTACATTTCTGCATTCGGACTAATCATGGGCGGCATGCTATGTATTATGTCCTCTCGAAGCATTTATTCTGCTGTTGAATTAATGCTTCCAAATTCTGGACTAAAAGATAGAGGATATTGGCTACTTTTTATTTTTATTTTTTATTTTTTCTTCTTCCTCCGTTTGTTGATCCTTCCTTCACGTCGACTGGCACTTCATTTGTTGCTTCTGTGTGTTATAAAGTAACCAAATTGTACTTTCTAGGTGAGCGATTTGGGAAACCTAATTGGGTTGTATAGTGAATGGCACTCTCGTTTGCTCCCTTATTACTCATTCGATCAATTTGTACATAAAGTGGAACAAGTTGCTGCTACAAGACGCGTCAAGGTGAGATGTCCGTTTCAAAGTCATTTTGGTTGAGTTCTCCAAGGGAATTTAAATGCTGTTTGCTCCTTCATCATTTCTCAATATTACTTATGTTAATTTCGTGTCAGAATGCACGAGTTTTAAATGGAGATCGCATAATTAAAAAGCTCACAGAAACGGTGAAAACTTATCCAATGTAGAGTGGGTTTTGTTTACCATTTCTGCAATCATGTTTAAATTGATAGGTCTATTTCCTTGGTCATATTGCTGAAGACGATGAATACATAATCTATGAAGTGGATGATTGATATTTGATTACATGGTTAATGCCACTTATTTCCAGGGGGATCTGTAATTTATTAGTTTCTATTAAGTTGATTATATTAGGCAAGCTCATGCTTAGTGACGCCAGTGTTGTGCTGAAAATCTGAAAAGCTTTTACTGGTAGTGAAATAACAAGGAAAAAAAAGGGGTGGGGGGTGTGGAGGAGGAGGGGGAAGATGTAAGGAAAAGATAAATAGATAGAGATGTAAGGAATTGAAGGCACAGAAAATTGGGGACCAAACTTATAATCCTTGCTGTTACCATAGTGATGGTTACCCTCAAGAGTCCATGTTAAATATCAAGCAATTTTCTCGTGCCTTTTGTCCAAAAAATGTTCTAAAAATATATCATTTCATCACAATCCGTGGTAGAAAACTGATAAAAGTATGTTTCATTTTAGTTGACCTTTTGCATGTGTCTTCCCCCAAAAATTATGAGATTACGCAATGTATCATCTTATGATTTTAAGCTTAGTATGTGTATTCATTCTGTAAGAATGAAACATAGGGGAATTTGAATGAACTTGATAACCGAAAAAGGAGTTTTGAAGTAGATCTAGATTTTTTCTAGAGATGGCAAAAAGCTGCTGTGGCACTTGTCTTATAGATCTATCACCAAAATTTGCGACTGAATCTCCTGGTAGCATGATAGTAGCTACTCCAACTGAGCTTTAATGCGTATCATGTACTCTCTCTCTCACATCCCCCCTCACCACCCCCCCTCCTCCCCCCCCCCCCCCCTTCTCTCTCTCTCTCTCTCTCTCTCTCTCTCTCTCTCTCTCTCTCTGTCCTACTTTTGTTCAGTATTTTGCAAAAAGCCACGTAATGATCACAAATCTTATTCAATTTTCTCCACATTCTGAACAGATGTGTATTAGAGAATTACGAGAGAGGGTTGCCAAAGGGGGAGATCCAACAAAGCTGCATGAGGCACCAAGAGAACATGACAATTCAAATTTTCAACAAGGTATTTAGTTTTTTTCCCCCCCTACTGCTGCTGTTGTTGCTTGAAGTATAATGCACAGCAATAGTGATGGTTTCAAACACAATGTATGAGAAGAAAGGGGATAGTTCTTAGCCAAGCAAAGACATACGATAGCAGTGTTAGATAGAAGCAAACGACAGCCTTGCAAGAGAAATTTAGTGACAAAGCTTGGCAAGAAGCCTGAGATAGTTGATAGAGGAGGTATCAATTGTGTCACTAAAAAAGCCTATCTGAAACTTGGCATCTAGGGACAGGAAGTCTGTCCCACAAACCTATCAATAATCGAATTTTCTGGAGTCAAATCGTAGCAAAATATGTTGGATGAGAACTTTAAAATGTTTTTACACAAAGTAGTTACAGTCGGTTTAATTTTCTCTCGGGGGAATGAGGACAGTTCCCAAAAATACTAATTTTAAGCCTTTGAGTGCTTTTGGAGGCCTGTTGAAGGTGGTAGATTAAGGATCTTATAATAGTAACTGCAGACATCAATATGGCTTGCTTCAGTTACATTATGGTGTGAAATCACCTTCGAAAGAGATGAACAGAAGGAAAATAAAAAATAAAAAAGTAAAGAAACAAAGAAACAGGAAACCCCTACTTCTAAATAATCAGATTCATGAGCCACCACTGTAGCCTGTGTTTAGTATGTAGATCCATAAAGATGCCGGAGGCTCCTACAATTAGGAATTAAAGTTTAAATAAGATAATAAAAAAATGATATACTATCAAGAAGCAAGAAACATTAGATTGGATGAGTTCTTAAAAACTGATCTAAGATTTCTGGAAAAGTTTTGCTGGTGGACCAACTTCTTTTTTCGGCAAGTGGCATTGAACTGTTGCCATTTTTTGGCTGCTACTGTTCTGGCATCCAATTTTCTGGTTTGGACTTCTTTTAATATTTCCCATTCGCAAGTTGTTACTCTTTCCTTTAAGGAGCAAAGACACGTAACTTTGACGTTAACATTTGTCTGTTCTATGAATTTCAAGGCTTGTGGGTTGGGGGACAGTTCATTCCTCATCTTTCCATGAAGCCTGGATAGGTCAGTGATTTTAAATTCCATACCACCCAACATTTGTTTAAGACATAATTTCCTAGCCCTTGCTTTTAAAGCTAGGGTGGTACAGGACTCCAGAAATACCTTCCCCACTATGCACCAAGGAATCACTAGAGATTAGTTGTTTTCCGAAGAATGAAATGTTATATTGATGGGTGGATAAATCTGATAATAGATGTTCACACAAACAATTTTGGAGTTGGGGGACAGTTCATTCCTCATCTTTCCATGAAGCCTGGATAGGTCAGTGACTTTAAATTCCACACCACCCAACATTTGTTTAAGACATAATTTCCAAGCCCTTGCTTTTAGGGCTAGGGTGGTACAGGGCTCCAGAAAAACCTTCCCCACTATGCACCAAGCAATTACTAGAGATTAGTTGTTTTCTGAAGAATGAAATGTTATATTGATGGGTGGATAAATCTGATAATAGATGTTCACACAAACAATTTTGGAGTTGGGCGACAGTTAATTCCTCATCTTTCCATGAAGCCTGGACAGGTCAGTGACTTTAAATTCCACGCCACCCAACATTTGTTTAAGACATAATTTCCCAAGCCCTTGCTTTTAGGGCTAGGGTGGTAAAGGACTCCAGAAAAACCTTCCCTACTATGCACAAAGGAATCACTAGAGATTAGTTGTTTTCCGAAGAATGAAATGTTATATTGATGGGTGGATAAATCTGATAATAGATGTTCACACAAACAATTTTGGAGTTGGGGACAGTTCATTCCTCATCTTTCCATGAAGCCTGGACAGGTCAGTGACTTTAAATTCCACGCCACCCAACATTTGTTTAAGACATAATTTCCCAAGCCCTTGCTTTTAGGGCTAGGTTGGTAAAAGACTCCAGAAAAACCTTCCCTACTATGCACAAAGGAATCACTAGAGATTAGTTGTTTTCCGAAGAATGAAATGTTATATTGATGGGTGGATAAATCTGATAATAGATGTTCACACAAACAATTTGGGGTTGCGGGACAGTTCATCCCTTATCTTTCCATGAAACCTGGATAGGTCAGTGACTTTAAATTCCATACCGCCCAACATTTGTTTAAGACAAATTTCCAATTCCTTGCCATTAGAGCTGGGGTGGTACAGGACTCCAGAAAAAAACTTCCCCACTATGCACCAAGGAATCACTGGAGATTAGTTTTTATCTGAAGGATGGAATGCCGTATTGATGGGTGGATAAATCTAATAATAGATGTTCACAAACAATTTTGGGGTATTATTGGCTTGGTACTTAGTTGAATCAAGTATGTTTCCTTAAGATTCATAGTAATCTTTGTTTAATCTTGATATATGTTTCTCAACGCCTGTAGAGGTTGTGGACTCTGAGGCAGTGGGCCATCAGAATGGTGAGCCATCTTTGAGGAATGATGATGCTGATGATTTACAAGATATGCTGTATGACGCTCATAAGAATGATAATGAAGTAAGTTTTCTTGCTTTTTATTTGTTTATGCAACATTGCAGTTTGGAATCATTTATCACGAAAGATTGGAAAATTGGTTGGTTTGATTGCAGTGAAATATAAACATAGTTAAACTATTGTTGTCTAAACAGGGAATAGGCTTGAATTGAGTAAAAACTATTTCAAAATAAAGTTATATCTAGAAGTTTAGCAAATGCACTTAAATTGTAAAAGTTCAATATTTTCACCTTTGTCTATTATATGGTACCACATATAATCACAATTCAAAGTGGTACATTTTCCTTAAATGGTTAAAATTCAGAAGTTTAAAAAAGTTTTCTCACGAATTTCTGAGAATTGAGGAGTTTTTCTCCTTTCCTAGAACTATATAGGTTAATTTAGATTGCTTCTTTCACTGAAATAATATATCACTTACCATCGTTTGAAATTTTTCCCCAAGCAATCAAAAACCTTTTCTTTTGCTAGAGTTTTGTTGTCCTTGAGGCACTTGTTTACAATTTCAGCTTGGTTTTGGCGTGTTCGATTAGTTGCAAAATGGATGCCATCTTGCTCTTTCTTTCTGAGAGTTTAATTGATGTGGTCTTATTTATAAAGATAGTTTGGGTAGTTCAAATGGGGTTCCTTTCGCTTGATTTATCATCCACATTACATAGATGCTAATGGGACTAATGTAACCATTAAGTGGGGGAGGTTGTTGAGTCTCACCGTGTGCATGTGACTTGCACACTAGCGTTTATTTTTCTTCCCCAAACCACGGCTGCTTTTGAATGTCACTATTGCCTGTTCTTTCTTACAGTTTTTGATCTACCAAAGCTTACTTTTTGTTTCTCCCCTGCCAAACCATTGCTTCCCACTGCATTCTTTTCCAGTCATTTCCCTCTATCATGTCTGTCTCTTTCTCTCACCAACTCAACTTTCCATAAAATATTTTCTGCTTTCATTCCTTTTGGTTTGTTTTCTGTTTCCTGCCAACTCTATCATACCAACCTGAGCTCGAAATTGAAGGAAATTGTCCAAGCTGACCCTCATTTGTCTGTAAAGGGTCCTTGAGCTCATTCCATGTTGAAAATTGGAATGAGGATGTGAGCTATAAACAAGTGTGTAGTGTTCTGTGAGTTTGGCATAAGAAAGTTGACATTAGTGTGAGCTGATAAACAATTTTCTCAGATTTCGTAACCGTGTTTACATGATGTCCCAGGAATTAATGTTGTCTCTTGTCTATGTTAAAGTCAAAGGTGCATGCTCTTAGTTATTTTATTGGAGAGCTTGTGCATAAACATTTTGGACCTATCCTTGTATCCAAGTACCTATACGACGAAGTTGTGCTGTTTTTTTTGTTTTTTGTTTTGGGTGCTTTATCCCAATGGTTGCCAGTAAACTATTTTCTTTTGCTATGAAATTGTTCATGGAATCATCATTGTGAGTAGTCTGGGACAGAAAAAACAGTCCTACCCACAAGGAAAAAGACTCTTGCAATTTATTGTTGTAGTTAAACCAACCCACCTCTTGCCAAAGATGACAAGAACAAAAAAAGTGGAATATGAAAGCTGATTTCTATTTTTATGCTCAAAATAACAGAAGAGAAAGAGTCGTTGGGGCATATTGAGTATGCAGGTATGCCAAAAGCTACATGGCTGTCTATGCCACTTTTTAAGGACAATGATGATTAGTTCGAAACATTGGAGAATGAAGTTCTTTTACCATGAAATTCTACAATTAGATTTTGAATATAGAATTATGAGGAACTTAATCATCTGGAAATTGAGATAAGAACATAATGGTTTCCTCCACATAAGCATATAATGTGGAATACTGGTCATTTAGTGACTAGTAACATTCTGGGAAGTATCTTAAGTTGTATGCTCAATTCAATTGGCCAGCCATGGAGCTGCGTATAGCTTGGGATGAAGAAAAGACATTTTTTAGTCATGTAAGAAGATGAGGTGACTAATAGGAAACCATCGAAAGTGGGTGAGAGAAAATATTGCATAGCTTATAATCAAGAGCTCAAGATATTTGGCAAGGAGATAATGACATTCGAGTGGTTGTGGAGGTTAAAATATTGAATGCTATAATCTTGGTAATGAGGCTATTATGCTGGAGATTGTCAGCTCTAAAGAAAGCCAACGAGGGGAAACATTGAGCATCAAACGATTTATGAAGATTGATATTATCTTGTAGATAAATAAGGTTCTTTTAAGGGTTTTTTGTTAGAGTAAATCTTGATTGCTAAGGTTGTTTGGAAGAAAAGGTAGGCTCTGACTCTTCAAAATCATTTCTAAGGTCACCCCTCAACAATCAGTATGTTCATTACAAGTTATCTATTGCAACTGAGCCCAGAGGTGAAATAGCACTAGTAATGACTAACCCAAGACCATATGGGTATAAATTAAATTATTGGCTATACTTGGATATTAAAATAGCCCTTTCGTACAACTGGGAAGTTGGAGCACCGAGAGTTAATGATTGCGCCAGATTTTCAGATACAGTTGTATAATCTCCTCTTATGTATCTAGTGTAAGGGACTCAGGTTCTTAATATCACAATTGAGAACCTTAAGTAATTATGTGATATTTGGCCGAAGGGATGTGAACATGTATGGGATTGTTAGGTACATTGATTATAAAGGGAGGTCTAGGGCATTAAGTCCATAAGGTGTAGGTGTTAAAAAAAAATGCATTTGAATGCAATTATTGACTTGTGGGCACAATTTACGTGACAGCTGGCCTGAAAGATGTGAACGTGTATGGTATTGTTACGTACACTGATTACAAAGTAAAGTAATTCTATGTACATCATGTCAATAAAGTTGGACCTAAAGTTTGAAGCTGTAAAGGAAAAGGAGAAAAATATATGTTACTCTTTCAAACTAATAGTATCTGTAAAACACCTTTAAATTTCAATTTCATATTTCCATTTTCCAAATTACTATTGTGATTTAACTGTTTGGTTAGATTTGACAATAAGATGAGCGGAAACTTTTGTATGTAATATGCCTGAAGAAATGTTTTGGTTAAGATCTTGGCACATTTGTTTGTTTCCTTTCTTTTTTTTTCCCCTCCCTGTGGAAGGGAAATTTGAACGTTTCAACTTAAGCATGTATACAAGCATGATGCAGGTGCTTTCAGTTGCTGAAAAGCAAGAAGAAATTAGAATAGAAGGTGAAGGCTCGAGCATTCATATGGTCGGACCTTCACAATTTGTGTCCCTCTATTGTTGGAAATTATCAAATTGAGAATTTATTTGATGTGCCTAGATTTTGGCCGTCAAACTTTGTATTTTTGTGGGAAGTCAGACCTGTGAACGAGTTATTAACTGTGAATTTCTTTGCCCCCATAACCACCTGCAGAACCTGCACGGTGAGACGAATGCTACTGTGGAAGTACCTGCTAGTATCTCCATCCACGAATTACCAAATCACGAAGCCGCCAACTCTAGCGGAATTCAGGTCTCAGAAGAACAGAAAGCTCGTATGGAATCTAACAGGTTGAAGGCACTGGAGAGGGCAGCATCTCGGGCCCGCACATTCCAGGCGGCTTAACTGACTTCTTTACTCTGTTCTATTAGAATTTCGTTCTACGGGGCGGCTGTTTGGATGTTGGCTTGAACTTTGCTTCTTAGCATATGACACGGTGATTTCATTAAGAAGATAGTTATTTCTTTTTTCTTTCGTCTTTCATAATGTAAATCACACTTGGTTCTGGCCAGTTACAAATTTCATAGCCATCTATTCTATTCATTTGGTGTTTATAAGATCACTTACATAAGCGGGATCACCAAATCTGAAGTTATCATCATCGTGCCAACTCTCGAGCCAATGATTGATTTGGTCCTTGTTTTTTTTGGTGAAAGTCTTTTTTTTTTTAATGAACACGTTTAGATTTACTCATTTAGGAGTCAAACCTAGGATTAAGAGAACAATACTTGCTCTCAATTGTCAAAAAGTATATTGAATCTTATTTAACCCGAGTTTAAAAATATGACAAATTTTATTACTCCTTTAATTAGGATGGTTGTCCCTAACAAAAACATTGTTGTACTAGTATTTGCATATAATTTCTTACTATTTATTTAAAAGAAAGATAGATAATTTAGATCCATAACTTTTTAAAATTATCATATTAATGTTTAAATCAAGCGATCAATGACTACATTTAAACTGGCATGTAAATGGTTTGATACAACTATTTGTGGGAAAGACTTGTTAGGCTAGAACTTGTTTTTCCAAGAGAAACACGAGATGTGATAAGGAGAAAGTCATACAGAGAGCACTAAAGCCTGGGCTTAGTAGGAAAAGAAGTTCCAGGAAAATATGATGTGTTTGACCTTGCACTTAATTGTTGTCACTTGAATTTTTGTCAAATGATTTACATATTTAGATTTCATTTGACACTTATGGCCTAAGGAAACCTACCGCTACTAAGATAACCAGTTATAGGAAGTCAATGCACTTTGCAGGCCCTATGTGGCGTGAAACCAATCAATTAGGTGGTGTTAAGCCCTTTAGAACCTGTTCAGCACTACCAGACTAAATTAGCTCCATCAACCATGCCCGTCCCTCTTAGTTCTGGTGCAAAGCATCCTGTAGAAGCCGTTCAATGACAATGTTCAGGTTTTCTTAGCTTTAGAATCATGATATCTCGGGCCACAGGGACATTCAGAAGTCGAAAAAAAGGAGAGTCGACATATTCAGAAGTCGATCAATAAGCTGAGAAGCATATCCTGAGAGATATGATTTGTGGAGTTAAAAATCAAAGTTCATATAATTTAAGACAAATTTGATACACGCCATCTTTTTCCAAAAAAAAAAAAAAAAATTCCTAATATGATACACTATAAAACTTTTCGTATTATCCTTGGAGATGTGATTTGGAAGGTTCCACAACTATGCGGTTTTACGAAACTATATAGGAGAATCTACAAATTTTGATACAATTTAAAATTCCAGAAGATTCCATTATTTTTAAGTTTTTCATTTCCATTCAACGGTTTGTTCTTTCTGAGTGTTATGCGTCCATGTTTGTGAATATGTGATAGGATTCCTAGGCTAGACATCAAAATCCAACAAAAAGATTGGATCAATGCATTCTACTTGTGATCAAGTGCTACAATGACTTATTGTAAAGTATGTAGTTATTTCTCCATAGAAAAGCAATAAATCACGAAAAATAATTTAATTGAAAAATTGCTCTTATTAAGAAATATGGCCTCAAATTATGCTAGTCAATATACACTCTAATAGACTACTTGGCTACATCTTTCGATTGTCACGATAACTCATCTACAACTCATTTCTCTCACTTGGGCTTATACTCAATATGAAGTCCTAACCCATCATCTTCACCAACTATTTTTACTAAGAGGGAATAAAGATTTTTTCTTCCTAAAGGTGATTAAGACTTTGGTCATCAATCCTAACCACAGACTTTTGCCTGTGTAAATAGTGCCTCCATTTTCTCACCGCTTACACCATTGTGAGCATTTCCTTTTGGTGTGTTGATAGAAATAGATTCTTTTTCTTGATAGGTTGGCTAAAGAAGACAACTAGATTGCTTTCTTGAAATAGCATCCTACCTAATCCATTCTTAGATGCATCACAATCAATAACAAAGGCTTTTAAGAAATCAAGTAAAGCTAAGATTAAAGTGTGGACCATGGCTTCCTTTAATTAGTTGAAAGCTAACTCTACTTCAGGCCTTAATACAAAAACATTTTTCTTAAAAAGAATGTTCAATGGATGGGTGATAACTCCATATCCTTCTACAAAACATTAGTAGCTCCCTACAAGGCTGAGCAAGCCCTACAAGGACCACATTGTCATGGGTTTAGGTCATTTTGTGATTGCCTTAATCTTTTTTTTATCAACACTTACCCCTCCCTTTGATTATGACATGTCCTAGTAAAGCCATTTCTTGTTCCTAAATGAGCACTTAGAGTGCTTTGCATAGAACCCATTATTTTTTAGAAGTTTAAGCACCATTCTAACATGCTTACTTTAATCTCTTCAACTCTTGCAGTAAACAAGAATGTTATAAAAAAATATAAGTATGAACCTTCTTAAGACATCCCTATAGATAGTATTTATCATTGATTGAAATGTGAAAGGTGCATTCATTAGCTTGAAGGGCATTACCAGCCACTTTAAGTGATTGGGTGCATTTAGAAAGCTATTTTTGGAACATCCTCTAATGCCATCCAAATCTAATGATATGCAAAACAAAGGTCTAGCTTAGAGGAAACTTTTTCTCAATGTAGCTCATCTAGGAACTAATCCACATTAGGTATAGGAAATTTGTTTGGCATTATTTGGCTATTTAGGGATTTATAGTTTGTGCAAAGGCACCAAGAACCATCTCTTTTCTTAACTAGAATCATAGGGGATGAGAAAGGATTACTACTTGCTAGAACCACATCTAAGTCTAACAATTTCGTTACTATTCTATTAATCTCACTCTTTTGGAAATGAGGATAGTGGTATGGTTTCACTATTACTATTTTTGTCCTATCCTTCAAATGAATGTGGTGTTTGTGGCTCATCCTAAAAGGTAGGCTTTTTGGTTCATTGAAGACCTCATGAAATTCATCAAGTAACAAGGCTAGCATACCCTATGGCAGCTTATTAGTATTTAAATTTGCTCTGTATTTATCATTGATTGAAATTCATTAGGTAACATGATTGGTCCTTAAATTTGCTTTGTGTATTCTAGCATACCTTATGGTGTTTGAGAATGTTATAGGATTCTTCATACTCACACTGTCTCACAACTCTTCCCTTAAGCTGTTTATAAAGTAGCTTACCTATTACCTTAGGTTCATACCCCCAACGTGCATTAGCAAATGGGAGAAATCATGCTGGTACTTCTCCACATACCTTTTTTGTTGGTCTTGGTAAGTTCCCTATAAAGATCATGTAGGTGATTGGTACCACTTCTATCTCATAAGTTTATTGTGAAAGAATCTCACATGAGCTCTTCTTTAGGTTACTTATTTTTAAATAGATGAAACTAGATTTGTGTTTTATCTTTAAGATTTCATGAAGCATATGCTACATTCTCCATTTTAGACATGTGATAGAACTTAAAAAACTATTCTACTTGATTAATCTAGTCTAAAACCTTCCCTGTTGTAACAAGTAAAGTCCATTTTGATGGTGGGTCATGTCCTAATCAACTTGTTACTCCTAGCTCCATCAACATTCTTTTCTTTTTCTTCATGATGGTTAAAGCTTCCTTCATCTTTCAACTTCTTTGTCTTGTTGGTTGTTAGGCCATCCATCCAAGAATTAAGTGTAGTAAGCATTTGTTGCATTGTTTTGGTGAGTTCTTTGAACTTATGGTTTCCCTTTCCAACTTCTTTCTTCACATTAGGCATGATAACCTATGTCTCTAGTACCAGTTTGTTACATGGTTGTATAGCAAGTCGGCTTTAAGGGATGTCGAGTATGAAATTGGGAAACAAAAGGTTAACAAACCCCACTTTGAAATCAAAACCAAGGAGTTTTATAGTCATTATTAATGGTTAGGTATGGCAAGCTATTGGTCTCAAAAATATATTTTGAATGCCCTATAAGAAGTTTTGATAGTGAATGGTGTACCAAGGAGATAACCTTACCATTTTTGTATTATGAAAAACATGACTATTACTTTTTTCTTGTAGGCGAATAAAAATAGGTGGTGCCTTTTTCATTAGAAAAAGTCATGTAAAGTCGGGTAATGATGGTAATGGAGTTTGAGTCACCACCTCCTTTAGGTTTGTAAAAGCATCTTTTAGGTTTGTGACCCTTAGTAAAACCATCTTTCTTAGGCAGTTTGGTCAATGGCTTGTCAATAATCCTATGCCTTTTTATGAATCACCAATAGTATCTCATCAATCTGAAAATTCCCTTCAAGGCCTTTGTTACATCAAGCTATGCCCACCTTAATATAATGATGATCTTTTCTTGATCCATTCTCAAGCCTACCTTGCTAATTGTTTGCCCAAAGAAATTCACCATCTTGTAATTGATCCTCCCAACTTTGATTTTATACAAGGACATCATTAAAAAAAAAAAACATGAATTTTGTAGGAACACCTGAAAAACTGAGTTCATGGTAGATTGAAACATTGAAGGAGTATGATCAATTTGATTGTCATGACTAGAAATTTGAAATGATTATGACAAGTTTTAATTTTTGTCTTAGGAATATCTTTTGTTCTCATATAAATTTGATTATACCCTAATCGGAGGTCTAACTTAGAAAAATACTCTATGCCTTGCAAAATTTCTTTCTTGTACCTTTACATTTTGCAAGTCTTTTCAATTATCTTACTACCCTCTTGTTCTAGTGAAAGCTCACTCCATTGCTTGCCATAAATCACATCAAAAAGTTATTTTTGAGTGAGATGCTATAAATCATAAGATTGCTTAAAGATTTTAGGATCTACATTAGTCAACTTGCCTTATTATTATGTGATAATGAGATGATAGAGAAGATCTTTCCATAAATAATTGGTATTAGCTATCACTATGTGTGAAAGAAATTATAATAAGGAATGATTGTAACTCTATATTTTAACTAAAGAACAACCTCCAATTTGGTAAGAGTGTTAATGGAAATATGTCAATGATGATACATTGTCTAGGTTGATTGGTGATTTACTAACCTTCTTGGGTTCCTTGTATATTTGCATTGTGCCTTTTGTTAATTTGTTCATTTGATATGTAATAGTATA
Organism: Casuarina equisetifolia; assembly: GCA_028551475.1. Lineage (NCBI taxonomy): Eukaryota > Viridiplantae > Streptophyta > Magnoliopsida > Fagales > Casuarinaceae > Casuarina > Casuarina equisetifolia. The sequence continues at coordinate 17,506,548 of CM052360.1, forward strand.
GGCTTGAACCTATATATATAATGGTTGCTTTGTCTAGTTTTATTATCATCACAAATTCAATAGAATTGAATTCACATACCTTGATGGTCTCTCTCTTTTCGTCTCCTTCACATCCTGTGACAGATTTTGTGTAAATTTTTCTTTAGTTTTTTGCAATCCTTGAAGGTGGAAAAATAACGAATCTAAGTTTGCCAATTCCAAAAAATCAGCGACGACGCCATTTGGCGCCTGAAATATCATGCACCCATATGGTGCATTGTGGATAAAACGTTTATGCACCTATACAATGCGTTTTGGACATAAATTTCCTACAAAAATACACATCCCAGCATTGTTGTCATTTGGTTGATGACACCCTGCATTTTTTCCATCATAAATGTATAACGTCCAAATTCTATGCACTTTGACATATGTTCCCGAAGGCGTTTAATGCGTCTTGCAAAATGAGGGAAATGGTGAAGTTAGGCTTTTGTTCACCTAGCTAATCCTTGCCATTGTGTGACTTCGTTCCTTGGTGCCAAAAATTAGAATGTAAGAAAATGGGTAGCAAATCCACCAATTAAATTCAAGATAAGATGACAACAAAAATTTTCTTGAGTTTTTATCAAGCTTTTGAAATATCCTATATTTTGTGTATATGATTTAATGGATATAAAACCTCCAATATAAGTTGTTATCAAGCTTTTGAAATCTCATATAATATGAGCATTGAAGTTGATTTCAAACTCCAATTTCAGAAGGAGAACATCTAGTGTTTGCAAGGTAAAACGCCATGTCATCAATTAAGTGTAACGTCAATTTTCTTTGTTTGTAATTAGTTATTTTACATGCTGGAGTCACGAAATTATGTAGTTTTTCAAGGGTGAAAAACCTGTGTTTTAGAAATGTTAGAATCTCTAAGTGCTATTATTGCATCAAAAGCTATAATTGATTATCAAACAACTTTATTCCTTAATCACCTTAATAGCATATGGGCTTGATGGAACCGTATACACCACCAAGCCCCAACAGCCACCTCTCCTCCTCCTCCCAACAACTTGTTAACAACAAAGATAAAGCTTCCACTTGCTTTAACACTACGTGTTAAAACCCTTAAATGTTAAGACCCTAAACCTTTAAATGATAATCGTTAGGGTGCACGTCTTATTTCTTAACCTCCTCAATAGCAACACCCATAGGCCTGCTAGGATACCACACACACCCTAGTGCCAACGAAAGATCAGGGCAATCTCTTATAATCTTTGTTGGATTGATTTAGTGAAAGAAAAAAAAAATCTAGTTAGTTAGGTTAAAGAGAAAGTAGATGTAGATGCCAAAATATTTTAGATTGAACCATTCAAATCAATGTATTATTTATTTTTCTTCCCTTACTCTCTATGCATGCTTGTTAAATTGTTGCAGTCTTGTTTTAATTTAAAGACTATCATGCATGCATTCATCTAACATTTGAAAGTTTTGCCTTAAGTGAAATTACAACTTCGACCAAAACATTCTTATAGTTAAATTAATCAATTTGGTTCAAGTTAAATAAGTACCCGAAACATTGAATTAAATTGCAGAAGGTTCTTTTTTTTTTTTTTCAATAAGTACCAATCTGAAAGTTCAATATGAATAATATTTTGTGATAACGAAATATGTAGGTAAGTTTTAGTATTAAATTTATAAATTATTTGTAATTTGTCTTTAATTCATAGTAGTGTCTTTTGAGCCACGGACACAATAGATGCATATAGTGTGACGAATGGGGGGGAAAAATGGTGAAATGCAGCTTGTTATGCCGTAAAAGGTAATGCCCCGGACAAGGCTTGAAAGCTAAGCGGGAACAAGAATGTCTTTGCCGTCGTCTCCGTTCAATAAAAAAGAATGAAATTTGTTGCCTCAAGAGTGCAGCCCCTCCTCCTTCGCCCTCTCCCAACTCTCACCCGCCCCAACTCCTGCAACTTCCTAAACTTTTGCTCTCCCCGCAAGACACAAACCCTATCACTCCTGCGTTGCCGACCCATGGTGACTGTGAAGGAGAGGATTGAACTGACCGACACGGAGAGAAAGATCTTCGATAGGCTTCTCGGCGCTCTTAGCCACTTCGGTCTAACCAGTCAGCTGCGGGTGGCCGGCGGCTGGGTTCGCGACAAGGTCCATGGTTTAGCTTTTTGTCTCTGTGTTTCTCAAATTTAAAGCTGGGAATACAAATATAGGAGGAGGGCGTTGATAGTATTGTTGAAGTCAGCTTTCCTTAAATTTATCTGTTTTTGCAGCTTTTGGGGAAAGACTGTTATGACATTGATATCGCCTTGGACAATATGTTGGGGAGTGAATTTGTTGAGAAGGTGAGGGACTACTTGCTGTCTACTGGGGAAGAAGTGCAAGGAGTTGCAGTTATTCCAAGGTACGTGAAAATTCTAATGGTTTTTCAAAATTTTCACTTCTTCGTGGTGTCAAGGATCCTATACCGAATGCCCTTTTTCTCTCTACCAGCAAATGATGGGAAGCAATTTCATTTTCCATTCTTTTCTTTTGTTGTCTCTTTTTCAATTTTTTATTTTCTGTTGCAAAAACCAAACGGGGATGTACAATATGCAATGACCAAGACCACTTCAAAGGAATAAGTAACCTTTGAAGCCAACGAGGCCAAAGATTGCTCAACCTTTGTTGCTTAAAAAATTTCCCCTGTCGCAGTCAGAATGCAACGTCCTTTCTTCAGTAAAGCACGGCGATAAGAACAACCATCGAGTTGATTCCAGTAGTATGGTTTTCTATACCAATGGAAGTAGCACCTTCATATAGTTATAAGCCTGTCTGTTAAATCCAGGACCAGGTTCATGAAGTTACTGTGTTAATTATCCTACTTAAGGCAAATGGAAGTATCCACTTCATATAATAGAAGCTTGTCCATCAAATCGGGTTTCAGGTCCTACTCTAACCAAATTGAAGTATGCCTTTCGTATCATTTAAGCTCATCAGTCGAATGGAGGTGCAGGTTCATTGAGTTTGGTTGCGTTTATCATCCTACTGAATCAAACGGGCCTGCAAACCTCCAGTTTATAATTTGATCCACTTGCATATATTTGTTTTGTATAGGATTTTTGTTTGGAGTTCTGATTTGTTTCTCAAATTCCTTGAGTGAAATTCTTGCCAGTTATGTATTTAAAACAATCACTGCTCATTTTGTCTTTTATTTGACTCGGCTCCATTTCCCACGTATTAACCACAAGTTTTGTGGGCGTGTGCGTATGTATGTGGATCTCTCCACATATATACACATATAGGCTATAAGAGACAAATAGCACCCTAGTTCTCACACTGTAATATGCAACAGATAGTACTAGTGTGGTGAAGCAAACGTTACCAAGTTATAAAACATCTAATGAGTTGACTTCTAATGTAGCTTTAGAATTAAACAAAAAAATCATAGCATTTGTTTGTGACAAAATTTTTGCCAAAAATTACATGAACCTGCAAGATTATATATTCACCTTATCTCTAAACTTATGTGTAGTTTCTGACTTGGAGAAGTTTGAATGATGAAAAATTACGAAAGTAGGAACTGTTGACTTAAGATATTAGGAGTAATTGCATCAATAATTGTTCTTGAGAAGATCATTTAATTTTGACCAAGTAAACTGAAGCTCAAACTTTATTGGCAAATGATGGAAAATTTCTGACAAATTTAAAAAAGAAGAAGAAGAAGAAGAGGAAGCTCAAACATTTTGGAAATCATCTGCAATGTGTGTAACAGTTAGTGAAATCAAATTCTGCTTCTTAAGATTAAAAAATTGTATATCACTAACTTATAACCAAAATAAGAGGCCATATAATTTTCTGACCACCCAATCTGTGGAGAACATAGTGGCCATCAACTATTTGTAAAAGATATTTTTGAAACACGTGTCAAACTTAGCTTACTTGAAAGAAGTACATGTATGCATGTTAAGCACTACTATAGTAGGCATGAGCATATGTAGTAATACTTATGATGTCAATCTTCATATGCATAAGATCAGGGTCATGTTTTGTACCTAAGTACAAGACTTATTCTTATCCATTTGTATCATTGCAACTATGGAATGGAACTCAAGATTAATAGATTGTCTTTAACCTTATGCATGTATGTATATGTATATACATGAAACTTGGATGATCTTGTTATGATTTGTTTAAATTAATATTGTTATGATTTGTTTAAATTAATAAGTAATATCTTAGTTTAGATATGCTAAAGTATGCTTCTAGATTACTTGTTTTAATTAATAACAAGAGTTATTATATGGAGATGTTCATCTTAGAATAAGTTATTCTGGGTTATCTTAAGGAGCTATTCCAACTATCAGTGAAAAATATCTATTTCTAGGATCACAGAAACAGCTTTTGCATTGAGTACAGTCAGATGATCAACTATATTCTATTACATGTTCTATTCTGTGTATAACATGTAAATTTTCCAACAATGAAGAAGCATCTGTTTATGAAGACAAAATACTGCATTAGAAGGGAGCAATCAAACAGTCACGTTCATAGGCTAGGGTGGGCGCTTGCTGCAAATGGTGGTTCTTGAGATAACACTCTGCCTGTTGCACACTGAGCGTTGACACTAGATCTTCCTCTTTGGGACGCTGAAATACTTATTTTATCTTGATCCTTAAATTTTCATTTTGCTTGCCGCAATTTCTTATGAGCATATTTTAGTGGCTTTCTAGAGTCTAAGATGAAATTGATTGCTCTCACTCTCTTCATCTTTTTCTTTTCTTCTTATATTATTTTTGTTTTATTGTTTATTTAATGGTAACTCAGAAGAGATCCCATGTATCTGATATGTAATTTGTATTTCTATATCAATGCATGCTCAACGTTGTGGAGTTTCCTGTGCAATTCATTCTCACTTTTGTTTTTTCTATTTCACACTTTTTCTTCTTCTTCTTCTTCTTCTTCTATTGTCTTATTTTATTTCAAGTTAGAAGACAACCCAGTTCTTTGATATGTTCTTTGCCATTGTATATCCATGCACGTTCAACTTTATGTGCTGGTTTATGGATTCCACTTTTAGTGGAATTGCTATATTGTAACCTTATAGTTAGACTTTTGAAATATGTGTCTTGTGCTATCGAAGTGGTCCTTATACCCTCTAACTTTGGTTTTCAGAAATCCTGAGCAGTCCAAGCATTTAGAAACTGCAAGGATGCGCCTTTTTGATATGTGGATTGATTTTGTAAACTTACGGTGTGAAGAATACAGTGATAACAGCCGCATACCTGCTAAGGTATGTAGTTTCCTTGGCAATGGGAAGTCTATACTTTAGTCTCCTGCGCCTTCATTTTTTATGTCTAAAGGTTTAAGCTTAGAGATTGGTGGAAGCCCTCTCAGGGACCTGCTTAATAAATATTGGATTCCAACTAATGAGCTCAATACAGAAATGGCTTTCCAAGAATTAGGAAAACTCATGGAGTCAGCAGAACTCCTGATATTTCTTTTCTTCCTAGACCAAGTGTGACACTTTTCCCGTGGCTTTGTCATAATGGTTATAAAATGTTTAGTTACTGTTTGGATTGGAGTGAACAAACCATCTGTCTAATAATAGGCATAACAGTTACCTTAGGATATTGTTTGACATGGTATTTCTTTCGTTATTTTGTCCATCATAGGCAACTTCTACCACTTTTTAGAAAAATCAGTTGAAAGACTCTAATAAAGCGTTTTAATGGGTTCATAATTTGCATATTGAGGAGGTCCATTTTTCCAATTTCTCAGCCTTATATGGGACATTACTTGCGGGTCATTCACTGGCAAGGTCTAGTTATGTGGTTCTGTTCTTATAATTTTGGTATGAAGGTTGGTCAGTATATATTCCCATGCTTTTCTTTCACTACACTTCTCTATCTTTATTTCCCATTCATTCTACTGCTATCCGTCACAAACTGCTTTCCAATATTTCTGTCTCAATGAAATTTCATGCAAGAAATTGAAGGTTTCATGATTCATGCATAAAGTACACTTCAATCCGATGCCTAACCAAAGTATTTTTGGAAGCAAAAACTTTGCCTCCTCCTCCTTCTCCCTAACCCTCCCTCTCATTTAAAGTATACATGGTTGTGGTTTTATCTTTGCAAGCATCTTTGGACTTCATCAATACAGTCAAATTCCTGTAAATGACGGGTTTATGCTATTTATGAAGCCTTGCCCAATGCCAAATTCGGTGATTCAATTTCTAGAACCTTTTACTTGCCATCTATCCCTCCCTCCCTTCACCCGCGCACCCACAGCCCCCCAGCGCCAAACCACACACACCCCCTCCCCCCAAAAAAACACACACACAACCCAACCCCCAATCCCCAAACCCCCACACGTCCCTCCTCTCCTCCCTCCCTCTTAATGCATTCTCCTTGTTGGAACTTCTTTTAGCCTCTTAGCTCGGTGTTTTTGCTTTTAATTTTTCAATTGATGCTTCAGTATGTCTTAGCATTAGCAAATCTGTACTGTATAAGGTCGTTCCCTTTTTGGGCTGTGCCTCAAAAAACACTAGTATTGTAAATGATCATTTGAGAGAACAGTCCAAATTTATGCTTGTGAGAGTTTATTGTCAGGAAAAGCAGAAAGGATGATGAGCTTTTCCATACTCTTTAGAACATGGATTCTTTGGGAAGGTGCTTGAGGAAAATATATGTTCCCTCTCCTAGTGTCTCGTGTACTAGGCTTCCTTATTTTTGTCTCTTCCCCTCCACATCTGTCCTTGTGCATACATTCACAAACATACTATGGAGCTTTTTCTTCTGAATCTGTTGAATGGAATTATTGATTACATATTCAAGAACATAATATAGCAAGACCTTTATTATGATGTGTGATACCCATCTCCACTTCAAATGGGCAGTGTCTACTTCTCCAGTACATCAAGTTGCCTTCTTTCTTTCTTTCTTTCTTTTTTCTCTTTTCTTTTCTTTCTTTTTCTTTTTTCTTTTTATAAATTACTTTAGTTCTTGCTCACAGATAAAGTTTGGCACAGCAGAGGAGGATGCATACAGGCGGGATTTAACAATAAACAGGTATCTTTGTTCTCTATGTGCATTTTGCTGCAAAAAGGCATGCATCGTATGGGCTAACTATGTTACCTAGGGTGACCACTTTATCCTGTTTCTTTGTGATATGCACAACTTTACACTAATTTTATATCGTTGATTGATAAAATAATGTTTCTGATGGGTGATATTATTTCAATCTACAGCTTGTTCTACAATATAAACAATGATTCAGTTGAAGATTTTACTAAAAGAGGTTAGTATGCATTTTACTTGCATCTGCTTTTCTTTTCCTAAATTACTCGTATACATTGTTACTTTGTTACTGCAGGCATTGCAGATCTAACATCAGGGAAGGTAGTAACACCTCTCCCTCCAAAGGCCACTTTTCTGGATGATCCATTACGAGTTCTTCGAGCTATTCGTTTTGGTAATTCTGTGTGATTTTTATAATTGTAATTTTCAATTTCTGGGGGCAAATTTTTCTTTTTATTGTTTCCTTCCTTCCACCCTCTTCTTCCTCCTTTATGGGAACAATTTTCTGATTTACTTTGGTGATGGCTTTTCCTTTTAACTTGATGCTGGTACACTTCTTTATCTGTTTCCCCAATTTAGGTTAACTTATGCATTCTTTAACTGTTATCTTTCCTGTTAGGCTTGACCTGCATTCATTTTAGTCTTTCTTCTACGTTGCAGCACATTATTTCTATACAAATAACTTTCTTTGGTTGTAACTCTTTTTTCTTTTTTCTTTTGCTCCATTTTTTCCCCCTGCCTTTCAATTTGTAGCTGTCACACTTATGAGTTTGTTTTGTAGCAAATATTTGAAGAGTATATGATTTTGATAAAAATTGCTTAACACATACAGCTGGGGTTATGGCTCAAGACAGTTGAGTTAGGTGCTTACTGAGAGAAGCAAGAAAATGCCTCTCTTTTCTTTACTTTGGCTCTTTGGTTTCCTACATGGCGCATGCTTCATGATGGTCCTTGTCAATTGCTGGGTGTATCCCAGACAGCATGTTCCCTAGTTTGTGTTGTTTTACTTTATATATTTGCTTTCTTTTTGTGACATTGTTGCCTAATTGTGGTCATTTTAGGTGCAAGATTTGGATTTGTATTAGATGATGAACTAAAAGAAGCTGCTTCATGTGATGAGGTGAAAGATGCTCTTGCTGCCAAAATTAGCAGAGAACGTATTGGAGTTGAAGTATGTACACTATCTTGCACACTCAAACAGCTGAAGATTATTATGTACCTTAATGATGTAATTTACTGCTTTTAGATGTTGCTGCTTTATGCAGATTGATCTCATGATCTCTGGGAATCAACCAGTTAAAGCAATGACCTACATTTGTGATCTGAAGTTATTTTGGATTGTGTTTAGTCTCCCTCCCAAGTTTGAGCCTGCTAAACCAGAAGGCTGTGAGAGGTAATTTTTTATTCTCTATTTTTCAGGACTACTGGTAATTTTCTTAGCAGAAAAATTGTCATAATGAGGTGAAATTTAGACTTGTAACTACAATAGTTGTCTATTTACAGTAAGTCACCACTTATTCTTTGAAATGCTTCCAACATTAACAATGATGGCAGAACATCTTTGAACTTCTGTTGCCATGTGTGTATACAGCCCTATCAGAGTTGACAACAAATTATAAAATTTTGACTGTCTGAAAAATGTAAAAAAAAAAAAAAAAAAAAGCAAAGAAAAAAAAAATAGATGATTTGATAAATCCTGATACTTTGTGCATCAATTCTTTTGGTCCTAAATCTTCTTTATTCAACCTCTGTCACTTTCTCTTAATATTGCTGCAGTATTAGCTTAGTGATATGTTATTGATATTTTGAGTACCGTTGTCTCTTGCTCCATTGCTTCTCTTGGTTTCTTAACAAGTTTCGAGGAGATTTGACACTTTTTGCGTATTCTGTTGGAATCCCCCAGCACTTTTAATGTGCCTTTTAGCTTCAAGTATTTATGGTAATTCATTAAGCAATTTTCTGAATTTACTTGGGAAAAGTAAATCCAAATTCTACAATTATGTCTACTAAAGTTTCATCAATTTGCTTTTTAGGATTCACATGTAATCAGACATCAAAATTCCCAGCGCACAGAGTAGCCATTTCCTTATGGTACTTTGTGTTTTGGCTTTTGTAGATCACCTGTATGATACTTACAAGGGGGAATAAGTGTTTGTTCCTTTGCTCACTTTTTCCATTTTCCTTTTCTAGGCTTTGCATTGCCTACTTGGATGCTACGTGGAACCTTATTCAGTTACTTGGAGTCTCTACTTTCAGCGTAAGTGGCAACCAGCATATAGGAATTTACTATCTTCCTAATTGCTCCTGTTACCTACATTCTGTTTGCAATTAAGCAACACTTTTTGTTCTTATCTACTCTCTTCTCTGCTATGTTTAGTTTCTTATTTTGTGCTTTGAAATATCGTTTTCCATTAATTGTGATTCTTAGGATGAACAACGACGACTCTCCTTGTATGCTGCTTTGTTTCTTCCACTTAGAAAGACCACGTACCAGGATAAAAAGGCTAAGAAGGTACCATTCATGTCCCTGTTTTGTTTAACATGTTTGTGTTTTCCAAGTTATGTGTTGAACAGTATGATTGGCTCCATGCATCGATGCCCAAGCAGTAGAGAGCATTATTCTGCTGGTATTAGCAATTATGTTATTTTAACTGCACTGGATCATCTGCCTCTCATTTCTTTTAATGTTTTTCCAATCCCTGCTTCCCATCCTTTGCTCCGGCCCAAAACTAGGCTCTTAAGAAAATATGTTTTGACTCATTAGAAATCTCTTTGCTGCCTAAAATGAGAGTTTAGTTCTCTTGGCTGAAGTGCCAAAATGATTGCTTTGTTTTCCACTTTGGGACCTGAATACTTTCTATACACAAAGAGGCTGGTCATCAACTGTGCTGCCACTGCAACAACTTTCTACTTGAAACTCTTTTGGAAATGCTTTAAAGGGTTCTGACAATTTTTAAATCTCCCAATTGTTTTCCTTCGTCTAAGAAGACCAAAGCTGAAGAAGGCATAGGTTATTCCTCGTAATTTTTCTTTTCATGGGACAAAATCTAACATTCTGTAATGCTAGGCAACTATTTGCTTGTTCTTTTATGGTTGATATTATTTTTGTACTAGACAGTGATGCTCGTACCTTGGTCTAATTTTTGAGCTTTCCTCTAATTTGTGGCTTCCAAGCTGAACTTGTTTGTAAACTGCAGATATCCATTGTCAACTACATTTTTCGGGAGTCTCTTAAGAGAAAAGCCAGTGATGCTGACACTGTGAGCTTAAATCTAATCTCTTTTATATTTATAAAATCAAATGGTTTCAATAAAAACACAAAGCTAAAATCATTGGTTTCAGTACTTAATCTACAGTCACAAGGTGTTCTGCTCACAATTTTTTCTTTTTATAGGTTGTAAATTTATACAGTTCCTTGGACAAATTCTTGTCTTTGATTCCTTTCCTTTCGTCTGATGGGGACATTCAACTCACAGAAGCAGACTGGAAAAGAGGATTGGAAGATATCCCTGATACTTCAAAACTTAGGGTACTGATTGGTGGGTTCTATTAGATGCATCGTATGTTCATTATGATTGTCTGCTGTATGAAGATTCAGTTATTAATTGTAATTAGCAGTTACTGTCCACAATCAATTTAATTTTTTCTTGTCTTTTTTTTTTTTTTTTGAATTTCTCTGTTCCACTATTTTTCTTAAACAGTTTGTGGACAAAAAACTTGAAGTTATTTCCTTTTTTTTTTTTTTCAGATAAATTCAATTTAGAAACTTTATCCTGTATTGGCTAACAATACCGATACAGGATTTTGTCTGTGACGTCTCAAAAATTTCAAATGAGTGATGGAAATGACATCTATCTATTCTTGATACCTCATTCCTGGGATATGATGATATAGGACAGCAGTTCAAAGTTTAAGGACTATGCAAGATGGAAAGGTGGTAGGTGGATGTAAAAAGTTCTGAGGGCTTGACCAGAATAGGGAAGGGCTGTGGGATTGTGTTGGTTCTACTAAACAGCAAAACAGAAGCTATTGCAAAGAAAAGCCTCACATAATATTCAGAATTTATAGTAAGTGTGAGACATGCCTTTAGAAGCTTGAGCTACCTAAATTGTAAAAATTGGAGTACTAAAACGGAGATGGTTTCCTTAGACACTTTTTTCTTTTTTGATGAATGAGGCTTAGTCCTTGGTGTGGCGCTGATACCAGCAGAGCTAGGCTTTCAATATGGCTTAGTTCTTCTCTAATGATTCTATTGATGGGCATCTAAGTAATTGGTGTCCTTATATCTCACATTTTTTGTAATGCAAGACAAGTAAAACCTATGCTGCAAAATTATCCAAATTTACACTTTAACTACTACCTCTAGTTACATCTGTATAAACTGCTCACTGTTTTTTTTTTTTTTCCACGGGGTGTTGTTTTGGGGAGGGAGGGAGGGAGGGAGGGGGGTGTTTGTTGTTGCTGTCCTTCCAGACATCATGTCTGTCATAACTATGGGTGTTAAATTTTTTCAAAGATTTTGCTTTTATTCTATTAAGTGTTTTGATATCTATGTTTTTTCAGGTATATTCATCCATTGTATGACCTATTATATATTATTCATGCTATCATGATATATGCCTGTGACTTGGTGTCTACCTTTTATGAATTTGACATCTCTGACTCTGGTTGTCTGTGTTGAAGCAAGACATATATTGACAGATCATAAGTTAATTCAATTAAAAAAAAAAATCCTCACTCCGTAAAACTATTGGTCTCCATTTATTCGTTGATTGACCCTCACATTATTGATGTTTTGGTATTAGGAGTGCTTTTGTACTCTTTCCAATTATATCTACTTATCATCTGCGTGAATCAATGATTTGCCACACTTTTTCCAATTAATCTGCTTCAGATTGGTTCATGTGAGATATTCAAGATCCTTCAGATTGTTTCATGTCCATGTTGATCTGAGTTGTATATAGCGTTTTTGAAAATTTTACTGGAAATAGAGGGGAAACATTTTGCTTATGAATATGGTGTTAGATTACCAGAGATTACTAGCAATTTAAGTTTTGCTTATGGATGTTTGACAGGAGAAACATTTATGACATGATATGGATCTAGATACAACCAAAGTTTCAAAGTATAGGGTTTAATGTGGGGAGGACATGGCAGAAGAGGTGTATATGAGTGTGTTTCTATGCATGTTTCCAAGGGTAAAGCTGTGGAGCAAAACCACATAGGACAAATAAGGCAATGAATATAGGCTATGTTACTTCTCAGATATTGCAGAGTAAATTTTGTGCGTTTCTAAAAATGTGCTTTTCTCAAAGTGGATAATACTTATGGGGACATTCCAGATCACAATAGAGGGATAGTCAATATTAGAAACGGTAAGTCATTTTCTTGTTTTCTGAGTCAGGCCATAGTGATGATAATGAAAGTCAAAGTTGCAGCTTCTTCTAAGGAACTAAATCAATCTAGATCCATAACTAAATTGATGAGATTGAAGACAGTCACAAAATATAGGATTTTCTGAATATTGCTAATTCTGAAAGTCTTTGAGTCGATTGAACATATATTGTAGCATTACCAAAGATCTAGTCAAGAGTTATCATTACAGTGATTTTTTTCCCCCTAAGTCTAACAGTTATCATTAAATTAGTCACTTAGTTTCCTGTAAGTCAATCCAAATCTTCCCGATGTTCACTTCAGGAGTCTTGGATTTTCTATGATTTAATCTCTCAACCTCTGTTTCAAAGGTAAGAATGAAATTTCAGTTTCAGATCTTTCTTTTTCAGATAAAAGAGAAAGGTTATGGTTCCTAAAACAATATATTAGACTTTTAGGCCAAAGCCTCTTCAGAGAGCCAAACAATATAGAAGGTGCCCTTTTGAGCTATTAAAATTATTTTCAATATTCCTCGTCTGCATCTTTTAACTAATAAAGCTAAGGATACTTGTGAACAATGTTAGTCTGTAAGTTCTATGTCAGAGGCTACAAAGTATGTATCTTTCTAGCGTTATTATCAACCTCCAGGTTCATCCATGATGTTTTCACATTCGGAGAGATCCTAAACACCTTAATGATTTCATGGAAAGCGTTAAAGATGCTTCTTAGCCAAAAGGTTCACAGAGATAGGTTTTATGATGATTAATTATGCTAGAACTTTCAAAGAGCCTAACCATAGAGAGTGTAATGGTGAAAGTCCAATGTGACTGTGCTTAATCTGATAGCAGGCCAAGTTTTGAGAGTTGAAAAGAAATGTCTGCTGTGCAACTTGGAAAAAGTGAGCCACAGGTTCATGTACAAGATACTGTTATTATCGCCTGGACATCCAACTGCTAATTGCAACTACCTAATTGCAAGAGTGAAGCTCTGCAAAGTGAGCTATATTCCCCCAAAAATCTGAAGTTCCTTAAATGCAAGTTTTACTGGCCCACCTTTGAAGATAAAGTGACAAGCCAACTAGCCTGTGCAGCAATCAAAATGTCTACAGCGAGTTGAGAGCCCAAAGTGGAGTGCGTTGGGAAGCTTGGAGGACAAGGTGTAGAGATAATATAGTTTCCTCAAATAGTCAGATTGTTGTGAGAGAAATTGATCTTCACTTGCTTGAAAGAAGAAGCTTAGAAATATGAGCAAATGAGAGGTCAAGTATGCAGTTATGATAAAAGGGGAGAGGAGGAGGGGGGGAAGGGAAAAAAATGCAAATGATTTGAGAGATCATTGGCCTATTTCAGTGCCAATACGTCAAGCTACTGGAATAGCTTGTCTAAGAATCTTCAAGACATTGTTTGAAATGCCCGCTGGTAGATTAATATGTTGGCTGAAGAATCTTGAATTACTATCTCCTTTGTTAAATTTGAGATTATGTAAAAGGAGTCTAAGAGACTTCTAGGTAACCGTGAAGCAAAAGATATGGAGACCAAGCTTCGTCTAATTGTTCATCTTGACATCAAGAAAGGCTCCTAGAATTGGTTAACTCATTCCTGTCAAATTTGATGGTCATACTGCTTTATTGGATCTTTCACTGTGATAATCACTGTTGCCAATTATGAAAAGAAAAGGTTTCAAGTAGAAGTTATACTATGCCATGCAAAAGTTGCAATCTCAGAAATTCAGAATCCTGAGACGAAGAACTTGAAAACTCAAGGCTGAGTTTTTGGCACATGGAACTCTGCACCAGATCTTTAGTACACTAAGCAGCACTTTTTGGGTGATATCAAGCTCTCCCTTGCCGTTGCCTAACTCTCTTCTGCTGGGAGTTGATGGGAAGAAAAGCAACTAATAAATCGATGGTTTTCTTGAATAATTTGCAGTCCTGAAAGTGTATCAAGTTCAACTCTGCTTGCACTAAGCTGTCATGCTGCATTACTGAAGATTCAATATAACGTTCTTCTTTGAATTAGTCTAGTACCTTAGTTTTACCAAGAAGGGTGCTTGAGTTTCTGCCGTGTTTTGTAACAGATGTTATATGTTCTGAGGGTGCGAAGTATATGTCTTCGTATGCTTTTGAAGACAAGAAGTAGCATTTCTGTTTGATTAGACTTCTTGAGCCCAAGTCTGTCCAAGAGGTGGACTCCTCATGCATTTCATTCCCCCTAAAACATGCCACCTTATGATCCAAAGTTTTTTTCTGTTTCCTTGTTTCTCCCATAGACCTTTTTATAAATTGCAAATAATACTTTATTGCAATTTTAATAAACTCCCAGTTTTTTATCTATCATCAAACTTGTGTGGTGTTTAAATGGATAAGTTGTTTGTGGCTGAACTTTCATCTTTACATACGCAGGGTTTCTTCTACGAGAAATTAAAGATTTTTGGCGAGTGGCCTTATTGTTGTCTACATTGTTATATTCTACTGATGATGGTTGTACTCAAGATTCTCTGGAGCCAGCCCTTCAATTGGATAAGCAAAAAAATCTATACATGAGAGTTGAAAATGCTGTGATTAAACTAGGTAGTCTCCTGTTTCCACTGTTCTGTCAAGTTCTGATTTAAAAAGCATTAAAACCTTCTGAAGGATTGCATGCTAAAGATGCTAAATCTCTGTCTTTATTACTAGCAAGTGGAGCTTAATACCTTGTTCTTAGTAAGTAGCCATGACTAATTGTTGCACTTGGTGAAACTTCTTCCTTTCAGAAACCTCCTGTGTTCTTAGTCTTCCAGCGTTGCCTTCACTTGGTCAAACTTGCATATCTGCTGTGGTTGGCAGTAATATTTTGTAGAGTTCCCTTTCCGAATGCCTGTCACTGCCTTTTAATTCAGTTATCTTAGCCGCTAGAAGTTGTTGGATAGCATTGAACTATATAACTAATCATTGTTGTGAAACATAATTTTCCAACCAAAGTTTCTTGCAATCCTTTAATATTGTTCATTTATTTGTTGGAATGCAGGTCTTGAGAAAGTATGGGATGTAAAACCTTTGGTCACTGGGAAAGATATTATGACTGTCTTGCAGCTTAAATCTGGAGGACCAATTATTAGGGAGTTGGTAGGCAGTCTTCATTCTGTCTTATTCCTGAATTTTTTATTTTTAAATATATTTTCTTTTCAATTCTTGATTTCCTTACTGCTGGCTATGAGTGACTTTTACTTTAGTGGGTAGAAAAGCATTCTTCCTAGTATGAGAAAAAATAAAACCAAACTGAAGAACTTGCTTGGGTCTTCCGTTATTCTGATTGCTGGAAACTGTTGTTCATTTATAACATGGCAGCAACAAAAACTGCTCGCGTGGCAGCTTGCAAATCCTTCTGGCACTGCAGAGGAATGCATTGATTGGATGAGGGAAACGCACACTAAGCGTGTAAGGACAGAGTAACTTATTGACCAAGCAATCTACACATTTCCTTTATTTCATCTGATCTAACTGGGGAGAGCATGCTGTCTTCGGAACGAGCTCAGCTGCTGGCTGCTAGAACTTGCCGTGATCTTTGTGTACCTCCCTGATAGATGGATGCATCTATGAATCGGAGTTGTTTAAGCTACATTCAGTTAGGTTGCCCAAGAATTGTTCATGTTTAAGATCAGAACAAGCAGCCAATCTGTAGTTCATTTTTTTACCCCCCCTTTTCTTAATAATTTGTTGGTAGTCAATGAGGCATTTTTCATCAGCTTTTTGTCGTTAATGGTGGGGGGGAATGGCCAACAAAAGTAACTCTTTCCATTATGTGGGGGTGCAGTGCACCTTTTGTTATGCAGATGGTGGTATATATATTAATTGTCACATTGTTATCGTTCAATGGGATGTGACCAACAAAACGCTATTATTTCCAGTACGTGCTGCAACTGTTAATTGTCATGCAGATGTTTCTTATATAGGCAATGAAACAAGAGCGAGGTCAAATGGTGCTGCGTCTTGGTTTAGACGACCCACCAGAGGCGAAGGGATCTACTTTGATGTACTTTCAAATTTTCCATTATCTTTGGATATCAATACTTGCTTGGGGTGCGAGTTAGCATCTGTCCATCTGCGGCATGGGTGACAATATATATATATATACAAAGTCTCCCTTGTTCTTCATAAATGATGTCTCCATCATAATCCATTTTTTTAGAAGATAGGATGGAATCCTTTTCTTTCTAGGTCAGGTAGTGATCCTATCAATTCTTGAGTTGTGGCCTGTGGAGCTACTTAATAATAGATTTGTGATGGCCCAGTTAGGTAAGTCTTGTTGCGTTTTATATGCCTTCTTCAACATGGTAATCTGTTAAAGAATTTTGACGACATCATACTCAGACTTGCCGTTTATGTTCCGTCCATACACGCATTAGCATTATGTGCATGCTGAATGGACATAAGTCTATTAACTGAGACTAATTCTAGTGGGTTGGCTTGCAAATAAGGCTTTTGGTCTAAACTCAGGTCTTGTTATGAACTTGAAACTCACTATATTCCTGATATGAGAGATTGGATTGGGATTTGATGAAGTCAATTTAGTTCATGACTAGTACATTAGACTGGATGATTTGTCGAATTTCCAGATTTTGGAAACTGAACTCTGCTTTGTCGAGATCTGAGGATCTAGCTATAGAATTCTCCTCACCCTTTGTTTGGTCTAATGCTTGGACCAACTTATTTTTCTGACTTCTCCTTAACGGGTATGTGTGAGGCTGTTGAGTAGATTGAGAATCTTGGACTACTCGATGTGACTCTGAGTCCTAAAAGACTTGTGACCCAATTTCTTATTGGAGTTGTTCCCACTTTTATTTATGGGCACAAGCTATTTCACATGTTTTTTTCTTGGAAAACCATTTTGCAAACCCGATACGATTTAAATAGAGGTTTACCTTATTCTTTGTGGGAAGGGTAACAGTCCTTGGTTTAGGATGTAGTCCATAACCCAAGCTTACTGATTTGACATTATGGCGAGGTATTGGTTGGTATAATCTCCCTGGGCATAGATATTAGAAATATCTTTAGCTGAAACAATCTGCCTTTACAGGTCTTTTAGATGAGCCTTTCCGATTAGGATTCATCCAGGAGCTAATGCGGGCTTTTCAGTCTCCGCCATTTGGCCTATCATGGTCCGCTATCTGTAGGTTTTTGTGGCCAAGTTAACCACTTCGCAACATGGGCAATTAATATTGTTTTGACTCGCATGGTCTACGAGCTAATTAAAGAACATGATAAAGATGCCATACTC
Source organism: Casuarina equisetifolia (assembly GCA_028551475.1). NCBI lineage: Eukaryota > Viridiplantae > Streptophyta > Magnoliopsida > Fagales > Casuarinaceae > Casuarina > Casuarina equisetifolia. Next base: position 17,524,219 of record CM052360.1, read on the forward strand.
GTTCATCCCTACATACCAGAGGTCGTGTTGCATTTGGCTTTGCCTTCATAGGACCTCAAGCCACCCCCCCTAGGCAATGTTTCGTTTTGAGAAGAAATCTTTTCTTATAAAGGTTTTCGTCTAAGACAAAGTCCTTTATTAGGACAACAATGCTGGTGGAGGGTCATATGGGTTGTCCATCATAGACAAAAATGTTGGCGACATATCATTGAAATCTCTCTCCTGTTCGTAGACCCCCTTTGTCAACGTCACCTTCGGCCTTAAACTGCTTTAAGTTGGCTTATTGAAGAGTTAAGGAAGAAGGCACCAACTGTGGCCAAGTCATTCAAATTTTCTGCATGAGAATGGACTTCAGATGCTGAACTTTGTGATACATATTCTGCATTGGAAATCCTTGGAGGAAATCCAAGGGAACAATATTGGTGCTTCCTTTAGGCATATCTCGCATGGATATATTGTAAGGTAATGTTGATCGTAAGATCGATCAATCAAAAGTAACCTGAATATGATTGTCCTCAAATTGGGCTATATTGCTCTAGTTTGGGTTTTGGACTGGAATTGGACGAACCTATTCCTCCATTGTCCATTCCTTAGAGGGAGACATTTCACTCCAAGAGTATACTTCAGGGTACTGTCATTCAGGGCTCTTGTATTAAAGGACGAAGCTACAGATTTACGGTGCATTCTATAAAACAAAGCCACTGGTAGTTGTGAGTCCTGATTTGGAGGATTAACACATTCAAAATATTTTTGTTTGTAAGTGAAAACGTAAAGTTAGGTATAAAAAGTTTTATAGTAAATAATACTTATTTTTTGGACCCTGTGCTTTGGGCCGGAGTTTTAAAAAAGCCCACTATTATAGCTTAAACCCCCCATCTTGAAATTTTGTATCGAATGGTCCCGCGAAGTTCGAAACCGAGCAGGATTTCTCTCAGTTGGCTATAAATGTAATCTTTGCGTCACTGGGAAGTTCTTAATCCAATAGGATTTTAGACGAAAGAACGACTCCAATGGCTAACTTGAAGAATTTTGCATTGTCCAAAGGCCGTGCTCTCTCAATTTCACTTTCGGGTTCAAAGTCGGTGCTTTCTCAATTTGGCTTCCGAGTCCAAAGTCCTTGCTTTCTCAATTTCTCTTTAGGTTGCCCATGTTCTTTAAGTTTTGATTTGGGTTTTCGACAATTTTGAGACTTAATTCCCATTCTTTAGCCCTCCGAATTTCACTTTGGGTATCCTGCAATTTGAAAACTCAGTTTGCACTCTTTGGCAAGAAAAGATGGTGCTGACCGGTTTTAGGTTTCATTCAACTGAGGATGAGTTGATAAGTCTGTATTTGTTGAAGAAATTATGAGGAGAAGATTTGCCTTAGGGTGGAATTCATGAGTGTGACGTTTACAATGAAGAAGGTCTTGAGTAGATATTTAATGATCTAGGTAGGAAGGAGAAACACTATATTTTCACAAGATTGAAGAGGGTTAGAAGACGTGTTGCAAGAACCACTAGTTGTGCGACATGGCACGAAAGTGCTGGTCATCAGATATTTGATAAATTCGGCCAACAGGTTATTGGATTTAACAAGCAATTTTCTTTAAGGGCAAAAGAAGAATTTTGTGTGAATAAATATAATTGGATCATGCACGAATTCTCTCTTGATAGTGCCTCTTTGGTTGGGGAGCAAGAACAGTCCTCTGATTGGGTTCTTTGTTCAATTTCTAAGAAACAATTGGGAACAAAAAGAATGAGGAATCAGAATATGTATTTTAGTGTTCAGGTTGCCAAAACCATGAACTCCACAAATAGTTGCTGCAAATTAGGGAGGGATATAAAAAGAGAACATGTTACAATATTCAATTTGACATACACCTAGCTGCTAGGATTTTAGTTTTCTTTTTCATCGAAAATAGGTACCAATGGATTTGAATTTACACCCTCAATAAGTTTTGTAAATTCTAAAGAGAACATTAAACCAAAAGACATCCCTCCATTGACTAATTTGGAAATTCACGTCGACTATCTACTAAGTGATAGTAATCCATGTAGCTTTGAGTCTGAGCTTCCTCTCTAACAAAATTTTGTAGAAAGCAATTATGTAGTAGCTGACATGGCAATCCTTAAAGGTTGTCTTTAATTTGATGATAATGTCAATTCTAAGTTTCATGCACCATATGAGCTGCTGTCATCCAGTCTTGAGAGTTCAGATCCGTCACTTGATTTATTGTGAAAGAATTTATGTGATGATGATTTTTTAGATAATATGGTTATTTAGATAGAAGAGCTCTTGAATTAATGAAACATGTAGTTTTTTTTTTCTTGTACAGTTTTTCAATGAATAGACAATAGTTTTTTACTTTAGTTTCTCGGTTGACTTGGTTGTATATGGTGCTAGGGAAGACGGTGTGAAAAATAGTTAAAGATAAAATTGTCATCAATAAATAACAAAAGAAAAACCTTATTCCTCTTCCAAAAAAATGCAACTATATATCCTCCACCAACTTCCTCATGTAACATTTTATTGAGAAACTACATAACGTGTGTGCAAAGACGTGAGCATAAGGGGATTTTCTTGTAGCTTTCTTTAACTATCCAACAACCTCAATGGGCTGCCATTAACCAAAACAGGAAATCACTAATTTAAAAAAAAAAAAAAAAAACCTTTATCGGTGTTTTCCATCCGCCAAAGCAAAAATTATCCAGGAATTGTTATTTCAGCTCAATTTCTTTCATTTATGTCCTGCACTTAAACCTGTGAACTGTGTTTTGAGTCAGCTATGACAGCTCTCGTTCACAATGACAAGGTATTCAAGAATTCATTTCTTCAGTCAAAATGATTGGTGTATCTGTCAGAATACATATTGCACATGTTAGATGCTCCGCAGATTTCGTGAGAATGTTTCTGGCAGAGGTTGTTCTGTTTAGGTTGTTCTTCCTTGTATAACGGCCTGCTGCGAGATTACTGCTTCATAGATGGTTTTTCTGTATCTGATTTTTATTAGGAGTTGATTTTGACAAGTTGTGTAGTTGCTTATTTTCTCGTCAACTTTTGTTTATAGTTGATCTGGAGCTTTCTATTATCATAGTTTTAACTCTTAACCACTGCAGTTGCGAGATTACGGCAGAGTTTCTTCAGCAGAATCAGAGGTTAAGTTTCAGCTCCAACAGGTACCACTTGAACCTATGTTGAGGTCACGGGTATCACTTGTTTGGTGTGCCAATTTGCTGGATCATTGTGTTGATAGAGTTAACTTCTAAAATTTCATTTTAGCTATAGTATTATATGTCTCATGTTCACACAACGAAATGCTATTCTCATGTCTCCATACAAATTTGTGCGGTAAATTTTTCCAGGATTTTTTTTTTTTTAAGCCTTCGGTTCCTTCTCTTAGCTTTGCATTTGTGTTTTCTTTTACTCTTCCCATAAATTTTTCCAGGCTAGTTTACTGGTTGACTTGTATTTCACAGCTTGTGTTGCATTTTGTTTGCAAATTATCTCCCTCTTTTAGTGATATTCTTTTTAAATTAGAGTAATTTGTCCAAGAATCTCATATGACCTGATTTCAACGATGATGTATTATTTAATTAATACGTTTGTGTGGCCTATTCTAAGCTTGAAATCAAATGTTTTTTGGAAGTAAAATTTCATTGAGGGTTCTTCAATCTTATATTTTCTACATTGGGACTTCAGTGGTTAGTTGGTGTATTAAGACTATGCTATGGTTGAAGGATTCATATGGGAAGCCAGACCCTACAAAATCCCAAGTTTTTTGAAAAATTTCAAACTTTAATTTCCCATCCAAACTTCCCGAGACAAATATGAAAAGAAAGTAAAGGACAAAGAGAGAGAGAGAGAGAGAGAGAGAGAGAGAGTAAAGACATTTAAACAAAGAAATTTGAAATCTTTCCACTTTAATAATTATACTACTATGATTTTATAGGATTATTGACGTTGATGGGTTCAAATCCAATGCAGCTAAAAGTCTAATCTAGTCCAATTTAATTAATCAAAAGTTTATACCAAAAAAAGCATCATTGACAAATTGCCGTATCAATTATTCCTCTTTTGCAATTTTCAAAGACTATATTTATTGTTTTGCTAGTTCCAAAAAAACTACATTTATAACTTTGTTAGTTTCAAAAGGTCTTTGTTGAACACATTTAATGGTTTTTTTTTCCCTTTTTTGTGCCCTAATTTTCTATAAATAGAGAGGACGAACTTATTTGTAAATAGGATAAACTCATACATGAACCTTTGAAATAAAAAAGAAGAGTTTTTTTTTTTCCTTTCTTCTGTCATTTTAGTTTTTTGGTTTTACTCTTCTTGTTCTCTAAATTTCACATACTTATTTTAAACCTTTAATTTTTGAGCCTTTAGATTCCTTGTTCTTTACATTTTAAACTTTTACTACACCTTTACTTTCTTACCTTTAGATTATTGCACCTTAGGTTCCTATATTTATTTATTTTGTTACCTTTAAATTTGTATAGTACTTTCTATCATTTAAATTCCCTTGTAGATTTAAATTCTTGCACCTCTGAATTAAGGCATTTGCTTTATGTCCTTAAAATTCCTTGCCATTTACTTTCTATTCTTAAAATTCCTTTTCATTTACTTTCCTGCATCCCTAAATTTTGAAAATCTTTTCAATTATCTTGTTTTCAACTTGTCAAAGCGTTAGATTTCTCATTGCCTGCCATGAATCACATCAATTACATCTTTATTTTACAAACCTAAGTTAAATGTCATCCCATTTGCTACATTTAAGCATGCTTTGAAATGAGCTATTACTTTTTAGTTTACACTATTAAGTAAAACTTGATTTGGATTTTGGATCATAAAAAAAAAAAAAAAAAATTATAAAATCACAAGAGATCGGCTAAGTCATCGGAGGCAACAAGTACTTATATGGTAAAAAAGTGTTCAACGAACTAATATTCCTCACAAACGTAGGATAATATTACAAATTTAAGGAGAATGCAAAATTCCAACATGTAAAAATCAATCTTATCGTACTCGAAAAAGAGAAAAAGCACTCATTTCAATAAAAAGAAATTTTAATTGTCAATGCATGTCATCTTATTGTTTGTTCTTTTAGCAAGCGTGACATTTACAATTTGTAATAAAGTAGAATGTTAAGATTTCAAGAATGGTTTTTCTTTCAGCACTAGCCAATACTGAGTCTTTTCATTGACAATCTTATAAAATTCAAAAACCTTATATTTGTAGTGACCTATATATTAGAATCTTATTTTTTTTTTTATCTATATGAAAGATTTTATCAGCAGAACTTGAAGGTTTATTTTTTATTTTTTATTTTTTTACTGCTGGGATTCGTAGGTAATAACTAACATTCCTGGCGTTGGGATTTTTGTGGCGTAGAATCGAACGCAAGACTTTGGTGGGGGCAGTTGGAATGAGTTTCGAGAGTACAGTCTTAACCTATTTCACGAGGATGGCAGCACCTTTTCCACGTCGAAGTGCCTTGAGACGGAGACACGTGTTGGATTGGTTACATTTATTACCAGCCTTGAATTTGTTCACCGATATCCCGAGTGAAAGTGAGATGTGCGTGTTCTCTCTCTCTCTCTCTCTCTCTCTCTCTCTCTCTCTCTCTCTCTTGCATTATTACTACGGTCTACTGTGTTTGCAGCGCTGAGTACAGATAGATCTACTTTGACACTGTTTGATCTTGCATTCTTCGGCATGGTCCCTTCGTTCTCTCAGTCGAAGTTTGTTTGCTTTTTACGCTTCTCTTTCCTCTGCTCTACTCCCAAGAAGATTCCGATCTTTGCTCTAAATCCATGTGATTAGCTTGGAGATTTGAAATTCACTGCAACTGGTTTCCTGAGTTGAAGAAGAAGAGTATCAGAGAATTGGATTCCATGGGGCGTCGCGTGGGAGTCCTTGGGTGCTAACGAAGGTTTGAGCAACCCGAGAAGTTCGACGGCTAAAACTAGGAGTGTCAATCGTATTTGCATTTCTTTTATCGCTTTTAGTTTTGATTTATTCTTCTCTTTTTGGAATTTAATAATGTCTGCAGTTAAAAGAGTATAGAAATCATGGAGAGGAGAAAAGAATGGTTAAATTTCTCGTCTTCAAGTTCTGAGATAAGTTCACGTGAAGGATACGCTGTAATGTCGGTGGGTCTGGCGAGCATAGCGCCCGAGAAAGGATGCCCACTGTACCGACTCCATTAGTGACTTTACTCTGGAGTTCATTTCTCCTTAAATACTCTCTCTGAAATTCATAGGGCTTTCCCTTACATCCCGCCTGGTGGGTGGGCAGACTTCAGCTACTAGTTGAGCTTCCTTTGCCTTGCTCTCATAGTTTTTGTGTTCGCCGCATATGGATCGAGAATAAAGGAGAAAGAGAACAGCGTTGCGGATGACTTGTTGGCGCCTTGTTAGTCTTTGAACAGGATGTAGTTGATGGTGGGGGCAGATCTGCGTGGTTTCGGAACGTGCTAGGATGAAAATGAAAAGCGCCTGGAAAGAGCGAAAAAGGGAGGGGTTGGAATCGAGGAATCTGCATATGCAATCGAAAGATTCCGGCCTCGCCGGTAGAGGGGCTCCGACCACTGTTCTCCGTTGTAGACTTTAAATCAAACGAAAAGATCTCTGGCATTTAGGGTCTTGATCTTTGATTTTCCCCGAGTGATTATTCCACAGAAGGGTGTTGTAGTAAGATCAGATTCTCGTCATGGAACCCCCAGTTTCAAGCTACTTGTGGTTGCTGCTGTTGTTTCTATCCGCACTGCTTTCTCTTCCCTATCCTGTGAGATCAGGGGACGCCGAAGCACTTATGACTCTAAAATCAGGCATCGACGTCTCAAACTCGCTGCCATGGCAGGGCAGCGCCGGAATGTGCGAGTGGGAAGGTGTGAAAGAGTGTATGAAGGGGAGAGTGATAAAGCTGGTATTGGAGCACCTCAACTTGAGCGGAGTTTTGGATCAGCAGGCCCTAAACCAGCTAGACCAACTCCGCGTGCTCAGCTTCAAGGGGAACTACCTTTCCGGCCAAATCCCCGACCTTTCCGGCCTCCTCAATCTCAAATCCCTCTTCCTAAACGACAACAACTTCTCGGGCAAATTTCCCGCCTTCATCTCGGACCTCCACCGCCTGAAAGTCGTCGACCTCTCCGGGAACCACATCTCCGGGCAGATTCCGGTTTCTATTATCAGACTCAGCCGACTCTACGTGCTCCGTCTCCAGGACAACCGGCTGATAGGCACAATCCCTCCTTTTAACCAAACCGGTCTGCGATTCTTCAACGTGTCCAATAACCAGCTGAGCGGCGAGATCCCGGTGACCCCCACTCTTGTCCGGTTCAATGCCTCATCGTTTTCGGGGAATCTTGATCTGTGCGGGCAACAGATAGAAATTCCCTGTGGAAGGCCCAGCCTCGGAAGTGGTTTCCCACCCGCAATGAGTCCTCACAGTTATCCAGGGACGAACTCGCCGTCCTCCCGGAACCGCTCGAAATTGTGGAAGATAATCGCGGGGAGCATCGGGGGTTTTGCGGCACTGTTGGTGGCTGTGCTCTTGTTATGGATGGGTTGCAGGAAGCGCGTAAGGCCGGAGAAGGAGGAGTCGAGGAACAAGGGAATGGGAGTGGAGACAGTAGAGGAAGGCACAGGAGGGACTAGTGGCGCCGCGGCTAGCAGGGGATGTAATAACGGTGGGAAAGGCGGGAGTTTTTCGTGGGAAGGGGAGGGCCTAGGGAGCTTGGTGTTCTGCGGGGCAGGGGATCAGCGAATGAGCTACGGCCTGGAGGACTTGTTGAAGGCCTCGGCGGAGACGCTGGGAAGGGGTAGCGTAGGAAGCACATACAAGGCGGTGATGGAGTCCGGGTACATAGTGACTGTAAAGAGGCTGAAGGACGCCAGGTACCCGACGCTGGAGGAGTTCAGGAGACACATGCACGTGCTAGGCAGCCTCTCCCACCAGAACCTCGTCCCCCTCAGGGCCTATTTCCAGGCCAAGGAGGAGCGCCTGCTCGTCTACGACTACTTCCCCAATGGCAGTCTCTTCTCCCTCATTCACGGTATGCTACTCTCCCGCTTCAATTTCTTTCTGCTTTTTTATTTTTTTTATTTTTTTTTTATTTTTTTTTATCTGTTTTAGAAATTTTCTGGCCACTCTCCGCTTTCAATTCACGTAATCTGGACGAGAACTGGAGATTATTACACGGCATAAACTACAAGCGTTGACGATTGAAGCTGCAATGATCAGGCAGTGAAAATGTGTCGTATACTTTGTCCGTAAACTGGCGATTGTCCTTCTCGAGCTCAAATGTTCGGTTCTCGTTTAAATGAACATCTCATCTGCATGGTTTATCAATCAGGCTGCTCGGTCCCCCCACGTGACTCTGGTGAATTTTTTTTCATTTTCCTGTGTATATTCGTGTTCTCAATAGATCCTCCATAGGACTGGCCCCCCAACGAATCCATCCCCCCATCCTTCAGCAGCGCGTGGCGTGCACTGCTAAAAGGGTGTGTATCAAGGAAGAATTGGTAAAAAGGGTGTGTGTCACGCGTGTGGACTTACCCTACCAGCCACCCACTTCCTACCTCCCAATCTTTCCAAGCCCCAGCCCTCGTTAGACATGTCGTGACCCATTAAATCCGTCGCCCGCTCTGTACTCAGTGTTGGCGTTTTCTTCTTTTATTTTTGAAGAGGGGGGCCCCTGGCGTTCCTCGTGACTAGACTAATCGCCCCGGACAAGATCCTCAAAAGTCTACCCTTTTTGGTCGTATGGGGCCGTGAAAGAAGCTTAGCTCAGGGATCCTTAAGTCACTATTGTTGAGATTTAGGTGAATAAATAAACCATGCTTTGCTGTACCTGTCGACTGATTAGTCCTGTCTCGGTAACTGACAATTCCAGTCTCTGTCTTTTGCCCCTGAGAATCGACAACTCACTTTTTATCTGAACTCTGCTGCTACTGTTGGGCCACACTCCCTCTGTCAAGCCCGGATACGTGTAATTACTTCTCCGCATTCGCCGTCAACATGTCACGTGCTTGGGGATTGATTCTGTACTGGAATTTCCCGCGCTTTCTTCTATTTTAGTTAGTTACAAAAGCAGATAATTAGGATCAAATGCCTAAATTAAACCGCCTCGACTCTTTTCCAGATTTTATACCATCTTAATCTCTTTTTTTTTTAAGCATTTTCTTACACATGCATTAATGTCAAATTTAAAATTAAGAAGTCTTAAACAATATTTGTTCTTAACTAAAATAGGCACTCGTCGTAGCTACGGTATAAACTTGGCAGGCATACACATTCCCTCATTTGAGTTTATTTTTCTTGTATATTTTTTTGACCTCGCCTCTGTCTTTAAATATTTAGTAGTCATGTTAGTATAATGTCCTGGTTTTACCCAATTAGGTGTTAGTTGGGTAAGAGTCGGTTGGAATCCATAGTTCAACTCTTGATGTGACACGTTTCACGGGTTTTCTGTTGCTTCGAATTCGGTGGCCATCTCTTCCTCTGCTCTTTTCCACTCTCTTGACCTCCACAATCGCCAGCCAACTTGCAACCGTTGGATATTGTCTAACCTAATCTCACTATAAAAGGAGAACACAAGAAACAAAAGGGGCATGAAAAGTACTTTTTCATTTCATGACTTTGATTCAAATTGAATTGTTCCTTCCTATTTGGGTGTGGGGAAAAGTATGCGGGGAAATTGACCGCCTCTAGACTAAGCTTTGGAGTAAAATTTGAGATTCCGGACAAGGTCCATTGTCATTTTATTTTATTTTATTTTATTTTATTTTATTTTATTTTATTTTATTTTATTTTAAATTTTTGGTCAAATCCTACTTTTCCCCACACCCAAATAATGAGCTAAATTTCTAGTTCCTTATCGTCCTTAAGATTACAGCAGTTGCCTTTTAACTAAACTGGCATGCTTTTGTTCATATCCTTTCCTCTTGCATTTCAGGTGGGGAAGTTTACGTTACTTAATAAGTTAAATTTATCGGCTATATAAGTTAGGACTTTCAAATCATTCGAAGCTTTTGCTAAGATTTAAAACCTTAGAGTCGTATGTTTTATCTTTAATTTTCCAACACCCATTTTTCTGGGTGAACGCTCACCTACCATCTTCTTCCTAAAGGTGTATGAAGATAGACCCAACCTATAGAATATGTCATTTTGTCAATTAGCTTAGTAGTGAGTTAGTAAAGACTTCAATAATAGAGTTTAGAATTCAACATCCTATGTGTATAAATTGGGTATGTGTGTAAAATGAAGAGTTAAAAATATCTTTCATAGTGAAAAAACAAGATGGTATATAGACATGAGAGGAAATGAACATGTGTATGAGAAATTAGTAGTAATTAGGAGAAGCATCTCATTCAAGCAATAGCCCAGTAAGTAATTTGACTGGCTTTTTATGGTACTCAGAAATTCTTAGTGTTTGGATACCAACAAACTCGAACTCACAATAAGCTCACACTTGTTCATTGTGCCTTACCATGCTTCTTGGTAAGGTGTTGCCCTTAAAGTCTGTTACCTTATAATCCAGATAAAATAGCCTATTTGGTTAATAACTTCATCATAGAGTGTTTACTCTGACTTCGCTTTCAGATTTTAACAGTGCTCTAAAACCTGCTTGCAGCGTGAACCAACGCTGTTGCCAGTTGAAAATATTGTGGTGGGACTGATTCTTACTGCTTCTTCAAAGATCGGTGTCTTCCTTTCTCTATAGTTATTGATTTGATATGCTTGGTACTTTGAATTCTCTACCCTTAATAAACTTGAGTTGAACTAAGTTGTTGGTTTCCTTGTATAACATACGTGTCTCTAGATACCTGACCTCCGTTAGACTTTATGGAATGGATCCTTGAATGAGAATAATTCACGTCTCCAGCATAAGTTATGAGTCAAGGCCCATGATATATCAGCTAGAACTTTTGCTTTTGTTTACGACCTATTAACGATTAAGATCCAGTTAAAAGGAATTATTTTCTAATCAGTCCAGGTGCCGTTTAAAGAGAATTCTGTGGCTGGTATGTATTAGAGCTAAAGAAATAAGGTAACTGCATGCATGCAACTGACAAGAGATTAGGGTCTAAAATTCTTTACCACCGACCAAATTCACATATTAATGGCTCCAAAATTCTTTACCACCGCCCTTGTTGTCACAACTACATTTATTATCATTTATTATCTTTAATGGCAATCTCTTGTCAACTGAGTGCATGTAGTTTATCTTATTTCTTTAGCTCTAATGGTATGACTTAATTTTCTCCTGCGTTAAGCTATCTTTACATATTGTTTGGAGAACTGGCAGACCATTGAAATCTCCGTTCATAGAGCTTGTATCTCGGTTGAGAGTCCACCTAAAGTTTTAGCAGAAGTGGCTTTGTTTACCGTTTCAACTATCTACTAATGCAGTTATAGAATGAGTGCCAAGTCATCATCTCTTGTGTTTTAGCAACTTAGAACACTCATAAACTTTGGGTCTGGCCAAATCTTATTGAAAGTCAAGTCATTAGATAGGAGTTCTAACCATAAACAAAATATATAAAAGACTGCCCCACGTATACAAATGTATGCATGTATATGTGATTAGTTATATAGAAATCGGGGAAAAAGCTACACCAAAATCTTTTGTTGGATTAAAATTATGCTATTCAAGGTTGGATTACAAGGCCTCCATTAGTTTGTCATATTCATCAATATCAAGATTATTAGAGATTAAAATGTCTCACCTAAGAAGATTGGAAGTTTTTGACTTTTTAATGCCTCAAAAATCTGTTAGACAGATGGATTTTCAATTGTTGGGTGTTGGGGGAAAATGTTTATCATTTATTTATGAGCATAAATTTCATTAAATCATTGTAAGGGGTTATATGTGTGTGTGTGTTTTTGTGTTTATCTTGTTTGTAAATTATGGGTTTCATATTCAGAATAATTTCTTGTTGGTATACCTGATGCAATCACTTAAAATATTAAGGTATTGATCATATGGGTTTTTATGGCTTGATAAATCAAAATGGTCACATTTTTATGAGTACATAACCTATTACGATTGGGAGTCCTTGTTGTTGGTAGATGTTTGAAATTTGTTAAAAGTGATATGAACTATTTAAGTCTCTACATCAAAAACCAAGCTAATCATTCTTTCATACTGTGATTAATATGTTATATAGTCTTTGCAGATAGAAGGACGAACTTTATCACGAATTGTAAAGCTCAAATTTGTCAGTTATAACAAATTTGTGATTTAGACCTTTTTTTATCTAAGTCAAAATTAACATACGCAAATCAGATGCAATGTAATTTAAAGATTCTAAATTATCTTTTATGAATGCCAGACTCAAATAGTTAGTTCAAGGCTGGGTAAAAGATGGCTTATTTGATTATTTGCATCAAAAGCAGTTTTAGTAGTGGTCTTCTTTCGTGTATTTAACATTCCTGTGTACCCTTCCAGGATCAAGAGCTTCAGGTGGTGGAAAGCCCCTTCACTGGACATCATGCCTTAAAATAGCTGAGGACCTAGCAAATGGTCTACACTATATCCACCAGAACCCTGGCTTAACCCATGGAAATCTGAAGTCCACAAACGTCTTGCTAGGTTCGGACTTTGAGTCCTGCCTTACAGATTACGGCCTGGCTTCTTTCAGGGACCCTGATTCTCTCGAAGAGCCCAGTGCTACTTCTCTTTTCTATCGAGCACCTGAGTGCCGTTACATTCGGGCGCCATCAACCCAACAAGCTGATGTGTACAGTTTTGGTGTACTTGTCTTGGAACTTCTAACAGGCAAAACACCCTTCCAGGACCTTGTTCAGGAACACGGTGCGGATATTCCTAGGTGGGTCCGGTCAGTCCGCGAAGAAGAGACTGAGTCTGGAGACGAGCCGGCCTCCAGTAATGAGACATCCGAGGAGAAACTTCAGGCTCTCTTGAACATTGCAATGGCTTGTGTCTCAAGTGCGCCAGAGAACCGGCCTACAATGAGAGATGTCTTAAAGATGATCAGAGATTCAAGGGCAGAGGCTCAAGTGTCATCGAACAGTAGCGATCATTCACCGGGAAGATGGTCAGACACTGTTCAGAGCTTGCCCAGGGAGGAACATTTAAGCATTTGAGCATTTGAGAATTTGATCATTTGAGTGGACAGCAGCCTTGGCGGCTTAAATTCATGTATTCGGATTTTTGTTCTTCAATTGAATTATGATTTCAGTTAGGCATTGTAGAGTGCACCTGCACCTGTGTAAAGGTTTTTCTTTTATTTTTTTATTTTTCTAGAAAAATTACTACTATCAATCTTTTCAGCTATTTTGCAGTTAACTTTTTAAGGTTTTTTTATTTAGTGAGTTAGGCTTTGAAGGTTGAAGTACGATGTTTGGGAAAAGGGTTCAAAACCCTTCTTCTTTTTTTTTTTTTTTATCAAATTATTGCTATTTGTTACAATGTGTTTTTCATGAATTGATATCTGTTAATTTCTTGAATACTTACTCGATGTTCGCTGTGAAATGAAAGTTGTGCACCGCCTACAAATAATCTGGGTATGAGGTTAGCCTACAAATTTCTTGAATCTGTGTTTCCAAATGCTGTAACCATAATAAGCCGTAAATGAGTGCATAATTTGTTTTCGGGCTTACTAAAGTGGGCTTTTCACATTTTGTGTCGCTTCCCATCACCAGCGTTTGGTTTAGATAGCCCACTGGGCTTGGTCAGCCTTTGTCAGCTTGCTGGATTGGATTGCTCCTTTTTGAGATTTTCCTTGGGCTGTTCTCTATGTACAGCTTGGGCTACGCTTTTTTTGAACCAAGGGTTTCTCCGTGGACCAAACTTCCTTTGCAAAACAAATCGAACAGTCTTAATAGACTCTTTTCTAAAACAAATCATAAAAGCTTAACATTCCATATTGAAGTATAATACTATAGAAAAAGTATCATACTAAGTTACTTTGCATTTATGCCATTTCTAGCATTAAACCAAATTCATTATTTTTCAAAATAACACCTCACTATTTGTCATTACAATATAAATATGGGAATAGCCCTTATTCTTAGGATTACGCATTACATTATAAAGTATAGAAAATATGCTTCAAATTTTTCTAATATTTGATCAAGAAAATATCACATTTTAAAGCTGTAAGACTTGTGGAATATTTGGGACCTATAAATGTTGTTAATGGGCTGGGTTAAAGCAAGGACTAATTGTGCTAATCAAGTGGAAAAGTAGGATCCTTTGTCTGCTGCCTTTAAGTGCCCAAAAGGATGAAACCAAAAGTCGTTCCATCAAAGACTACATATCATCTGAATCATGCTTAAATATGCTAAAAAAAATACCCCTTTTTTTGTTGGAAAAGCAAGGGATTAATCTGAAGGGTGTTGCTTTGAGAAGGGATTCCTTAACAAGGAAAGGCAGACAATTCCTCACTCATTTTTAAACCGTGCTTGTCCAAAAATGGTGAAAGCGGTTCTCCGGTGATTCTCTGCCGCACTGAGCTGTCCTTGTGCCCCGGGGGTCGGAACGGCACCGTGTGATTAGAGGTTTTGGCAGTGAAAGTGTTAACAGAGGTGGCTCTTCGTTTGAAGGCTAATAAGCTAGAGTTACTCTAAGTCTTGACTCCTATGGATTTGGGGCTTTTGGTTTTGAGTTATCTTTAGCATATTTCATATGATTTGAGGATTGTTTGAAGCTGTATGTACTGAAAAATTGCTCCATTGACTCCACCCCGTGGAGAAGATCAATAGTTTGCTATATTGATTAAGGGGTAGTGCATGTGCAATATTACTGTGGTAAAATTCAATCTCTCTCTTGAGATGAGAAATCTGTGTTTTAAAAGTTGTGGACAAACATTTTTCTCCTTCATAGTGTAAGACCTTCTTAATCGATTCGGTTTAGGGAAGTAGATATGGATTTCAAGTGTCTTGGATTGAACCATGTTTTCTTTTGTATAATTTTCTTTATTTCTTTCTTCCTATCACTTGTAACTTTGCGCATAGTTATTCTAGTTGGGCTACGGCTTAAAGTAATTAGTTAATATATACTATTGCATTATAAGAAAAATTCATTAGTGAGCAATTCCAAGCCAACAAAACCATAAGTTTAAGTTTCAACTCCAATAAGCTCATCATGAGTCCCCATAAGCCTAAGTTTCAACTCCAAGAAGTTCATCATGAGCTCCCATAAGTCCAAGTTTAGTGTTAATCCTTAGACAATGAAGGCATGTGTTACTCGAACTTGAAACGTGAGGATGATTCGATACCAATTAATGCAAGCCGGTTATAGGATTGTAACAAAATAATTAAAAGAATATCAAAATCTTAATTCAACCTCCAATTCTTGAGAGGCCATTTAGTCTAAGTCATTTACCTTAACATGAAATTCTTACGGCTAATTTGTTAGAAGACATACTAGTTTCAATTTGAAACCGTCAATTAATTATTGTGATTGTCTCTTATTATTAAATTTTACTTAAGAGTCACTTTTAAAATGAAAGAAAGAAATACATCTCCTCTTCATAAGCTACTTATAGGGGGGAAAGAAAAAGAATTTTTAAAACGATCTCTTTCTAATCAATAGAAGGGAAACAAAAAAAATAAGAAAACAAAAATTCCCATGTAACCGTGTTGTTAAAACTGTCAACATGCTAAAAATATTAAAATTTCCCATGTGAACATATTAAAGCTCCCTTTTATCATTTGTCTTGCTCAAAAGATTTGAATGCCAAATCCCCTTTTTCTTTTCACATTTTCAACTCTGAAGATCAAACTGTTTTGTTGTTTATGCAAGTTTCACACACACACACACACCAAAAATTGATTTGAAACTGATTCATTAGGATCCAAACCCTTTAAATCTCGATTCTTCAAAAAATTAATAAATATATAAATTTAGAATCTTAAGCAAAAGTCGGCAGGAGGACAAGGCATTTTTAAATATGACAAACATTTGTACCGATTGTGAAACCGGACTCAACAAGGAAGAGAAGATGGGAATTGGTTCCTAGGGCTGTCGAAATACCCACCATTTCCTGAAGGCATGGCCTTCTCTCTTGGTTTTTGCATTTGGTCACATAATCGGCAACGCTCTTAGTTTAAGACAATGACTACTTCCTCCAACTCCTACCGTGCCTTACTAAAGCTCTGCAGCGATGCCAAAAACCAGAACCACGCCAAGAAGATCCACTCCCATATAATCAGAACCTTGACACACCCAGAAACCTTTCTATTAAACACCGTCATACATACATACGCCAAAGTAGGCAACTTAGAGTACGCGCGCCGCGTGTTCGATCAGATGTCCCACCCAAACCCCTTCTCCTGGAACACCATCCTTTCTGCTTATTCGAAATCGGGTCATCTCTCAGAAATGCAATTGATTTTTGACCGAATGCCAAGTCAAGATGGGGTTTCGTGGAATTCGCTTATTTCTGGATACGCGTCTTATGGTTCTCTTTTTCAGTCGGTGACGGTTTATAAGTTGATGATGAAGAATGGAGCAGTTAATTTAAATCGGATAACGTTTTCCACTATGCTTACACTGTCGTCAAATCAAGGGTCTGTTGATTTGGGTAGACAGATTCACGCGCAAGTAATCAAATTTGGTTTCCACTCCTATGTCTTTGTAATGAGCCCTTTAGTGGACATGTACTCGAAACTGGAGTTAATTTATGATGCAAAGCGGGTTTTCGATGAGACGCCGGAAAGGAACGTGGTAATGTATAATACTATGATCACGGGGCTTTGGCGAAGCGGGATGATTGAAGATTCAAGGCGGTTATTTTGGGGTATGAAGGAAAGAGATTCAGTTTCATGGACAACAATGATAAAAGGACTTATGCAGAATGGGCTGGGCAGAGAAGCGATTGAGTTTCTTAGAGAAATGAGGTTGGGGGGTTTTGATATGGATCAATATACTTTTGGGACTGTGCTGACTGCTTGTGGAGACTTATTCGCCCTGGAAGAAGGTAAGCAGATTCATGCTTATATCATTAGAACTGATCTTTCGCATAATGTCTTTGTGGGCAGTGCTCTTGTTGACATGTATTGCAAATGCAGAAGCGTAAAATCTGCCGAAGCAGTTTTTGACAGAATGGCCGATAAGAATGTTGTGTCATGGACGGCAATGCTAGTGGGCTATGGTCAAAACGGGTACAGTGAAGAAGCTATTAAGATATTCTGCAATATGCAGAAATTTGGTATTGAGCCTGATGATATCACTCTGGGGAGTGTAATCAGCTCGTGTGCAAACTTAGCAAGCTCGGAAGAGGGTGCCCAATTTCATGCTCGTGCTGTTGTTTCTGGCTTAGTCTCTTTTATTACCGTGTCCAATGCACTTGTCACCCTGTACGGTAAATGTGGAAGCATTGGAGATTCCCGTCAAATATTCAATGATATGAAAATTAAGGATGAAATCTCCTGGACAGCATTGGTTTCGGGGCATGCTCAATTTGGAGAAGCCAAGGAGACGATTGATCTGTTTGAAAGAATGCTGGCCCAGGGTTTGAAACCCGATGGAGTTACTTTCATTGGGGTTCTTTCAGCTTGCAGTAGGGCAGGATTGGTGGAGAAAGGACGTCACTATTTTCAATCAATGATAGAAGAACATGGAATCAGACCACTTCCTGATCACTACACTTGCATGATTGACCTTATTAGCCGAGCAGGAAGGTTGGAAGAAGCAAAACAGTTTATAGAGAAGATGCCTATCCATCCCGATGCAATTGGTTGGGCCACCTTGCTAAGCTCGTGCAGATATTATGGTAACCTTGAAATTGGCGAATGGGCGGCTGAGAGGCTCAAGGAGTTAGAGCCCCAGAATCCAGCGAGCTATGTTTTGCTCTCAAGCATGTACGCGGCAAAAGGGAATTGGGACGGTGTGGCCCAGTTAAGAAGAGGAATGAGAGATAAGGGATTGAGGAAGGAGCCGGGATGTAGTTGGATCAAATATAAGAACAGAGTGCACATTTTTTCAGCAGACGACCAGTCAAGTCCATATTCAGCTCAGATATATTCTGAGCTTGAGAAATTAAATTGCAAAATGAGAGAGGAAGGGTATGTTCCGGATATGAATTCTGTGCTGCATGACGTCGAGGAGTCGGAGAAGATAAAGATGCTCAGCCATCATAGCGAGAAGCTTGCGATTGCCTTTGGGTTGATTTTTTTGCCTGCTGATCTTCCCATACGAGTATTTAAAAACCTTAGGGTCTGTCGGGATTGCCATAACGCCACAAAGTATATTTCTAAGATAACCCAGAGAGAAATACTTGTGAGAGATTCTGTTCGATTCCATTTATTTAAAGATGGAAGATGTTCATGTGGAGACTTCTGGTGATGTGATTTTCTTCGTCTAAAAGGTTTGGCTGGAAAGATGCTCAGTTTTAGAGAACAGCTATGAGAATATAATGCTTTATACTACCACCGATATATGCTTTGAGGAGACGGGATTACGCTGTCATGATATTAAATCAGTCACGCCTGCATCAAGAAAATTATGTCAAGTGGAGGAGCAAACTATGAGGGAAAGGTCTTCAAATATTTCAAGTGGGATGCATTCCCTTACTCAAAAACCGTGGATGAACACTCATTTGCCTAAGCTAAGGCCAACGATGATGCCTGAACAAATAACTGGAGGGGCTCAATTGGTCAAAGGTTTGAAGGAAAGGCAATTCGTTGGCACTAAGATCTATCTTCATCGTTCTTGAGCTGCTTTCAATTTCAAAATCACTTTTTCTTTTCCCTTTTTTTTTTTAAAAAAAATTTCATTTTAGGTTTTACCCTGATCTTTTTTTAAGTTTTATTGGGAATTTTTTAAAGGTTTCAATAGAAAATTTTCAAAATTTGTCTGAAACGATAAATTAGATGTAGGAGTTTGCACAATGACTTCTAGATGGTTGTTATTGGCGGCAGCGGCAGTTGCTGCTTGTGACTTGGTTCTAGGACCACTTATGCAAAAATCCTCCTAAGGGAGTAATTGGAGGTGCTTAGAATAACGTCATCGGAAAGAGAGAAGTTGTGGCACACACCAGACAAAAAAAAAAAAAACGTTGTTCAGTATAGAAGGGAAATGACCCCTAAAATATAGTAGTCCCAAATGACAGCGTTTTGCCCAACACGCGGTCACCTCGCCCACTACATCACCAACAAAAGCCCAAAATGACCACATAAACCCAACTATAAAATACCAACATAACAATTAAAGTAGCCTTGTCCCCAAGGCGAAAATAAGGGTACCTTAACAAGAATGAGGACTCTTTTTCCCAAGTGGCATTTAAAGGCACTCTACCTTCCCCATGCACTAAAAACTTTGTATGTACCTTTCACTTGCCCTTCTCAAGATTAGCTCGTAGAATACAACATGATCCCTTCTTATGGATGGTAGCAAAGAGACATGGTAAAGTTGCAAACTAGATCCAATACAACAATTCAACCTATGTACATGAAAAATTGGGTGTACCTTCAACCCTTCCAATGATTCCAACTTGTGTGCCATTATTCCCATATTTTGTAACACCTTAAAAGATCTATAGTACTTAGGAGATAGGTTCTATTCCCTTCCCTCTACCATAGTAGTTTGACAATAATTTAACACTTCCAAAAAGATGTGGTCACCCATTTCAAATTATACCTTGAACATGTTGTAGTCATAGAACTTCTTCACAAGCTCTTGCCAAACTCTACTTCAACTTGGTTAATTATTGATCTTACTTTTCCATTAACTACTCAACTAAGGCTACTGTTGTATCCAAGAATGTAGGACAATATGCTAGGAGGGTGTCACCCATACACAACCTTATAAGGCATATGAAGTGTGGTCCCATGCCAATTAGTGTTATAATAATATTGCGCCTAAGAAAACCATTTGTTCTACTCCTTTGGAGTATCCCTTGTAAAACACTAAAGATACATTTTGATGATATGGTTCACAACCTTCATTTGCCCATCCAATTGGGCATGATAAGCTAAAATGAAATTAAAACTAATTCCCTAAATATAAGAAAATTCCTTCCAAAAAAGGCTAGTAAACATTGGATCCTTATCGCAAATAATAGATTTAAGTATATCATACAACTTGAAGATGTGATCAAAAAAGGTTTAAGTAACCGCTTGTGGAGTATATGAATGCACCAAAGCAATGAAATGGCCAAATTTGGATATGTGAATCATAACTACCAAAATAACTAACTTTCACCTAACATTAGCAACATCTTAATAAGATCCATGGAGATGTCATCCCATACTTGTTTTGGAATAAGTAATGCCTACAGTTTGCCTAAAGGAAGGGAGTTACTTCCTTTACATTTTTTACAAGTAACACATTCACTAGGTTGCTTGGCAATGGACTCCTTCATCCTTCTCCAAAAGAATACTTCCCTTATGCATTTGAGAGTTTTTGGTGTTCCTTCATGAGTACTTGCATGGATCTCATTAATGATCACTGAAATTAATGTTGAAGTGTTGTTCAAGTAAATTCACCCCTTATAAAATATTACTCCTCTCTTATACTCCCAAGGTTGAATTCTTAGGATTAGTTTTAAATCAATCAAGTTTAAAACTTCAAGAATATGTTGTTTCCCAAATTAGAGAATTTGTAGAAGACATTGATGATAAAAAAAAATTATAATTTTTTCTAGGAATTCTTAATTATGGAAGAAATTACATATAGGGTTTATCTAAAAAGGAAATTGCTTTATTTCAAAAACTAAGGAAAGATAATGAATTTTTTTGGTCTAATAAAGACATATATTGACAAGACAAATTAAAAAAGTGTTAGTTAATGCTTCAAAAGTCTATCTTCCTTATCAAGGAGATAAGCTTATCATTGAATCAAATGCTTCAAAATGTTGTTAGGGATGTGTTTCAAAAGAAATTTCTAAAAATATTTTACATGAATATGAACATGTTGGTTTTAAAGGAATTAGATCTAAAAAGGATCATATTCCTTAAAAGCTTCAAAAAGAAGAATTAATTTGTGGATATAATTCTAGAAAGTTCAAATTGAATTTTAAAAAATTGTATAATTTCTGAAAAATAACTTTTAGCCTTCAAATTAGCTTTTAAAAGTTTTCATATTTATGTTGGTCCCAATGATTTTATTGTCTAAACTAATAATAAACTGTTAAATATTTTTTTAAATAATAAAAGAAATATTATTGAAGTTAAGAGATTGAAGTAGTACAATTTTATTGCGAATTATTCATTTAAAATTGAATATTTAAAATATACTAACAATCTCATTGCAAATTATCTCAACTGAAACCCAAGAGATAACTCCCAACCAAGTAGCATCATTAAAAGTTATTTCATGGAGCCTAAATAAGGCAAATGGGTTATAGTGGTAAAGAAGCATGAACAACCAATCTTATTGTACATGGTATTTAAAGGATCCCAACTAGGAATCCATACTCTTGGGATTGTCTGCTATAGCCAAATCAATGGCTATTAAGGTTTGATTCTCAACCATAAATACTATAGAAGAAGCTAAACAAGCTTTTGCCAAGTACATGCCAGTGGTTGTAGCCAAAGGTAAAGCTAAACAAGTTATCTTTGAAAATTCTAAACAATTTTTTTTTCACAAATCAAAGACTTTAATAATTTTGGAATCTCTAAGGAGGCATACGAAGAGCTTAATGGAGGTTGGAATTTGAGTATTTTATTATCAACTAGACATCTTGCTAGGATCTTGCTTAAGTGCTTTTAAGAGAGACCAATTAGGTTTAGGTAACTCTAGACCATCATAGAGTTAAGCCCACATGTTGTTATTTGTATTTTGTCTTGGTTTTAAATTTAGTATCATTTCTTGTATTTTCCTTCTAATGTTTGTTATTAGCTAAATTTTGTAAGGGTCAAGTTTAAGCCCTATCCTATGTATTCATCCAAGATATGATTAATATGTCTAATCTTATTATTTTTAACATAAATTGTTAGGATACTATAGTTCATATTTATTAAAAAGGTAAAAAAAAGTTTTGTATTTTATTCTAGACTTGTGCAAATGAAAATACTCAACTTATAATTAAGGAACTAGGGTTTAACAAATAGGAAACATATTAAATATGAGAGAATCACTAAAAATTAATAATTAAGGAACATACTAAATGTGAAAGAATCCTAAAAACTTAATAAATTAAGGAATCTCAAGAATTTTGAATATGCTCCTTGCAATTAGGGAATCATAAAGAACCTTGAATGACAATTAAAGAATTAGAGAATCCAAGAAATGCTCCCTACCATTAAGGAATCCTAAAAAATTTAAGAGATGTTCCTCAATTTTGAACTTTTTAGACCCATTAGATTATGTTGTGATCAAAATTTGTACTTGTTATCATTTGATAACATATATGCTGGATTGTTAGCTTAAATTGACTTACACACACCGCATCAGGAAGCACGTATTATGTCGTTGAAGAAGCATGTAGTTAACAACTATGCTTGAGAGGTCGTTTTGTTGGTAGGGTAAGGATGTTTGTTAAAGCACATGGGTCAACATCTAGTACATGCCATGGGTCATCTAGTACATCCCAGGAGATCACTCCCCATTGTATTATTGTCAGCAAACTCATTAAACACATTTGTCAAGTCACATTCAACACTCATTTTGCTTGACTGAATTGAGTCGATAAGTACTCAGAAGACATTAATCATTGGCTTATTTACCCCTCTTCATCTCTTCCCATTGCCATTCAAGCAAGTTTCCTTGATCACATTGCTTTAAAAAATTTAAGAGACTACCCATTAGGAAAATTGAGATTAGAAGAGGCAACTAGATAAGATGATACCTTATCCCAAATGACGAGTAAAAACTTAGTGTCAATGGCTCTAGTGTTGATGGAAATAGCATAGGAGGAAGAATAATGAGAGTTAGTAATGGAAACATAATATGGGCATTTGCCGCAAAGTTTGGTGTGGCAAGTAATGCACATGTATGTCATGCACGGAATTAGATCCCACAATAAATAGAGTTGGACTCCTACCATCTAGTGCAATGCGTGCTACGCCGGTGGAAACTGCTATGACACCTTGAATATGCGATTCACAAATGTTTTAGTTAACTCTCCACTCACACCATCATTAAACACATATATAAGGAAATGAATTCAATATCACATAGAATTAGCAAACTCTGGGCAACAAATTCAAAATATGCTCGTAACTTGAATTTGTAGGTCTTTTGGGCTCGGATGGTCACCATAAATGGTTTGGTACTTGAGGGGTTGAAATTATAGGCACCTGGGCCCGAGCATGGTCACCCTACTACAATTTAATGGGGGCGGGCGATACAATTATTAGATGAAAAGGGTTAAAGGAGACTTCCATTGCCTGTAAAAGCATATACCAAATTGTAAGATTTCAGTGCATCACAAAGCTGCAGGGATGGTAAGATTTCAGCCAATTTTCCACGTGACATGTAGTGCTGTTTTCGTCATTTTTGTTAATGTGCAATGGGCAAAATTCCATTTGGTGGTCTCAGTTGTCGTTCTCTGTCCGTCGGATGCACTAAACGACCGAAGTTACCACCTCAACCACCCCTCGTGACACGCCATTCCTCTGTCATTCCTGTTCGCTTCCGATCTCAAACTCCTCGATCTGTCTGATCTCACACAGAAATAATGGCGGCCTTCGTTAAGCTGGACGATTCCCCTATGTTTCTGAAGCAGGTAAACCCCCTCCGGACAATGTCAAATTTCATTTATTTATTTATTGTTGTTTCTCTGTTCCATGATATGGAAGAGTTTCAGTTCGAATGCGTGCGGAAATCGTACTTCTTCCTTGTTAGCGGTGAATTCTACAACTGACCCTTTAACATCACTAGCACTAAAAATTGGATCAATAAATGACTAAGCTTCTGTATAAAATAATGTGGAGATATTCATATCCATTACTTAATGAAAGAGTTTAGTTTAATTGAATATCCTCATTCCTATTGTAAGATAGGTTGTTTTTGCACCAACAGTGATCCGTGGATTATCTCGTTGGTGTCGTTATGTTGTTCTGGTGTACTCATTCAAAGATAGCTAAACATTTAAAACAACGGTTATTTATTTCAAAGATTAGTTATTGTCTTGTTAAATGAATGTTTTATGTACTCTAAAAATGTTATTGTTTCATTTTCTATTTGACAATTACTTGCTTTTCTTTTATTGGACAGATGCATTCTCTAGAGCGGACAGCTGATGAGTTGAATGATCGCTGCCAAAGGCTTTATAAAGGGTCTAAGAAGCTTATGTAAGTCCCTCAGGGTATATTCTCTACAACTTGTCTGCTATTTAATCAGTAGAATCTGTCGTGAAATTGCAATAATTATATTTTGAGAGTATTTTATCAAAGGAAAGAAGGTTTGATTTATTCTGTTCACAAAGTGCATTGAATTGAAGTGCAGTTACTTGTGAAGTAATTGACAGCTTACCCAACCAATTGTTTTTTCTTCCTTCGATTTCTGAGTTATACACTGACCTGTTGGGTCTTGAACTCATGAGAAGCACCTTTCCTCCTTTCTTATTGGTTATGGAAGTGGCATTTGAATGAGGCAAAATTGGCACCTTAGGTCTCCTGAAGGAGTTTGTACACGTGAGACCAAATGCTTTGAACTGACAGCCAGTGAAAGCACCTCAAAATGCTACCAGGAGTGGATATACCATGGTAGTAGCACCTAAAAATGCTGCCTGTGGAAATACATGCAGAACTTTTGTGCTTTGCTGAGTGCAACGGCAAGCTACTTCATTAGTGGGTCAGCAACAATAATAAAGCAACCTACTATTTCAGCAGTATAGCTGCAAAATTTCTTGGATAGGCGCTAGTCCCCTAAATAGACAGTGCCATGATTGACATAAGCTTGTGGCCCTGTTGCAAACTTGAGCAAGAATCCTTTGGTTGCATCATAAGATAGCCTTTTAGT
The DNA here is from genome assembly GCA_028551475.1 of Casuarina equisetifolia. Taxonomy (NCBI): domain Eukaryota; kingdom Viridiplantae; phylum Streptophyta; class Magnoliopsida; order Fagales; family Casuarinaceae; genus Casuarina; species Casuarina equisetifolia. The sequence continues at coordinate 17,549,081 of CM052360.1, forward strand.
CTATGCTGGCTTCAAAGATGGCATTTTGGATGGTACTCCTCTGGCCTTTGGGAGGAACTCAAGACATCACAACCAACAAATGTCCTTTTCGTGGCCTTCCTCTTAGTAAAGGAAATTTAGCAGCCATCTACAATAGGTGGAATCAATTGGCACTGCGCTGCTTTAGGAGAGGACTTAGGCAGTTGGGATGGCAAAACCTAGGGGATTGAATCATGGTGCCCAGGCCTACCGTTCTTGTAACTTGTGTATTAGGTTTTTGTTTTCAGCGTGAGTTCTTGACAATCGGCTAACCAATACTCCTTAGAAAGTTTGGAGTTGGTTCTGGAATTAGAGGCCTTTCCTGGGTCCTATTTGGTTGACAATTATATTTTTCCTTGGTCCTCAAGCTGATTAACATGACAGTTTCCATTTCATAACATCATTGGGACTTAAGTAGAGATGTAAATTCATTCTTCTATATGCAACTCAGACTGCTTCCTATTTGTGTCCTCTTTGTTCATCTGAGGGAGTATACATTGCCTTACATGGCAATTATAACTTTGACGTTCTTGGAGCAATTCTTAGCCATACGTTATTGGAAGAGGCTATGTTCTTGCCACCAGTCTTAAGAGTTAAGTGATGAAGTACCAAAACAAATAAAGGCAAGAAAAACTGTTGGAAAGCACTGCAGATGGATAAAAGCAAGTAACAGAAATCAACGCAACAGCAGGAAAGAATTAGAGAATACTAACAAAGTTGCATTGAAGATTACTTAGCAAATTGAAACTGAAACTTGATAGAAAAAAACCCGAAAGGGTTGCTTGACTTCCACATTGGACCACAACAGATTAAGATAGCAGAATAAATGAAAAGGATTTGCAGCTAGGCTGCAAATTTTTAAACCAAGTCTTATTTCTAGTGAGCACATGTAAGAGGAGTTGTGGACTGGGGTTTCTGTAATGAGTCCATAAAGTTGCGCTCCTGCATGAAGGACATTTATCTATTTTCTATGTAAATCAATTGAGTGAACAACCTTGCTAATAATTGTCAATGAAGAATTTTAAGCCTCCCGGGAGAAGTTGCCTTCAAAGGAAAATTCGAGAAAAGCTTTTGATCAATTGAAGTTGGAAACCCTCTCTAATAAATGCATTGAAAAAGTGAGACATCACATCAATTGGTACAACAACGCAAAATTGTTTTGACATCAATAGTTAGTTTGTTTGAACTTTGACACTGTAACCATGGCCATTATTTACTATAAATGCGGGCCTCTGCCAAAACTGACTGTTTGCTCCACTTATTCCTCTACATTTTTGTTTCTATGGGACTAGATGTGCAAAAAGTTTTAGTATCATATATTAAACAACCTAATTTCACATGCCATCTTCTGTCAGCATTTGCCAGCAAAGTCACATGTAAATTTCTGTCGCCTGTCCATAGCCTCTCCCACCTCTGCCCCCCTCTCCCTGCTCTTTCTTTTTCTTTCTATGTTTCACCGGGCTGTTTTGTTTATCCTATCCCATTTCTTGTCTTTTTCTTGTCAAGGAATTCATATCTTGATTTGCTAGGAGGATGGAAAGTATCCTGTTTTAATAAATATCCTATTTTTGTTCTATGGGGTTTTATTTTTTAACATCCTTATATTTTCACATGTATTTATAGGTTAAGTTTGAAAACATGGCGGTGGGAAACTGCTGATTTCTCTTCATTTCTTCTTCATCTTCTTCTTCTTTTGTTTTTTTTGGCCTTATTTCAACAGAGCAGCTCTTGGAGAGGCATTCAGTGGAGACACTGACTTTGCAGATTCGCTAGAAGCATTTGGTGGTGGACAGGATGATCCTATTAGTTCATCCATTGGAGGTTGTTATCAGTAGTTATTTTGTCTTACCTTGTCTTTTGGAATGGTTACAAATACAGCAGTCCTTGATTCATAAATAAGGATAAAGTATTTTGCAATCGAAGAGATGATTCATTGTTATTAGTAGTTGCACAATTAAAGTTAACAGTAACAGTAATGAAATTCTGTTGATAAACTATGATTCTTTTAAAATTCTGTTAATTAGTAATGCAATGGAACAGAGATTTCATGTTATTTTTATTACTTTCGTGTTATTGATGTTATGATCTCTTTCCTGCAAAATGCTAGTGCTATACTGTTTCTGTTGCACGGAATGATTAAATTTTGACTATCACCTGATGAGTAATATATTATAACAGCAAGGTGCCTACTTTCAAGTTAAAAGATATGATTTACCAGCTATGTTTAGAATTAGCTTTAAAACTGACTGAGGCTGGATTTGAGCTTCCTTGCAGAGCTATTATTAGCAATACGAAGAGAAATTGTGTAACTTCTTATTTATGTTGTTGCTTTGTTCCAGGTCCAGTCATATCCAAGTTTATAAATGCTTTTCGTGAGCTTGCTACCCATAAAGAGCTTCTTCGTTCTCAAGTGAGCCAAACTGCCAATTAGTGAGATTGTTCTTTCAAATGGTGTTAAGTGGTATAGTATCAGTGAATCCAAAATGGCACATAGCTTTCAGACAGAGTGTTATTAAAGTCATTAGACTAAAAGCTTTTAGGTTATCTTTGTTTCATTTACTATGTTCCTAACATGCTACCTTGCACTAAAATTTTCTTTACCCTCTTAGTCTTTATATTTATTCTTTAACATTCTTGTGGTCTTTATAATTGGTAAATTGTGCTAATTTTTCATTTGGAATATTGATTTCTCAATGTGCAGTCGAGCAATCTTAAATTTATTGCAAGTGATAATAACCTACTTGTACAAGATCTATTCATGGTAAAAATGAAAACTGATGTAACTTTGTCTCTTAGAAGAAAAGTTGTTTGTGCCCAGAATTGTGAGCTCAATGTGGAATAGTTGTGTCACTTCTACTACTCAAATAATATATGTATGTGAAGGATGTTGATGAAATCCTGCAAGTGCTTGATGCGGGAGTATTTCTGCTGTTGAGATGATCTTATTTTAGTCTTATTTTAAGTAAAATACAGTTTGATTCACTTATACACTAGACATGAAATCACTTAAATATTTACACAGGTTATGATTGTTTAACTTGTGATAATAAGATCAATCACAAGGGTCTCAACCCTTTTTAAAATAAAAATAAAAATGAAATCACTTAAATAGTGGTGATAAACTCCCCTGAATGTAAGGGGGGCAAGAAGATTATAATTTATGGCTCTATGGCATGTATTTTCTTTTTATCCTATTGCTTTATGATATTTTGTAATTCATCTTCTCTTGAACATATAACTTAGTCGTAAGAAGTTGGATATAGGTTGAGTTTGTATTTGAATTATCATTGAAAATTTTTTAAGAAAGAGATTTCTGTCCATCGAAAGCGAGATCAGGAACAGATTAATGATTGAGAGACTACAAATGGTCTAAAAGGAAATTAATGGGAAGGAAGGCAATCAGATGCAGTTTGTGAAGCATAAAATGGTTTTCTCAACATCTCAATTCTTTTTGGTCCTAAGGTCTGCCGTGGTGTATTCTTTGGGGTTTATGCTCTTACTTAAAGTAAGAAAATCCCCAATCTGATTTTGGCCTGGCTGAACACTTTCATGGATCATTCTTCTCTGTTAATCACTTTCTCTGAAGTTTTAACATAGGTTGGTAGGCAATATAAACATTTTGTAGATTAAGTTTACCTAGTAGGTTTAAAGAAACTCCTCAGTGGGTCTTTCTAGTTCTTCCCTGGAGTTCAATTATCAATGCTTTAACCAAAAACGTTTTAAGCTTAGTGAGCCATAAGAATGTGAACTTAAATCAAGATTAAAGTTTTTGAATTGTGCGACCATTATTGTTGATTTTTGTCTCTACCATCCTTTGCTTCTTCCCTACAAAAGTCTATACCATGATGTAATTAGTTATACTTTGTAAAAATTCAACAAAGAACCTGAAGATTTTTTCAAGCTAAAACTTGGCAACCCACCATTTGCTCAGTTCTAGCGAGCAAACATTTAATTACCTTGTTGAATTCTCTAAATGGAACTCTCCATATCTCCTTAACGGTTGAAGGCCAATCTTTATTTACCCTTATAACAACAGAGAGAGAGAGTGAGAGAGAATTGGGGGGGAAGAGAGAGAGAAGAAAAGATAGATAGGAAGAGCTTTCCATCATTTCAATATGATGGAGAAAAGCTTTATTTTTCTGCTTACTGTTTTGTATAAAATATATTTGTATAATAAGTTTACAAATCTTTGTCACAGGTAGAGCATGTCTTGATTGACCGCCTCACGAACTTTATGACTGTTGATCTGGAAGATGCAAAGGTAGACTCATTTTACAGTATTGTGGTTATGAAACCCACCTTTGTGAAATTGATAAGGCTTTGTGGCATGACACTGATGTGCAGCCACCCTAAGGGGGTTGCCTCGTGAACCTACCCCAATGAGGACGTCTAGCATAATCATAACATTCTATACATTTGTAAGAACAAAAATTGGCTTTGGGAATTAGATGGAAGGATGGATTTGCAGACGTGGAAAAATTTAAGTGGGTAAAAGATACAAATAGAGACTCAATGAATGATTGGATGAAGGCTAAAAGATTGAGAGGGTGATTACTATTTATAAGAAAACTCAAAATAGAAGACTAAGAGAAAAAAGAAGAAAAGATTATGCTTTAAGATCTACAAATGATCTATTTTCCATAAATTGTTCTAGCTTATGGAGAGTTGCCCTTCTTGACCTAATATAAAAGATATATTTCCTGGTAGATTTGGCAAACATTTTTATGTGACAAACGCATATTATCCCGATCAATATGAGAAACATGCTTTTACTTGTCATTAGAGGTACTTGAATATCTTTCTCTAACTGGTGTATACTGCTGTAGCAAGTATAAACTTGTAGATCGGGTGGTGAAGTGATTTATCTTTAAACTCTTAGAGATCAGATCAATGATCTCCTTCTAGCTCGTTAAGGCCCATGAAATGTTCTGTATAGCACATATACAATGCTAAATGAATTCTGGAAAGGGATGAGAGGGCTAGGAGTCATGGTTTTGCACCCTTGTTTGTGAAAAAGGTTTTTGCCTCCCCAATTGTACCAAATCATTACAATTTGCTTTGAGCATTGAAATCATGCCAAGTAATCAACCAAAGAATATAGCATGTTGAGGCTCAAGGCTTACATGTAGAGGCATCGCCATATTTTGGTAATTGAGAAAAAATTCCTGAGATTACTTACCTAGAAGCATATGGCCTCTAGATTTGTCTAGTATAAGGGTCACTTGGTGGCACTCTGTACTTCCATCAGCTCAATAGATTTAGTGGTTTGGACATCTCTAGTCTCTACCTACCATCCGAATGTCACTAATTGGCATTTCTATCCTTGCCAGAATTACAAATGAACCACACTCAATATTTGCATTCAAGTGGGTCCATGGGGAGCCAGAATTCAAACCAAGGTTCACCATCTGCAACTTTGTTGTTCATGGTATGTTGTATCTAGGTTCTCAATTGAAGATATTTGTCATCCTGAGGAAGGATCCCTCAAGTGGCGCCCTTTTCTATGAATCTAGTTGAACCATATTGCAGATATCAGAAAACTATCGTCCTCCCATGCAATCATGTCTTCATTATATTGACGCTAGCCTGGGGTGACAAACTAATGAGATAAGAACTATTAAGCATGAGCGTTCACCACTCTTCTAGAGTGATCTAAAGAGATAGAACAATCATGACAAGTTCACCACTTTCTCTGGAGTAATATAACGAGATACAAGACATTCAAGACATGTTGACCACTTTTTTGGAGTAATCCAGAGATATCCAGAACATTCAGGACACGTTCACCATTCATCTGGAGTAATCCAAAGAGATACAGAACATTCAATACACATTCACCTGTCTTTTGTCTTTTGGAGTAATCTAGAGAGATACAGAACATTCAAGACATTTTCACCACTCTTCTGGACAATTTAAAGAGGTACAAAACAATCAAGGGACATTCACTCTTTTGAAGCAATATAAAGAGGGATAGAACTATTGAACATAAGTGTTCCCCACTCTTCTATAGGAATCTAAAGAGATATAGAACAATCAATAAATGTCACAACTTTTTTAGAACATCCAAGGAGATAGAAAACAATCAATGGATGTCACCACTTTTTTGGAGCAATCCAAAGAGATACAGAATCCAAAACATAAGCAAAGGTTTAAATTTAAATCAATATTTAATCCCTCAACTCTAACAGAATTCCCCTAGGGTTATGTTGAAGATAGTGACCTGGTACGATTAGGAATGGGTCTTATGTTTAGGAAGACAATGACCTAGTATGGTTAGGAATGGGTGGGCTTTCAGATGAAAAACATAATTGAATTGACTTGGAAGGTGCCAAACATGGGATCAAATCTTGGTTTATAATAAGCAGACTTCTTAGTTAATGGGATTGGACTGAATATGGATCATTATTCTGGGCTAGGCTTCCTTGGGCTGCGTCAAATATACCCCATGATCTTGAAATGTTATTGCCAACATTTTTTCTAGCGCATCAAATTGCTCACTAATACAGAACTTTGAATTCTCTTTTAATGCATTGCATTGCATTATATTTTTTCTACAAATATTATAAAACTATAGAGAGTGACATTGCATTATTAAAGGTTTTTGTACTTTCTTCTAATGTGCTATCTTTTAATTATAATAAACTGATAATATTGAAAAATTAAAGAAAAAGAAGAAAGGAGAGAAAGCTTGTTAGAAAAATAGTGCCTGGAATTAGCGTTCCTTCTCCTTCATAATTTATCTTTCTCATTGGCATCAACAAATAAGTATCTATATAACTTCCTTATATCAAAAATAATTCGGTGGATCAACAACACTCTTCAAGTTGAGGTAAATATATCTTGCACACCTAGCTTAGATAAGACTGTTCAAAAGATGCTATTTGACACTTTCTAGATCAAAATATTTGCAAGTTGTCTCTTATTTGTCAATGGTATACAGATCTTGCATGCAACTATTTCTTTATAGAATAGTGTTGTTAACTTTGATGTGTTTGGTTTGATCATGTTGGACTAGATTATGAGTAGTTTCGCTTGCTGCCTTGATTGTTGCAATTCATATACGGTCTTTGAATCAAGTTCAACTTCTTTCAACGGTATGTTCAACCACAATAGTGTAGATGTCCCATGTGCCTTGGTTTGGAATTTAGCTTCTATGTTGGATCTAACAACCATAATAGGTGAAGATTTTAGGTGGTAGAAAACCTTGTCAACTGCTTTGAATGAGATCATGTGATGAATAAATTCGCTCATAGCAAGCGCAGAGGAAATGTGCAAGTGTGATAAAAAAGGAAAAAAAAAAGTTATATACAAATTGATTGTTGACTTCTGCTGTTATTCACCAGAAGACTCTTCGTTACTTTCTTATATATATTCTACTTAATTGAGTTCTTAATAGGCTTACAACCTCGCATTCCATTTCCTTGACTAGGTCAAAAACTTTAGAATCTTCCTCATACTTCTTCTAGGTTTTTTCATTAGGTAATGCATTCTTTACATCAAACTGCTAACATAGCTGATTTAGATTGTTGCTAATGAGAGTAAGACTTGGACAGGTTTCATGTTTTAAATTGGAGCAAGACGTGGGGATGTTCTGTAAGTTCATCTGTCACATTTAAGCTGACAAACCTATGTTGGAAAATTGAAGAGAAAATTTCATCATTGGAAGAGAAATGGTTGGTGTTCTTTCTACAATGCTAGAGCCAAATGATTCATAGAGCCTTTCAATATGGAAAATCCATTTGAGTCAGCCATTTGTACTAAGCTAAGAGTCCATGTGGTAAGACTATTTGTTAGGCTCACCAATCGTCTTCCTGGACTAGGTCTTAGAGTAGTGAGAATAGAGCTTTGGTCTAACTCAACAATAATGCAAGTTTGTATTGTAGGTTATTTCTAAATTTAGAAAAAAACAAGTGAAACAGAGAGAGAGAGAGAGAGAGGCTTAGATGAATGGAGCAAGTATAGAGCGTTTGAAGAAAATGAAACATAACTTATTCCATTTCCCAGTCTGAATGAAAATGATTTGAAGAAAAAAGACGCTAAGTCAATTAGATGATCAAATGTTCTCAAAACAATTGTTATGAATCACTGCACTCAACTTTACTAGTGGAGACTGCATTTAGACATACGTGAATGGAGTGTTTCTCTCTTTCTTGCTGAGACTTGAAGAAATGAACAGGTGTTAGTTTCGTTGGAATCAGGTCTTCCCCGTGTTGGAACTGTTACTTGAAATTTCCTTGTAAGTGTTAACTCTTAAAAACTCACATGTGAAATCTTCTCATAAATATTATCAATACCCTTCTTAGAATAAGCATTCATAGGACACTCTATGTACTTTCCCAAATATAATCTTACCTGTCAATGGATTAACATCATCAACATTTCAAGTTTTTGTTACGTTTCCCTCACCACTATAATCTTTTTGGAGTTTGTATTAGGAGATTCATTTTAGTAGAGAATGATTTATAGAACATATTGCCATGGCATTGTAGTGCTACGCCTCCTGAATGCACTGACCCATTAAGTAAAAGTACTAATTTCATGATCTAGACAAATTACCATAATTAAGATGTCATAATTTTCATTGATAAAGTGCCTGAGATTCAAATTCCAACTATGAACTTAAATTTCACAAATGTAGCATGGTGATACATCTATACAGAACTTCTACCCTGAGCACTGGCAGTGGAGCCATAGACGGTCAAGTGAAATACTTCTGGACACGTAGACTTTGAGGTCAAAATTTGAATTCAAGATCTCTGCTCTATATCAAGTTGGAGAATTTGTCAAAAAAGAAGAGAAGATAAAAAAGAAATAGAGGAACTGGTTGAAAGAGGACCCAGAATTAAGGTTTCTTCTTTTGCAAAAGAAATAGAGGAACTGTTGGAAAGAGCACCCAGAATTAAGGTTTCTTATTTTGCTAGCTTGTTGTTTACATTAGCTTTAAAAAATACAATTTATATAGTTGGCTTTATGTTACAAATATCCGAATTCGTAATGTAATATCAAGAGTAAAGCTTTAAGATAAGGGAGGGTATGTCACAAAAATCTACCAAGTAGCCTTATCTTGCCTTCTTGCTCTATCAGCTGGTAGGTTTGCTGGGATTGATGCCATTGTTTGGATTCATAAGTGTGTCTTAACAATCCCTGTTTTCTGCATTTACTTGAAGATCTGCCCTATTCAATGATTTCACACAATGCTTATGTTGATATTAAATCGATGTGAGTCTCACCATGGTGTTGGTATTCCTACTTCTTGCCTCTTGCGACACTAAAAACATAGTTAGCGGCACTCTCAATGACAACCCAAATCTGATGTCTTCATTCTCTCAGCATCATGCACCTCATCTGTAGGTTAACCTCCATGGCATTCTTAGTCACTGGGATTTTGGAAATTGGAAGATATAATCCCCTCTCCCTTAGCAAACATTACACTAATCCTTAAAATTTATTGGATGTGATGTGCTTTTTGGATCCCCTTTCTCACTAATGTAGTGGAAATTCTAGTGGAGTCCTAAAATTTTTACTTTTTTTTTCCTCACTTGAGCTTCCTGATCATTTATCCTATGGAATGAGACCTCATTTTTGTTTTTTTTGTTTGTTTGTTTATGAAAACTAGTGATGGGTATTGAGAAATAACTCTTGAAAGTTTTTCGCAATGTGTTTTTCTTACATGCCTACCCTTACATTGCAGGAGTCTCGTCGGCGCTTTGACAAAGCAATGCAGGGTTATGATCAGGTATTGTGTACACCATTGGAACCTTCTTGAATGAATCTCTTAATTGGTCAAAATGATGGTTTTACTACAAGATTTCCATGTAATTTTTTTATTAGGTAAATGAGGTTTGGAGCATGGGATGTCGAACCTAGGACCTAGGTTCTAGGCGACTAGTAGCCAACCATTGTGCTACTAGTCTGTTGATATATTTCCCATAGTTGTTCAGATGCATTTCATTTTTGGTGCTTCTCAGATCTGTTAAATATATCATCGTCTTCTCCCCTTCAAACCTGCTAACTTTATAACTGGCCTTTGATTATATATCTCTGTAGTTTTAGATATCATCTGATTTTTTTTATTCCCATGAATGGGGTATTGCAACACTGGAGGATCTAATAATGCGCCTGTATTTGGTTTTGTGTTGAGGGAAAAGTGGGTAATTATGTGCGAGAAGTGTTTCTTGAATGTACATGGTGCCACTTTTTGAAATTATTTTTATCTTCTATTTTTTTTTTGGGTTTAATCGATTTGGAAATTATGAAAAAAAAAATAAGAACTGTGGTAGGAGATTGTTCTTTTAGTATTCCTGGGAATAGAAGTAAAAGTGTTGAAGATGCAACCAGGATAGGTTGGTTATGCCCTCCTAAAATGCTGGTTTATGAGTGTGGCAGAAATCAGGAATACTAAAAGAACAATTTCTAGAAAATGTATTTCTCCTTATCTCGTAATTTGAAGGAATTTTCTTCAAACGTGACTTAAGGACCTTGAAGGCCTTCAAAAGCTGTGAGAAAGCCCAAGCCAGTTGCCTTGTACATCTTTGCCAAATTCTCATATTACTTCTTCATTTATCCATCCTGCCTAAAACTTTTCATTTCTTTCTTTTCTTGACCTGTCATCCCATTCTAACCACAGCGGGGTGGAGGCTATGTAATTCTGTGTTGTCTGTTGGAGAGTGTGCGTGAAGACAGAACAGAGTTGGTGGATCGCTTTTCTTACATTTTTGAGTAACTTAGGAGCTGCAATGTTTCATGTGTTCTAATTCAGGACATTAGATTAAATCTCTTAGGTGCTTTTAATTGGCTCGAGAGGATTGGCAGTGCCTTTAAGCCAGTGGTGGTGCTTAGGGTTGGTTTTCTAATAGATGAATCTTTAACAAAATGGAACATCATGGGAGCTGAAAACCATACTTTGGGATTCTGGCTCCTCATCTTATCTTTATGTTTTGGATTGTTGATTTCTTGCCTTGAGAATTTTCCATATGAACATATTCTTTCTTCTGTGTTGCTTAAAACTTGGTTGCATTTCATAGAATTTATGTATATAAATCATGTAGGTCTATTTGTGGTTCTCTTTTGCTAGGCCCGAGAAAAGCTTCTGTCTTCGAAGAAAAGTACACGGGAAGAAGTTGTTGCAGAACTAGAAGAGGTATGCTCTGTATTTGTTCTGGCATCAGTGGCTCATCTAATTTTTGAACAGAAAATATCCATTATGACTAATCTCAAGCACATGGGAGTATGATCTCTCTCTTCAAGGGTTGGTTCATGGATTCTTTTAAAAGCTTGACAAGACTGGTAAATTTTCCTACTATAGGGCACTATAATAGTCTAATGGTAGTTTCTCGTTGGAAGAGTGGTATGGTTAAGTGTTGTAGATGACTTGAATAAAGGTTAATACTCAAGTGAATTGGTTCCGTGTAAGGTGGCATGCTTATAACAAAATCTTACTCACTCTAGTGCTACAACCAAATCTTTCCACAAATGCAAGCTTACATAAACTAGGTTTGTGACACTTATGACTTGACTTTGTTTCGTAAATGGTCTCCAAAACAGGCTTTAACTTTGTGGGCTAGAGATTTGATTGTCTTCATAATCTCACAGCTTCCAACTCTTCTCGGACAACACTATCCCTTTTTAAGCTACACTCGCCCTGACTGGGACACATCCAGTCTGTTTGTAATTGTGAAAGTTGCTACCACAGATCATTACTCTATGCACACTGTGACATGGACGCAATTAGCGTATTTTTATCATTTTTCTGTGCACCTGAAAGAGCCTTCCCTCCTATATAAGATGGTACAAGCCTGTGCTGCTTCTGGTGCAGCACATATGACCTCTTTTCACTGCAGCTCTTGGTTTATAGGGCAATCAATCTTCCCGGCGTTTCAGCATTGGGATCATATGACAGGTTGACATATCTTCCCTATAATGCATCTTCTCCCCTCCACCACGAAATTTTTCTCTAGTTGACCAGTTGCTTGTACGCTAAATTATCTACCCTGCATGCCTAACCTGGCCTCTTGGGCCACACCACCCTCTGATGACAACAGTCTCATTTGATGTTATTTTTCCTGAAAAAGAATTAGTAAAGGATTAAATGAGATGGCTGACCATTTCTTAATTCTTTGGCAATCTTGTTTAGGTTATGATCTTTTACCTTTTCTACTTCTAAGGTTAAATTGGTCAGAACTTGAAGGGTTAGGAGGTTTGCCACATTTGGAGCCCTATTTGTCAACATTGTATCAGCTTTATTTGGAATGCAATCGCTCTTTGCTGTATCAGCTCATTTGGAGAGAGTGGAATATTTGTGCATTCTGGGGTCTGTGATTTCGATAGTTGAGCGTATTGCTTTCTTTGTAAGATCTTTGTATGATTGGTACATATCTGTTGCAGTATTCATCCTTCAGCATGTAATTTCAGATTCCTCTTATTTGCAGTGTAGACTATGGACTTGATCCATCTCTCATTTTTCTTCTTGACTACTTCTATTGGACACATGTTTGAAATTGTCCATAGCACAAGGTGCTCTTTTGGCATTGTGGAAATTGTTTGCATAAATTTCGCTGCTGGTTGTCATTTTTTGATCATTTGTTTGATTTTTAAAGTGACAATATATGTAATATTTTTAGATATTAATAATTGAATACATGGTGAAAAGGGTAACTAATATACTTTGAAGACTGTGGAGTGTTATTAAATAACATTTTAACATGTTTAGCATCTCTTCTGTTCTGGAAAAGGCTGGAGGATATTTTGTCCTGGAATCCTGTACCAGTCTGCACCTTTATGTTGGCAAAACATTGGACCTTATTTTCCTTTCTATGCCTTATTTTGGCAGGATCTACAGAACTCAAAATCGGCATTTGAGAGGAGCCGTTTCAACCTTGTATGCCCTTTTCTTATGTGGATATTCGTAATGATTGTCCCTAAGGCTACTTTTCTTTTGCTTTTTTATCATTCCACTTATAACTATTCCCTTTCTGGTTTGACTTAAGGTAAATGCCCTCATGAATATTGAAGCAAAGAAGAAATACGAGTTCTTGGAATCTATAACTGCAATGATGGATGCCTATCTGAGATATTTTAAGCTGGTCTGTTTATTTTATTGTAAAATCTAAACTTTCTACTCATAAATCTCTTTGCCATTGTTGGACTGAAGTTAGTTGATTTCTTATTTTAGGGATATGAATTATTGAGCCCAATGGAACCATTTCTTAACCAGGTATCACCATTATCACTTTTCTTTTTAATATATATATTAGTATGCTGAAGATGTAAAAGCCCAACTGCTCATTTAAACAGATTCTTAATAGTTTGTGATTGACATAGTCCGGTTTGTACCTTACACATCTTACCCTAGATTGCTAAACTTAGCATGCATTTAGTTAACCAAAGAAATTTGCGTTCATTATGGTGAAATTTGAAATTTTTTTCTACAGAAATGACTTATCCATAAGTGCAATCCATTATATGCTTTTAGAATCTAATAATGTATGAGCATATTAAAGATTAGGTATTTTGACCATTATGTTGCGGGCATAGGTTCCTTCCTAAAAAGCTAACCTTATCAGAGGAATAGTCAAGCCCACTTATATGGTTAGGATCCCCTATTTTTTTTCCCGATGTAGGAGGAACCTCCTGTTGGAAGGTCTCCCCCCCTCCCCCCAACCCGCCTAACCCCCCAAATGAGACGTGACATTCTCCTCTACTTAAATCCATGGCTCCCAATGTGATTGGGCCCCTCTTGCGAACTCCAAGAGGCACTAGCTGTAGAGGCACTGGGTCAAGTCATTGGTTGACTTTGATACTATTTGTCATAGGCTTGGGATCCTTGAAAGGCTGACCTTAGTGAGAGGATTAGACAAGTCCACTTATATGGCTAGGACCCCCCAACTTTCCTTCCCAATGTCAGAAGAAGCCCTCCCCTAGAGGGTCCCACACATGGGATGTAACAATTAGGTTCATCTTAATTTGCTAATTTTGTTTAACTAGCAAGATACATGCAATACACCATGTTTTCATATTGATTATAAGTTAGGCACTCTATATGAGGGATTTCACTGAGTTTCATTTGTCTTAAGTTGTTGTTACACGTATGTCTCTATCAACTAACCATCCTAAGCTTCATTTCTAACTAAATCATAATTATTGAATGTACTTATCATAGAACTGTATAACTGTTTTTACTTGTCCACTAGTTCATATCCATTGTAATAACTGTATATCAATTGTGAACCACTCAACTGCTTATTTATTGTTATTTCTGTTCATGCGAAGTTAAAATAGAAATAAGAAACCAAAATCAAGTCAACCTATACTTTTTGGTAGAGATATGTTGGGATTTATCTTATGTAACATTGTATAGCTAAGATTGTCGCCAATCACATGAAGTCTTCTTGCAATATGATATTGGATGCAGCTTCTCTTTGTAACCCCATTATTTATTTTTATGATCTCTAGGAAGGAATTTGATTGGAATAATGGAAAGGGATATTTAGCAATTATAATTTTATTTGTTACTGTCAATATTAATAATTTTCCTGAGAGGTGATAGAATAGCAAGCAGGGTTGTATCAATTTTTATGTCAAATACTGTGTGGCTGTGATGTTTCCCTTGGTTATCAGCTTAGATAATTTTCTTCCTATCAAGTTTTGTCTGCTATTCAAAATAACATTGACTTGTTTCTGAAATTAGGTGTTAACATACACACAACATTCTAAAGAAATGGCAAATGTAGAACAAGATAAACTTGCAAGAAGAATTCAGGAGTACAGGACACAAACTGAGCTGGAGAATATAAAAGCTCTTAGTCACATAAAGCATACAGCAGGTACCAATACCAGCCTTGCTGTTGGTATGAGTTCCTACAGAAATGTTGAAGCGAACACAAAATCCAGCCACGGGGAGGTGATTAATTGGTTTATCTGTCTTCTATTTAGTTACAGACAATGAATTTGATTTCTTTGTTACCATTTTTGGAGCTCTAGTTTTTTACTACAATCTGTAACTTAATAGAACGTATCTAATATTGAAGAAAATCATTGTATTTGCATGTTTTCATTTTTTAGGTCCAGACCATCAAACAAGGATATCTCTTGAAACGATCTTCAAGTTCAAGAGGAGATTGGAAGAGGAGGTTCTTTGTGCTTGACAGTCATGGGGCCTTACGATATTATAGAATTAAGAGCACCAAATCTATGGTAGGTAATACTGTTATCAATTGTTCCTCACCATTACGAAGTGTAGTGATAATACCCAAATAAAGTCTCTACCTTGATTCTGGTCATGATTAACTTTCAATAATGTTTTGGCCTGTCTGATACTTTCTAGGATATTCAAATACATCAAAGGATAAAAGATTATAGGTGTTTGATCCAAGTCATCCATGCAATCAAATCACATATTATGAATGGAATGGATAACAGATCTCAGCCCAGTAGAACCTTGATGCCAATTTCTTTTTGCCTCAGTTGCATGAACCATAGTTCCTATTTAGATTGGTCTACTCTAATTGGGTGGAAATATTGCCATGGAAGGGGCAAAAATACCCAATTGGAGAGAGAAGTCTGATGCAAAAGCAAAATTTGGAATATTTCCAGCGGAACTTTCCTGAAAAATTGAAGTTTTCTTTCAGATCTTCATTTTTTCTGGTATTTCTGATTTTTGTTATTCTTTTCATGTTGTCCACAATGGCTAGTTAGAGTCTTTGATTTTTTTTTTTAAAGCTGATTGTTGTTTCCAGAATTCAGTGAAAAATTGGACATAGAGGACCACTGTAGTACAAATAATGTTTACAAGTCAATAAGAAGTTTCTTTTTAATGCTAAATCACCCTGTGCACTATTGGTTGTTAGCATGCATCCATCCTTGGTGTTCTTATCCTATGCATGTGCATCACATCCTTGTCATGAATCAACATTTCTTTTTTACAGAGGAAAAAAAATGTTTGGATCAAAGAGAAATGCCAATTCTTGTTTGGACTGATCAGGAATTTTTGATAGTGAGGAATTTTACATTTTTCTGCTGTTGTTGATGCACGTTGCTATGATAATTCTTTTCTAACTAAATTTTTGACTAAGCCTCAAACATTTGATGTTGTTGATGCATGTTTTTTATGATAGTTACTTTCACTTACAGAGATAAATCAGTAACTTCTGACCAAAAACATGGATATGTTGAAACATACTGGAATGGTATCCTGGAACTTGTTATATTAGTGTCCCATGTTTGCTTTTTTACCTGCCTTTCAGTAACATACTGGAATAGCATTCTGGAGCTCATTATGATAGACATGCGTTTTGTTTTCCTGATTTTCCCTTTCCTCTGGCAGCAGGGCTTTCAGTCATACCATTACTCAGTTGACCATAATAGTGGTGTGTTTGGTAGATTCCGTTCTCGGCAAAATCGGCCGGCATCATTGGATGAAGAGATCCTGAGCTCCTGTACTGTTGATCTATGCACATCAACTATAAAGATGGATGATGAGGACATGGATCTCCGTCTTTGCTTTAGAATAATTTCTCCATCAAAAACTTACACTCTGCAGGTATTAATTGACTTTCTTTTGAACACTTGACTATTTTGATGGGTTTTTAAATCTTGAAGGCATGAATGGCCTAATTGTAACATATTTAAAAAGCCAACTCTTTTCGGTTTTAACTTTGGTGTGCATTGTGGCGCCAACAACTGAACATCAGCCAACATGGTTCTATGTTTTATACTCTTCCATTTCCTGTAGGGAATTATTATGTTTCAGTATGTCATTCATTAAACCCCACAAACAGAAAACTGAATGAGAAAATTTTAGAAAAATTTGGAACACATCGAAATGCCAGGATCATGACAAAAAACCATAACCACATTTTAGTTTCCAAATAACTAATTGACGTGTCATTGCCATGTATTCACTTGAATCCTTGGCTTGGCCAACTACGGCATAGAATTTCAGAGAACATTGGTGTCAACCAAAAAATATTCTAATTGCACCGAAAAGACTTGATTGCTTGGCTAGCCCAGCGAGGACAGTACAAAGCCTCTCAGGTTGCTTTCTTTTTGTTCACAGATAGCCCTTTGAGTAACCTAACTGAATTCATCAGAATCATAATCTGACCAAAAAGGAAATTTGGTAGAGTCAGTAATAATAGCTCACTTGGGTGCTTGAAAAGACAGGTTGACATAATCTGGACACATATGTGAACATGGGATTGAAATACATTTGAATCATTGTAAAATGATCTTGAACTAGTGAGAAACAAGATAATTAAAAATCGGAAAACATGCAAAAAGAAGAAAAAGGAATTTCATTCCTTTGGAACTTTTTATATGTTATGCAATAATGTTTTGTGCATAATAATGTATACGTTGAAATAATCTAATTTATATTTTCTTTTTTATGACACTTACAGAGTGCTATCTGAGCACTTTCTAATACTTTTATCTGGCAGTCATGGGCAGTTTCTAATAGGTCAGGACAATCCCAACTTAGGATGTTAACATTTTTCAGTAAGGTTTTCTTTCTGTTTCATGGCAGTAGAGATGTTTTTTGTGTTTTTTGGTAGCCAAAAACGGATGAAATGCTGATGATTACCAGGCTTTTACAAATAACCTGCACAATGACGGCCCAAAATCATGGTACATCCATCTGCTGCTAAATCAAAGAAAACAGAGAGAAAAAGAGGAATACACATGGTTAATTGTGAAGTTGCAGATCAAAGAACCTTCACGATAATACCAGCTATATTTTTTTTTTTTCTGTACTTATTTACTTGTCCATTATACATTCTGTGACCTGATGCAAGTATGTTGAATTAAAACCTTGAACATCTAGTTTTATTTGAGATCTCGGGATGGGTATTGGAAAAATCATCCTAACTTCTTTCCCTTAATCTTATCTGACCAGGCTGAAAACGAGGCAGATAGGATGGACTGGGTAAATAAAATCACTGGAGCTATTGCATCTCTTCTGAATTCACATTTTCTTCAACAGGTTTGCCCATCCAAAAGCCTTATGTTCTTTACTGTGATGTTATACCAGCATGTCCTGCATTCAATTGGGTTCGTCACTGACTAAATCAGTTGTATCTTCTGCAGCCATGCCCTGGTACAAAACAAATTGTGAATAGAATTGCTGCCACGGGTTCTTTTGATGTCAATTCTCTAGATAGCCGAGAAAGTTTAGAAGATGACATAAAATCGAACAATGATGATTCTGTTTCTAGAATTCTCAGAGGAATTCCTGGAAATGATAGCTGTGCAGAATGCAGTGCTCCTGAACCGGATTGGGCATCTCTTAATCTTGGCATATTGCTCTGCATTGAATGTTCTGGTGTTCATCGGAATCTTGGTGTCCATATCTCAAAGGTACCTGATATTCTGAGAAGTAATTATTGAGATGTCATTGATACGATTTTCTTATGGAATATATACTTGCAGGAATCCATTTGGACTCTTGAAAGTGTTTGTAGCTCCACATACTGGTAGTAGTCTGATAGAATATTATAGTGTATGCTTTCTTGAGAAGGAAAGTCTTTGGGAGATTACTATGAAATTCTAATTTCTCTATTTCCATCCCACTCTATCCACCCCACACAAACACACACACCAAACACCCCTCCATTTTTGTCTTTCGTTTAAAGGTTTTTGAGGTCTCTCAGATGTCATTGATAACATGTCATAATTCCATGTGTAGTGTTTCAGTCAGATATTGAAATGTAATTTGATATGGTAAGTGTCGCATCTGTTTGGATAGCTGTAGTTGTGAGCCACTTGATGAGGACAATATGTAGAGAAGCTTGAAGAAAACAGTATCAGAATTTCATTATACACAGAGCCACAATGTATTGGTTAGTTAAAATTCACAAGAGCAGCAAGGTTTAGATTAGGAATGGTGCAACACCCTACAAACTACATGCTCAGAAGCAAGGCATTTCTCATTGGCTGGGTTCATACATTTCCAACCCGATCTGATGAATAAGCTATCGGTTTGTAGAGTATGATTTAAGCAAAGGCTAGGATAGGGTTAAATAGGTTCCACCCTACCAATTATGTGCACAGAAACAAGGCATTTCTCCTTGGCCGGGTTCTTAAATTTCCAGTCTGTTCAGGTTATGAAGCTATTGGTACATGGAATGAAGTACCTGGCCAAAGACCGCTATTTTCGAACCTGCAAATTTGCTGGTTGGGAAAGGTTGCTTGGAACTTTGGTGCTTTCCATATAACTCTTCTCTAAGAAAAGTAGTGTGATGCTCTCAAGATCATTCTCTCTATTTATCTGCACAAAAGTGATTCTATCACAGACAAATTAATCGTGATTTTTACCTGAAACTTAGTGGCATGTGAATGTGAATGTCCAAGAAAGCATACTATGTTGAGAACATTCCTAAGAGTCTCCAACCAAGAGTCTAATTGACATATAGTTTCTCTATAAAATTTTGGTCATTAGAAATGCTTTGGGTCCTTTACAGCAAGAACTTTTGGCCTAAAGCACAGAGACTAATCACTGATGGCTATAATTTTTATGATTATTTCTATTCTCACCTAGGGCCTATAATTAAGCATTTCATTGCCCCAACAACTGCAGGTGAGATCTCTCACCTTGGACGTCAAGGTTTGGGAACCTACTGTCTTGGACTTGTTCCAGAACTTAGGTAATTCTTTCTGTAACTCTGTATGGGAGGGATTGCTTCTGCTTGAGGAGAAAAGGTAAGATTTCATTGTAATCTTTAAGTTAGAAACTGTGAATATTTTTCTTTGAGTTTTGCTGTAATTATTGAAATGTGCGATACTTGGCATAATGAATGAAAGAGGATATGTGACTTATTGTGGGGTAATACTTTTTGGTTAAGATGCTTAAACGATGTGTAAATGAATAACGTGGAAGCTGTAATGTTTTCCTTCTCTGAATAGCTCTTGTAGTTTTGCACAATGATTTTGTGGTGCTTCCGGGCTTTTGATGAAGATCTTCAAATATTTACTTCTGTAAAGATTTCTCTACCGAACTCTTCAAATTGGATATACGTAAATATGAATATGATCCATTACGATATTTCTTTCATCACTGAACTCCTAGTTTTTCCTTATGAAGTGGAATCCAATCCTAGATGAAGATTTCAAATCTTCACTTCTGTAAAGATTTCTCTTCACTGAATTCTTCAAATTGGATATACATGAATATGAATGTGATCCATTACGATGTTTCTTACCTCACTGAGCTCCTAATTTTTCCTTATGAAGTAGAATCCAAGCCTTGGAAATGATCCAGCCTCCAATTATCTACAGGTTATCCACTTCCAACGGTGCACTAGTTATAAAGTTAGTTGTAATGGAATATGTCATTACCTTCAATACATCATGTCTCTTATATGGTAAAAGCAGCTGCACTTTTTCCAGCCCAAAGTATAAACTTAGTTGTGTACCCCTTTCTACCCCCTCGACCACCCATTTCTGACAAGTGAATTGCTATGAATACAGAAAGTTAAAAAAAAAAAAAAAAGTGGGGAAAAGAGCGATCCGGTACTGTTATTCCAGCAGAAAGTGCATTCTTAGAAAATTCTGTTAAGTAGTTGGCAATCCCATAAGTAGTTGGCACTGTTTGTTATTCCCAAATGACATACTGATTTTGGTTGACCTTTCTGTGTGTGCATTTGAGGTGGGATTTTGGGCTCAAAGTTGAGGACTTGCTGGTAGAGATAATAAAATTATCTTAATGGTTTTGTAATCTGAAAATGGGTAGGTGAAAGCAGCTGAAATAGAGAAAGAGCTTTTGCTTGAAAATTCTGACAAATACCTTCTTTAGGGTTTGAAGTACAAGATCAATTGGTAGTTTGAAGTTATTTGTAAGAAATGTGTGAGACTTTGGGTTTTAATAGGGCGAAGAAAAGGTGTACTCTTTTGGTGCGAGGAGATAACCTGTTCATGGGCTGTGAACAGTGACAGTGCATGGGGAAGAAGAAGAGGAGAGAGAAGAGGAGGGAGAAAAAGAAAAAAGGCGTTGGCAATGTGCGTTTATACTCATTGTACTGGATCTTCAATTATCTCGATATTGAATCACTGAGTACAATGAAAGCATATTTATAGACTTGTGACTTGTTGGCTTGCTTGTAAATACTAAGATGCGGTCTCCTAATTTGACTTACTAAACTAAAAGCTTGTAAAAACCAGTGAATAGTCTGTAAACTATTAGAATAATATAGACCAACACCTTTAAGCAAATGACTAAAAATTAAAAGAACTCGAGGAATAGTGCTGACAAATATTAGTCATAAAACCAACCTACAAAATTACACTACAAAAGTATATTACAAATAAAATGTCAATTACTTGTGAACTATTCCATCAAATTTTCAAAATTGATTTAGTCATTGGCGACAAGTCACACTCTTTTTAGGATTAAATCTCTGATTTCTTGTGGTAACTGTCATTGAATTCTTCTAATCATAACCATTTTTTGAAAAACTATAGTCCATGACTTTCCATACATTTACTTCATTTTGATTTTGATTTTTAACTCTTTCTTAACTCCTTGTAATTATTGTGATAATTCTAAACCATCAAATTCATTGCAATTACTTCTTTGTTTTTTAATTCATTGTAATCTAAATAGATGTGAGGATTTTAACTGCTTCATGCTGAAGTTACTCTGAACAATTGTAATCCAACCCTAAAACCATAAAATTCTTGCTTCAGGTAGTCCTCCCCAAAACCTCAGAAACAAAAGTCTTGAAATTGATGCAATTAGAAAATAACAGAAATATCAGCAGGAAATTAATCGTTTGCTAACATAAGATAAAGAAGTTGATCTAGATCCTGATTAACCTTTCTAAATAAATGTGAACATAATAAATTAGCCTTTGAAACTGTAGATCCACCTTGTCAGACATTTGTTCCAGAAAAGCAAAACAAAAAAAAAAACATAATTCCTTTCTTTTATTTATTATTATTGTTATTTATATTATCTACTATTATCATGAATGTGAATATTATATTTATCTTTTCACAGCAGGCTTTGGCTAACTATTAAGAAGGGGGGTTTTCTCCTTTTTTCAAGGACGATGAGTTTTGGCTCCCTAAACGTTAACATTAAAACAACTCTAGCTCTCAGAAATTTCTGGTTGATGTTTTGTTTGAAAACCCTTAGTCAAACAGCTTTTGATACTGATATCAACAATTGATATGAACGTGAACAACAATTTCTAGAATTAGAGTAGTTTAAGACAGTTTACTGTTGCTTTCTAGCATATTGTTTTGCACTGTAACCATGAAGTTGCTGGGACTGTGATGTTTTTAACAATTAAGGTTTCTTGAAGCCTTTGGTTCGATGAGTAGGTAGTGATCTATATTATATGTTTTAGTTAATAGGGAGAATTAATCATGGAAACTATTCCCTGGAATGGGGAAGTGTCATTTATCTCTCTATTCAGCCTCCTTCATTCCTTTCCAAACTAGGCCATTGTTCGTTACATGATTTGTGGTGTCATAGAAGTCATCAAATTTTCTTATTTGGAATAATTTCTTTTTGTTCCCAATGTCTTGATATTATGCAGGATAAATGAATCAAGCACTATGATCCCATCAGTTACAAAGCCATGCCCCAGTGATGAAATTTACCTTAAGGAGATATACATTCAAGCAAAGGTGACTAGTTAATCTTTTTCCTTCTTATTTCAATGTGAGGTAATTGGTATTTCTTGCTTGTGTTGTGTATGAATTGGAATTTATATTTACTTTGCATCAGTGTTAATTTTTGTTAAATATCGTGAAACTCCTGCAACTTTTCTGCAGGTTTTTTCTAACTAATCCTTTGTCTATGGCTTCACATCTCCTGTAATAATTTTTCTTGCTTTGGTGGGGAGCCGTCCATTGTCTATGGTTTCTTTTAGGAATGCTGACATATCTTGTGGAAGATTTGCCTAAAGGATCTCGTACATATATTCTTTTCTTGCTTTGTTCTTATGCTTAAATTCATATCTTACTTGGCATGTGTGATTATCTTCTTGTTTGATATCTTGAAACTTCAGTTAAGCTCACTTAACTATCATTCTAAGTAATATTCCATCAAATTTTGAATAATTTATGTCACATTGGTTTTCTTTTATTATGAGTAACAAAGTGAAGTTGTGAGTATTATTTATGAAAAAGGAAAGGACATCCATGATAGGACCTTCCAAGAAGAAAAGAAGACATAGAAAATCATACAGAGATAGAAGGAAAATATGCTCTGAAATTAATGTGTTAATTATGCACATTGAGGATGGTAGGAGCTAAATCGAAGTAGAGATATGGCTTTAATTTTTTTATGCTGAGTAACTCTTGGCAGATTTAGGAGCTTTATGTAGCTATTATCCATTTGGAAACATTTAATTATCTTTCCCCATGCTTCAAATTTCGAATGGTGAGTAATTAGGGTTACTTATCTCCAAACTAGGAGAAATTTGAACTATTTTGATGTAAGAGTCTTGTTCTAGCTAGTAAAGGCACCAAATTATCTGTGCGATAGTAAGGTAGTAGTTAAACGCTATGGATGACTTGTGTGTAGCCACAGTGATGGACTTGTCCCGCTTTTTGTGCCTCTTTGAATGCTTCCTTGCTGCCAAAAAACCGCTAGAAAATTTTCTTCCTTTTCATTTTTCATTATTCAGTAGTTTGTGTCATAACATTGCTCATGTTTCAAAGAAAACTTGGATGGTGATGGAAATCTTGCCATAAGTCCATATCTATGTGCTGCATTTCTCATTTACCCTCCCTTTCTGTGATGTTTTCCTAACTTTGGTTAATTTCTAGACTAATACGAAAACTTGTACTTGGTTTTGTTACCAAACAATTCCGAAAATGACACTGCTAAAAAATAAAGAAAAAGCTCCATAGGGTCCAATTATCTTGGTAGGGACTTGACTATTATGTTGTCTTTCTTACAAAGGTAAACAATAAATAGAAAAAGAAGGGAAAAGAAAAACAAAAGAGCTTTCTAGAGACAAATATTTCAATTAGAATAAGATGATGAGCAAGCTCCTGTTCTTCTAATGAGACAAGGATTATGTAGAAAGAGAACAATAAAAAGGCACGGGGACACAACATGTGAGATTAAAACAACAAAGAGATCACTGATACTCGTGATCTTTAAACCATCTATTTCCCTAGATGTATTGATATATGGTGTAAATTAATTCTATATCAGGAGTAATATGATCGAGTAAAGCTTTGCATTGATAAACGATAATCCTGAATCTTTGAACAACAGTGCATTTATTTCTAGATAAATCATTGGGGAATCTTACGTTATTTTCTCCCCATATACACTACTGCAGCAAAAATGAGTTTGCAAATTACACTACAGGTGGACTTGCCCTTGAATTGTTAAAGCATCCATCAAACCTTTTAATCCTAGCTTGATGATGGCCAGGGAATGTATTGAACTCAAGTTCTTAAAAGTCATTTGCTATAGATTTTTTGACATGTTTATGGTTTTTGATCTTCAATCGTGTCTAACACCATAGTTATAGTGACTTTTCAGAAATTTCAAGAAACACTTGAAATTCTTATTCTCGAGGTCGAGCCCAAAGATAGCTCTCTTCTGCTGGACTAAGAGACTACACTTTCTCCCAATAGAGTTATCTACCTATATAAGCCATTCATTCTCTCTCTATTTTGAACCACTTAGTCTTGCGAATACAAAGAATCTCTCTTTATTTTGTTTCTAGAGTTCTGCCTTCAGTCTTTTTAGCATAGTAAAAATTGCTATATACGAGCCCCAAAACAGCTTGCCTCATGCTTTCTTGACCAATTCCAAGAAGTCAATATGATTAGAACAGTAGTACAAAATTTTTTTTAAAAAAAAAAAGAATGAAAAAGAAAAATGCTTGGAAATTTTGTCACTCTAGTCAACTCAGCCAGCTTTATAACCAATCAAAAGAGAGTGGGGGTTTTTTGTCATGGGCTCTATCTTTTTCTTCCTACACTTTCTTTCTTCCATACATTCTTTAAAACTTCACAATAACAAACATTCTCTGCCTCTCCTAAACAATGAACAAACTCATTTTCTTTGTCCTTATCTCCTTAAAAACCAGAAAAAACATATCATGCCAAAGCCATAGCAGTCATGCCCCACCGTGCTTCTAGTGCAATATGTACAGATGTCCTTGTACTACATTTTAAGTTGCATGTCACACGTCAACTAGGCCACAAGTCACATTGATTCATGATTTAATAGATGTATGATTCAATGTCTTCTGCATCAGCCACTTTATAGTTTACGCAAGTGATGCCACTTTGAGACTTATAATTTAAAACTTTCATTTAGTAGTTTTCATGCATAAGCTTCTCTCTTTTTAGTCATCAATGAACACTTGTTCAATGGGTTATATTTCCGATCATTGCATTTTAGTGGCTAGCAACAGCTGCCCGGTTGTCTGGTCCTTAAAGAACTATGCCCGCTAGAGATCCATCTCCTATCCTTGCATTATTCAGTTGTTTCCTGACTCTATATAAACTTTACCAGTCAAGTGAAGCATTTATTCATCATGTTTTCCCATGCTTCAGGTATGTCTTTTAAGGTATCCTGGCACACAAGGTGATTCTTGACAGATAGAGTGACACAAGTGTTACTAATGTCATATGATCTCAGGATGATTACATGTTATCCAGTATGTGGGTCTGCTGGCTTATCTGATGGTTAATTTCTGCAAGCAAAATATAAGCTTTTTCAGCTGTGAAAAATATGCTTGTACAGCAAGTTTCTAGACAATTGTTTGCATTTCTTTGGAACTTAAATGTCCAAAACATGCTCTGCCTGTAGTCAATTTTTCAATTCTCGCTCAGATTTAACAGTCTTTACCTGCTTTCACTGGATATGTAAAGTAGCTTTAATGTTAAAAATGGAGCATAATATTCTCTCTTAACCAGTATGCGGAGAAAGCTTTAGTCCTCAGAGAGGAAACTGCTTCAGGGAGTCTTTCCCATGCTGCAAACATTTGGCAGGCTGTCAAGAATAATAACTTGCGAGAAGTATATCGCCTTATTGTGATGTCTGACAGAAGTCTTATTAACACCGCCTTTGATGATGTGGACGGTGTTGACATACATCATCGTAATCAACATGACTTGGATGCTATAGAAAGGAAACAGTATGATCCAGCAGCCTGTGAGAGAAGCAAGGACTCCAAAGATCCAGGGGACTGCCTCAAAGGTTGCTCCTTATTGCATCTGGCATGTGAATATGGTAATCCATTGATGGTCGAGTTATTGGTGCAATCTGGAGCTGATATAAATATGTGCGACTGCCATGGAAGAACTCCTTTGCACCACTGCATCTCCAGGGGAAACAACCGATTAGCAAAGCTTCTACTTAGAAGGTAATAACATATTTTGTGAAAGGAAATTAAGTAAGTTGCTTATTTTGAAAAGGTCATCATTGTTTTCCTCTTTAGAAGTTCATGATATTGCCATTTCCAAGCACAACTGCATGCTATGTCGTTATGACTAGTACCAAGTTTACATTCTGTTTGTGTTAAATTACTGGATTAATTTGAGATAACAAGGAAAAAGATACAATGATGATGATAATTCTAAAAGAAGTTGATGCTGTGGTCATTTCAATGGGAGAAATTTCTTTATGAAAATTGTTGATCTATTGAAATTTGGTTTTGCATGTGGAGAATATCAAAGATTCGATAACCTCAAGGCCTGAAACATAACCAATTTTCTGTCATTCCCACTTCCCATGATTGAATGGATGTAGTGTGTAATATAAGATGTCACTGCTTCGGCAGTCGTTTAATATAGAAGTTAAGTTTTGTTAGATAGTTATATGGAGTGATTAGATAACTTCCATCATTTATATGTTCCTTCGATGTATTCCCTTATAATGCCTAACATTTAAATTGTGCAGAGGTGCACGTCCATCGATTAAAGATGGTGGGGGACTTAGTGCACTGGAAAGAGCGATGGAGTTGGGAGCAATAACTGATGAAGAGCTATTTCTTTTACTTTCGGAATGTGACTAACATGTTCACCTGATCTAAGCTTGCTTTGTTGGCTGCTTTCAACCCCTGCTGTTGACGACCATTTATTGCCCGTAATCATGAATAAAGCCTGATACTTTTTAAATGTTTGAATCCGAGCTGTTAAAGTTTGTCATTCATTAGTTTATGAGATGTATTATTATTCTTCAGTGATAGGGGTCCTTTGAATGTTGGATCTACTTGCAATTAGATATTAATAACTGTTATCTACAAAGAATTTACGTAAATTGTTACCCCCTTTCAATTAGATAAATGTTTTATCAGTGTCAAAATAAAAGATGAGTCAAGAAGGTTCCTTCTCTGCAGTTTGATCACTTTTGTGTATCAGTTATGCGTGTGCCTGGTTAATGCCATGTAGGTTGCCTTTGCGTGCCCTGTTGAGTGATTATATTCGATATCTGACATGACCATTTCGGATAATATAGTTTGGGTTATGTGTATCTACGTGGTGGGGAGGTTTGATTGTGCATGAACAATGGAGGTTACATGGATTTCTTGTAAGATGGCCCAAAATTGCATTCGATCGTTTAAAGTTTCCTCTCAACCCTGCTTGCTTGCTGTCGTCAATGATCAGTGCAATCTTTCCCATGGTATATTCACTTGTATGTCTTTTGAGTCTAGGAATAAAGTCTAATGCAAACCTAATTAAGATCAGACTCCTAAACCATTGTGCTTAGGTGCCATTTTGACTAACATTTCTCCTAAAACAAAATGTTCTATTCAAATAAAGATGCACTATTCAAGGGCTGTTTCGATCAATAGTTCAACTGGACCAAAATGTGCCATTAATGTCCCATTTTCATCTCTATTTTTTGGCCAAATCAAAACGCTTCCTAATCTTCTTGAGGGCATAAGTAATTTTTCTCTCATCATGCTTAACAGAGCTATCAATCACCAATCTTTTGAGCAGGTGACAAGCATTTATAAGTATAAGATTATCAAGTTTTTCATCAACTTAAGTCTGTTCAATGAAAAAAGAAATTAAAACTTGCCTTGCAACTTGAAGGTTGTTCTCTGGATTTAGGTATTGTAACTTCTGTGGTTAAGGATGTGGAGATGTAGGCAAGTTTCACTTATCTACAGGTGCGGTAGAATTTACTTTGAAACAATTTCAATTATCAATTTGGTTGGACTATAACAAAATCTGGAGGCTAACACCCCTCATGGAGGTTCATACAAGTGATCTCCCATTGCCACCGGTTGTAGACCTATGGCTTGCTGCCTTTTTTGAGCATCATTTATTGCCTTGCCGTAACACCGGAATTAGGCATCCCTTGTTGCCTTTTGAATCTACTCATGTAGATAGCGGTGCAACTGTACATGAACTGCCCAACACGTTCCTCTCATTGTGGGGTCTCCACACGAACCACAGGGGCCTCCTCCGCATGGGTCACCGCCGGAGGGATCTCGTCCTCCACAAGGACTCTCTCATTCTCCGCACGGACCTCCTCCAAAGGGGTCTCATCCACACAGGTTCCTTCTTGCCCCACAGGAAGCTCATCCTTAATTTCGCCAAGGATGGCAAGAGCATTTTGTGTTGACATATGGAAAAAATGAAAATTATAAAAATACAAAGTAGCAAGTAATAGGGAACATCACAAAATTTTTACTTACGCGTTAATATTCAAAGTGTTGTTTCACCTTCTTCTTTTTCTGAACGAGAACAAATACATATTTTATTTTAAATACTAGCAAAAAATGAAATAAGAAAAGTAGTGGAAAAAAAAATGCAGCTCACTTCCGATTTTATTTTTTCTCAAATAGGGTCCAAAATTTGTTATTTAACTTGCACGTTATTTGTAGTTCCGAATTAAAACAAAAAAAAAGATTTTATTTTTCTTTTCAAACTACTTTTCCTTTTCTTTTCCTTTTCTTTTCCTTTTTTTTTTTTTTTTGCTTTTTGTTTTGTTTTGTAGAGTGCCCATTAGTCGGGTTTTTTTGGGCTTTCTATTTTTTAAGTACAGATTAGTTGGGCCTCTTTTGGGCCTTTTTATTTTTATTTTTATTTTTAAAGCGTGACCATTAGTTGGGCTAGTGATTGGGCCATTATTCGGCCATTTCGCTTTAGACCCTTAACGCGCATCGGCTGTAAACGGCGCCGTTGAACGTTAAAACGAAATACCGCCTGCAACCAGCGGCAAGCGCGTTCTCAAACGGCGCGGTTGTGACGTCAGCCGTAAGAGCGTTTCCAAACGACGCCGTTGGACGTTCAAACAACAAACGGCCTCTGTCTAGCTATGAACGCGTTTGCAAACGGCGCCGTTGTGACGTCAGCCGTAAGCTCGTTTCCAAACGACGCCGTTGGACGTTCAAACAACAAACGGCCTCTGTATAGCTATAAACGCGTTTGCAAACGGCGCCGTTGTGACGGATTTTCACGCGTTGTTAAACGGCGCCGTTTACAGACTATCCGTTGCCCACAAAACAGTTCCCAACGTCACTTCTTATCGTCAGTTTGAGTTTTGCTTCCTCAGAAAGTTTTTCTCTCTGCTCGTCTCTCTGCGATCTGCTCCGTCGATTTGCTGTTTGATCGCTAGCTCTCTGCGATCTGCTGCCTCTCTGCTTTTCTCGCTCGAATTTGTGTTTGATCGCTATCTCTCTGCGATCTTCTGTCTCTCTGCTTTGCTCGCTCGAATTTGTGTTTGATCGCTATCTCTCTGCGATCTGCTGTCTCTCTGCTTTGATCGCTGTCTCTCTGCGATCTGCTGTCTCTCTGCTTTGATCGCCGTCTCTCTGCGATCTGCTGTCTCTCTGCTTTGATCGCTGTCTCTCTGCGATTTGCAGAAAGACTACTGCTTGCTGTTCGGGCTACCCTTCATCTCCCTCCCCTCTCTCCTACATTGCCAGTGGTTTCGGTAGGCTTCTCTTGTATGTTGTTTTTCATTTTTGCTTTGTTAGTTTACTGCCTTTTTTTTTTCCCTATTTCTACATTGCCAGTGGTTTCGGTAGGCTTCTCTTGTATATTGTTTTTCATTTTTCCATTGTTAGTTTACTGCCTTTTTTTCCCTATTTCTAAATTGCCAGTGGTTTCGGTAGGCTTCTCTTGTATATTGTTTTTCATTTTTGCTTTGTTAGTTTACTGCCTTTTTTTTTCCCTATTTCTACATTGCCAGTGGTTTCGGTAGGCTTCTCTTGTATATTGTTTGTCATTTTTCCTTTGTTAGTTTACTGCCTTTTTTTCCCTATTTCAATTATTCTTGTTTGGTATTTCTTTTCCTAAGAGCAAAACGTAGAGTCAAAATGGGAAAGTATAGACCAGTTAACAGAACTAATACAAGGAATTTTTTCCAACAATATAACCAAACAACAAAATGGGGGAATCAAGGAGGATATAGGAGTAGCCTTCTCAACCTAAATATTGGACCAACCTGTAAATGGGAACCACCAAAACCGGGATGGGTGAAGCTGAATACTGATGGTTCGGTGACACCCAGAAGATCAGGCGGTGGTGGATTGTTTCGGAACGACTTTGGTAAACCCATATGTGCCTACATTTTTAATACAAAGGTTCGGGATAGTTTCTTGGTTGAATTAGAAGCAATAAAGGAAGGCTTGCAGCATGCACTGAATCTGGAAATTAAACAAATATGGGTTGAATCAGATTGTTTGAGTGCTGTGCAAAGCCTAAACAAAAGACAACCCATTTCTCGTTGGGCAGCCCCTTGTGTGGAACATATCCAGAAACTCCTAGAGCAGTTTGACCAAAGTAGTGTTTCTCATTCATGGCGTGAAGCCAATAGAGCAGCTGACCACCTTTCAAAACTGGCTTTAGATAATGATTCTATGGTTTTAGAGCCCGAAGATTTTCAAAGTACCCTTTTGAGAATCATTGATGATGATGCGGAGGGAAACATCTATTGTAGAGGGTCCAATGAAGTTTTATGTTGGAAACCGAAGTCATGATTGCAGCAAATCACAAGCATTAAGAATTTTTTGTGTATTTTTAGCCATGTAGGGATTTTTTTGTGTGTATCTTTTAGCCATGTAGGGATTTGTTTGTGCGTATCTTTTAGCCATGTAGGCTTGGAGGCTTTGACTAAAAACTGTGCAAATTTCATTGGATTGGTCATATGTGATTAAAGGTGCTGCATTGTTTTTTAAGGTTGTGCTGGTGCTTTCTCTCTGTAGGATTACATGATTCTTTATTATCAGCATATTTGCAATGGCCTTATCGCCATTATTCTGGAATTTAATGGTCAAGTTACCCTCTGCACACCATCCATTTGCACACTGTCCATCTACACACCCTCCATCTGCACTCCGTCCATCTGCACACCATAAATGGTTTGTTTTGAAGTGGACCCCATGACAAAATCTACACTAGGCTTAGGGGTGACAACTGTTGTGGTTGAAGATACAAGGGTTGCTGGACAAAGGTGAGCCTCTTCGTGCATTTATTTGTCAGTTAGAATATCATCCTTGTTTGAAATTACCGATGAATCTATGGTGGATAACATCTCTCAAATTGTTGAAACACAGCAGCCAGCTCATGTTCCTGGCATTGAATCTATGGTGGATATAGGTTGTTCTTGCTGCTTTTATCATAAGCAAGTCTGGTAAAGGTGAGTTCTTTGCTTGTCACTTGCAGTTTTTCTTTTGGTTGATGATCAAAAAATCTTAATTTACTTGCTGTTGATCTCAGCAAACAAGTCCACATGCTTCATTTCACGATTTGTTATTGCTTATTGTTTTTTATATTTTAATATATTTTGAGGCTTGGAAAATTGCACTTTTCCCATATGCTCATTTGAGTTCAAAGTTATGCAATTCTTTTTGCTTTTGATGAAGTCACCTCCCTTGGGCACAAGGAAAATGCAACTGTTGCTCAGGTTAAGTAGTACTGTGAGATGGAGAGTCATGAAGAGAAACTGCACAAGCTGGTATTTCAAAGCAAGATCAGTGAAACCAAGGAAATAATGAAGCGCAAAGCTAGTGAGATTGACAAAAGCAAGGTATTTTAGATGATCTAAGATGACTTCTATATGTTTTTTCTTCCATTTTTTTTTCCTTCTTGTCAACATCACTTATGAAATATTGTTATGTATTCTACAGATCAAAAGGGGCAGAAGTGATAAAGGAGGGTTTATGTCTTTACAGCCAATGGGCTCTGGGAGAATTGAAAGTAGCTTTAGTGATATGAGCATTTCTAGTGGTGGCGGAGGTGGCTTAGGAAGTGTTTCTGGCTTTCGATTGACCACTGATATTGAATCCTTTTCTACCAAGTCTAAAGGTTTGTGCCTGTTTGTCCATATGAACAGTCTTAAAACATAAGCACACGTACTTATGTTTTTGATTACTTGAATATTTTATTTATGCATTGCAATAACTAGTTCTTATATGTCATTCATAAGAAAATATATTGGATGTGTTGTCAACTTGTAGAAACAGGTTTTATAATCTTTATAGATCCACTTAATGCTTTTTCATTAAGGTTTGCATTGTTGCCCCTTTGCAGAACATTTGTTTATTTTCTCTATCATTATTTTTCATGTTGGATCTATTTAACTTGGACATTTATGATTCTGTTCCCCATCCTAGGTCGTTCACCTTCATCTGCCACTGCTCCTCCTAAAGGCCTTGGCATGCAGCTTGGTAAATCGCAAAGGACGAACCAGTTCTTGGAGTCCTTGAAAGCAGAAGGAGAAGTAATTCTTGAGGATGTGCAGCCAAAAGCAGGCCAGTCTAGAACGGCTACCCTGCCATTAACTGACCCCATCACTTTGACAGCTGAGGAGAAACTCAATGTGACACTGAAACGAGATGGTGGAGTTAGTTCGATGTTCAAGGAACATTGTCACTTCAAATTCTTAATGAAGAAGATGGACATATCCAAGTTCAGGTACTCCCTTCCTCCGTCTCTGTCTCTCTCTTTATCTTGTTTACAATTGTTTGTGCATGTGCTTGTGCCTGTTTGGCCGCCTGTGCATAACCAGGTTTTCTGTACCTGAAATTCTTTTGTTTTTCTTTTACATGTGAGGATGAGACTTTCTTCTCTGACTAAAAGTCAAAAAAAATTACCAATATTAGGAAATAGGATTGTTCTTTTTGTTGGCATCTCGGAAACTCTGTGCTTGTAGTGGCTTAGGGTTTAAAACTTCTTGTAACATGATATTGGATGCAGCTTCTCTTTGTAACCCCATTATTTATTTTTATGATCTCTAGGAAGGAATTTGATTGGAATAATGAAAGGGATATTTAGCAATTCAAGCAGACAACTCTAAATTATAATTTTATTTGTTACTGTAAATATTAATAATTTTCCTGAGGGGTGATAGAATAGCAAGCAGGGTTGTATCAATTTTTATGTCAAATACTGTGTGGCTGTGATGTTTCCCTTGGTTATCAGCTTAGATAATTTTCTTCCTATCAAGTTTTGTCTGCTATTCAAAATAACATTGACTTGTTTCTGAAATTAGGTGTTAACATACACACAACATTCTAAAGAAATGGCAAATGTAGAACAAGATAAACTTGCAAGAAGAATTCAGGAGTACAGGACACAAACTGAGCTGGAGAATATAAAAGCTCTTAGTCACATAAAGCATACAGCAGGTACCAATACCAGCCTTGCTGTTGGTATGAGTTCCTACAGAAATGTTGAAGCAAACACAAAATCCAGCCACGGGGAGGTGATTGATTGGTTTATCTGTCTTCTATTTAGTTACAGACAATGAATTTGATTTCTTTGTTACCATTTTTGGAGCTCTAGTTTTTTACTACAATCTGTAACTTAATAGAACGTATCTAATATTGAAGAAAATCATTGTATTTGCATGTTTTCA
This sequence comes from Casuarina equisetifolia, assembly GCA_028551475.1. Taxonomy (NCBI): domain Eukaryota; kingdom Viridiplantae; phylum Streptophyta; class Magnoliopsida; order Fagales; family Casuarinaceae; genus Casuarina; species Casuarina equisetifolia. The sequence goes on from CM052360.1 coordinate 17,582,886, forward strand.
TTTTTTAGGTCCAGACCATCAAACAAGGATATCTCTTGAAACGATTTTCAAGTTCAAGAGGAGATTGGAAGAGGAGGTTCTTTGTGCTTGACAGTCATGGGGCCTTACGATATTACAGAATTAAGAGCACCAAATCTATGGTAGGTATACTGTTATCAATTGTTCCTCACCATTACGAAGTGTAGTGATAATACTCAAATAATGTCTCTACCTTGATTCTGGTCATGATTAATTTTGAATAATGTTTTGGCCTGTCTGATAATTTCTAGGATATTCAAATACATCAAAGGATAAAAGATTATAGGTGTTTCATCCAAGTCATCCATGCAATCTAATCACATATTATGAATGGAATGGATAACAGATCTCAGCCCAGTAGAACCTTGATGCCAATTTCTTTTGCCTCAGTTGCATGAACCATAGTTCCTATTTAGATTGTTCTACTCTAAGTGGGTGCAAATATTGCCATAGAAGGGGAAAAAATACCCAATTGGAGAGAGAAGTCTGATGCAAAAGCAAAATTTGGAATATTTCCAGGGGAACTTTCCTGAAAATTGAAATTTTCTTTCAGATCTTCATTTTCTGGTATTTCTGATTTTTGTTATTCTTTTCATGTTGTCCACAATGGCTAGTTAGAGTCTTTGATTTTTTTATTTTATTTTATTTTTTTTTTAAGCTGATTGTTGTTTCCAGAATTCAGTGAAAAATTGGACATAGAGGACCACTATAGTACAAATAATGTTTACAAGTCAATAAGAAGTTTCTTTTTAATGCTAAATCACCCTGCGCATTATTGGTTGTTAGCATGCATCCATCCTTGGTGTTCTTATCCTATGCATGTGCATCATATCCTTGTCATGAATCAACATTTCTTTTTTACAGAGGAAAAAAAAATGTTTGGATCAAAGAGAAATGCCAATTCTTGTTTGGATTGATCAGAAATTTTTGATAATGAGGAATGTTTACATTTCTCTGCTGTTGTTGATGCACATTGCTATGATAATTCTTTTCTAACTAAACTTTTGAGTAAGCCTCATACATTTGATGTTGTTGATGCATGTTTTTTATGATAGTTACTTTTCAATTACAGAGATAAATCAGTAACTTCTGACCAAAAACATGGATATGTTGAAACATACTGGAATGGTACGTGGAACAATATTAGTGTCCCATGTTTGCTTTTTTCCTGCCTTTCAGTAACATACTGGAATAGCGTTCTGGAGCTCATTATGATAGACATGCGTTTTGTTTTCCTGATTTTCCCCTTTCCCCTGGCGGCAGGGCTTTCAGTCATACCATTACTCAGTTGACCATAATAGTGGTGTGTTTGGTAGATTCCACTCTCGGCAAAATCGGCCGGCATTCAAATGAAGAGATCCTGAGCTCCTGTACTGTTGATCTATGCACATCAATTATAAAGATGGATGCTGAGGACATGGATCTCCGTCTTTGCTTTAGAATAATTTCTCCATCAAAAACTTACACTGCAGGTATTAATTGACTTTCTTTGAACACTTGACTATTTTGATGGGTTTTTAAATCTTGAAGGCATGAATGGCCTAATTGTAACATATTTAAAAAGCCAACTCTTTTCGGTTTTAACTTTGATGTGCATTATGGCGCCAACAACTGAACATCAGCCAACATAGTTCTATGTTTTATACTCTGCCATTTCCTGTAGGGAATTATTATGTTTTAGTATGTCATTCATTAAACCCCACAAACAGAAAACTGAATAAGAAAATTTTAGAAAAATTTGGAACACATTGAAATGCTAGGAACATGACAAAAAATCATAACCACATTTTAGTTTCCAGATAACTAATAGACGTGTCGTTGCTATGTATTCACTTGAATCCTTGACCAACTACGGTATAGAATTTCAGAGGACATTGGTGTCAACCAAAAAATATTCCAATTGCACCAAAAACACTTGATTGCTAGGCTAACCCAACAAGGACAGTTCAGGTTGCTTTCTTTTTGTTCACAGCTAGCCCTTTGAGTAACCTAACTGAATTCATCAGAATCATAATGTGGCCAAAAAGGAAATTTGGCAGAGTCAGTAATAATAGCTCACTTGGGTGCTTGAAAAGACAGGTTGACATAATCTAGACACATATGTGAACATGGGTTTGAAATACATTTGAATCATTGTAAAATGGTCTTGAACAAGTGAGAGATAAGATAATTAAAAATTGGAAAACATGCAAAAAGAAGAAAAAGGAATTGCATTCCTTTGAACTTTTTATATGTTATGCAATAATGTTTTGTGCATAATAATGTGTACGTTGAAATAATCAAATTTATATTTCCTTTTTATGACACTTACAGAGTGCCATTTGAGCACTTTCTAATACTTTTATCTAGCAGTCATGGGCAGTTTCTAATAGGTCGGGACAATCCTGACTTGGGATGTTAACATTTTTCAGTAAGGTTTTCTTTCTGTTTCATGGCAGTAGAGATGTTTTTTGGTAGCCAAAAACGGATGAAATGCTGATGATTACCAGGCTTTTACAAATAACCTGCACAATGACAGCCCATAATCATGGTACATCCATCTGCTGCTAAATCAAAGAAAACGGAGAGAAAAAGAGGAATACACATGGTTAATTGTGAAATTGCGGATCAAAGAACCTTTACAATAATACCAGCTATATTTTTTCTTTTCTTTTTTTTATCTATACTTATTTACTTGTCCATTATACATTTTGTGACCCAATGCAAGTATGTTGAATTAAAACCTTGAACATCTAGTTTTATTTGAGATCTCGGATGGGTATTGGAAATTGATTGGGCAGTTCAACTGTTCAGCCAAGTGCTGCTGCTTTATGAATTATCTCTGTTGTAAGTTTTCCATTGTTTTTATGAGGATACTGCGGCAGCATGATCTAGGTTCAAGATAATTGGCAAACTTAAATCCTAAGAAGGCCGTCCATTTTTCTTTTGTTCCTTTTAGTTCAATGGCAATATAATTGAAGGGCTCTGGAGAAAAATCATCCTAACTTCTTTCCCCTAATCTTATCTGACCAGCCTGAAAATGAGGCAGATAGGATGGACTGGGTAAATAAAATCACTGGAGCTATTGCATCTCTTCTGAATTCACATTTTCCTCAACAGGTTTGCCCATCCAAAAGCCTTATGTTCTTTAATGTGATGTTATACCAGCATGTCATGCATTCAATTGGGTTCGTCACTGACTAAATCAGTTGTATCTTCCGCAGCCATGCCCTGGAACAAAACAAATCGTGAATAGAATCTCTGCCACGGGTTCTTTTGATGTCAATTCTCTAGATAGCCGTGAAAGTTTAGAAGATGACATAAAATCGAACAATGATGATGCTGTTTCTAGAATTCTCAGAGGAATTCCTGGAAATGATAGCTGTGCAGAATGCAGTGCTCCTGAACCGGATTGGTCATCTCTTAATCTTGGCATATTGCTCTGCATTGAATGTTCTGGTGTTCATCGGAATCTTGGTGTCCATATCTCAAAGGTACCTGATATTCTGAGAAGTAATTATCGAGATGTCATTGATACGATTTTCTTATGGAATATATACTTGCAGGAATCCATTTGGACTCTTGAAAGTGTTTGTAGCTCCACATACTGGTAGTAGTCTGATAGAATATTATAGTATATGGTTTCTTGAGAAGGAAAGTCTTTGGGAGATTACTATGAAATTCTAATTTCTCTATTTCCATCCCACTCTATCCACCCCACACACACACACACACACCAAACACCCTTCCATTTTTGTCTTTCGTTTAAGCGTTTTTGAGGTCTCAGATGTCATTGATAACATGTCATAATTCCATGTGTAGTGTTTCAGGCAGACATTGAAATGTAATTTGATATGGTAAGTGTCGCACCTGTTTGGACAACTGTAGTTGTGAGCCACTCGATGAGGACAATATGTAGAGAACCTTGAAGAAAAAAGTATCAGAATTTCATTAAACACAGAGCCACAATGTATTGGTTAGTTAAAATTCACAAGAGCGGCAAGGTTTAGATTGGGAATGGTGCAACACCCTACAAACTACGTGCGCAGAAGCAAGGCATTTCTCATTGGCGGTGTTCTTACATGTCCAACCTGATCTGATTAATAAGCTATCGGTTTGTAGAGTATGATTTAAGCAAAGGCTAGGATAGGGTTAAATAGGTTCCACCCTACCAATTATGTGCGCAGAAACAAGGCATTTCTTCTTGGCTGGCTTCTTATTTCCAGTCTGTTCAGGTTAAGAAGCTGTTGGTACACGGAATGAAGTACCTGCCCAAAGACCGCTATTTTCGAACCTGCAAATTTGCTGGTTGGGAAAGGTTGCTTGGAACCTTTGGTGTTTTCCATATAACTCTTCTCTTAGAAAAGTTGTGTGATATTCTCAACCTTGTACTCATTTTGCACTGCATCATAAATTGCATTAACACGTTGGCAAGAAAATAATACACAACCTAATTTGTCTACCTATGATTGTTTAAAGTCGATATCTCTAATTGAATTTCATAAAGTTTTCATGGAAATGCCTTTATTCCTTGCGGTGTTGGATTTTATCTTCAAAGTAAAACGGACAATGAAACTTTATTATCTAATATTCCTTGCAATGTCTATAGTTCTTGCAAGATCATTCTCTCTATTTATCTGCACAAAAGTGATTCTATCACAGATAAATTAATCATGATTTTTACATAAAACTTAGTGGCATGTAAATTTGAATGTCCAAGGAAGCATACTATGTTAAAAACATCCCTAAGAGTCTCCAACCATGAGTCTTATTGAGATATAGTTTCTCTATGAAATTTTGGTGATTAGAAATGCTTTGGGTCCTTTACAGCAAGAACTTTTGGCCTAAAGCACAGAGACTAATTACTTGATGGCTATAATTTTTTATGATTATTTCTATTCTCACCTAGGGCCCATAATTAAGCATTTCATTGCCCTTACAACCGCTAGTGCGATCTCTCACCTTGGATGTCAAGGTTTGGGAACCTACTGTCTTGGACTTGTTCCAGAACTTGGGTAATTCTTTCTGTAACTCTGTATGGGAGGGATTGCTTCTACTTGAGAAGAAAAAGGTAAGATTTCTTTTTAATTTTAAGTTAGAAGCTATGAATATTTTTCTTTGAGTTTTGCTGTAATTATTGAAATGTGCGATACTTGGCATAATGAATGAAAGAGGATATGTGACTTATTGTGGGGTAATACTTTTTGGTTAAGATGCTTAAACGATGTGTAAATGAATAACGTGGAAGTTGTAATGTTTTCCTTCTCTGAATAGCTCTTGTAGTTTTGCACAATGATTTTGTGGTGCTTCCGGGCTTTTGATGAAGATCTTCAAATATTTGCTTCTGTAAAGATTTCTCTACTGAACTCTTCAAATTGGATATACGTAAATATGAATATGATCCATTACGATATTTCTTTCATCACTGAACTCCTAGTTTTTCCTTATGAAGTGGAATCCAATCCTAGATGAAGATTTCAAATCTTCACTTCTGTAAAGATTTCTCTCCACTGAATTCTTCAAATTGGATATACATGAATATGAATGTGATCCATTACGATGTTTCTTACCTCACTGAGCTCCTAATTTTTCCTTATGAAGTAGAATCCAAGCCTTGGAAATGATCCAGCCTCCAATAATCTACAGGTTATCCACTTCCAACCGTGCACTAGTTATAAAGTTAGTTGTAATGGAATATGTCATTACCTTCAATGCATCATGTCTCTTATATGGTAAAAGCAGCTGCACTTTTTCCGGCCCAAAGTATAAACTTAGCTGTGTACCCCTTTCTACCCCCTTGACCACCCATTTCTGAAAAGTGATTTGCTACGAATACAGAAAGTAAGGAAAAAAAAAAAGTGAGGAAAAGAGTGATCTGGTACTGTTATTCCAGCAGAAAGTGCTTCTTAGAAAAATTCTGTTAAGTAGTTGGCAATCCCATAAGTAGTTGGCACTATTTGTTATTCCCAAATGACATACTGATTTTGGTTGACCTTTCTGTGTGTGTATTTGAGGTGGATTTGGGGCTCAAAGTTAAGGACTTGCTGGTAGAGATAATAAAATTATCTCAATGGTTTTGTAGTTTGAAAATGGGTAGGTGAAAGCAGCTGAAATAGAGAAAGAGCTTTTGCTTGAAAATCCTGACAAATACCTTCTTTAGGGTTTGAAGCTATTTCTTACATGAAATGTGTGAGACTTTGGGTGCAAAAAATGGTGTACTCTTTTGGTGCAAGGAGATAAAAGTGTTCAGGGGCTGTGGACAGTGACAGTGCATAGGGAAGAAGAAAAGGAGAGAGAAAAGGAGGGAGAAAAAGAAAAAAGATGTTGGCAATGTGCGTTTATACTCATTGTATTAGATCTTCAATTATCTTGATATTGAATCACTGATTACAATGAAAGCATATTTATACAGACTTGTGACTTGTTGGCTTGCTTGTAAATGCTAAGATGCGGTCTCCTAATTTGACTTACTAAACTAAAAGCTTGTAAAAAACAATAAATAGACTGTAAATTATTATAATAATCTAGACCAACACAACTTTGAGCAAATGACTAAAAATTGAAAGAACTCGAGGAATAGCGCAGACAAATATTAGTCTTAAAACCAACTTACAAAATTATACTACAAAGTACATTACAAATAAAATGTGAATTACTTGTGAACTACTCCCTCAAATTTTCAAAATTGATTTAGTCATTGACACCAAGTCACTCTTTTAGGATTAAATTTACGAATTCTTCTAATCATAACCATTTTTTGAAAAACTAATTAGTCCGTGACTTTCCATACATTTACTTCATTTTGATTTTGATTTTTTACTCTTTCTTAACTCCTTCTAATTGTTGTGATAATTCTAAACCATCTAATTCATTGCAATTACTTCTTTGTTTTTTTAATTCATTGTAATCTAAATAAATGTGAGGATTTTAACTGTTTCATGCTGAAGTTACTCTGAACAATTGTAATCCAACCTTAAAACCACAAAATTCTTGCTTCAGGTAGTCCTCCCCAAAACCTCAGAAACAAAAGTCCTGAAATTGATGCAATTAGAAAATAACAGAAATATTAGCAAGAAATTAATCGTTTGCTAACATAAGATGAAGAAGTTGATCTAGATCCCGATTAAACTTTCTAAATAAATGTGAACATAACAAATTAATCTTTGAAACTGTAGATGCACCTTGTCAGACATTTGTTCCAAAAAAGCAAAACAAGAAAAACATAATTCCTTTCTTTTATTTATTATTATTGTTATTTATATTATCTACTATTGTTATGAATGTGAATATTATATTTATCTTTTTGCAGCAAGCTTTGGCTAACTATTGAGAAAGGGGGTTTTCTCCTTTTTTCAAGGACACCTTGAGTTTTGGCTTCCTAAAAGTTAACATTAAAACAACTCTGTAGCTCTCAGAAATTTCTGGTTGATGTTTTGTTTGAAAACAGTTAGTGAAACAGCTTTTGATACTGATATCAACGAGTGATATGAACGTGAACAACAATTTCTAGAATTAGAGTAGTTTAAGACAGTTTACTGTTGCTTTCGAGCATATTGTTTTTACACTGTAGCCATCAAGTTGCTGGAACTGTGATGTTTTTAACAATTAAGGTTTCTTGAAGCCTTTTGTTCAATGAGTAGGTAGTGATCTATATATGTTCCTTCGATGTATTCCCATATAATGCCTAACATATAAATTGCCCAGAGGTGCACGCCCATCGATTAAAGATGGTGGGGGACTTAGTGCACTGGAAAGAGCAATGGAGTTGGAAGCAATAGCTGATGAAGAGCTATTTCTTTTACTTTCGGAACGTGACTAACATGTTCACCTGATCTAAGTTGGCTTTGTTGGCTGCTTTCAACCCCTGCTGTTGACAACCATTTATTGCCTGTAATCATGAATAAAGTCTGATACTTTTTATCTGTTTGAATCCAAACTGTTTAAGTTTGTCATTCAATTAGTTTATGAATGTATTATTATTCTTCAGTGATAGGGGTCCGTTGAATGTTGGATCTACTTGCAGTTAGATATTTATAATTGCTATCTACAAAGAATTTACGTAAACTGTTACCCCTTTTCAATTAGCCAAAATAAAAAGATGAGTCAAGAAGGTCCCTTCTCTGCAATTTGATCACTTTCGTGTATCAGTTATGCGTGTGCCTGGTTACATTGCAACAACTTCGATTATCAATTGGGTTGGACTATGACCAAATCTAGAGGCTAACACCGCCCATGGAGGTTCATACAAGTGATCTCCCATTGCCACCGGTTGTAGACCTATGGCTTGCTGCCTTTTGAGCAGCATTTATTGCCTCGTCGTACCACCGAAATTAGGCATCACTTGTTGCCTTTTGAATCTACTCATGTAGATAGCGGTGCAACTGTACATGAACTGCCCAACACGTTCCTCTAATTGTGGGGCCTCCTCCGCATGGCTCACTGCCAGAGGGATCTCGTCCTCCACAATGACTCTCCCATTCTCCACATGGACCTCCTTCACAGGGGTCTCACCCACACAGGTTCCTTCTTCCTCCACAGGGAGCTCATCCTTAATCTGGCCAAGGACGGCAAAAGCTTTTTGTGTTGACATTGGAAGTGACTCATCAAAGATAACGTTGTCTCTATTTTCATCAACATAAATGATATCAGCTTCCTTTTCGAGACTTCGTTGGACTGGACAACCTCTTCATTAGTCACAAGAGGTGTGACTAAATTGTTTGGCTGATTATTTGTTGAATTAATTAGTTGGGATGAATGAATGCCGAACTATTTCATTTGTTGGGCTGAATTCATATGTCATGGACCAAAGTCACTTTAAGGCCCAAGCCAGAAGAAAGGTGTATTAGTGATTTCACTTCTCTGGAGGCCGCACGACATCTCAGGCAAAAAAAAAAAAAAAAAGAGTCCGCACCACCCAAAAAAAAAGCTGCACAATTCTCCCTCTTTGTGAATTTCGAATTGAAAGATTGACGTTGGGAATCCTTTTTGGTGCAAAATAGAAAGATCACAAGATTGCAACGCGCAAAATAGCCTCCCTAACAGCGTTGATTTTAAGGGGTGAAGAGTTGTAGCAAAAATAAGAAAACACGATGTTTCTGTCTAGTGGAAAGAAGCGAACTCAAAACAGATTCTTTCTTTTCTTCTGATGTGTGTTAGGGTGTGAGTGCAGCGCAAGAGAATTGTAGAAGGAAAACGCTCTTATTCTCTTGCAAAAATGAGCTCATAAATCTGTCCTATTCTTTCTAAATTTATGGATCATTTGAGATTGTACTTTGGAGTTGTTTTTATATCGTTTATGTTCACGGTACTATTCACTTCGAAAGTCTGCATTTTGGTTGATCTATAAACATATATTTTGAATCCCATTATTTGTATGAGAATGAGTATTTGATATGGTTCTATTTTATTAAAATCTATTATATTCTTAGGCCATTTTGAAGCCTAGGAAGGTTGTGAGGGTCCTTGCTTGGTTAACACCTACGTCAAATTGATTTCAATTTGTGTTAATTTGTTGCATGTTTGTATGTGATTCATGCTTCAAAGTTCTATTGGACTAAATCTTGATTACATTTTGACGTTGGAAGTTAAGGTTGTTTGGTTGAACATATACATATTATTGACAACTCTAAATCATACTACAAATCCTAGGAGCATCACTCTAATTAAGTCATAGTGTTCTCCAAATTACATATCATATTTTTAGTACTAAAATTGACTTGCTAAAGATATATATGTTAACAAGCTTATCACTTATACCAATGAGAAGATATCTATGTTTGATTGGTTGTATACGACATATTGAACTTGAATATTATTGAGGCTAGTGTGGATAAAGAGCAACACTTGAGGAATGCTTTCCCTTTTTGAATATGTTGTATTGAGGCTAGAGGGCTTGTTTTCGTTATCCAGTAATGCTTTCTCTCTGTGAATATATTGTAATGGGCCAAGTGTTGGTCCTTGAATTTTGTAATGTTTTGATTTGTTCTACCCTTTTTCAAAGGGTCTAAGGATATAATGGTTTCATTGTATTTTGTACAAAGTTATGATTTTTAGTTACCTTCTCTTATCAATAAAAGTGATTAGGGTTTTGCCTTTATTCATATATATATATATATATATATGTTCATACAAGATCGAGCTAGATTAAATTGATTTCATATTTTGTGTATCTACTTGGTAATTGATGGGATAGAACATTATTGTATAATATTGTAATCTCCTAATTTGTATCAAATGTGTGGAACTTGTCTTAGGTTATGTTGACCTATTCGTTACAAAGCATGTAGCTCATGCAAGGAGAGACTCCTTGGTGTGTGAGGAGTAGGCTTGCAGTAGTGTGTTCATTGTTTGAGAGTAGTTTGTTCTAGTTCCTCAGTGGAAGTCCTCTTAATTTTGTTTGGTTAAGAGAACAAGTCAAACCATATCCTTAAACAATTTCTTGTGTCAAACGTCTTCTCTTCTTTACTTTTTTATTCAAGATTGTTGTTGCTATCATGGCATTTTAATTAACAAATGCATAACCTTAACTTGCAATTTAAATCACAAAAAAATTGATATCAATAAAAAGGAAATAAAACAATTAACATTAAAAGATTACAACATAATTCAATTCTCTTTCTTAGGTTGTCATACTACTTATAAACAACACATTGATTTCCTTAAAGAAGCATAATAAAGGAAAAAAAATTATAACTATGCAACGATGATTGTAAGATTTAATGTCGACCCAAATCACCTAAAAATTATATTTTTTATATATATTTATAACTTGATCTATGCCTTGTTTTCTGCAACACTTTCTAACCATAAGAGGGCTGAAGAAGACAAGCCCTGTCAAGCCCCAAGGGATGGTTTACAATCAACCAATATCAAAGAGATGAAGTCTTTTAAACTCCTGTTTTCTGTTTTTTATTTCAATATTTTTTTTAATATGAACACATAACAACATTTTCGTGTTGATAATCTTTCCCATCGACTTGTATGAATCAAATTAAAGAAACGATTTTCCGGGATTAAACATTTGAAACTAGAAATTGGAAAAAAAAAAAAAAATTAAAGCGAGGTTTTAGCCTTTCAATCACGTGCAACGCTCCGGCTTGAAGGACGCAGAGGCTACCGAGATTTATCGAACTGAAAATAGAAGTAGGGCGGGAGAGACGTAGAGAGGGAAATCATTTGTTGATTCTCAGTGTCGCCTCCGGTTCTTAGGTACGTATGATGCCTTCAAAGACTGAATTTTCTTTCCTCTATTCAATCTCCTTCCTTTTCTACTATCTTCCGCGTTGAATAATCTTAAACGATTTCTTGTTTTTGTTATCTATATAAGTCATGGATCTTTTCTTTTTCTTAGTTGCGGCGGGGACAAGGGTTGGGAGGAAGAGGTCATTAGATTAAGGTTGCAAGTAATTTGTTCCCTGTTTAATTACTGGGAAAATTGAGCAAGAGAAGGGAAAAGAAAAATTATCCTCGGGCAAAATAAATGGTTGGGGTTGCTTCTGATGAAAGAAGTCGACGTCGTCTACCATTGTGGATGCTAGATGTAGCTGCTGCTAATCAGATCAGAAATTCTGATCATGTAGATAGTAACCATGTAGATGGAAGAGCTATGCCTCTGCTTCCCGAAACTGTGAAATGTGAAACAAAGAGAAAAAGAAAATCAAGTAAACAAATTGTAAACTGTGATGGTACTATCACAGAAACTGCTTCAGGAAAGAAAAAGTGTAATCGGCTAGGGAGAAAAGTTCCGAAATCCGCCGCAAGTAAAGGACGAAAGGCTGAGGGTTCTGCCTCTGGAAGCGATGAGGAACTTCAGCTTCAGCCTCCAAATGATGATGTGGAGCTGACTATGGATGATCTGATGGCCATTGCTGAAGAGGTGATTTGTTCTTTACATAACTAGCAATTATAATAGAAAAACTCCATTTGTGCTTCTCTGGTTCGTAAACAAGGCGTATGGCATTTTTTACCATTTCTACGATAATATACCATCTTCAAGGTTTGTGGTAACATACTGTGCCTGACAGCCAACTGGAAAGCAGTTGATTTATTAAATTGTTCCTAGAATGGTCATCTAAATTGATTAGAAATCAATTGCAGAACTTTTCCTGCTGAGATTTCTGAGATAGCACCATCTCTTTGCAGTTTGTCAAAGTTGAGAACCATACGGAGCATCAAGCCTCAAATAGAGATTGTGGATCTGAAAGGTTTTGGCAAGACCCAATGACAGTCTCTTCTAGCAACAACTCAGGTTGTTTGCTTGATGTCCCTTACAGTAATCCAAATTCCTCTGTAACTTTGGCCAGAGAAGAAAAGGTCATCATTGATTCAGGAACAGTGGATCCTGCTCAAGACATGTTGGATCTATTCTTGGGTCCCTTGCTTAAAAAACCCCTCAAGGAGGAGAATAAATCATTCATGAAGGATGCAGCATTTGCCTATGAGATTGAAAGGCTAAGTGAGAATGTTGTTAGTGGCGAGGAAATGGGGCCCTTGATGAAAAAGAAGAGTAGTCTTAAGGATAAGGTAGCGATGTTTCTTGATTGAATAAGTTATCCAATTTGTTTACATAAACCTGTATATTATTATTGTACAGCATCTGGAAGTTTCATGATCTTTTGAATACTACTTCTGGACAGCTAATTTGGTGTTATTATCTTAATCATATTAAGTTCTTCACCTCAGTTGATACTCCAGTAGGTTCGTGTCTTCCATTCTTGCTCTTCCCCTTTCAATATTTCGTATGGATATATGACTTATCAACCTTGTGGTTAGTATTGGCTTACAGTTTTGAAATGGGAGACCATTCTATTTCGCAAATATTTTTGAAAGTAAAGCATTTCCAGAAACTGAAACTTTAATAGGAGCTGGCCATTTGAGTATGTAACTCCTACAGGTTTTTCTTTTCTTTTCTTTTTCTTTTTTCTTTTCAACTATCTTTCCTTCCGCATTCAATATTAATTGGCATCTCAGTTTATCACAACTGGGGCATATGGTCTTCAATTTTACAAGAAGTAGGCATGTATTTGAAAATTCAAGACTTTGCAAAAGTTCAGAGTTACATAAGTTTGAATGCCAAAACCTCAGCTTGGAAGTTATTGCTGGAAAAATGAGCTAGCAAGTTTGTTGCTAACATTTCTTATTTGTAAGTAGTGTTGATGGAGGATTATAGATATGTCTTGACATTTGTTATTTTGAAATGGTACCGGGGAAAAAAAACGCTATTATTTTTGTCTTCTTGTTACAAGGATTTGCACGCTCAGAATGTACACTACAGTAATTTGCGAACTCTTAACATATTATCTCTGGCCTGATGTCACCTAGGACAAAGGTCTGCAACACCTTATTGTTGTTGGACTACTGCAATAAGGTGAGTCTGAGGATAATTGGTAGTGAAATTTTTAGAAAGATCTGGCCTTTGAAGGTCTGGAACATGGCACGGTAGACTCCTAAGGAGGACTTGTGAGTCAGATTGGACCTGAAAAGATTGATATTTTGAGAGTTTTAAGGACTGGAAAGATAATTTTTGGTTTCTAGAAGTTTTCTTTCTCGTGGCAGATATCTAGAGAATATTACTATCCTCTGGGTAGAAAAGACTGAAAAAATTGGTTGTGTTAAGGTTTGTTAGTGGGAGTGATAAGATGGGATGTTTTGGAGGTAAGTGCCAATGAGAAAAACAAGAAGTAAAACATGGTTCAAGGCTATGAAACATGACTCAGGAAGAGTAGCAGATGTGATTCTTTGGGTTCGGGGGCTGGTAAGAGGTGGGTGTGCTCGGTTTCTATCTGATGATTTTTAAGTGATATAAAGTTTCTGTGGAGGTTTTAAAAGATGGAGAGAAAGAAGGTAGATTTAGGTTTCACACTTAATATACCTTAACATTCAATACCTTGCTTTTATTTTTTCTTTATGACACCAGACAAATGTCAAGTTATGGCTAATATGCCCTCATCAACGAAAGCTCTAGTCATGTACCAAAATTTAGAAGTCCAGAAGTACACTTGGCCCCGACAAAAAAAATAAAGAAAAACAGAATCTTACCACCAGCATCATGGTGTTTAAATTTTTGTGAGTTGCTCCTATGAACACCGTATTTCTGTGAGAAATGCCACCCTGAGGTGTTTTAATTGTTATGTCAAGATGCTTGCAAGATTGTTTAACTGTAAATATGCATTGGATGTTTGTGGGACGAGTTGATAAATGCAGAATCTCCTTGTGCATTACTGAATGATTTTGCAAACTGAAAGTTTCTATCTTTTGTGAAGATCAAGATACATATTAACAGTCCCTTAGGCTATGCTTGCAGTCCGTCATTGTAGACACTCAGGTTTTGAGTTCTTTCCTTGACCATGGCATATGTGACCCAAGCGAGTCTCTTTGCTGTCTTTTCTTGTTTATCTACTCATCCTTTTTCATATGAGACTCAAAAAATTTGCTGCTCCTCAATGAAGGTCATTTTTTCTAATTATCCATCGACTTAGCGGCCTTTGGTTTTTGAAATACAGCTCTTCAACGTCTGCTATGAAGCCTTCTTTTTGGTTCCTTCTACCCTTTGTGAAAACTTCAAAACTAGCCTATCTTATTCTGCTCCAGAATTTGTTAATAGCATTTGCATGTTTTGCTATATAAACTTAAACAGCATTTAGAGGAGTAAGGTTTTCAGAACCATCCATTCTGTAAATATTATCAGGACATAAAATAGCCACAGGACAGAGTTGTAAAGAAAGAAGGCAATAGTCCAATTTTTATCTGTATAGGTATCTCGACTAATTGGTAATAGATATACAAATGGAGAAAAAGAGAAACAAAAAATCCTTCTTGTGAATGCAATATGTAATAGATGATGTTCCTCTAACATACACCATTTTGTAAATATGGCTTCTGTAGTTACGAATTTGTTGTTCGAATATGTGAAGTGGGGGTTTTCTGCGTAGAGATAGGACCCTGTAATCTGGATTCTTCTGGGTGCTTTCTATTTTCAGTATCCAACTGCATAATTTGGTATTTTGACTGCCTGTGCTTGGACTAAAGGAGAAATCTTGTAAGACCTACTTTGTGGCCCCTTTTTTTCACATCTTCTTGTATTTGGCTCCGATACTCTCCAAACGTGAACCGTCTATAGATTGAGGGTTCTCTGCAACTCGCAATTAAAGAATCATAGGAAGGGCAAAGGAAGTATGCTATCGAGTATCTCTCCGTCTTCGTGTTAACCATCACCTTGTGCTCCACGCTTTTGTATTCGTTATTGCTCCACGCCTGTAATTTTAGTTGCCAAGTTGATGACTAATAAATGGCTAAAAATATAGAATATAGAAAACAGAATATAGAGTATAGAACATAGAATATATAGAAAACATAGTTCATATATTCTGGAGAATGTGACTATTTCCGATTGATGTAGAGGCGTCCCGCAATCTCGGGCATGATGCTCCTAGGCAAACATGATTCTGGTTCTTTGTTTGACTTGGACCCACATTTGCTTTTCGTATGATTGTAATAGCGTCAAAGAGGGATCAGGACTTGTTACCTGAAATAGATCTCCAATGTTTACGACTAGAGCATCTTTGCTGGGCTCAACAGCCACCCATTGGGAATCTTTCATGAGCTGAAGTCCCCCAACTTGATCTTGATGAAGGATTGTGAGGAAATCACTGTCAGTATGGGGCACCAAACCGAAGATTTCTGAAGATATTGGACAGATCGGGTAGCGGTTCAAGCGGAGAAAACATGTGCTTTCATCGCAAATATCTTCAATAGCCTTCTTCTGGCCGCCCAAATTCTCTGCTAGAATCCCTGCAAGCAACCTTGCTAATTTTGACATGGCTGCTGCGAATTCCTTCGTCAGTTCCCTATATTCCCAGAAGTAAGACAAAAGTATTAGCCTTTGTTTTAACCATCTCGTATTGGTTCTTGGTTCTTGGTTCTTGGTTCTTATCTGTAATAACAGGTCATTTCGACGTTAATGCAAGAAACGTTTTCTTTTCTTCGAGGGTTCTTTATCTTCCAGGTTGCTTCGACATTTTCATAATTTCAAGACTAATAATAGATGGAAAAAGAATCGAGTAGGCATTGTACCTTAGAGAGCTATTCTCTCCGTAGCAATCTTCTTCTGAAATCTTCGTGAGAGGAATATGAAATGCTTCAGACCATGATAACTGCTTTGGACAAGTAGCTGATGCTGTTCCCCACCTGTATGAATTATTCAGAAGTCCACGAGTGGCTTTCCTTTGGAAGGGTGCTTGAAATAGCTTCACTTGCTCTCTACTCATCGCCTGCAGTAACTCGAGGCTTATCCCATGGTTCACTACTTGGAAGAATCCCCACTCTGATGAAGCTTTGCAAATTGCTGTAGAGCAAGCTAGCCTCTCGTTTCTGTTGTGACAGTTTAGGCCATTGAGGTCTATCAATGGGAGTTGGCATTCTTCCATGACAACTCCATTTTGCGGTTCATCACATACGAGTGCAGGAAATTCAGCTTGGCGGCACAGGAGTGCTCCATAATGCTGTAGAAGAGGTGGATTTGACTCAAGCATTATGAAAAAACTAGAGGTTGGGGGGAAATATGGTGTTTGAGTGGTATTTATATGGCTGCAGAAAGAGAAAGAGAGTCCAATAGGAACAAATAGGAAAGCGTACAATACAAGAAAAGCTCCCAAACGGCGACAATTGTCAGAATGACATTTGCCTTCGAAACTGTTCAAGAAAGACCAAGTGCACCTAGGTATGTCAACCGTTGAACAGGAAAAGAACAAAAAGGAGGCTGCAAAATAAAATAAATGATGGATTCAAACCTAACCCTCATCTTTTGACTTTTTTGACCATGCAAAGCTGGCGATTCCATGGGGGAGGGCCCTTTCCTGTGTCATATCTAAGCTTTGTCCCCAGGAGCAATAGTAGCTTGTTTTGGGATTGTTCTTCTTCTTCTTCTTCTTCTTCTTCTTTTACTTCCTTCTTTATTTTTTTCTCTTTTCACTCTTGTTTCACAAGATGTTGCTTCTGAAGTTGGGTTTTGGGGGAGCACTTTCCATGCCACCTGGGACTCCAGAGTATCTCAGGTAAAATGCAGTGTGTCTCAAGCAGAGAGAATTGTTACTTTCTTTTTTCTGGTTTATCAGGAAAGGCTAATTCATCTAGCATATGTTCAGATTCCAAGTGTATATATATATATATAATCAGCCAGGCCAGGGGGTCACCATTGTCAACGCTTAGTGTGATATGATTTCAACTTTTTTTTTTTTTTTTTTATGTTCGGATTATTACAAGTTACAATCATTAAAAGTTGGTCATGCAAAGTCAAAATGTACAGTAACAAAAAACAAGCCAGGCAACGCTAAACTGGGTTCAATTCTGATTGACGTCCCTGATTTATCCAAAGAGCAATGATAGCATGACACCACTTAGAATCTGCCTGATTACTTATCCCTCTCCAACGGATTGTTTTTTGTCTTAATATCATCTGGGAAGCAAATATAGGACTGACCCATTTCATAAGTCGAAATGAAATTCTAACAGAAGATTTGAATTCATTATTTACAGCCTTTTGACTTAGCTTTTCTCATTTTTGTGGGATTTGGCTTACGGGGCTGCATTGCATCCATAATGATAAGTCCCTTTTGGACAAAGGCAGGGGGTAATGCAATTGTACCTGCCTACCAACCAGTGAGAAGGATAAGAAAAAGAAAAAGGAAAAAGAGAGGCCATCTTCAGCACTCATATGTCCCTTTCTTTGAGTTTGACAGTAAAATTATCCATTTGTAAATCTTGAAAAGTGAAAAAGTTGAAAAAAAAAAAAAAACTCGCAAAACATATCATTAACAATTATTACTTCCGCAATTCAAACGCTCTCATTAATGGGTGCAGCAACATTCAAGCCCACCCTTAAGTTCATTCTTTGAGAGAAGGATTTCTTCCCTCCATTCCTGAAGCTTACGCTAAGAGAGCCAAATGTATGTTGAAACTATGTCGCTTACAGGAAAATTACAAAATAAAGACCTCACGCCTACAAAAGAAGCACATAAAGCCGGCAAGAAGGTTGTAGGCCTGGATTTTTGAAATGATGCCGCCCGAAGGTCTGTCTTCCAGAATATGAGTTTACAAGTACTATGCAGCCGAAAATCATTCAACTATCACATATACCATCCCTGCTTTGGTTTGCCTGCACAATTTATTTGAATTTGGAATCGAGCCATTTCTGTTTGGAAGAACGTATATGTGATTGACCTCTCTTAAGACAACTTGTCCTCTCTTTCACTAAAAATTGGAAGCAGCGGCTGCATCAATATGACGACAAAGAGCCCGTCAAAGTAACAAGAGAGTTTTGTCATAATTAATGCTTCAGCAAAATGTGTTGGATACAGTGGGATAAGTGATATCTTTCTGGCATGGTAAATTGTTGATGTAAGCCTGAAATTGATGGATTTCAGGAGAAACATATCGATTTTATAACGAGTAAAAGAATTCAAATAGATGGGCAGACAGCGTAACGTGGTCAGGGTTTTAGGCTGGTGTCTTTAACCACTGAGCCAGGCCCCCGCCCCATGAGTGGCTCCTTTGGTGGCTAATACACACCCAATAAATGGTCACCCTTTTCCCTAGCCATTTCCCTAAAACCCTCTCTTGTAGTCATTCTCAAGATTCAAACTTAATACATAGAATTTATCTTTGATATTAATTATAATTATCACAATTATTGAACCAAAAAAGTTTAGAACAATTATTGAATAATTATTTATTTGCCTTGGATTGGAATGAATTAATTGAATCCACTTCCAATATGATATTATTAAAGCTTTTTTGTAATTGTTGTTCTGATTGCAATTTCTAATTTAAACTCTCAAAATTCCGAAGTTTTATGTCCTCAATTGACGAGTCTAAGCTTTCATGATTCAAATTCAAGTGAAAAGGAAAAAGGAAATTGACAATTGATTTTTGATTTTTGATTTTTGATGCATCAAAACCATTCAATAAGTATTCACGTCATTCATCAATTGTAAAGGTGGGATTGATAAGGTTGTTGATTTTATGTAGTTCACTAATTTTCCCAAGAGATGAAGAATTATTTAGTTATACTGTATAGCAAACTAATTATCTTGAAGAAATTAGAAGTGTGCATTTTTCTAATGATAAGATTACTCACTAGTTTTCAAGGTTGATTTCCATCTTGGATTACAAATCCAGTCAAGAGAAACCATGAACTAGAATAAAAGAGCTTGTCACAACAAAAAGATTTTCACTCTGGCTTTGCCATTTATAGTATATTTTTGTGTAAAAAAAACATATGGTATCTAATACTTTTGTTAATTTAATTTTCATAACTAGATAAAAAAATCATCGAGACTTATACAAAGTTTTGTTTACCATAATTTTCCTTTATCACTTGAACACTATATTATTTTGGCCAAAGAAAGGAAAAATTATTTTTACAATTTAAAAAGGTCTACAAGATTGAAACCTTCAATTGATTTTGAGAGACAACAAATGATATACTTTAAAATTTTTCAAATTTTGATATTTTAGACTATATTGTATCATCTACATCGTCCTTTTTGTCATTAATAAAAATAAGAAATAATGATATTATGTAAGGAATATGATACATTTTAGTTTGAAGAATGAAATAATAATATTAGAGTTATTAAAGAATACTTAAAACGAAAACAAGACACACCGTACATTCTACAACTTACTCCGAGCACGTTCGTAACAGCGCGTAAGCAAACCCCCGTAAAGCGTTCCTATGTGCATAACAGAAGACAAATTAATGTGGGGCTGAGATTCGCGTTTGAAATAATCCAACGGTTCTTATTGGCACAGAGCCTGCGTGGTAAGATTACCACGTGGTCGGAGTCAATGCACTGCACGAACCGTCGTTATTTTCATGGGTGTGATGAGCAGTGTTTTCGAGATGAGAATTGCTGGGGGTTTACGTGGAGCCCTGCTGTTGGTTGTCCAGAACGGGGCCCACCTGGAGGAGGCAATTATGTGTTGATGAGATAGATGTGGAATACGGAGAAGGCGGGTTCCGCGAACAGCGAACAGAGTTGGCGGAAACTTTTATCACGGCAGAGGTTTATCCTAAGAAGTTAACTTAATGAAAAGAGTATTCTAATTCTGTTATACATCCATATCATTTGTATGTCTTTTTTATATGGGAGAATTAAATTCTTTATTTTTTTAATCAAAATTTATGTTGCTCTCAATATAAATAAGTCCCTTGTCAACCTTATACTAAGAGTCTTGTCGTTGCCCATCCCATACTTGGATATAGGAACCATAAGCTTGTTGGGTGAGCCTACTTTTCACCCGCATTAGGAAATAACAGTCACAAATTCATTGAACTAGGTTTCAATTTAGATATGATATCACTTGTTATGAGTCTAGGTTAAAAGGTTAATCTAATAAAAGAAGTAGCTCAATCTTCTTATATGATCAAATCATCTCATTTGCCTTTTTAATAAAAAAAAAAGTAAAATATATTACACTTAACACACAATTTATCTTGTTATCTTAAATTGGGCATTAATTTACAAGTGACTATTTAGTTAGGAATACATGTGATCCATATATTTTGGTTTTAATTTTGATTTCAAGTGCATAATTTCAAATTATTTTTAGTTTTATGTTTTTGTTTGTCACATACTAATTTATCATAAAATGTCACTCTGTTTATGTAAAACAAGAAAATAAAAAATTATGATGCTCAAATAAGAATTTCTTTTTGATAAAGAATGTACAAAAGTTGTATTATTTATACAATTACTGATACGGGAGTAACTATGTTAGTCCATGTGAATGGCCTAGCTCATATGATTCCTATTATTTTGAGTTTCTATTACTATTAAGATTCCTACTACTTGAAGTTTTCATTTCTGTTAAGATTCCAACTATTTGGAGTTTTCATTCCTATTAGGATTCTTATTACTTGGAGTTTTCATTCTTGTCAAGATTTCAACAATCTAGAATTTCCATTCCTATTAGGATTCTTATTATTTGGAGTTTCTATTTCTGTCAGAATTTTACTATCTTGCGTTTCCATTCCTGTTAAGATTTTTACTGTTTTAAGATCCCTAATTTGTTAAGATCTTATGCTTTATTTGTTTAAGATTTTAATTTAGTTAGTTTTTATTTTCCTTAATCCTACCAGACTTAGGTTTTAAGTATTCTTAATTGTTCTAGCATTAGGTTTCGATGTTTATTTAAAGATACTATTATTTTAATTGTAAACAGAACATTATGAGAACTTTTGAGATTGAAGAGTCATTGAATTTTGTTTTCTTTAAACTTTGTTTTTAAATTTTGTGCTCTTACTTTCCAACATTTTACATTCCAGCTATTTTAATTCCTGCATTTAAATTATTGTCTTTATGTTTTAATATTTTATTTTCCAATCCTTTATATTTTTGAATTTTTCTGTTATTATCTTGTTCCAATCATTCAATAATCCAAAGCTCACTCAATTGCCCATCACGAGATGCATCAAGTGGTATAAGAGTCATAATCTAAAGCTCACTTGATGTGTCTCGTGATAGATAATTGAGTGAGCTTTGGATTATAAAGAAATTGGAACAAGATAATAATATGAAAATTCAAAAATATAAAGAACCGGAAAGGTAAAAGATAGAAAATAAAGTACTAAAACATAAAGACAATAATTTAAGTACAAGAATTAAAATAGTTGGAATATAAAAGGTTGAAAAGTAAAAATATAAAATTTAAAGGCAAAATAGTAAGAATGGAAACTTCAAATAGTAAGAATTCTAATATGAATGAAAACTTCAAATAATAAAAATCATATGAGCTAGGACATTAGCATAGACTGGCATAGTTACTCTTGCTAAAGAGTAGTTTAGCAAGAACAAGGTGTCTTTCAGTATTAGATAATTCTGATAATTCTTTGTTTTATCAAATACAATTACTCAAATAACCATTTGTTTTATTAGATAATTCTTTCAGTATCCTTTCGGTACTATTGGGTTTCCTATC
This sequence comes from Casuarina equisetifolia, assembly GCA_028551475.1. Taxonomy (NCBI): domain Eukaryota; kingdom Viridiplantae; phylum Streptophyta; class Magnoliopsida; order Fagales; family Casuarinaceae; genus Casuarina; species Casuarina equisetifolia. The sequence continues at coordinate 17,604,861 of CM052360.1, forward strand.
CGGAGAGACTCTTAAATCGACTGGATCTTGAACTTTCGGCCCCAAAACTATCCCGTCTCTTGTATGAAAACGATGAAACCTAATTCGATTCTTGCTCTGTTCTGGTCGAGAAAAAGAAACGACGCAATCTGTGGTGATGAACTCGCCCGCAGACTCCTCTTCTTCCGGCTCCTCCTTCTCGAAGGATCTCTCTCTCTCTCTTCCTATTATTTTCTCTGTAATTTTTTTTTTCTAATTCTTATTGGACAAAAATTTGCTGAGCGAGAACTCTTCTGGTATGAATCCTTCTCGCACTGGGGGAACCGGTCCATTACGGCGAGGTTCACGCAGTTCCGGTACCGTTCGCTCCTCCAGCCGTTGACTCAGCCCCGGTAACATTTCTAATTTTTCTTGAGTAATTTATCCTTTCATATGTGCTTTGATTATGATTTTTTGACTTTATTATTTAATTTGAGTTCTACGTATTTACGCATTCCAAGGAATTAGTTAATTGTTTTTATTACAAAAGCTTAAGTTACTTGATAGATTTCATTCTGGCCAAATGTTTTTTGACCGATTTCATTCCAAGGCTTGCTTGGTTCTAAAAGCACTGAAAGGATAGAATATACGTATAGACTAAGGGTGAATACTTATGGCTAATCTTTAAACAAAAGGTAGTTTCTCTAAACGAAATACAGGCTTACAGTAAGTAGACTCATTTTTTCCTTTTTATGACGACACTCTTTAGGCAAGATACCAACAGGCAGTGTATAATTGGATCTTGATCAAGGAAAATGATTCTTGAAAGTGTTGCTGAATTGGATGTAGAAGCACTTTCAGATCATATCATGGAGAGGGAAAGCGACTGTCATTTTGGACAAATGGAGATCTTTTTTTGATGGCATAGGTTTTATCACTAGATTATTACCTCCCGAGAGGATGAAACATTAGGCAGGCTCGAGGAACAAAAGCACTGGGAATTATCGATGAACTCCCAGATGTCGACCGTACTGGTAAAGGGGGGATCGTGGGGAGAGAAATGATGTGAAGTGAAGGTACGTTTTTATTTTATTTTATTTTATTTTACTTTTTCTTTTCTTTTCTTTTCTTTTTTCTTTTCTTTTCATTTATCTTTTTCCTCTTTATTTTTATTTTTAAAAAATTTATTTGTAAGTTTTTATTTTTTATTTTTTATTTTTTAATCTTTAATTTTTTAATTTCTAGTTATTATTTTTTTTAAAAAAAAATTATTTTTTGGTTTCTTTTTTTTATTTGTTATTTGCTATTTTATTTATTTATTTATTTATTATTTTTTTAAGTTTTAGTTTTTAATTTTTAATTTTTAATTTTTTGATCTTTCATTTATTTTTTGTCACACCAAGAGAGGGAATGTGTCATATCTACATTTTTGCCCTCATTTGATAGCGATCGTTTTTGCTGCAATTCTAATTGTTTTTGCTCATTAGCGATCCTGATTCGTTTCTATTGCGATCTTGATTGTTTCTGTTGCAATCATGATCGTTTTTGCTGCAATCCTGTGTTACGTGCTTGAATAAAACCCCTGATTAAGGGACGCTGAACAGGGAAATCTCCAAGGTTAAGTGGAACAAATTTCTTCTTCCCTCCTTGACCTATGTTGGCGGGTGGTAAGAAGGAAAGAGGGATAATTGCTCGGTTGTATAGAGGGAGTCCGAAACTTCACTGCCTCCAAAGGGAGACTACACCTAATTGAGAGAAGGACAAATTCATTCATACCCAAAACGTTACAAAGAGCCCCCTTATACTGCTCAGTTCTGCCATGGTTCTGGCATAGCTGACAGGGCTTTGGTTACACGCAAAAGTTAAACAAAATACTACAAAAACATGGGTTAATCTAATCATCATCGTTCTCCATATCTTCCTTCTCACTATTTTGGATAACTTTCACTCCTCTGATGGCGTGTCCTCGTCCTAGTTTCCTTTGTCTTCTTCCTCACACAAGGAGATGTCAGGAAGTAGGGATTTAGCTGTTCCTTGCTGTTCTGCATCGTGCTAATCTGGAAAGGGGCCAGTGTCCCTCTTATCGCCACCTGGGATACATAACAGACCTCCCTCCTTAAAATTGACCTTGTCCTCAAGGTCGAGAGTAGGGAACCTCTTCTTCATTTCCTCCAAGTCCTGCCATGTTGCGTCTGCTGGTGGCAGCTCGTGCCAATGGACTAGGATTTCCTTGACCCCCTTTCAAATTCTCTTGTCTAGGATGGCCTGGGGAGTGGCGATGATCACATCTTCGGCAATCAAGACTTCAGGCAACTGAGCTTGCACAACATCAGAGCGCCCAAGTGCTTTTTCAAATTAGAAACATGAATCACAGGATGTATCTTAGACACAGACGGCAGCTTCAGCTTGTAGGCGACTTCTCCAATCCTTTGTTCAATCTCAAATGGCCCATAGAATCGTGGCTTCAGCTTATTGGACTTCCTCATGGACACAGATACTTGCCTATAAGGCTGTAACCTTAAATAAACCTTGTCACCCACGTTGAACTGGAGCTCTCTCCTTCCCTTGTCGTACCACATCTTCATTATGTTCTGTGCAGTAGCTAGCTTTTCCCTAAGGGTTTTTAGAACTTGTTCTTGACTATAAAGTTCCTTATCTACTGATTCTACTAATGTAGCTCCAGGAACATAGGAGAGTAATGTGGGTGGGGGCTTTCCATAGACTATTTCATAGGGAGTTTTGCCACTAGCGACTTGGATTCTAGTATTATAATAGTAGGAGGCCCATGGTAACCACTTACACCAGTCCTTGGGTTTGTCCCCTATGAAATACCTAAACTACATTTGTATGGTCCTATTAGCTACCTCAGTTTGGCCATCTATTTGAGGGTGATAGGCTGAGGACATGTTGAAGCTAGTCCTTTGCAACCTAAATAGTTCTTGCCAAAATAGACTAGTAAAGGTTGCCCCTCGGTCACTCACTATGGATTTGGGCATGCCATATAATTTAAAGATGTGTTCAAAGAAGATTTGTGCTATGACAGGGGCTGTGTAGGGATGGAAAATGGGGATGAAGTGACCGAATTTAGACAGTCTATCTATGATAACAAGTATAGAGGTTTTACTATGGCAACTGGGGAGGCCATCAATAAAGTCCATGGAAATGTCTGTCTAGATTTGCTCAGGAATGGGGAGTGGTTGCAGCAGGCCTAGAGGCTTTAGGTTTTCCCATTTGTGCTGCTGGCAAGTGCTGCAACTCCTGACAAAGCTTTGAACGTCTCTGCTCATATGCTTCCAGAAAAAAATAGCTTTTATCCTCTGAAGGGTCTTGTGGTAACCTTCGTGTGTTCCCAGGTGAAATTCTTGGAGGATTTTGTTAACTAGGAGTGAGTCTGTTGGCAAGAATATCCTCCCCTTCTAGAGTATGACTCCTTCCTTAAGCTCCCAAGGTCCCACAGCTTCTCCTACAACAATCTTCTGGCTGAGTTCTTAGGTCGCAGGATGATTCTATACCTTTTTTTTGACTGCCTCCAACCATAAGGGCAATGGGTTTGTTACTTCCGTAAGTACTCCTTCTGTCATGGCAGATAACCCCAACTGATCTTCCTTCTCCTCTTTGTCTCCCACCTTCCTAGAAAGGGCATCCGCAACCCTATTTTCCCTTCCTGGCTTATACTCTATGGAGAAATCATACCCCATAAGCTTAGCCAACCAATGTTGTTGAGAAAGGGTGGCAATTTTCTGCTCCCAAAGGTATTTTAAGCTCTTCTGGTCTGTTCTCACTAAGAAGGGCCTTCCTAAAAGATACTGCCTCCACCTCTGGATAGCCAAGATGAGTGCCAGCATCTCCTTATCATAGGTAGATAAGGTAGCATTCTTCCCATGTAACCCTTTACTGAAGTAAGCCAAGGGTCTGGCATCCTATACCAACACTGCCTCTATCCCCGAGTTGCTGGCATCACATTCAATGGTGAAGGGTTTGCTAAAATCCGGAAGGACTAGCACAGGGGTTTCGGTGAGGGCTTTTTTGAGGTTTTGGAAGGCTTCTGCAGTAGCTTCATTCCATCCAAACGCCTCATTCTTTAGTAACTTTGTCAAAGGCCCAGCAATGCTCCCATATCCTTTTACAAACCTCCTGTAATACCCTATAAGGCCTAAGAACCCTCTTAATTCCTTAACATTCTTAGGAACTGGCTACTCCAACACTGCTTTTATCTTTGCTTCCTCCACAGACACTCCATTCCCAAACACCACGTGGCCAAGAAAGCTAACAGATTCCTGTCCAAAGGCACATTTTGACTTCTTCATGTACAGCCTATGGTTTTTCAATACCACAAAGACCTCTTCTAAGTGGGTAAGGTGCTCTACCCAATCCTTGCTATAAACTAGGATATCATCAAAAAATACTAGGGTTGTTTTCCTAAGGAGTTCCTTGAAAACTGAGTTCATAAGGGCTTGAAAGGTGGAGGGTGCATTAGCTAAACTGAAGGGCATTACCATGAACTCATAGTGTCCATGGTGGGTCCTAAAGGCTGTTTTCTCAATATCCTTAGGATCCATCCTAATTTGGTAGTAGCTCGACCTCAAATCTAGTTTAGAAAACACTTAAGCCCCTTTTAACTCATCTAGCAGCTCATCTACTGTGGGGATAGGGAACTTATCCTTGATGGTTTGTTTGTTTAAGGCTCTATAATCCACACACAAGCGCCATCCCCCATTTGATTTCTTTATTAACAGGGCATGAGCTAAATAAAGGCTGTTATTGGGCCTAATGGTGCCTGCTGCTAGTAATTCATCCACAATTTTCTCTATCTCAACCTTCTGGTGGTATGGGTACCTATAGGGTCTGACCGATATAGCATTTGTGCCTTCCTTTAAAGGGATCCTATGGTCATGAAACCCTTCAGGTGGAAGCCTTGAAGGTTCCTGGAATAGCACCTCAAACTTCTTCAATAATGATTCTAGATCATAATTACAACCTTGCTCTATTGAGGTTCCGAGTTTCAAGACCCCCTTCCCTCTACTTCTTTCTTCCTTATTAGCCATAAGCAACATTCCTTCCATTTCTTGTAACTCCACATCCCCTTGTGAGTCTTTCGTTAGCTCTCCCCATTCTCTAGACCTCACCTCCCTATCAAACCCCTCACTACTTCCTCCCTTAAGTTTGATCAAAACCCTTTTAACTCGAAAGCTCATCTCCATGGCTGCAAAATCCCACATGATTTTCCCTAAGGTTCTCAACCACTGTACTCCTAACACTGCCTCTGTTCCTTGCAATGACAACAAGAAAAAATCCATTTCCATTACTACTCCCTGCAACAAAATCCTTACCCCTTTACATACTCCTCGACTTGCCAATTTACCTCCTCCTGCTACGGTTACATTGATCTTTGGCAGCCACTCTATTTGCAATCCTAGTTCCTTGACTAGCTGGTAGTTCACAAAGTTGTGTAATACCAGAATCTATCAAGAACTTAATATTTCTTTCCCTTATTTTCCCTGGAATCACCATAGTTTTTGGGGTGGAGGTTCCATACATGGCATTCATAGAAATTTCTACATGCTCCATTTCTTCTTCTTGTAACTCACCCTCTACCTCTACCCAGTCTGTTTCTTCCTCACACGGCCACATGCCTTGCAGGATGAAAAGCTTTTTACACCTATGTCCTGGTACAAATTTTTCATCGCAGCTAAAACACAACCCCTTCCTCCTCCTCTCCTGCAACTCCGCGAGGGACATTCTCCTTAAAGGTACACTAGCTTTGGGAGGATTAGGGCCATAACCCACGGTCCTTCGTGGAGCAAAAGAGACCTGTCTTTTTTCACTCACCCTACTATCGTTTGCTCGGTGTTCATACAGCCTAGCAAACTCTATGGCATCAGCTAAGGTGGTAGGCTTCTTAGCAGCTACCTCCACTTCAATGGTTTCCTTTAACCCACTGACAAAACCCTGGACTACTTGAGCTTCTGTTAGCTTCCCCGCCCTTAACAACTTCCTAGAGTACTCTTTATGATAATCTGGAACAGAGTGACTTCGATGCAATTTTGTGAGTTCCCCATACCCACTAAGAAACTTCGAAAGGCCACATCTTTGAAATAGATCTTTTTCTAGTTCTTCCCACAAAACAGGTTGGCTATGATGTTTAGCTTTGAGTAGTTGAAACCATACCTGAGCGTCCTCTTCTAGATTCCACGCTACCCAAGAGACTTTGTCTTCCTCTGGAGTGTTGTGGAAATCAAAGAAGTGAGTTGCCTGGTTTAACCAACTGGTGGGATCTCCACTTCCGTCAAATCGTGGAAACTCCATCTAAACATTGCCGGGTTTACAGCTCCCAGGCGTTGTGTTGTTTTCCCTAATTTTCAGGTTATCGCTGTCTCTGGAAGTCCTGAAGGGGCTGTCGCCTTCTTTATCAATTCTAGTTTAATTCCTGGAATCATTGTTCTTGGCGTTGAGCGCCAGCAAGATTTGCTGCATTGAATCCGAAAGCTCCCTCAGCCGCTTGTCGATTCCCGTCATCTCTGACTCCAAATGTTCTATTCGATCATCTACCATAACCGGCTTCGATGCCAATATGTTACGTGCTTGAATAAAACCCTTGGTTAAGGGACGCTAAACAGGGAAATCTCCAAGGTTAAGTGGAACAAAATTCTTCTTCCCTCCTCAACCTATGTTGGCGGGTGGTAAGAAGGAAAGAGGGATAATTGCTCGGCTCTATAGAGGGAGTCTGAAACCTCACTTCCTCAGAAGGGAGACTACACCTAATTGAGAGAAGGACAAATTCATTCATACCCAAAACCCCTTATACTGCTCGGTTCTGCCATGGTTCTGGCATAGCTGACAAGGCTTTGGTTACACGCAAAAGTTAAACAAAATACTACAAAAGCATGGGTTAATCTAATCATCACCGTTCTCCACATCTTTCTTCTCACTGTTTTGGATAACTTTCACTCCTCCTCTGATGGCGTGTCCCCGTCCTGGTTTCCTTTGTCTTCTTCCTCACTCAAGGAGATGTCAGGAAGTAAGGATTTAGTTGTTCCTTGTTGTTCTACATCGTGCTAATCTGGAAAGAGGCCAGTGTCCCTCTTATCGCCACTTGGGATACATAACATCCTGATCGTTTTTGCTGCAATCCTAATCGATTGCAACATAAATGATCGGGATCGCAACAAAAGCGATCGGGATCATAGCAGAAACAATTGGGATCGTAGCAGAAACAATCTAGATCACAACAGAAACGATCAGGATCATAGCAAAAATGATCAATATTGTAGTAGAAACGATCGGAATTGCAGTAGAAACAATCAGGATTGCAACAGAAACTATCTAGATTACGGTAGAAACAATCGTGATCGCAACAAAAATGATTGGGATCACAGACGATTGTTTTTGCTGCAGTCCCAATCGTTTTTGTTGCAATCCCGATCATTTTTTATGCGATCCCGATCGTTTCTGTTGCAATCCATATAATTTTTGTTGTGATCTTGATCATTTCTATCGTATGTATTCCTAACTAAACTAGACACTTTAATAAATAAACTTATATCGATACAAAAGTGATAATTTATGGCCATTTGAGATGTTCATACATTTAGGTCTAGTTGTAGATGTGTTTTTTTTCTCCCATTTGACAATCCTTTCACTTTTAGTCTTTGTAACTTAAATGACATGGTATTGCATATAATTTTTCAAAGTATCACATTTATAAGTAAATGTTGGAGAAAATTTAATTGGTTAAACTATTATTTTACTCATTGTAGATCATCATTACTTATAATCCTAAATTCGAAATTCCAACCAATTCTCCCCCTTTTTTAAAAAAATAAAATAAAATTCCTTCCTTGGGCACTCTTATTAGCCATGAAAACTCAATGAGCAAAAAGTTATCCATAATCCTAGCAAATTGAGACTAAGAGATTCAAAATTTTAAGACTGGATATTGGGAAATACTTAAAACATAAAACATGGGTTGATAAATTATTAAACACAGAACATAAAAACATATCGCTACATTAAGCTATTTGACAGAGAATGTTATAGGGCGCCAGGCTCAAGTTTTCCGCCACGCAATTTTACACTACGTCGTCGTTTGAAGCCAAAGAACCCTTATCTTCTCTTGTTTTAACGCTCCTTTCCAGCGCGCGGAGTACAGCGTGACACATGAACGCACTACTCTCACTTACACCAACCGAGTTCGGAGTCAACTAGTCCCGCCATGGACGAGTCTCCGGGCGAGGTCGTCCTGGAGCCCAAGAACTTCTTGGCAGAGCCACCGCCAACGAACGGTTCTTTGCCAACGCCCGAAGAGCTGGTGGCAACTCCCGTGAAGGAGTTCCTTCGTCCTCCACCTCCCAGACCTTCTTCTACGCCTGCCCGTCACCAAAGCGACAGCGTTTCCCAAGCTCAAGTTGTTTCTATCAAGGAGCACACATAATGGCCAAAGGTTGGCCATTAATTTTTGAGAAAATGCCTAATAAGTCTAAGCTCAACTCTTCACCTCTGGCATGCAAAATTGGTAAAATGTGACTGGTATGATCAACCTTGTGGGGGTGCAAACCAAGTTGTGAAATCAATTTTGGAATATTTAGGAGTTTCATATTGAAAGTTGGGAGAATTAATGGATGGGTCTTATAAAAAACATACATGCATGATAAATACCAAACATTTTATGTGGTTTACAATTAATAAAAATCTATGGGTACACAAGTGGCAATTTATGACCATTCGAGATTTATATACATTTAGGCGTAGCTAGGGAATTTTTTTTCCATCTATTTGACAATCTTTTCATTTTAGTCTTTCTAACTTGCCAAATTACATGGCACGCGTATAATTTTTCAAAGTATCACATTTATAAGTAATTTGGGTAAAATTTAATTGGTTAAACTATTATTTTACTCATTGTCGATCATTATTACTTTTATTCCTAAATTCGAGATTACCACCATTTTTTTGTGGGGGGGCAAAATTTTCCTTCCTTGGGCCTTTTTAGCCATGAAAACGACCAATGAGTAAGAGGATATCCACAATCCTTGCAAGTTGGAACTAAGAGACCCAAAAGTCGAAGACGAATTAAAACATAACGTACTGTTGTTAAATATTTTATTTCACAGATACTTCGAAGCAGTCAGGATGGCCGAGTGGTCCAAGGCGCCAGACTCAAGTTCTGGTCCTCGTGAGAGGGCGTGGGTTCAAATCCCACTTCTGACATTTATTTTTATCACCTCTTTACTTTACGTCGTCGTTTAAAGCTGAAGAACCCTAGTCATTTTCTTGTTTTAATGCTCCTCACCAGCGCGCGGAGTATAGCCAGACCCACGAACGCACTACTCTCACCTACACCAACCGAGTTCGGAGTCGACTCGTCCCGCCATGGACGAGTCTCCGGCCGAGGTCGTACCGGAGCCCAAGAACCTCTTGGCGGAGTCACAGCCAATGAACGGTTCTCTGGCAACGCCCGAAGAGCTGGTGGCCAAGGCTATAGCTCCCGTGAAGAAGGAGTTCCTTCGTCCTCCGCCTCCCAGACCTTCTTCTAACCCTGCCGGTCGCCAAAGTGACAGCGTTTCCCAAGCTAAAGTTGTTTCTGTCAAGGAGCAGAAATCCAAACGACAGCTCAAACGTGAACGACGTCAGGTCCGCTCTCTCCGTCTCTCTATGGGTGCGCGTGTGTAAGGGTGAGTGCGTTTAGGTTCTTAATTTCGGAATGCAAAAAATGCATCAATCCGAGATGTGTAGTAGCTAATGGTTTTTTTAGGTGTGTTTGTGTGTGTGTATTACTATGTCGAATGCTGAACTGTCTGAGATGATGGGTACGCTTAGAGATTATACATTTCATTTCCTCTTTTGAATAATGAAACAAAAGGAAGAAATTCTAGTTAAGAATGTATCCCAACCTTGGCAGGAACAAAAATCGTCGCGAAATATCTGTCCGCTTATAGCAAAGACCGGAGATGTTAATTCGTGCCCATACAGCGACAAGTGCCGCTTCAGCCACGACTTACCGGGGTTTAAGGATCAGGTAGTGGAATTTGTAGCCTTTGATTTTGAAATGAATTGCAGCCATATTGGTTTTCAAGGAATCCGATTTGTTATTCTTTACTCTTATGGTTGATTGAATTTGGTGCTGTTGAATGCAGAAGCCAGCTGATCTCGAAGGAGAATGCCCTTTTATGAATGCTGAGGACCCATGCCCCTACGGTTTGGCTTGTAGGTTTTCGGGAACACATAAAGATGGTGTTCCCACTGGAGGTTCAGATGCTCCAAAGAAGAGCTTTGAGGTCAATGGATTGAATAAAGATGTTCAGAAGCTCTTGTGGAAAAACAAGATGAGCTTCTCTAAGGCAGATGCTAAACTTAAGGCTCTTGGGCTCCTGGTATTGACAGTCTTATATCTATCTATTTGTCCATCTGTCTCTTTATGTGATTATTTGTATGCAAGTAAGTAAATATTTCATGAGATTGACTATCTTGGCATTCTTAACGCAGACCATTTGAAGAAGCTTATCTGCATTCTCAACCAGCTATATGTTTTGTTTTATTGACTGTGCTATGATTTTGTTAGTTGTGCTTCTTCTGTCTCATTTCGTCTCTTCTTTTCAAGTTGGAGTTGGAATATAATTTGTTGATGAACGTTGGAGTCTTTGGAAATGTTACAAAATTGAACCATTCCTCTGCCTTCTTCCGAATCTTTGTACATCCTTCGTATGAATTCTGGGTCACATGACCAGTATATACCAAGGCCATAGAATGGGCAGGTAGAATCCGAATTGGTTCATTTAATAGATATAACAAATGAAGAATGGGATATGTAAACGCTTTTTAATAGAGAGAAGTCTCATTTTGCTTACATGGGTTTTCTTCTGTTAAATGTTTTGAGGACATTCTTGGGATCCTTTTTGTTTCAGATTGTTACTTAAGCTCTCGCCTTCATTGGTTGACATAAAATTTAGAATATAAATAAATTCATAATTCTGGCGTATACTCAAGACATTATCCTTTAACTTTTCTTTCATTTTTGTTTTTTTGTAGGGCAAGGCAAAGTCAAAATCGAAAATGCCAGAAAATGAGAAGGACGATGAACTTGTTGCAGGTGCTTGTCATGAGACTGATGGAAATGGTTGTAGTGAAGCGAACAGAGCCCCAGATACTGAATTGGATCGTGCTGGTGGAAGAAATGAATTTGATGAACAGCCCCTGAAGAAACTAAAATCCGTAACAGATGAAAACTGTAGCCCCGCTGAAGCCAACAGTGGAGGTTTAGCTTTTATTCCAGTTGTTCACTTGTTCAGTTAGTCTTTTTGTTCTTTTTTTTTTTTTTGGTTGGAAAATGTTGTCACTGCTTAATATACTTAATCTAAGATCTTGTTAACTTGGCTTGAATATGCTGCAACAGATGTGACTTCCATGGAGAAATCTATAGGTGAAAACCATGCAGAAACTGAACCACAAGCTAGCACTGATATTATACCACCAGAAGCTGATAGAATCCTGAAATTACACCCACGTGAAAAGAAGCTTATTGATTTCAGAGACAAGCTTTATCTTGCACCTCTGACTACTGTTGGCAATCTTCCTTTCCGAAGGGTTTGCAAAACGTTAGGGGCAGATGTAACATGTGGTGAAATGGCAATGTGCACAAATATTTTGCAGGTCATACATCGATGTCTTCTGATTTTGCTGCTTAAAATGCTTTTAGCACTTCAAAATGAAGCAAATATGCTTGACATGATTCACATCCTTAACGTTAGCTTGGTGAATTCTTTCTTCCTGAATTATATGGAATATTAATGTACTTTTTAGGTGGTACTTAAAAACATAGTTTTTTTCCTGTCTTTTGGGTATATTGTCACATTTCCTTCTACACTGTTTTGGGTTCTTCTCAATTCATAGCATTTTACACCCCATGCTTGACACTTGAACCACTACTTAACCTATTTTTTATCTTTTGGTTGCATTTTTTTGTGGAATAGGGTCAAGCTTCAGAATGGGCCTTGCTGAGGAGACATTCTTCTGAGGATTTGTTTGGTGTACAGATATGCGGGGCATATCCAGACACAGTTGCACGGGCTGTTGAACTTATAGATCAGGAATGCTCAGTGGACTTTATTGATATAAACATGGGGTGCCCAATTGATATTGTTGTGGACAAGGGTGCTGGATCTGCTCTTCTTACAAAGCCAATGCGGATCAAAGGCATCATAGAAGCGGCTTCTGGCACAGTTGATAAACCTATAACCGCCAAGGTGCTGATTTAAGTTTTTGTAGGTTTTTGCTTTTGTACTTATGAACCAAGTGGTCTGTGTTAGTTTTCATTTTAGCACCTCTTAGCTGGAACATGAGGTAACAAATTGTTTCTTTCTTGTACGCTTTTCCAATTATGGATTACTATGATTTTCAACGCTTATTTTGGCAGCCTGGAGTTTTCCAAACTAATTTCGAATTTTTCTTGTTTTTCCTTTTTTCCTCGTATCATGATTGTCCAAGATGCATTACACTTTATTTTCTCGGTTGCCCCAGGTGCGAACTGGTTTTTTTGAAGGGAAAAATCGCATTGATTCACTAATCACAGACATTGGCTGCTGGGGAGCTAGTGCAATAACAATTCACGGTCGATCACGTCAGCAGCGGTATAGCAAACTGGCTAACTGGGACTACGTATACCAATGTTCTAGAAAGGCTCCTGATGTATTGCAAGTCCTAGGAAATGGGGATATTTTCTCATATTTGGACTGGAACAGGCGCAAAGCTGACTGTCCTGAGCTTGCTTCATGCATGATTGCTCGAGGAGCATTAGTTAAGGTTTGAATTCTGAAGCTTTGGCTGTACATCACATCTTCTTCCAAGCAAACTAAACACAATCACAGAATCTCTCGATTTTTTGTTGCACATTTGCAATAATGTCAGAGCTTGTAAATTTGTTCTAAATTTTGTGATTTCTTCTAGAAAATTGAAGTTAAAAGTGTAAAAATGAGACATTGTGCTTTGCAGCCATGGATATTTACTGAAATCAAGGAACAGAAGCACTGGGACATTAGTTCTGGGGAACGATTAAATATATTGAAGGATTTTGTACATTTCGGCCTTCAACATTGGGGTTCTGACACAAAAGGTATATGTTATTTTTGGAATTGGCATGTAATAGTCATATCTTATTGTTGCACTACTCAATGGAGTTGCATATCGTAATCTGCTATCTAGTAATATGACTGGGCTGCAAAAGTAGATAAAGTTGCTCTTGAAAGTACATCTACCAGGGTACCTGAAAGACATAACAGAGCCTGTGGCTTATACATGAAGTCAGCTATGGTATAATTGACAAAATAAGTCTTGGCTAACAATTTATTTCTTTAGCTGTCCAGGGCATAATCCGTATGGTTAAAATTGCAGTGCTTTTATAATTGCCTGGTGAAGGTGCTGCACTTACATTTTTTATTTTATTTTATTTCTCGCTGACTAGTCGTCACCTCTATCTAAAGCTTATTTCAAAAATGATATGACAAGGTCACATATCTAAACTCCAATTAATCTGGGCTTTGGGTCTTCTGTCTTCAGGAGTGGAGACAACAAGGCGTTTCTTGTTGGAATGGCTTAGCTATACTTGTAGGTATATACCTATTGGTCTTTTAGATGTTATCCCTCAACAACTAAACTGGCGCCCGCCTTCATTCTGTGGTCGTGATGATCTTGAGACATTAATGGCCTCGGATTCTGCAGCCGACTGGGTATGTTCTTTCCTTCTATAGTCGTTCATTTCCTTCACCATTAAGCATCTTGACATTCTATCTTTGGTTTCTGTTCCTTTTCATATTCGTGCAGATTCGGATTTCGGAGATGTTGCTTGGCAAGGTTCCAGAGGGCTTCACGTTTGCACCAAAGCATAAATCTAATGCCTATGACCGGGCAGAAAATGGGTGACTCTTCTTTACTTTGCTGGCGCTGCCAATACCACAACATCTTCCTTGGGTCTTTTTCTGGATGCCGATGTAAGGACGAGGTGATGGCAGAGACTATTAACATACCCTGGAAGAAATCTTGGACGCGCTGCTCAGTTTTGGAATAAAAGGGCTAAGAAAGTGAGCATTTAACCCATTTTGTTGACATCTGTGTCAAAATTTGAAGGCGAATTGTCAATTGACCACCAAATTTTGAAGCTGTTTGCCGGTCATGCGACGACGTTTGTAACCATGTCAGAAGACAAAACCATACAATTTTATACTGAGTAGTTGCATTCTATTAAATTTGTCCTTTCGTCGACGGACTTGTGCACGCGGAAACTACGTCTACTCCCATGGTTCATAAATCTGGAAGTTAGTAGAATTTGTTAGAGCTGTCAGTCTAAAACTATATCAAAACCACATCTGACGTCTGCCAAAAAAGTAGCATGAACTAAGGCTTTTTTAGCTGAATCATGTGCAGCGTTCTCTATATGTCAGTCTAAAACTATATCAAAACCACATCTGACGTCTGCCAAAAAAGTAGCATGAACTAAGGCTTTTTTAGCTGAATCATGTGCAGCGTTCTCCATATGATTATCGGAAAGCATCAGAAATTTGTGAATTTAATAGTCAGAGACAAAAAAACAAAAGGAGCTTTTCAAAAGTTCTAACAAGCACAGCTTTATATCACAAGTCCAGAGTAATTATCTCGTTTATATGGTAAACTTAAGGAGTAATTACCATTGGAACCCATCCTTGATAAGCTTAAATTTCATCCACCTTCAGTAATAAGAATAACCACTACAATTATATGAACAAAAACGCCGAATTACTTTTTCAATGTAGGAAAAAGGATGCTGAACCTGCTTCAAAGACACAAGATGATTGTTCTTCATTTGGACGTCGTATAAGTGTGATTAATGGTGACTAGTTTTGTCTGTCACTGGTTAAACAACTAAACCAAGAAGCACGCTACTAACTCATCGCATCAAGCGAGTAATCCATGACAAAATGCTGAAAAGGATATATACCAAGAGAAAAGGCAATAGTTGGAAGTACTAGAAAGATACAGTACAAAACCCTAATCATCAGAGCACATCTCCAAACAGAAGATTTAATCTTGTATAACAAAAACATGTTAGGTAACAATAGTAGGCTCATAGGCCATTGTCTGTCATCAAGAAATCAAAAGCTCAGATGAAATTTAGCTGCAAAACTGAGGATAGACTAACAAAATTGTATAAGCCTTAGCTTCAGGAATCCAAATTCATGTGGGCAAGCACATAAAACTATAATTAGAGATCAGTAAAGATATCTATCACTCATCACATCTCCCACATGATAGCCCTATGTCCTGCATCGAGCATCAGAAAAAGCATCTATATTGTAAAGCCGACAAATTGGGACCAACAAAAGCAGCATCGTGTAAGACAACCACTAGACACTTCCAACCTCCAATTCTGATCTTGGTTTTGCTTGAACCCAACCTCCATCGATGGATTCTAGACTCCCAGTTATCCCATCGTCGACAAAATCACCAACCCTTTTTACCTTAAGCTCTCTGGGCTCAACAGGATACTTCCCAGAGAAGCAAGCATAACAAAAATTAGGAGAATCACGACCCAACAACTTCTTCAAGCTATCAAATGGCAGAAAAGCAAGTGAATCGGACCCAATATACTCCCTAATCTCCTCCACACTCATCCTATTGGAAATCAATTCCTCCGAACTCGGTGTATCCACTCCATAATAGCAAGACCCGATAATTGGTGGACTTGCAATCCTCATGTGAACTTCCTTAGCTCCAGCCTCCTTTAGCAACCTAACAATCTTTGAAGAAGTTGTCCCTCTCACGATCGAGTCATCCACAACCACAACCCTCTTTCCCTCCAACACTGCTCTGACTGGTGACAACTTAAGCTTCACACCGAAGTCCCTTATCTTCTGCGATGGTTCAATGAAAGTCCTCCCAACATAGTGTGACCTTATTAAACCCTGCTGAAATGACACTCCAGCTTTGGCAGCATACCCAAGTGCAGCCACTACCCCAGAATCTGGCACCGCTATCACAACATCACAATCAACAGGAGATTCAGTTGCAAGTATCTCGCCAAACTTACGGCGAGACTCGTACACAGACCGCCCAAAAATCACTGAATTGGGCAAGGCAAAGTATATATGCTCAAAGATACATTGCTTTGGTTGAGGATGGGCCATTAGGCAAAGTGATTGAACACCAGATTTGTCAACCACCACAACTTCACCAGGAAACACCTCTCTCTCATATGTGGCTTCGATCAAATCAAGAGCACAAGTCTCAGAGGCAAACACCACAGCACCGTTGCTCCTCCTTCCCATAACCAAAGGCCGAAACCCAAACGGGTCTCGCACCGCAACCACCTTATCTTTCGTCAAGAAGACCATTGAATAAGCACCCTCAAGCTGCTCACACGCGTCCACGATCCTCATGACAAAAGGCCTCGCCTTTGAAATAGCAATAAGATGAAGGACAACCTCAGTATCAGAGCTAGTATTAAAAATTGAACCATTGTCCTCGAGCTTAGCACGAAGAGCACTGTAATTCACCAAGTTACCATTGTGGGCAACACCAACAGAGCCAAACCTGTACCCTGCAACAAAGGGCTGCACGTTCTTAAGCATAGACGCCCCGGCCGTCGAGTACCGGACGTGCCCAATTGCCAAATCTCCAGGTAACTGATCGAGTTTCGACTCGTTGAACACGTCGGAGACGAGTCCTACCCCAGTAACCGAATGAAGCACATCCTTATCTACCGCCACGATACCAGCTCCTTCCTGGCCACGGTGCTGAAGCGCGTGGAGAGCCAAGTAGCTAAGCCGAGAGGCCTCAGGGTCGCCATAGACCCCAACGACTCCGCACTCCTCGCGTGGTTTATCGTCATCATCAAAATCCACCGAATGTTCATCTGGGTGTGGAATATTTGAGGGGAAAAAGTCGGAGATAGGGTTTTTAGATGAAGCCATTACAGAGGGTTTGTGAGTGTAAGAGGCGGCGTGGTTTTCCCAAACATGAGGGGGGAATGACGGCGTCACCAGAATTTTGGAGCGGAAAGGGAGATAGGTTGAGGGTGAGTTTTGAGAAAGAGGCGTGGGCTTCGCAAGAGAGGAAGAGAGGGAGTAAAGATTGGTTGCTGCCATGGTAATCAGTACTGCTGCTTGAGGAAGAAGCAGAGGGAAGGGGAACACAAGAAAGAGGTTTTAAACAACGGAGAACGTTTGAACTGAAAAGTTCTAGGTTTCCTGCGCTTGAGGGAAATCAAGAAGTGATTGTCTCACGCGCGGGTTAGATTTCTTTTTCAAAGGCAAAACGCCACTGGACCGGATAATCAGGGCAAAGGACAAAATCCTATACTTTAAGATTCTATTTTATTGTAAATAAAATAAAGAAATATATTTTCTATTTCTCCTTATTTTTTTTGTAACAATATATGATATGATTTGTTGGGGGAAACAAGTGAATTTGGAATAAAACAAAATTGGCAACAAGATAATCGTAAAGCTTTATGAATTTAAAAATACAGAAATGATAGATTGTAAGAAAAATTAGAAGTAAAAAAGATAAAGATATATAAATTGAAAAAATTCATTAAGACTAACAATTAAGAAATTTTAAACAGTTAAAAAAAGTTTAGATGGTTTTTAAAATGCTCTTCAACTTTTGACTTCTTGACCCCAACCCAAACTTGTATTTATTAATATAAACAACATATTAATTGAATTTTTAACTTGATTTGACGTGTATGCACCTACATCAATATAACTATAAAGAATTACATAATTTAGTGCTCTAAAAGAATATTAATTTATTTACTATTAAGAAGAACTAGAAGCTCCGAGTGAGAATAGTCAAAAGGGTTCTTTCCCTGTCTTTTTCTTCTTACCTTTTATTCTCTCTTTTTTTTTTTTTTCTAGGAGAAGCGTTCAATCTTTCTTAGTCAAATCCTAAATCTATGGCCGGATGGGTAGCCCAAGACTTTCATGGGAGGGGATCATACCATTGTAAACCTCGATTTTAATTTCTTGTGACTTTGTGGGAAAAAATTGACCGCAAGGATCTTGTGGTTTGACCCAAGAGAGAGGGAAATGAAATGACTAGGGTTGTTGTAGAGGCAGAGGCGATCTAGTTGTTGTGTCATAGAAAAAATGTCGACCCAATTCGACTTAATTAAACCTTGTATGTGACCTCTTGTCTCCAATACAATCACACATGTCCATGGTCCCATTGACTTAAGAAGTATTTGTCTACTTTAAGTTATAGCTTTGGAAAATTAAATCCAGGGTTGGATTGCTTCTTAAGTAAAAGAAGAAAGATTCTCTCTTTTGATCACTTTGATGTAATCCGCGTAGAATACCCATAACCTTTTCTCAAAAGGAAGACTAAATTCAAACGTTTTTGGGCAGATGAACAAACGTACCACATTTTTCTTCTCTCTGTGGAACCACACACCCTATTGACTGGGTATTGTGGAAGAGCATCAAGCAGCATCGAGGCTAAAAAGAAAAGATCCATTCAAAAAAGGCATCGGTTCTGGTCAATAATGTGGTGCTATGCTAGTTGGATAGCAGAGAAGACGTTTGGGAGACTTGCAGAGACCGACTGGTCCGAGTCGACTGGAGCGTGCGATGTGGAGTGGCTGTTCAAAGTTGAAGAATCTATTTGTACGTATGGCGTAGGGAGTGAAGAATCTGGTTGTGAGGGGCCTTCTGTCTTCTGAAAGTGAGTCCTAAAGCACCACGCGCCATGAGAAATGGGTAAAAAATATAGGGAGGACAGGGGATACACCACAGAATGTCCCCATCTCCCATGGCCACCATGTAATGATGATGGTCCGGCAGCCTCTTGGGGCTTTCCCAATCAAGTACCTTGTCCTTGTTCTACATGTTGCCGAAGACAACAAACTCTTTTAGCGTCCTTTTGCATAGAACAAGCTACATCTCTTCAATTTCATCCTCATACAACTGAAAGTAACAGGACCAGAATGAACCAATGCATGAAATTGTCAAGAAGAGCCTGGAACGTAAAACTTTAAACTAAAAGTGGAGCGACATAAGTCCCTTCGGATGTAGTCTAGATTGTAAGAAAATTCATATGAAATATCTTGCAAAGTAAGTATTTAGTGCAAATATTAACGACTACATTTTTTATTGATCTGAGCATGCTTTAAAATATATCGTAATTTTTTAATTTAAACTAACAAATAAAGTTTTGTGAGAATTTTGGGCTATCAAAAAGAGGTAAAAATAAATAAATAAATAAATAAGTATTATGACATAAGTATTATATTGTCTAAATAGAATCCTCTTTTATAGAAATGAAAAATCTTTTGTTAATGCAGCAGCCTGAAGATAATCATAATAAAGTCAACCTCTTTCGCTTTCTAGACAATGAATGTTCTTAGATGATAAAAAATCAGGGAGGTTAAATAATGTGCCTGCGTTGTCATAATAAGTGACAGATTCCCAGTAGTAATTTTACACGTATCAACTAAGGGCCTGGGCAGCAATAATATCTTCCATGTCAAGTGGTGGATTCTTTCCACACAGGTCTTGCAAGTTTTACATGACGACGCCCTTGCAGGATACTAGAATCGTGACACTTCTAAAGGCAAAGGAGTTGGACGTAAGGCTTTACATGCTGGAGCATATCAGCATGTCACCATCATTCAGATTGGTCAGGACGATTCGAATCGGTCGATGAAATGCAAATCTAGAAAAAGAGGGACAGCTTTCATGAACACCATATAAGAAGGACAAACACCAGTGCCATTTCGCTTTTTCGAGAAATTGATCGGCTCTAGGGGGCACTTTTCAAGCCTTAGTTGGACTGTAACAAGCCAGGCCATGATTGGGATCACTACTTTCACTTGCTCAGGCTCTTCAGGTGCATGCAAGGGTGGGTCACAAGTTTGACACCCACCAACAGCAAAACGTTCAATCTTATGGGCTCAATCACATTGCATATGGGTCATTAAATATATAGCCCATTGTTGGACAACAAGTTTATCAGGGAGGATATTTCATAGACCTTGTAAACCAACCCATGACACACCTAGGCTTGGGCCAACTAAAAAAGCTACATGGCAGACTTATGAGGCCCACTCAATGCCTAATTTGATTGTTGAACCAATTTAGAGGGTACTATCAGCATTTAACGTTCCTCTCATGTTGAATCCAACTATAAATGTACTTGTAAGATTATTTTGCATGGATAATTGATTTTGGAGTCATGGATCATATATAGCTTACGATTTGAGATATTTATATTATTTTTATTCTTGCATTTCACAAGTATTATTCAAATGATCGCTTGGTGGTACATGCATTATTGTTACACATTGTTATCAAAACCCAAAACAAAGGTCACACTTTTGAACTTTAACTCAGCTAAATGATCTTAACATATTAGGTGTTCATGATGCATAGCGTCGTCCAATAATTTCGTGCAATTTGGATTAAAAAAAAGGATTAGTTAATTAGGGTACTTCGACATAATTGCACCATCGAGGAAACTGTTATTGAAAAAAAAAATGGAGTTCATGAATAGTTATCTAACAAGCATTGTTGTACCTTCTATTATTGTTTTTATCTACAAGACAAAAAGATTAACAAAAACCTTATTTTCATATAGCTAAAATACCAAAATCAATATAATTAAATCATACACGATTTTAAGTCAAACAAACGTGAATGGAGATTCATGACATATTTTACATATTTTTAAAGAAATAACATTAAAAAAAATTATTTAGTTAGTAAGACTTTGAGTCCAAAAGGGAAAAAGTAGTTAGTAAGCTTACTACTAGTTTATATGTTTTAGATTGTAAAGAAATAAAGTTAAATATCTAAAGAGAAAATTGGAAGAGAAATGTTGGCAAATATTTTGAAAATTTTGAAGGCTACTAGTTTACTCTTTAGTTTTCAAGATTGAGTTGATATTTATTTATTTTTACTTTTTAAGTTCAAATTAAAATTTTTCTTTTAGTTTAGATGAAAAGGGTGAGAGTAAGTGTGAAATTTGAAACTTCTTTGATCCTAAACAATGTCTACTCCAATTAAATTAGGCACTTGTTAACTTAGTTATCATAATTAACAAGTTATTTTTTTATAATTTTATTTGACTAGTAAGTTTTGTATGGAGTACACCTAGAAGAAAACCATGATTCTATACTATATTTAATTTATCTTTTAGCCACAAAATATGGTGAATTTGTATAATACCATTCAATAGTAGTATATTTTTTGTGGATAAACCTTGAATACTCGAGTAAATCCCAACCTAATCACATTATGAACCAAAAATCATGAATGGCCTCATTCGTTTTAAGTCCTATAAGGATAATCCCCATCTTGTAAGCAATCTAAAAGACCAAATCATACTATGTTATAATTTTAATTGTAAAAATATGGTAAAATCTATTTAAGATGTCAAAGGCGCAATCTTAAACCTCGCCTTTAGTTACAACCAAAGGCGCCGTCCGAAGTAGCGTTTATAAGTCGGGGCCAAAGCAAACAATTTATATAGGCGCTACGATTCCTAGGTCTTCGCTTTGCACGCACGAACCGGAAGGAGAAGAAGAGGAAGAAGAAAAAACTTCCGATGCCGCCGCCTCCAGGACCCTATTCCGGGACGAGCACCCTCGCTATGGTAAACCCATTTCTATCTCACTCTGATTGGTATCCGAGAAAGGAAAAGTTAGAATCGTGCGCTCGTTTTTGTGAATCTTAAAGAGTTTCTGGGGCTTGGCTTAATAGGTGGCTCGTGTTTCCGCCTTCTCTGTTGGACTCGTTTATGGTAGCATCAAGCTCAAGTACCTCAAGGTGAAGTAACCCAGTCACTGTTTCGTTTCCTTTATGCAAAAACCTGCTATCTTTTCGTTGGATAGGCATGAATCATTGGTGAACAATTAATTTTATTACCATCAAATTCCGTAGTTTTAGAATTGAGTACTATGTCATTGAATGTAGATACAATCCGTAGTAGGTAGATCCATTTTGATCATCATTTCTGTTGCGAGTTCCAGTCTATCGTTGTACAAATTAGGTCGAATTGGGTTCATTTGCCGTGAAAGCTTGTCTAAATTAATTTCCCGCTTGCATACCCAGTCATTATTGTAAATTGGTTGGTGGGTTGCTCAAAAGCTGTAATACCGGAAGCACAACATGCAAGGAAGGGATATGAACCTCATTCTAGAATTCTCAAAGCGATTATGAGGAACAAATTGGTGGTCTTTTGTTAAGCATTTTTTTTTTGGGGGCCTTTCCTTTGTGTTCCAGGGCGCTCTTATCGGGATAAAGTGATTTCCATGCTGAAACCTTTTGCCTTATGCGTTCCTCTAGAAAAGCCTTGTTCAATTTTCATTTGAGTTCAAATTTATTGTTGGGCTTTTTGGAGTGATACTTTATTGTTCGTCTTTGTGGAATGACATCTTTTGCTCCTTTTTGAGTTTCTTTATCGGATGAATATGCTGCTGCCCTTACTTTTCTTGTTTACATCTGGAGATTATATTTATATTCTTATCTTTTCACATTCAGGCAAAGGCTAAATCTCATAAGAAAGCTGAAGCCAAGGCTCATCACTAAGGAGTGCGGCTCTTTTAATTATTGAGGATCTGCTCCATCGGGAGTAGAAATAATGCACAATGATGTTCTCCCCATTTTTTCATCTTTCCTTAGAAGCATTTTGGATTATGGTTGGACAGGTCATACCACCTGTGGTTTTAACGAGAATTCTTGAGATTTCTTTGCAATAGTTGGTCCTTGCAGTAGGGATGGCGTTTCAGTTTCTATTGCTTTGCGAACCATGGGAAAAGTGTAGAGGATCGGATCTTCCCTTTGCCTGAATAATTTCTATTTTTGGCTGAAACTCTATTGCATGATTTCTGCAGTGTTTCATGCGCCCTTTATACTCGCAGGTTTTACTTGTCACATTGATCTTTGAAAGGTAACCAATAAAGTTCCTGTTGATCTACGGTTTTCAACAGGTTATATTCTTCAAAAATTCAGAATAAACTTATAGATGGGATTTTTTTTCTTACCCCAATACTCTTTCAGAAGTACACATTATTTAGGCTTCTCGGTTGTTATGTTCTGGCATGAACGTACAAAACTGTGCTTGTGTAATAAAACAAGTCGAGCATATTTTATTGCTGAATTTGTGTGCCGAGATGACGCTGAAGTCGATCCTTTTAGATGTTGGAGTGCTGGTGAGATACTGGTTTTGTTGTGTCCTAAACTTTATTTCATATTCTTAATGAAAACGACAAGAAAAGAACAGAATGGAATACCAGTAGTTATGTTATCCATTTGTATTGGTCCTCTGCTACTCTAGATGGAAATTCTGGCCCTTGAATTATTGGTTTCTACTGAATTGCGTTCTTGAAGATGATTACTGTAATCAATCCTTTGATTCTTCATCGGAGAGAATGAATGCCGACATTTCTAGTCTACATCTCAAAACAATGTAGACTAGAAGGTCCCAATAGCAAGAATGACACCTTGGCAGAAATTAGGCTTCAGCCACACCATTATATTTTCCTTCACGCATTGGCATCCAACCATATAGGGTAAACCTACTTTATGGTTTCCAAAATCAGGCTATGAAATTGTAATAAGAGGCAGGTCACAGGTTTGTCCTATTTTTCATCCGAACCAGGGATTCTTTAAGTTTATATCGCAGACTTTGCCTTAGAGAGATATTAGAGTGGATTGCCTTAAAGTTTCCTAACATAACTAAACACTACTGCAGCGAGTAGTCTTATCTCTCACATGATCGTAGTTTCATCTAAACTGTAGCACTGCCCAAGAGAAGAGAAATAACAAGTCCTAAACCAGGAATTTGAGTACTTCCTAAGCTTCCGTAAACCGGATTTGTGTTTAATTTTCACGTATACAAGGCATGTATTCTGAAAAGGTTTACTTAAGTCGGAGGTTCGTTTCTTATTCACCTAAGTGGAGCTATGCACAACAGTTTAATTTCTTTTTATCCTCAAAGTTGGTAGACAGGAGTAGCACCTGAGCCCGACCGAATAAGATAAGTTTATGAATTCAATCTTAGTTTACAAATCAGCGAAAGAAAGAATGTATGACAGATGGGAAGGGACAAGCATTTTTACATGGAAAATGTCAGCTTTCATATGCTATGGTCATCACCTCGCAGCATAATGCTTCCACTCATTGTGAACTAGTTAGGCATAAGATTATATAAAACACTAACTATACCAGATGGTTGATGACAGGTAATTCACAGATGCAGCAGCTGCACGCAAAGTCTTGCTTCCGTCCGGCTGTGTATTATTAACGTCTTCACCCTGCATAAAATTAGAGCAATTATACAATTTTACATTCCTGGTTGCCATAATCAGAGGTTGCTATGTGATTATACAAACATTCTCAAAAAGCCAAAAAGCCCCAAGGACACCATAAGGATATAAGAGGCTCATCGAAACATCAATTGGAAATAAGAGCCCTTCATACTTCATCAATCACTACAAAATAACCTCGTTAACCATTCAGTGGTTTCATAACAGCAACCCCCTTTTCAAATGCACCATTCTTTTTTTCTTCAGGGTGAATTCGGAAAATTTTTAATCTGTTGAGAGTGTTTGTTTCACACCCACCATTAAGATACTAAATGACAAGAGTTATAAACTTAAACTTGGCGATGCATGATTATAATTTAGTGTAGAAGAATCACCTTTAAACTATTCCCGCACCTTAAACTTAGTGAGGAAGTGGTACAGCATAAGTTTTTTCTTTTCTTTTCCTGTCCTTTAGGAAGAGAAGAGGGACTGGATGATGATGTTTGGTTAAGTTGATTGACCACTTGGGTAGAATAGTTGTCCCGTTACTACTAACTGGTTGTGGTACCATGTATTCCGTTGGTATTTCCCTAAGTCAATTGTGCTACCATGCATTTCGTTGGTATTGCCCAAGTAAATTATTAACCAACGTTATAAGTGGAAAGCTAAAAATAAATCAATGATGATTAAATTGGTGAATACCTACGAATGTTGCTCACTCTAAAATGATGAAAATAAACTAACCCGTGAACAGGCATAGCCATTCCCCACTCCACAAAGGTCTCATTGTTAAACAACTAAGGAGTGATTAGTCCACATAGATAATGCCTTCGTCAAGGTCATCATCCTGCCAGTCTCTGTCATCTTGAGATGCATTTGATGAATCCAATTGCTCTTCTTCATCTTGACTGTCTTTGGTCTTCTTTTCATTCTTTATCTTGTCCAAGATTGCAATTACCTGAAATGGTTAACAAGATCAGTATAAACCCTCAGCCAAAACTCAAGCAAGACAACCAAATCTTACTCAAAAAAGAGAACTGAAAGTATAAACATAGGTATCTACAAAGAGAACTCAGAAAATAATTAAAGCTAGGGCTTGGGGGACTCGAGGAATCTTTTATAGGGTGATTACCAAGCTCCAAAAAGTTAATGGCTTCAACATTTGTCTAGAGGAGACATAAGTTCCCTCACCAACAAGAATAGCTAAGTAATAGCAGAACAACCCATAAATCACAGCCATAATTTATCATTCTTCCAAAAAAAGGTTGTGATAAATATATGCGAACACAAAGTAAACCAAATACAAAAGAGTCAACAAATATCAATTGGTGTATCGACCAAAAGAAGACCTAATAAAGGAAGCCAGGACTTGGATCAAATGTTGTGAACGAAAATGACACAAATTTCAGACCAGAACGAAACCTTTAGGTGCAAGCATAGACTCAAGGTTATAGTTTAGACCTAATAAAGGAAGCCAGGACTTGGATCAAATGTTGTGAAGGAAAATGCCACAAATTTCAGACCAGAACGAAACCTTTAGGTGAAAGCATAGACTCAAGGTTATAGTTTTACCAACCCCAAGGACAATAATAATAGAGTAATTCAGTCAGAAAAGATAAGCCTTAGCTCGAAACATAAATTACAAAAGAAAAATGACAGGACGCTAAAAGTTGTTTCCAAACAATAGGCTGACAATATTATCAAAGAGTTTACCCTGCTTCCTCTTTCTATTGATTCATCTTCTATAAATCGTACTTCAGGAGTCATGCGCAACTTCATACGTCTCCCCAACTGACTCCGGACATACTTAGCTTTTGCCTTTAAACCGGAAATGGCAACCTCCTTCCCTCTTTCATCGCCAAAAACAGATACATAAACCTTAACCACCTATAAACATAGAAGAAAAAGAAATTACTGATATGTAACAACAAAGCTGTTACATCATAGGAATCATAAGCAGCATTTGAGAAACAAAAGAATGATCATAAGCCTTTTCTAGTTCTCCAGATGTGCAGTCCAAAAGGAGGAAATTTCTCTTGCTATTTTTTATTTTTCTCCCTCCAATGTGTACTCTTCAAGAAACAATAAGGGTTGTTCCTGACCATATCGAAGCTTGTAACAGAAAACTTTCTCACAAAAAGAGCTAGTGATACCATCTCAACCAATATTTCTATCTGCCACCCATGCTTTTGTGAGTGGAGAAAACAAAGCATATAAATTGTTCAAATCAGGGCTGACCTACATATACCGTAATGAATTGCCCTCTATGTTCGAAGAAGAAGAATGACAAGAAGTAGCAAACGACACACACATTCATCACATTTTACATCAAATTTTTTCACACTTCCCACGCAGTATATCGATCACAAGTTCACAGCTTTTTCTTGTAACAACCGCAGCAACTTCACGTTGTTACTTTGTCACAATTAAGCAAAGCATAATCTAACTAGAATTAAACCCAAGCAATAAAATCCATAACTTAGAAAATCAAAGACAACCCACAGAAACTTACGACTGAAATTCAAGAACACCCTTAAAAACAAACACAAACAAACATGTTGATTATATGGGAGCACCTGCAGATCACCGGAGACTTCTACATCGCTAATGGTGGTGAGGGACGAGAGGTACCGGTCTGCTCCCAGAGAAGCTTCAGGGAGAACAGCGTATTGCAAGACCTTGTCAGTGAGGAGCATATCGGAGAGCTCTCTTTGTATCTGCTTGGCCACCATCTTCACTCTCCGTGGGTTCGCCATGCACCTTATCGTTAAGCCAGTTGTGGGCTGCAAAGAAGGCAGGCTTACGGGCCTTGCTGAGCGAATCCATGCCGCGCGATTCTGGGTGCCGAACAGCGGGCGGCGGTGATGGGATAAAGCTGGCGGTAGTGGTGGATGCTGGGAGTGAAAGAGCAGGTGTGGCATTTCTGTAATTAACAATGGCTCCTCTTCTTCTTCGTTGCTTTAAGGGTTTTCAATCTACAGGTTTCGGCTTTTGTGATCGATGGGGATGTCAAGATTGAGAGGGCCTTTCAGAGACCAGAGCAAGAGGGAAGATAGACCGCAAGATTATCCCTCGTACAAATCTAGTCGTGTTCTCCTGAATTAGATTTTTCTTGGATTTTTTGAAACTGGTTCACCATTTCTTGGAACAACCTCTTTGTTTTAGGCCCAACGGACCGACAACCTTTTAAAAGGCTTGGACAAGAAGTGTTTTTCTGGCAACCCAAGTCTGAGAATCCATTCTTCCTGACGTAGAAGCTAGAAGCCAGCAATTCTTTAAAGCTAAATGTATGAGTTTATTTAAAACTAGAGGTTACTTCCTCAACATTTGATTCTTTTTGGTATTCCCCTAGAGAAGCAGTAAGTATCTGGTCATATATTGGTCAATCTTACCAACTACGTCTGATTTACTTCAACTAATCTTATGTTCATCCATAAAATTAGAAGTGCTGTAACTTAAGCTAACCAATTTACAGAGAAGAGAACTTTTGATGATGCAGTAGCCTTTTATAATAGTCGTTTACAGAGTTAATGAATTGCATATATGAGTGAACGGAAAGTTAACATAGTAGTTTTAGATATGCTTGTATTTCACTCTGGTCCCTTTGATCTTTCTTTGGGCCAGTGAGAAAGATTTCATTGGAGATGTAAATAATTGCAAACTGTTATTTACTGTGATTGCAGGGCGTCCTTGTAACAAGAAGAGCATCCTGCTATGTATACAATCGTTACATTCCCATTTCTTTTTGCTGTCATGTTTGGTGATTGGGGGCATGGAATATGCTTATTACTTGCAAGATTATTTCTAATAGCTAGGGAGAGAAAATGTTCTAGCCAGGTAATCTTTAAAATTTACTGTTATTGGCTTCCATATTTAGACCCTAGATGCAGAACACTAATATGACCTCAGATTCCAGCATTTATATCTCTAAATCCATTATCGCATTACACTACATCATTTTCTATATAAAATTAATAAATGTGTGTTCTCCTTTATGTACTAGTATCTGCATATTTGTACTATGTTCCTCTTTCTGTTAGCACGTACATAATGGAGTAACACCCAGAAACATTTGGAATCCAATTTGGCAATCGTTGTGACATCTACTGTGTATCTTTTTTTCCCCTAGATGTGTTAGTTGCAGTTTACTGGGCATATGTTGGAACCATTGTAAGTGGCTGAGTTGGCAATAAGCTAAACTTTCTTATCTTAATTACTTGGTGAATTAAACTAATATTGTTCTAACCAACACCCCGATCTGCTCCTTATGAACTCCTTTCTTTATTAAATGGTGAATTTTGCTGATATTGCTGATATTGCTGCCATGAACAGCCTATTGTAATTATTCCTTACAAGATGAACACTTAATTGAGAAGAATATCGTGGTTTCCTGAGAAGAAATCCAACCGAAAATTGTGATTTCTAGCCTTTTATTTCATATCATATTAGCTGGTATGAGGTTTTTCATGTGCTAGCAGACCTATTGTATCCTTCTACATGATAGCTGTTTACTCTCAGTGATTGATGAAGACTCAGAACATGCTGAGTGATTGTAAGGTTGTGTGCCATTCAGTGTTATAACATGATTTAGTGTGTTTCAAAGGTTTTAATTTTTTAAGGAGCTGCGTGAAAAAGTGTCTTATGTCTCTAGCAAGGTGGCAACTTAGTAACATGTAATTGAACTGTATTGTAAACACAACCCTGCTAAGTCAAGTAAATATAGGAGTACACAATGTATGAACATTATCCTTTTCTTATTCTTACCATATTTTCGTTTGAATATTTGTTTGATACGAAGGCTGTCACAAAAAAAGAGAAAGACAGAAAGGCTACGAGTGAGACTCAAGCCAGCAATTACAACCTGAATGGTGAATATAAATACATCTTAAGAGCCCAAGGAAAGCTCAGGTTTCACAATCTCAACATGGATTGCACAGCAACAGGCTTCTTAGAAGACAAGGAGGCGGATCAAAGCCTGCAATTGAATGGACTTATCATAAACATCGGCAACCTATCACAGTTGTATCCCTCAATGTTTTGGTAGGGGTTAGGCAGGACAGAACCAAATGATTTGGATTCCCCTTTTTCCACTTGACAGAGGTTTGACGTGAAAATATATCACATTGTCTCCTACCCACACCACTTCCGCGACTAGAGGACCTGAAATAGTTTGATTCCCAAATATCCTTTAGATCGATTCTTGCCCATCTATTCAGGAATCGAGCAGGTCTCAGCATATATTCCTTGTATCTTGCACTGCTTCCTCTTTTAATCAGTATTTCCCTTTCTGTTAATAAACTATGGAGGGACAAGAGATCATGGGGTTACAAAAAATATCTGCAAAAGATATGTTTGGCATCTGTCTCTTTCATGCTTAACTTTGTGGCCTAGTTGAGCATCCATGGAAACAGTAAACTGAAGCTGTTACTCACTACTTGTCATTGGATTCAAGCTTCAGATACTAAAGTCAAGGACCCCCGATAAGTATTTAAGTATTGCAGATAAATATTTCTTCTTCTTGTTAGAAAATATGACCTCAATAGAGGCTCTTTTACAAGATCAAAACAGTAATCATGGAAAAAATTAAATGGGTTTCATAAAATATACAAAACAGGTTTGAAAACGTACCATTATTTTTGTTTCTTGAGCTGTAAATTGCAATTAAGTCTTCCCCTCTATTCTCTCTGATACTAGCTTGATGAGATAACTTAAATGTTGCTATGTGAAAAATTAGAGAGAAGGCGACAACCATAATTGAGTAAAAGCCCCTTTTATCTACCCGTGTAAATAAGCAGTTATTTGGTGTGTGTGAGTAGTGAGTTATTTGTGAGTTAGTGTGCTTAGTGTTTTACAGGAGAAAGGGGCATGATGGATGACATGGCGAAACCACCTAAGAGGTGATTTCCCATAACTAAATGCAATCAAATAAATTATATTGTTGTCTCCAAAATCTTCCTTTAGCAATATTAAATATATTAAATGGAGAGCTAGAAAAGAGACTTAGCCAATTAATAAAATGTCCATACAAATAACCTCACTCATTAAAGTCTATAAGATGGACAAAGGCCCACACCAGCCAGAACCATATATGTAAGAGGAGAATATATATACATGTGTACAATTAAATGGACTAATAAAATTACATTACATTGCCACAGTAGGAAATGATTGTTTATGCATCATTGATATAAGTCCATATTACATGAACTCAAACAATTAGCCAACACTTCCTTTTCACAATCATCTCCCTTTGTATAAAGTTTTCCAAAGTCAACTTAGACTACCCAATAACTTCCTTTACCTGTTATCTGCCGAGTTGATAAATGGTAGGGATATCACTTTCTGATCTTAAATTCTTGATTCCTTGAATGAAAATGATTGCCACGAACCCCCTCATCTTTGTCCATTGGCAGTTAAACAGAAGAATCTGCAATAGTTTATATAGCTGAGATTTAAGGTTGGCCGGGACTAGCAGTTCTGGAGTTCTGGAGTTCTGCTAGCATGTGGTCTTTTGCATGGCAAAGACAGGCAGAATCTTGCCAAATCCCATCATTGTAATACAACAAAGAAAAAAAAAACACTGACAGACCCAATAGAAAAATAGGCAACTCTGTTCTTCTTCTGATGTTGTCAACGCTTAATCTTCCCCAATAATAGCATTTAGACCTTACGAAAACACATTCACAAGCTAGCATCAAACTAAGAGTCGAGGATGTTTTTGTTGCTATCTTGTAATTCACAAGAAAAAAGGTATATTTGCAAATTTTAATAAAAGTTCTTTGAAATTATGTGAAACAATCATCAAACTTGCTCTTTTGATGTTGTAGTAATACGATAGTAACAGAAATCCAATTTTTTTGGAGAGAATTATTGTACATAACATGTCTGTTGGAATTCATAATATTTTAATTTATTTACTAATATCTATCACATGCTTGCTAATCTTCCACAAAAACGATAACCACCGAAATAATAATAGAAAATGAAAGCTTCTTGTAGAAAAAGTGCACAAGGCCTACGTATCACCCACAAGGGCTTGCCAACTACGCGGGCAGACGTAATCTCGTAATTATATGCAACTCCAAGGGCACTTTTCTTTGTTGTGCCAACATATATGGATACCCGTTCAGTGTCACTGCCTCGGAGCAATTCTCCAACTCAACGGTTCTGTGTACTCCATACACTTCGTCACTTTCGCGAGAATATGTCGCCGGGAAAACCGAACCACATCCGGCGCATTGTCAGGATCCGGCAGATGCTCCAGCGGTGGCGCAGGAAGGCCCGCATCTCCGCCTCGCGTGCGCCGTCCGATGTTCCCGCCGGCCATGTCGCGGTCTGCGTCGGCGCGAGCTCCAAGAGGTTCATCGTGCGTGCGACGTACCTAAACCACCCCATCTTCAAGCGGCTCCTCGTAAAAGCCGAGGAAGAGTACGGGTTCTCGAACCAGGGTCCCCTGACGATCCCGTGTGACGAGTCGTTTTTCGAGGAGGTGCTACGCGTCGTCTCGAGCAATTCGGCCCGGTTCTCCAGCGTCGAAGATCTCCAGAGCCGCTGCCACGTAGACATCTGGAGCCGCCTTGATCTTAATGCCGAATCTCGGCCGTTGCTTCACGCGACGTCAGAGAAATCGATGTGCTGAACTCCACCGGGTTGCGGAGCCGAGCACTGACTGAATTTGAAAATCGCTTGGGAGATTTAGTCTTCGTGCTTGGATTGATGAAGAGGGTTATCATCTGATTATTTTAATTGTAAAAATTACGATAACTAATTGTAGGAATCGCAGAGATGTAACAAAATTTGAATTTTGATGTATTTTCCTATAACTACAATCATATTGAGTGCCTTTTTCTTTAATTATTTGTTTCTTGATAATTCTTCATCCAAAATCTTAATTTTAGTCTTGAAGTGATTAGTTAGTAGAGATTTCAACCGGGTTCGTATTTGAGTTTATGTGTATGAGTTATAATATTTAAAAATTTTAAAAGAATTAAAATCTTAATTTTAAGGTTTTATAAATCACCGAAATACTAATTTGCAATTCAAAGAGCATATGGAAAATTAGGATTCGAACCTCTAAAACATCTCCTATATCTCCCCATCCCATTTTCATTCATATTATTCTATTTTATCACCAAGATTCGAGCCTTAAAAAAATTTCTTAATTAAGTATTTTCATTCTATTCCCATTCCTGATATTAAAAAGTGAAAGAAAAATCCTTAACT
This sequence comes from Casuarina equisetifolia, assembly GCA_028551475.1. NCBI lineage: Eukaryota > Viridiplantae > Streptophyta > Magnoliopsida > Fagales > Casuarinaceae > Casuarina > Casuarina equisetifolia. The sequence goes on from CM052360.1 coordinate 17,637,310, forward strand.
TGACTAAAGACTATTAAAGATGGGCAAAAGTTGGTTTATTTTCCGGAGAGTTGAATGGGTGGGTGGAAAGTTTGCTAGATTCTTAAGATAAGAAATTAGTACTGCCATGGGCGTCTTATTCGCTATTGTTATCCAACCAAGAGATTAGACTACTTTCTATGGGAAATAGGATTTAGCTTTGAATAAGGTGGTTTGTGAAGTCATAAAGTGTCAAAAGAAGTGGGGAAAAGTGGGGAAAAGTGGGGAATTGGGAGTGCTTTATCACCATGATTGCAGGGGGGCTTTATCATCATGACTGGTGCTATCCCGTGTCCTTTGTTTTTTTCCTTTTATCATCTCCATTCCCTAGTGGACTGTGATTCAATTCTATGTTTCAAGAGCCAGACATCTCACATCTATTACAAACAACTTTTCTTAGGGTCGTAGCTATCATCACTAGTGAATGACCCCAAACCTTTTTGAAAGGTCCAAGAACTAAAAATAATCATTAATGAACTGTCTTTTACTGCTTTTTATTTTTATTTTATGCATTCTTTAAACAGTTTCAACCAATATTTTAAGACGTGACGTATTGAAAAATGTTTCTATACATTTGTTAAGAATTGTTTGACTTGCTTTCCATGTTTTGATCCTAGAATTCAAACCGTATTTAGGGTAGATCATTAAAATCTCCCCTACCCTAATATTTAGGTAAAATGTTTGATCTAACTAGTCCGACAAAAAGATTGTTAACTCACCGTCATTTCTGGGTGTTAGATGTTCCCACCACTAGAAAAATAAGTGATTAATGGTTTCAAGTTATACAGAAAAATCGATATGAAAATTGATATCTCAATGAAATCTTTAGTAGGAGATAAGTTTTTGTGTGGGTTGACATACATTGGACTCGTAGCATGTTCATTGTATTATTATTTTTTTTAGACTAGATTTTAGGTGGAATAGCACTATAATCCTAAATACTTTATGGTTGGAAATGCTATTCTTTGTTGGATACAACCATAAAGCATCCAAAGATCATATAATATTATTTCTCTAATTTTGAATCAAGTTTTTGTTTGAATTTCTCTACCTAGAGATGAAGTCTACTAAGATAGGCTTTTGCATTTCAGTTTGGATTAGCTGATACAGGAGAAAGGGGAGTTGTTGAAGACCACTGTAGTATTTTTCTCGAAATTTATAAGCAAGAGACTTATCTGTCTATTATAGATTTCGGCCATTTTTAATTTGTCTTCCTTTTTTAATAGAACTAGAGTAATTTAATTGAAGCTCTTCATTTCTTGACTTATGCTTTTGAATCTCGCCCTGTTTGAATATGTTATTTAGCTAATAACGTGCCAAAATGATTGATTTTAGTCTTCAAGTTCAAGAGTCAAGAACCCAAGCCCCACTAGGTCTATAGGGAGAGAAATTTTACTAATCCTAGAAAAAAATGGGAGAGCTTCGATATGTTCATCGCTGTGGACAACCTACCTAACTGCTGTCTAAAGTTACAATGTCTTTATATCTTGTTCCTTTTTTAACCGTTGAGTTAAACTCCACCTTCACTTGTTCAGCAACGGACAAAAAACTATCTAAAAGACTGAAAGCTTAGAATCCATTAACTTCCAAAGCTCCATGACATGCAAGTTATATTCAGAGAAAGCGTAAGGAAATTGGAGACCGTCTTCGGTTCTTTTGATGGAGCATTTCCTGGTCTCTATCAATGGAAGGCGTGGCAGGAGAAGCATTAGAGTGAAAGTTATAACTTTCATATAACATGTTTTGTTCTTTGCACAGTCAAACAACCCACCAATTAGCAAACCAGACAAGACTGGTATATCTCTGTCGTGATCCATCTTATTCATTTCAATGCTGGAAGAAGATAAAATCAGAGCCAATAATGCTGAGAGAAACGATAGAAGGAACCCATAGATTTCATTTTCGTGTACCTGAAACTATGGATAGGGAAGGTCATTAACGTCGTTTCGTTGTCTCTGATATCTTTACTCCTTTCTCATGGCGGAAAATCGATCTTTTCGAGGAAAGTAGCATCAGAAAGAAAGAGCTGAGTGGACCACAAAACTACGTATCAGAAAGGTTTCTGAGAAAAGACTACAACGAGGGTCGGCGTGGTTCTCCATTCTTGTCATATGAAAAACCCTACTTGGGCTTATGAGTCATTGCAGCCCCGGAGTTGCCTCCCTCAGACTCCGCCACTCCCCCCACGCCCATTCAATGTCATCTAAAGAGGAGCTCAACTTTTGGTAAGCGTGCCTTTGCTCAAGCCCCGCATTTGATATAGACAGTTACTTCTAATAAAGCCAGGTTCAGCCATCGCCAATACAAGGGCGGGATTTGCTTCTTCTAGTGGGTTTGAAGTCTTATACGAATATGTCAAAAGTTCTCTAATTTATTTAAAGAAAAGTTAACTTTCCTTCCTAAACTTTGTTTTTTTTTTTTTTTTCAAATGTTATAATGCATGCACTTAACTCACACATACATAGTATTAAACCCTAAACTTTAGGGTTTGAGTCTTCACTAAGTTATCTCCTGTTCATTTGTTTCGTATGGGACTTAGGACAATGATGATGGGGCCGCAGACCAACTCTTATGCGCTTTTGGATAAATAAGCACTAAGACTAAATTTGCAAAAATGAAAATTACACAACTCGTTGAAGATGTTGACAGTAGCAATTGTAAAGATAAGCTTTAGAAAGGAGTGATTTAGATCTGAGCATCTTTGTCATAGACTTTTAGTGGGATAAGTGGGACTTTTTAAGAGATAAGCCTTTTGAGGAGCTACGGATTCTACATCCAACAAGATATTATTTTTAAAAATGGGTAGCAAATGAGACAGCAAACTTGGGCCCCAATGTACAAAGCGATGCAGTTGTAAGTTCATTGAATGAAGGGGGGGCCTACGTACTAAGTTTTGATTGATCTCCTTTACGTTTTCATCTGATTCAGTTTTTTTTTTTAAATTAGCTTTTTATAATTCAGAGGTTTTTATTTGTATATTATAGCTTCCTGTGAAATCGTTTTATTTTATTGGTACATCCTACTTTTTCAAGTTCCCTTACAGAAAATAAAAGTTAATAATTTGCTTCGTCTACACTAATGTTCAATTTTATTCATTTTTTGAACATGAAGCTACTTTATGTTCAATTTTAGTTTTATTTTATTCATGTAAGACTAGGTTTTATTTTTCAGGAATTCTTGTCAATATATTTTGAAAAAATACCCTATTTTTTGAAAGAGATATATAAGGATAAGGATAAGGATAAGGATAAGATGATATTCCTTCAGCTTTAATTTCATTATTCACCTTTGTGATGCTTGTCATTTTATTACATTAAGGAGAATCAAAATGGGTAATGAAACAAACTATGGCTTCATTTGGAAATGATTTATGCAGTTGTGACTAAAGCATAAATTTTAGATATTATATACATGATGAATATAATGATATAAAACTATTTGAAGTAATTTTTTTAATAATAAAATTCTTCTTAAATTTGATTGTATAAAATACATTGAGATATATAAAAGGATAAAAACCATTAAATGTAAAAATATTAAATAAATTAATTAATCAAAATGAAAAATCCTAAAGGATGTGACGACGTTTACATCAGTATAAAATTTTTTGTAGCTTTGGAAGTAAGGTTAATTTTGTAGATTCTCTTTCAACCATATTTCCGTATCTGCACATCAGGCAGGGTACCGGCCGTGCCACGTGGTACACATCATGCGCTCTGCTTGTTCAATACAATGTGGGCCCGTGGGGCAAAAGTCACGTGCTACTCATCCCCACCAAAACGGATGCGCTCGGGACCCACGCAAGATTTCGGATCGGCCACTATACTCTGCTGTCGCTCTCGCTATTGGCTGTTACTATTGTTAATCGGTGGAAAGCAGGTGATATTATAATTCCCTGACAAAGCGAAAGGAGTTTGTGTAGAAGAGCGTACAGATTCGTACTTTTATAGTGAGACAATTTTGTCCCTAGCACTGTTCGGCTCCTAAATCGTCTTGAAAGGATTTCGGGACATCTTTGGTAAAAGGGGAAAAGAATATTCCCGTTTTGAAAACGACATCGCCTGCGCAACTTGCACGAAGCGATCCCAGCAGAACGACGTGGTTTTGTTCCCACATTTTCAATTTTTTTTTTTTTTTATTTAACAAGGATTTGAGAAACTCCAACGGGTGTCAGCTACTTTTTCTCTCACCTCCAAGAAAACCAATGAAAAAGGCTGAAAACGACATTCTGGTCCCATCTAAGATTGGATGAAATTGCAATTATATCCGAAATTAGTTGGTCAAAGAGGGATAATGATAATGCCCAAGAACTAGCAGGAACAGACACAGTACAAGGCCATGAGGGAGACATTGTTTCCACAAAGCAAAGGATTTGGTGAAGAGATGTTCGTACGATTTGGGCGTTGATATATGTGGAGGGGAGCAACGCAAGGCTAAAGGTTGGAAAGGAGATGAAGGAAGGACCGACAATACACGCTCATTATATCCCTTCGCATATGCAAGTACCCAGGCCCGGCATGTCATCCCCACAGCGTAGGCTGCAGCCTCCTCCTCGTCCTCCTAAGTTGCCTTGCTTGTCCATAAACGAGTTCAAAACCACAACACGTAAACAAGATGAATACAAGTAGACACGACAACATTAGTAACAACGAAACACGTACACATGCATGTGGCAGACGCAAGGCGAGAAACATAGAAGAAGCCGGTGCTCATTTTAATATACATTTGCACGATAGTGTCCTATCTGTAACATGTTATGCAGGCATCCATGTTTGGAAGAGCTTATCCATGATTTCATTGTTGGCTACCAGAGAGATCAGAGGGGCCACAGCCCCAGATAAGGTTATTAATAATGGTGATTTGTGATTGCAGATGGGTGTTATACTTCATTCACGGAGAACTTCAAGATGCTTATAGATCATGTCATGTCATGTCATATCATGTCATATCATATCATATCATGTTTAGGCTGTCTTATCCTGAAAGAGCGATTGTTAGACATTGCCCTTCATCTCTGTCGGGCTCGGTCAACATGATCCCTTGCATCACGATTTGTTTTCCTGCATATAATTAAGCAGGGCAGATTAAAGTCGTAAAACCACGTGATAGTCCGAGTTCTGCAGGACAACAAAACATGTTTATGTCTTTCTTTACTTGTCGGATGGATGAAAAGGCTGCATAAACTTACTGATGCAATCATGTCTTGGATTTATCTAGTAATCTAAGCATTATTCTCTGAAGACCTGGATATGAACTACCCATGAAGGTCTATGACACATCAAAATGAATCTGATTAACGTTTTATTCGATTTGAAGACGACGAACTGACGGAAGAGAAGTTTGAGCGGACAAGGATCCTTCCACGAAATTGCTAAGAACATGGGTGGGACATTTGGGACACACTGCAGAAGTGCATGAGGCCAACTGTTAACGAGTACGACCAGATGTAAAACATCCATCACCCTGTTCTCAGATTGATGTGAACGACACTCACTTCTCCATCAGGCTCCCTATTTGTTCATGTGAATTTTGTCCCCCTTTCATTAAATGGGTCCCCAGTTATTATTAAGGTATTCAATCATAGACGACGTTAAAGCAAAAGGTTCTCTGATAAAGTATCCTTACTAGGCATGCTTAATAATCTAGCGTGAATAATCTTCAAAGCACTATAATTACTTACCATAGTTACTTACTGACCTCTTGAAAGTCACGCAAAGGCATTTTCACCCTTGAATAGAAAAGTTCAATGATTAGCCATGTTATGAACTTTCATACATGCCTTTTCAGATTATTTCACAGCTTTTGGATGCTAGGAAAACGGTTCTTTTAACTTGTTTTGTATTTTATTCATGGTCCGGACAAAGCAAGCCCACGAGAGAAGAAAGGGACGGTGGGAAGATAAGCATGAAGAACAGCATTCAAGGCAACGCTAGGATGGACTTTCTGAGGAAATCCTGAACAGAACTTTTGTGCTACCGAAGATATTTTTGGTCTTAAGGAGTTGGAGCAGCAGTTATACGGAAGAGCTGGAGGTGGCAGAGCACTGTGTGGCTGTGAGGAGAAGAAGGAAAGCCGCATTAATAATGAAGGAAGAACCAGCGGACCAAAGGCAGCCTTTGCTTCTCCCTTTCGCCCTGCTATACAAAAAAGGCAGGTACTCTTAAAAGCTACAGAATAAAATAATCGCAGTTGAGGACCGTTTCGAGCCTTTCTTACAAAAGTGTCAGTTTCTAGCGTGCAATTTGTAATCCATGCATGGTTAGTCTTTCCATTTGTCCAGAAAGAGCACAAAGGAAGAGACTCGCACAGAGAGAACGTTGGCGGCTCATACAGGTCATGTGGAGCCTGTTTTTCTTCTTCCTTTGACCCAACTGTAAAAGAACATGAACTTTTACCATGAAAAGCAGAAGAGAATATACGAGGCTGATATCCGGGATTTGGGAACCAGAATATCATTTCTGCCATGAGTTTAAATGCAGTAATTGTTATAAAATAACTCCATTGATCATGCTTTTTAAGAATTTTACTGAAGTTAAAGCGATTATTCTCACTACCAGAAATTGTTAAAGGTTGAAACATCCATCCTAAGACTTGCAACAAAAGGTGGTAAACTCCATAAGAAAGTGCATCAAGATGTTCTAAAGCGAGTGAAAAGTACTTGGAAAAGGTAGACAAGATCCATTCGTTTCGTTGCGTTGTTCACTACCGATCACAACGAAATTCGTGCAGTTAAATCATGAAACCTAGATTCCAAGGCTTTCAGGAAATATTTAATGGCTATTTTTCAAGCACAAGAAAAAATAAAAAGGAAAGGCAAAAGCTAGTGGTAGCCTTGTGATCCGTACATTTGTAAGTACCCCACATTCTCTGACAAGATATGCTGTTCAAGAGCTATATTCTTTTGGATATAACTTTTATTATGATGTTTAGATGCACTTCATGTGATCTGACTCAGGATCTTGTTCTTTCTTAGTTGCAAGGCACGCCAGGATTATCTTTAATCTTTATAGCATCATGAGCCAGGTGTGAAATTTGCTTGATCGAGAGAAAGAGAGAGAGAGAGAGATTTGAAAGTTGAACAGGCAGATCATTGCTTTCATTGAAGATCAACTTACTTCTCTCACAGGGTGTGACACTCACCTCTGTGAGGAAAACTTCGACCTTTAATACATTTTTAACCCATATATTATCTCTGGGTTTGAAGTTAGACTCATTTCCACATAAAAACCCAAATGGGTCTCCAACAAAAAAGCCAAGAGCAAAAAGAAAAAAGGATGATTAAGGTTGACGACAACCGAAGAAAGATGTTAAAAAAAAGAGAAGCAGAACTGCTGCTTCATCTTAGCCATCTTCTCCCCGAAAACCTATCAAGCGATTGACCACCTTTCATCTAATCATGGAAGTTAGAGAGCGGAAGACGACCTCTTCGCAGGGAATAGTAAGGCCCATCTCGTGATCGAACCCAAACTCCTCTTCGGCTTGGCGGAGGAGGCATTGAAACTCAGGGTGACTCAGGAATGAAATCGGGACGATGTACCTACTTCTCCTCTCTCCAACATAGACAGCAAAATGGCCCTTGGGTACGTCCACCGGAAGGCAGTTCTCGTCGTAGCCATTTTTCTTTCCCAAGCTTGAACACCTCTTGAGGATTTGCTTAAGAACTGCAGCTTGAGGAAGCTTGTTGGACTTTCTAATGGCCATTTGGAGGCTGAGAGAAGTACTGGTACCGAGTAAGGGAGATATGGAGGAGGGCAAGCGAGGTAGATGAGAGTGAAGTGGAGTTGGTGGTGATGGGAGGCGTAAGAAGGGGTGTGGGTATTTATGCTGAAGGCTAGGTGGAAAGAGGAGGTGTATAGAGGGGTCAAGTGGAGTGTGCAAACAGAGGACAGACCACTGGTGTTTTGGGTTACGTGTATAGGACAAAGACATGGTGGGAGCCAAACCCAATGGGTTTAGTCTTCATTGTTGGACCCCTTATTGACAATAGGACCCCCCACCTTGACAATATGTAAGTATCCATGTATTTATATATCCTTCAAATGTTCTCCTTGTGTTTGCTCTCCTTTAATAGAACTCTGTGTGGGTCACTTTGGTCTGAGTTTGAAGGCCAACGCGCTTTGCCAATTGAACTGGATAGTATTAAATGGCACCGCTGCTCTGTTTCATGCTTCCAAGTTGAGTTGTCATTTGCTGGGAAGTTCTACTTTCATCCTTGGTGTTAAAGATCACTTCGTTTTCAGACATGGAAAAGATTTCCTTCTCCATATATCTGAACATTAATTGCGGGGCACTGCTCTGGTCTTAGTTAGCCAACACAAACCATGTCTATTTCTCAACTACTCTGTCTTTTCTTGCCTCAATTGAGTTATCTTAACAAAAAGTGCATGTCTACTTGATGTTAGGTGATTGCTCACAGAAGGCTAGAGAGTTTCATCAAATGGGAGGAACCAAATTTTCCAATCTTCTTTTTCTCTCTCAACCTGAAATCACGGACTATAATGTGTACTCTTCAGTACAATCCAGTGATGGTTTGGATTTATCCAGTTATTGGACTTGTGAATCTGTACTCTCAGTTAATAAAACAACAGTTCCTCAAAGTCTACAAAATTTTTGCGGAAACCAATGTGTAAGTTCCTTTTATCTTTGCAGGTTTTTGACCCCAATAACTTTATATTCAAACCTTCACGCCTCCTGAGGGTGATCTAAACACATAAAGCCAAAGACTGAAAACCTTTCTTCCATGACTCCTTTACTTCCATATTTTATCTTTCACTCGTCTTCTAAGTCCCTTCTTCACCTTTTCATTACTGAAACCAAGCACTTGATGGGTATCGATCAAAATCCAGTGGAAACAGAGGACTAAAAAGATCCTGGTCGATTTTTCAGTAGTTTTCCCGATCAGTTTACGGAACTTATGAATGGTGGAAGAAGGGGAATCCTAATCTCAGCATTGACAATGAAGTTGATTTTTCTTTGTATTGAAGTCCAACACCAAATATCTGGTCACACCATATTTGCATGTAGAAACAACTGTCTGCAGAACTGAGGGCCTCCCATGTGGTCCTGCTGAAATCACCACCACGGAAGAAGGAACTTGTAAGTAGCCATGAAATCCATTCCAAATGTGCACCACCAATATCCATTTCCTAGCCTGGCTCCATTCAGCAAATTTCTCTCCCCATGTTCTGAGGCTCAGAAAGTAATACTCAGAACAAAATAAATGCAGAAATATCCATTTCTGTCTTCTTCTTATGTTTTTCTCAAATCCAGACTGTTCTTAACAGGACAGATCCCCCACAAACATGAATCCCTACATGTCTATCATAAATTTGTGGATAATTGTCTCAGAAGTCTTAACTTACAGAACTCATTTGTCCAAATGGATAACCAGGCTCCTCAAAGTCCCTGAAACAGATTATGCTATCCATCGTCGTCCTAGGTATGTAGGCAGTAGAGAGTGACCAAGTAAATCCTGTTTAAGGTGAAGTCTAGGCTTTAAAGAACTGAAAAGTACGAAAACAATTATGCGTACGTTGCTGTCCTTGAAAGCAGCTTCCCCATGTTCTGTGAATGAGATTGGTTGCAAGGACGAAAAGGGTAGTGAACAAGAGAGAGACTGGAAAGGCCCACCGTTCTACCCGAAATGCGGTGCACCGCGGAGTCTGCAGACCCTAAGGCATTTCTTTTGAGGTTGATGGTGACTCCATCTTTAGCTGTGGCACATGGTGGCCATGTTACTCTTGCCCCAAACCCTCCAGTAAAGACAACATAGCGAGGTTCTATGAGATCATTCCAACTGCTTGAAACGGCTACTCTGCTGACCCAGCTATGACTAAAGCTGTAACTGCCTGTTTGGAAGTTGGAATCTTTTTTGAATCCCTTGGTTTTGTGGAAAACCCTTTTGGGTGTAACCTTTGTCTTTTCCTGCCTTTTGCTGAAAAGTTGGTGATTCACTGAATTACCATATCTGGGTATTTGAAAATTACCAGAAGTTAATGCATTAGCTTCCTTCATTTTCTGGGTGTCGATTTTATCCATGAGTACTTAGGGTAGTATGACTATGGAGATGCCTTTATAGTGTTAAAAAGCACAATCAGCAATGCCTGAGTGGGCTTTAATGGAAAGGTTCGAAAGAGGGAGTTTCAAGAATGGAACAAGGCGGGAAAGATGATATCCAAGAGATACTGCAAATAGATAAAGAAACCAATGCAGCAAATGTTAATGACGCGAGGACCTTGAATACAAGTAGAACCAGAAAAGGTTTCTGCATTAATGGAGAAGAGAAAATTGTTCACTTGACCTCCAAATTAAGAGGATTGCTGAAACCTGGCTTTTTCCAAATCAAGATTAGAGTGATCACAGGACCAAAAGTGCACTGAGGAGAAAGGCACATGCCGGGACCCACATGAAAGCTAGTGTGGATGGTCCCAATCCCATTGACTGTTTATTGTGAGCATCAGAATGGACAACATAAGTACTTGAGGATGCCCTTCACCAAAGTGATTTGTACTGCATGTTTTATCTACGGAATTTGATGCCGGATCACGTGCTCTGTAGAAATCAGAAAACTACACAAGAAACCAAAAGGACTGCAAACTGTGCTGCAGAAAAATACAAAGCATCCGAACCTCCAATCCTCAGATCCACTCAAGTTCAAACCATGCTACTAAAATTGCTGTCCGGAAGATAATTTAACCCAATACATTTTACAGGGAGACGAAAGCAGCGGCTAGGAATCTTAGGCACCAAACCACAACCTTTCCACTTATCAGGCCTATCTGATAGACAATCCTTAAGAGAGAGTAACTAACCCAAATATTTTTCTGTTTGCTTCATCATCGTAGCCTCGCAACTTCATAAATCAAATGTTAGGACAGTTGATTTTCATTCAAACTAGTCCCTCTGTTTTTTCTGAGATCTTGTGGAACAATTAGTTTGTCTTTGTTCCAATAACCACAGAAGCTTATGCAGAGGATAGGTTTTACATAGGGAGGCTCTCTGTTCCAACAAGTCAAAATGACTTTCTGTATGAGCAGATCACAAAAATTCAGTGCAACAAGGAGTTGTGTTGGGTAAACATTCTCTAAAATTCTTGGCATATTTTTGTTTAAGAGTAAAGACATGTCATTTTACTCAATAATACACTGACAAAGATGCAGTGAGATTAACTTCTAACCTTTTATTAATCTAATGATGGATATCTTTTTCCTCCTTCCCTTGATGCATAATCAAACGTCACAAGGAAAAAAAAATCCCAGACAAAAGAATGTAGAAAGAAAGAACCACAACTGACAAAAAAATGGCCCGTAGCTCATAATATACATTTCATCATCACATTATGCAAATAACTGTATAAGCTGCAAAACCAATTTGAAATAGGATATCAAAAATCTGCTGGAGTGATGTATATTCACTGGTCAGATACAGATTTCAACTGTTGATGCTGCCCATCAATCATACTAATTTCTCGCCTGAGTTTAGCAATATGTGTTTGCACCTATTACAATTAGAGCAAAGTCAAACTGTCAGGATACTTGGCTTGGAAACACTCCTCAATAAAACTCAAAAACAGTTAATCTAAATTGAGATATGTCAAAAACATGCTTAAGTGCGACAACATGACACATTTCTCACGCTAGGAGAATGCAGAGGTTCAGATTCTTTCGTATCTGTACAAATATGAAATTCGTCCAACTTTTGATTCAAAATTTGGGATTTAAACCTTGTCCAGAAAAGTTTCCAATCCTACTCAATTCCCTGAATGAGTCAATCAGGTCTATGCAGCTTTTCAGTGAAACTAAAATCCATAACATTTCAGTAAAACAAATGTGGGCAATCATAGACAATGATATCCAGCATAATATGCCAATAACTCAGTATGAGTAACCAAACAATAAAGCAGTTCAATTTGAAAAGAGAAATAAAGCATGATTTTAACTGATGCTATACTTCCTTTCTGATGCACAGAAAAGTTAAAGGAGGTTGGTTTGGCACACTAAATTGAGGGGCATCTTCAGGAAAATTATGTAGCCCCATGTATTTCGTTTTGAGCACTAATTCTAATCTTCCATTCCTTTCTGAAGGCCAGTGGATCTTCATAAATGATCTTAACCACGCATTAATGTTGGAATTTGACTCTGTCATTTTCTTGAGGCCTGAAATATGTCTGCAAGTGTCTTGTCTTCTCTTTCTTCTATATCAAAAATTTGGAAGAGGGAAGGAGGTTGGATGGTAACAGGGAGGTGGTGGTGGGAGGTGGGTGGTTAGGTGGGACTTAAGTAATTGAACATACATCTTCAGAAGCCTTCCATGTGAGCAACAAAGCAATGTCCCAGGCCAATCAGTTCGTATCTAACTCAGAATTCTACATTCCACTGAATTCTGAATGATTATCATGGTTCAATGTGTCAGCAACCATACAACTCTTACCAAGCTACATCTTTAACCATTGATGACTAGTTATTGTCCAGAGGCTGCTTGTATAACTTAAAGACTAATGTAAATGCCATATGGTAATGTGTCCTAGAAATCAACCAATAAGTGCATCCAAAACTTTGTCATTCCACATTTTTCTATGATTGAAACCATCGACCTACATTCTCACTTCATTGTTTGCGAAAAATCTGTGTTAGGCACCTGCAACATTGCGGAATGACTGCGTAACACACTGCCTAGCTCAAATTGGCCTGATCTCCTGTTGCAGGTCATAATCGAAGGCTACTATTCATATACAAAAGAACCCAAGAACATGACATGTGACCGTTAAGGGTTATTACCATGCATCAGAAAGCTCTTTTACATTTCATGCCCTTCACCTCTGCCAGAGGAATCTCATGAACAGTACTAACTTCAACTAACGTTATCACCATGATGCCTTTTTTCTTAATCATCATTGGTGAGTTAGCTTTCATTCTATGTGTTCAAATCACTTGCAAACCATTTATGATTTATAAAGTAACGCAAATTCCAGGTGTAATGTTTGTGTTGTAAAAAGCATAGCTTGATCTATTTTATTTTTAAGAAAAATAACAGAGATAGAGAAGAAACTTCAAAATTAGGTGTAGCCAAAACTAAATGGAGACTCCTGCCTTTTCTATCAAAAAACCCAAATTTCCATCAAGATTATAATAACTAATTCACTGCATCGTTTGTGGGGGCAAAGTGCGCTTTGGGAAGAGTTATTTAGAAGACAACATCAAAATAAATATCCACTAAAGGATTGTGTGGGCACTGAAACATCCAATGATATATACAGAGAGACCTCCATTGGCATTAATAATATTGATGACTTCTATGACAATAGTCTTCAATGAGAATGTTTTTATATGCTCTCAGTTTGGTTGTAATATCATGCACAAGAGCAACCAGTCTCACAGAAGATTGGAAGTATTTTTTGCTGACCTGTTGGCGAGCAGCTGCAAGTTGTAATAGCTCATCTGCTTCTGAGAAATTCATGAACCACTGACTTAGGGGATGATCTTTCGTATCACCTCTCTTCTTTCTACTTCCATCCTCAATTGGCACTACATGAAAACAATTTACTGACAAAGTAATTTACTCATATAAAGCATGGTAACAGAAAAATGACAGACAATATATCAGGAGACAAACCAGGAGGAGGCAAAGTAAAGCCAGGGGGTAATCTGGGAAAGGTTACTGCTGGGTGATTCTGCACACGAGCTAAAAAGCCCTCAGAAGGCTCATTGAACACAATCTCATCATAGGATTCCATAACAACGGGCTTCTTAGTGGACATAGGACCAGACTCATCCTCGGGGTACAATTTCAAATGGTGATATCTGTGAATATAGTAAACTTCAGTATACTGAAAGTCCAAGAGTTATGTGTATTCTTTACATATTGTGCCTGCATCATTATTGCCTGTGTCTCATATATTTCAGTTGAAAACATAATGGGGAAGGACAAACATTTGAAAAGATCTATTCATTTAAAGAAGAAAAGCATCGGGACAAATATTTGAAGGGTAAATACTTGGCATTCCACAGATAGTACAAATCAGTCCACCTACTTTGGTCTCTCCAGCCGTTTGATTCCAATCAAAATATTTGGTGATGAAAAACATCTATGAATATCTAAGAACTATCAGAAGATTATTATTGATTCAATACCTATGCCAATAGAGCACTGATACAGCAGGATTGTTGCTAGAGGACACTGGTAGTAGCCCATGGTAGGTTTCCGAACATGATCTTACGGTGGAATTTAAAACCAAGTTAGAGTTGCTTCAGACTTAGTTTACCATTATTTTTCAACTTAATACTAGTACCTAATTTGATCTCTATTTGGATGTTTGCTTTAAGCTCCAAATCACATCTAGTACTCGATTATAGTTTTGATCAAATACCAAGTCAATCAGAATCACATAACACTCGCCAAGCACTTACAAGTTCAATGGCTTCTCACAAACATCGCTATGGAAATAAATCGTAATGACAATTTCAAATTCACCCCATCCAGCTTCCGATAACTCGAAAGGCGGCGACTCCACCACCCTTGTAGGATTGTTGAAACTAGAATGTAGCTGAAAAACAACGCGCTTTACCACCGCTCCCAGATCCTCATTCGAAGCCCCGCGAACATACACCGTCCACTTATGCGACTGATACCTAATCGGAATTAGAGAATGTAAAGAATGAGCATCATCTTTCAAATATGAAAATGAAGCAATTCGAGGAGCCATATGGCTTCCAACTTCTAATAGTACTTACTCGCTAGCTTTTTTCCCAAGCCAGAATGACATGTTACCGTAAACAATGGGAACGCTTATTTCAACATCCTTGAGTTTCTTGTTCAAAATCTACAAAAAGAAAAACAGAAAAAAAATGAAAAAGGCCATTGAGAATAACACAACAAACAACCACTATATACAGATATAACAGAAGCTCAAAAACAGAGTCTCATAATGTGATTCCCAAAATCTCTTTTTGGATTCTTGGGGCGTATTATTATGGAAATTAGAAGAATGGGTAATGATTCAACTTTAATTTTAGCACTTCCGCTCATGAAGAGCAAATAAATCTGAAAGCAATTTCCAGAGAAAAGTTAACTGAGACTAAGCTTTTGGCACTGAATTCAAATCTTTTTCAGCAACAGTTTCTTCGCTTCTGGGCAACAATGTTTTTTGATTCCGGGAACGTATTTGTCCGAATTTCGATCGAATGAAGAACCATTACCCTCTTTTCACTCTCTTCCGATTTCATCATTATGGTGCGGAGCGATTTGGGAGTGGCCCCACTAATCTCTGGCTGGTCTGAACCGTGTCTTTTGAAAGACGAACTACTGGTCATATCTTGAACCAGCTTTTCCTAATTGCGGTTCCAAGTTGAAACCAGGAACTAGGGTTTTTCTCTGCGTGAGTAAACAGAGTTTGGTCTCGAAGCCGCTAGGGCCTCTAGAAGGATCTCCTAGAACGTGGTTTTGCACTTGTCTTGCAGTTAGCCAATGGAAATAAGCCAGCTCATTAAAATACAATTACTTCTCAGCTAAAAAATCAAATGTTCCTTGTTAAGTTTTATAGCGCAACTCTGAATTGCTTGTCTAGGTGAGCCCACCACACCGAACCCTTGCTCAACCTTTTACCGTTAAAATGACGGGTATTGCCTAAACCTAAATTCAAAGGGGGTTTTGCAGTGATACCCTTATGCCTAAATGAGTTTTGGCTTTCTACCAAGAATTATTTCTACAGACATGCTTAGCCACTTTGCTCTCTTGTATGCCCATCAGACCTCCAGCTTTGGCAGCTCAGAAGTGAGACCATCGTCATGGCAATGGAGCTGCATTGTCTCCCAGTTTGTAGCTTGGTGCATTTTGTTTAAGTGACGCAATTAAACAAGACCCAAGTGTCCTTATATACTGAGAAACTGAACGAGCACCTTCTTATTGATTCTATATTTGACACAGCTTGAATGTTGATTGAAATTCAGCATTAAATGCGGGGAAAAGAATGAGGAAATTTTGGTTATTTATACGATCCACAAAACTGAGGAGTCTCACTTTTATCCAAGTACTACGACAATGGAGGGATAAGTAAAAATATGTGCAAAAGGTTTTATATGATTAGCAATGCAAAGCCTTATAACATAACTAGGAGAGGAGAAGCCAAGTGGTGAATCGCCCAGCCATTCTGGGATGAGAGACGTTAACGTTTAAGCTTCACTTTTTCTGGTTAACAAATCCATTGTCTTGCCAAATTCAGGTCTCGGGCTCAGAGGTGCCACAAACAAATCAATTCCAGGATTGTTTTGTAAGAAAGCACGGCGCTGCTGACCATTTTGATCATTTGCAATATCAGAGTTCAAGTTTTGAGGACTGTTTTGACATCAGCATCGAGGTATCTCTCATAAGTCAGAACCTCTGATTCCCTGTTTGTTTCTCTTCCAGAGCTACATGCCCTCAACCCAACTATATCCAACATCCTTTTTCAAGCCTCTCTCCTTCATCAATTCCCGCAACTGCTCAATCTCATCCCACATACCAAACTTCGCATATAGATTTGATAACATGACATAAAGCCCCGCATTCTGAGGGTCTAAGTCAAGACCTTTTTGAGCAGCCAACTTACCCAACTCTATATTTCCGCATTCCTGGCAGGCACTAAGTAAAGCCCCCCAGATGGAAACAGTGCAACTGCCGTTTCCTTTACAGAGCATCTCATGCACCAGCTTCCAAGCCCTTTCCAACTGACCAGCCCTACAAAGCAAGTCAATCATACAACCGTAGTGCTCTGGACCTGGTTCCAATGGAAAGTCACGTGTCATGGATTCAAAAAGCTCGATCCCAAGGTTCACTTGGCCAGTATGACCACAAGCAGAAAGGACTGTCACGAATGCAACCTCATCTGGTTTAACGCCCTCTTTCAGCATCTCTTGGTAGAGTCTAATAACTTCCTCAGGGTGTCCATGTCTGCCATATACACCAAGCATTGAAGTCCATAAAACAACATCCCTTTGACACCCTCCTTTTCCCGTTCCCGCCAAATTAAAGATTTGACAAGCCTTCCCCACTAGGCCGCACTTGCCATACATTTCAATCAATGAACTCTGCAGAAAGATATCCTTTTCTGCATCATGAATTGTACGGATCAAATGGGCATGCGCCTGCTGCCCGAATTGAAATGCAGATAGCCCAGCGCATGCGCGTAGTACTGCTGACAGTGTGAAGTGATCATGGTACAAATTCATCCTTGGCATCTTGCGAACCAGTTCAAGTCCCTCCAACCACATCTTAGCCTCACCATAGCCTGATAAGAGTGCATTAGCACACACTGTGTTTTTCACAGGAATTTCATCAAACATCATTTCTGCGTGGTCGATAACCAACGACTTCGCATACAAATCAACTAGAGCGCTTCCGACAAAAACGCTGGATGACCAGCCTGATTTGACCACAATTGCATGTACCTGCTTACCAAATCCAACATTTCTGATAGACGAAGAAGCTGTTAAAGAGCTGCACAAAGAGTATGAATCTATTGGCACTCCATTAACTTGCATGAAAGAAAAGGCATTTAGTGCATTAATTGCCGACCCATTTCGGCTAAAATCAGATAAAACTGCGTTAAAGGTTATTGGGTTTTTGGGGTTCATGAACCTGAAGAAATTGGTCAAGGTTTGAAGGCTGTTTTTTTGATGGCATCTGGTATACGAATGGATGAGTTCAATGTGAAAATTAACGGAGATAAATAGTAACCCAGTTCTAAGTAGCTGAGCATGGAGCTTCTTAACGCCTCCAAGATTCTTGCTTTTGGAACAATGGTTTAAGAACCCAGTGATCGAATCCACGCTTTTTATGTGGTGGAAGTGGGATTGAGTGGTCATAGTAACTGACGGCTGAGAGATAACGTCATTTTCAGTGAAAGATCCGAGAGAGAGACATTTTGAGAGGCATATAACCTGTAGTGGCCAAGACTTAGAAAGGGATTCTCTGCATTTTCTGGAGGGGTCCAAGTATGACCAGCTTAGAGTCAGAATCGTTAATACTACCAAATGAGAGTAATAATGGAGTTTTTATTTATTTATTTATTTATTTATTTTCCACGGTGGGCAGGGAGGTTTCATTGAGATTTGATGGTCAACGGTTGATCTCTTGACATAAAGAAGTAGAAGCTTTTGTATGGAAAGAAATCTATTCTTTGCAATCTTCTTAAGATTTCACTAGGGAGAGAGCCTCCAAATACTGCTTTCAGATATCATATAGACGCCATGTCAACGAAAAAGCTTGAAGAGTTTGAAATTGTATCCCATAATGTTACAATGATCATAAACTTACTGTTTTATGCTTGATTTAAGATTTTTTCACACGTCTTTTACCAAACTTGGAAGAATTGAGAGTCAATGCAGGGGAACTATCATTGAATCTAAGAGAGTCAATCCAGAATCATGTTTTAGAGATAGGAAGTAATGGAAAGACTACAATAATTTTGGTTGCAACATTTCTAATGGGTAACAATCCCCATCTTTTCTGCTAGAAAGAAACAAAGAATGCACATGGTAAAAAATAGTGCAGCATATTTACAACGATTCATTTAATCGTGAAGTGAGATCAATGAAGTAGTTTTCGCTGCAGGGAATTGTGAGACCACCCATGGGATGATCAAATCCGAATTCTTCCTCAGCCTTGCCTAGCAGTTGTTGAAATGAAGGGTGATTCAGAAATGATATTGGAACCACGAACCGCTTCCTTTCGCTTTCTCCAACGTATATGGCGAGGCAGCCTTTTGGAACATCAACAAATGTTGAAGCTACTTTCCTTGCAAATGAGTTTGATCTGCGAAGAATGTGCTTAGCGTTTGTGATACCAGGCAAGCGAATAGCCATTGCTATCTAACTATACTATAGCCCAGAAAGATGGTGTAGATGGCAACCGAAAAGAGAGAAAAAAGCAAAGGATTTGATGACAGAGGCTGTGAGGACAAGGGTTTGGCTTTGGAGTGTATATATAGACGATTAGCGTGTGAAAGTCCCTGAAAATGTTTAATGAGTGGTGTGGAGCCATCGGGTTGGGGACTGGGAGTGGGAGTGGGGGGAGACATAGCATTTGGAGGATCACATGGCTTGTCCTCCCACTCATTGTCAAGAGCTTGGCAGTGAGAACGACTTCTGATTTGCTGAACATGTTTTGCGTAAGCTTTTCTTGATGAACAACCTGCAAGTGGCCCTGTTGAGTAAAAAATATGTGGATTGCAGAAACCCTGAACGAGTGGCTGACCTTTTACAGTACAGAACAGGTTAGACTTATCTGTGGGTTTTCAAAGCAACAATCTCTAACTGGTCCAGACTACTTGCTTACATGATCTTCTTTTAGGATAAATAATTTATTTATTTATTTTTTTAATTATAAAATAATTGGTAGAATCTTACAAATACATTCAACTTTCTACACCAACAAAAGTAGCAACAAAGACAGAAAAGAAAATGGGGAATTGGAATGAAAACTTGACAATGTAATGTGGGTGGATGACCTCTAACTGCAAACAGAAAGAATAATATCCTTTATCCATTAGTATTAGAGAAAAATAAAATCATCTTTAACCCCTTACTGAAACTCACAACTGCGTAAAATGAATGCACAGTAACAAAATTTTTATGAGGACATCCAATTTTACCTACAGAAACGGATTTCTAAGTCAAAAATAACTGGAAGTTGAACAACCTCATTCTACATACCACTTTTCAAAAAGAAAGTATTGCCAAATACTGTGAGAACATGATGACTCTTGTACATCTTCTCTAGTATATCACTTGTTTGTAAGTTCAGATCAGATATGATATTAAAAATGTAGATAAGGGTTGTGTACAGATATGATATTAAGATTTCAGGATAACTGCTTGGAAATAGTTCTCTCAAAGAACAAGTTCTAATCACTCATTCTTAATCTGCAAGAGGTTACAATCTTGGAAAAACCAAGCAAAAGAAGAAACTATGGACAAGTCACATCCCCACCTATCAAACTGAATTGTGGTTGAAACGAAAGGAACAAGGTCAAAATTTCGAGAGCAGATAGTAGAAGAGACTTTAAAATCAACTACAATATTACATAATATTGTTCTCCCTAGAAATACATGTTAAATTCAGAAAATAGAGGGGGAGAAAAATGTCAAAGAATCAAAAGGATGTCAATTAAACTGGAAAGTAGCCTTATTTTATACATTGTTAGGAGAATGTGAGCGATACTACAACATTCAACAGTTACCGGGTTGGCAATTCCCATCCGTTCTTCTTCCAAAAAGGAAAAATGCATCTACATGATTTACAAAAGGTGGCACTGCTGGTTCATTCTAGTCCCGCGCGTTACAACAATTCATGCAAGCGAGAAGTGAGATCAATGAAGTCGTCTTCGCCACATGGAATTGTGAGACCACCCATTTGATGATGAAATCCAAATTCTTCCTTTGCCTTGGCTAGCAGTTATAGAAATGAAGGCTGGTTCAGAAGTGGTATTGGAACTATGAATCGCTTCTTCTCGCTCTCTCCAACGTATATTGCGAGGTGGCCTTTCGGAACATCTACGAAAGTTGCTGCAGCTTTCTTTGCAAATGAGTTTGATTGTCGGAGAATGTTCTTCGCATTTAGGATACCAGGCAAGCGAATAGCCATTCTATCTATCTACTCTCTTTCCTAGCAAGACGTCGAAGCTCAACAACGAAAAGGGTGAAGAGAGAACTAGCTTTGGTTATTGACTGATTTTTGTGTATATGTATATATAGGTGATTAGGAGGCGCAAGTTTGCAACAATAAGTAGGTAGTCCAGAGGCAATTGAAGGATCACATGGACTTGTCCTCCAACTTATTGCCAAGCATTTCCCAGTAATGGAGCCGCTGAAAGTTGGAAAGATGTAAAGTGCATGGTTTTCTGGGAGAACAACTTACAAGGGCCCTAGCTAATATCAAAGACAAGCAGATTGGGCCAAGGTCTTAACCATTGGTTCTCTTACCACATGGGAGGACATGTCGAGACATATATGTCTATTATTTTGTAGTAGGAATACGGGACTAGGGCTGTTACGTCCACAATTCAAGGATCGAGACACCGGCTTGGGATTCAAGATCACGTTTCGAGACCAAGGTTGGTCATGGCTTTTCTTACCTATGGTGTAGAATAAGAATTTGGATTAACAGAGCCTTCTATTTCAAAGAGATGAAGCCATCTCAAAGGAAACAAGTTTTTGGGGGTTACAAAAGATACCTACAACTAAGTGTTGCCTTCCCTTATAACCTTGCTAGCTAACGTAACCTAGCAAGGTGGATTATGACAAGCGTATACGCAAAATCTGATACAAGCATGGGTTCGCACCATGCGGCCCACATACCCCCTCCCTATACTTCATTAAACAACACGTTTCCCTCCCATCTTTTCAACCAGCTTTGTTTGTCCTCTCTCGTGTCTACATCATGGCGAGACGTTTGCTGTGACGTAACACTGCTCCCTCCTAAGCATTGGCCTTGTCCTTAAGGTCAAAAGTCGGGAAGCGACTCTGCATCTTGTGGACCTCTTCCTAGGTAGCTTCAGTGGCTGGAAGCCCTTGCCATTTGATCAATACCTTCGGAACTGTCTCAACAATTCTTCGTTGCAACACTAATTTGGGTGGTGTTGAATACGTGTCTTCTTATTCCAATATGATTGGTAGTTCAGCTTCTATTCTGGCTGAAGGTCATACCCATCTTTTAAGCTGGGAAACATGAAAAACAGGGTGAACTCGACTCACCGTCTGCAACCAAAGCTTATAAGCAATTGGCCCTACCTTCCCTATGATCTCAAATGGACCATAAAATCTTGGTGAAAGCTTCAATTTCTGTTGGTGGGAAATGGACATTTGCTTATAAGTTGGAGCTGCAGAAGACTCTTTTTCCTACCTCAAAGTGGGTTTCAGTCCGTTTCTGGTCAGCAAAAACCCTCATCCTATTTTGGGCCTCATAGAGTTGATACCTTAGCTTTTGCAACACTTCATCCTGACTCTTAAGTTGTTTTTCGACCTCTTTTTCTTGAGCTATTCCAGGAATGTAACTTAGTAATGTTAGGGGTAGTCTTCCGAACACCAATTCATAGGGAGTTTTTTTGTGTGGAAGCATTGATACTTATGTTGTGGCAATATTCTGCCCATGGAATCCAACAAGCCCATTCTTTTGGTCGGTCTCCTGAAAAACACCGCAGGTATGTTTCTAGTGACTGATTGGTCACTTTTGTCTGGCCATCTGTCTATGGATGGTAGGCCGATGAAAAATGGAAATTCATTTCCCGAAGGTGGAACAGTTCGATCTAGAATTTACTTGTAAAGAATGGGTCGCTGTCACGAGTGATGGATTTCGGCAACCCAAATAACCTGAAGACTTGGTCGAAGAAAAGATTATCCATTGTCTCAACGGTGTAAGGGTGTGCCTATGGTAAAAACCTGGAAAATTTTGAAAGTTTGTCAACAACTACATAAATGGAATTCTTCCCAAATGAGGGGGGAAGACCATCAACGAAATCCATAGATATTTCTTCCCATATGTTTTTTGGAATTGGCAAAGGCTCTAGAAGTCCAGAAGGGAAGTTGTTTTGCCACTTTTGTTGCTGACAAGTCAAGCAGCTAGTTACAAACTCTAGCATGTCTTGGCGAAGATATTTCCAAAAGAAAATAAATCTGACCCGTTGAAGACATTTGTGGAACCCTTCATGACAGGAACCGTGGATTTGTTGGAGTATTTCTTTGATGAGAGGAGACTTCTCCCAAATAAAGATCTTTCCCTTGTAATACAAAATTCCATTGATATACTCCCAAGGGCCTATAGACTTGCTAGTTTGAACTCGTCTAGTGATCTCACATAGAGCTAGATTAGGCTGAGTTTCATCACGGATGGCTTTTACCCACAGAGGAATGGGTGTTGAAACTGCCACTAAGGTTCCATTTTGAACTTTCATTTGCTCCTGGTGATCACCCATACTTGGTGGTTGCTCCTCTATTTCTCCTTGCCTAGACAGTGCATCAGCTACCCTGTTTGCTGGACTCGGCTGATATTCGACTGAGAAGTCGAATCCCATTAGTTTAATGAGCCATTTTCTTGAATAGGTGTAGAGATTCATTGAGACCATAGGTAGCATAAACTACGCTAATTAGTCTTGACCATGAACTTTTGTCCCAAAAGGTAATGTCGCCATGCCTGAATGGACAAAACTAATGCAAGCAATTCTTTCTCATAAGTGGAGAGAAGGAGATTCTTACCATGCAGTGCTTTGCTAAAGAAGGCCACCGGGTGTTTGTTTTGGGTCAGGACAACTCCAATCCCAAATGCTGATGCATCATATTCAACAATGAAGACTTGTTGAAAATCTGACGGGGACAGAACATGGGCCTTTGTTATAGCCTCCTTCAATCTTTTGAATGCTCCTTCGGCTAGATCATTCCATGCAAATCGCCCCTTTTTTCGCAACTCAGTAAGTGACCTAGCAATTATCCCATATTTGCGGATAAACCGTCTATAGTAGCTAGTCAAGCCTAGGAACCCGTGTAAGGCCTTTACCGAGGTTGGCTGTGGCCAGTCCAGAATGGCTGCCACTTTCTCTTTCTCCACAACTATGCCTTCTGGACTAATAACATGTCTGAGGAATTGCACGCTATTTTGGCCAAACCTACATTTTTCCTTTTTGGCCACCAGATGATTTTTTCTTAGAATTTCCAAGACTACTCTAACGTGTTCAACATGCTGGGACTCTTCCTTACTCAACACGAGGATGTCGTCAAAGAAAATCAAGACAAATTTCCTCAAGTATTTAGCAAAAATAGTATTCATGAGATTTTGAAAAGTAAATGGTGCATTCGTGAGACCGTAGGGCATCACGAGATACTCATAATGGCCAAAAGGTGTTCTGAAGGCTGTTTTTTCCACATCTTCTTCCTTGACTAGAATCTGGTGATAACCAGCTCGTAGATCAAGCTTTGTGAAAACCTTAGCTCCTTGGAGCTCATCCAAGAGTTCATTGATCATTGGAATGGGAAAACGGTCCTTGATAGTGATGGCATTGAGAGCTCTGTAGTCCACTTAGAGCCTCCATGAGCCATCACTTTTCTTAACTAATATCACTGGCGATGAGTATGGACTGACACTTGGTTGCACCATCCCGTTGGCTAACAATTCTTTCACCAGTCGCTCTATTTCTGCCTTTTGGAAGAATAGGTATCTGTAGGATCGGCTTGATACTGGAATGGAACTAGGCATGATTGGAATGGCATGGTCGAAAGCTCGTCGAGGTGGAAGACCACGCGACTCTGCAAAGACATCTGTGTATTCGTGCAAGAGATGGTCTATACAATTGCCATTCTGTAAAATGATGTCGTTAGGCAAGGTTACCACATGACTCATTTCAATATTGTTTAGTAAAACAATCTCCTTCAAGACATCAGATAGCAAGGGCCCTTCCTCGTCCGCAGTCGTTGGTACATACTGAATTTGGAGTAGGACTGCTATTTCTTCCTTCTTTATTTCTTTTTTGATCTGGCGATTGTTCAGCACCCTATCATCAGGAGGTTTCATCCTTTTGAGTTCAACCTGCCTCCCTTTTGAGTTGAAGGTCATATAAAGTTAGAAAAAATCCCATGTTACCAAGCCCAAGGTGCATAGCCATTGGATTCTGAGCATTGCATCACACCCTTGTAGTGGTAGTAAATAGAAATCAACCTGTTGACGTACTCCTTAGATTAAGATAGGAACTTCATGACAACACCCCTTGCTGACAACTTTGTCACCATTAGCGATGGTAACCTCAAACTTGTGAGAGGTTGTGGGTTTTAATCCTATGCGTCAGGCCACGCCTTTCTTTAAGAAGTTATGGGAACTCCCTGTGTCGATGAGAAAGTTAACCAACTGGTTGTGCTTGGTCAACATCCCTTTTACACGCATAGTTTATGGTTCGTCACTTCCACAAATTGCATGTACTGAAATTTTGGGCATCTCCACACCATCTTCCCCTTGCAATCTAGAGGCTTCACCGGACTCCATCACTCTTGGGCTCTCCAAGAAAAATAATCGCTTGTAGCGGTGACTTGGTGAGTAACGTTCGTCACAGTTGAAACAGAGGCCTTTTGTGCACCTCTCCATCAATTCTGCAAGTGAAAGTTTCTTTATGGGAACGACAATCTTCCCTGGTGTATCTGCTACTTTCTCCCATATTTTTTTGATTACGGCCTTAATTGAGGGTCGATCTTGCCCTTTAGCTTCATACATTCTAGCTAGCTCCAAGGCCTCCAAAAAGGTGGAAGGCCTTTTGGCTTACACTTCAATTCTGATGCCCTCCTTAAGCCCACTAATGAAGCCACTGATCAACTGTCTACTCAACAGAGGACCAACTTTCATAGCTAGCTTATCATGTTGCTGGTGATATTCTTTGATTGTGCCCACTTGCTGCAATTTAGTTAGTTCACCATAAAAGTCTTTGAGCTAAGAGGGACCATACCTTCCAAACAGAGCTTCAGTGAGCTCGTCCTAAGTAAGGTTGCCTGTTGGTGTTGTTTTTCTGAGCATTTGGTACCAGATGTGCACTTCTCCCTCCAAGTTCCAGGCGGCGATGGGGACCTTATTGCCTTTAGAAGTGTGGTTCAGTTCAAAGAATTGAGTTGCTTGGCAAACCCACCCTGTTGGGTCTTCCTTTCCTGCATAACATGGGAACTGAAACTTAATGCCTTTAAGAGGAGTGGTTCCTTCCGTTAGAACGCCTTTCCTTTTGTGGGTCTTCGAGGACTCGCTTATAACCTTGCTTGAACTTGTTTTCAAGCTAATAACTTGGGACTGGATTTCAGCAAAGCGTTCCTCCATCTGTAAATGGACATCAGCGAACTGCTGCTACATGACAGCCATCCTTTCAGAGAAACAATTGTTAAGGTCTTTTTCGAGAAAGTCAAATTTTGAATCAGCCATGTCCGTAGCTGGGATCGATACCTTATTGTTACGTGCATAATTCAAGGATTGAGACACCGACTTGGGATTCAAGATCACGTCTCGAGACCAAGGTTGGTGATGGTTTTTCTTACCTATGGTGGAGAATAAGAATTTGGATTAACAGAGCCTTTTATTTCAAAGAGATGAAGTCATCTCCAAGGAAACAAGTTTTTGGGGGTTACAAAAGATACCTACAACTAAGCATTGCCTTCCTTTATAACCTTGCTAGCTAATGTAACCCAACAAGGTGGATTATGACAAGTGTATACGCAAAATTTGATACAAGCATGGGTTTGCACCACGCGGCCTGCATGCCCCCTCCCCATACATCATTAAACAACACGTTTCCCTCCTATCTTTTCAACCAGCTTTGTTTGTCCTCTCTTGTGTCTACGTCATGGCGAGACGTTTGCTGCAACGTAACAGGGGCTCTTCTATGCTTACAGGTAGTATAGGAATCATATTTGAAATCCATTCATATTAAGAAGCATCTCACAAGGGGAAGGAGGGTTACTCCATTGAGAAGCTCGCCCACCTGCCTGCACAGAAAAATAATGATTCGGCAGCAAACATCATCTGCACAGGAATGCCAATTCTTACCTTTACAAGAGAAACAATTTTCTTTTGTTTATTTTGAGAATTTTCTTTCTACGCGAGGCTTTCTTTTCTCTATTCTTGTTTCTCTAACTTTCTGTACTATTGTACGAAAGTTGCATAAAACGAAAAAGCCAAAATCAAACTCAGAAGCTTGTAAGAGAAAAACCATAATTCATGAAAATTATGATCACAAAGATAAAATTTGTTTCTTACACAAAAAATTATGACTTTGGCCCCGTACTTTTAGTCCAAACTAATATTCTTCCTCTTCAAGTCGAAATTACTATAACTTCCTTGCCCCATAGGGTGGATTGCTCCTAAATATAGAACTGTATTTGGAGTCCGTGGCAATGATTTGCTTTATTGGCCCCGAGTCTTTCATGGTAAAAATTTTACTTCTTGTTTCAATCTGTCAATCCTCGAAGCATTCAAGAACTTCTTGTCCTTACGCAATCTTACTGGTTAAAAGGTATAATTCTCATGTAAGGATCACACATCTTGTTGCATGGTTATTCACTCTTCTTATGGCATCTGACATGACTTCCTTACAAAGACAGAGTTTGGAAGATCATGTTTGTATTTGTAATTTGACAAAGAATTACAGAACTTAGGAGCTTTTGCATGTAAAGAAATCTATTCTTTGCAATTTTCTAAAGATTTCACTAGGGAGAGAGTCTCCGAATACTATTTTCAGATATCATACAGACGCCATTTCAACAAAAAGGTTTGAAGAGTTCGAATTGGATCAGATAATGTTGTCGTGGTCACACAAACTAATTATTTGATGTTCTTTCACACGTATTACTTCACCAAACTTGGAAGATTGAGAGTCAAGGAAGCGGAACTATCATAAGATACAAGTCAATCCAAAATCACGTTTTAGAGATAGAAAGTAATTAAGAGACTACAACAATTTTGTTTGCGACATTTTTAATGGGCAACAATCCCCATCTCTTCTGCTAGAAGGAAATAAAGAATGTACATGGTCAAAAGTAGTGCAGCATATTTACAACGATTCATGTAATCGTGAAGTGAGGTCAATGAAGTATTTTTCGCTGCAGGGAATTGTGAGACCACCCATTGGATGATCGAATCCAAATTCTTCCTCAGCCTTGCCTAGAAGTTGTTGAAATGAAGGGTGGTTCAGAAATGATATTGGAACCACGAACCGCTTCCTTTCGCTCTCTCCAACATATATGGCGAGGCAGCCTTTTGGAACATCAACAAATGTTGAAGCTACTTTCCTTGCAAACGAGTTTGATCTGCGAAGAATGTGCTTAGCGTTTGTGATACCAGGAGAGCGAATCGCCATCGCTATCTAGCTATATTATAGCTCACAAAGATGGTGAAGATCGCAACCGAAAAGGAGAAAAAGGGAAAGGATTTGATGACAGAGGCTGTGAGGACTAGGGTTTGGCTTTGAACTGTATATATAGACGATTAGTGTGTGGAAGTCTCTGAAAATGTTGAATGAGTGGTGTGAAGTTATCGGGTTGGGGATTGGGTTTGGTGCGAGACATAGCATTTGGAGGATCCCATGGCTTGTCCTCCAACTAATTGTCAAGAGCTCCACTTGTTCAGGTTTTCTGCAATCCACATATCTTTCATTCAACAGGGGCACTAGCAGGTTGTTCAACAAGAAAAGCTTACGTACAAACTCATTGTCAAGAGCTTGGCAGTGACAATGAGTTTGGACGTAAGCTTTTCTTGTTGAACAACCTGCAAGTGCCCCTGTTGAATGAAAGATATGTGGATTGCAGAAAACCTGAACAAGTGGCTGATCTCTTACAGTACTGAACAGGTTAGACATATCTGCGGATTCTCATAGAAACAATTCTAACTGGGTCCTGATTACCTGCTCACATGATTTTCCCTTAGGATAAATAATTTATTTTTATTTTAAGGATAGAATAATTGGTAGATTCTTTCAAATACATTCAACTTTCTAAGGCAACAAAAGTGGCCCAAGGTGGAATTTGGTGTCATGCACAAGAAAGTAGCAACAAAGACACAGAAAAGAGAATAGGGAATTGGAATGAGAACATGACAATTCAATGTGGTTGGATAAGCTGTAATTACAAACAAAAAGAATAATGTCTTTTTATCCACTACTTTTTTTAAAAATATCTTTAACCTCCTATTCAAACACACAACTGTGGAAAAAGAAAGCAAAAGTCTAACAAAAATTAATGAGGATATCCAATTCTATCGACAAAAGGGATTTCTAACTCTAAAATAACTAGAAGTATTGCCACTTACTCAAACTCATTCAACACCCCACTTTTTGTTTAAAAAAAAAAAAGAATTGCCAAATATCGTAACAACGTGCAGACTCTCGTATATCTTCTCTAATATATCACTGGTTTTTAAGTTTAGCAAATGTGATGATCAGATATCATATTAGCCACGCCAATGTGAGATATGTGCAGAAATGCATATTGCAAGATCTCTCTACATGGGAGTTTCGCATAAGCCCAACTTTCATCTAATCAAGATTTGAGGATAATTTCTATGGAATGGTTTTATTATAGAGCCAATCTTAACCAACTAACTCTTAATCTGCAAGAAATTACAATCTTGGAGAAACCAAGCGAAAGAAGAAACAGAAGACAAGTCACATCCCCCACTCATCAAACTGAATTATGGTTGAAAGGAAGGGATAAGAAGAAGCCAAACTTTTAAAAGCAGATAGGAGAATTGACCCTAAAATCAATTACCACATTACGTAGTGCACTATTCTCCCCAGAAATATATTCCAAATTCAAAAAATAGAGGGGAAAGAAAAGTCAAAGAATCAAAAGGAAGTCAATTAAATTGGAAGGTAGCCCCATTTTTTTTTACATTGTTAGGGGCATGTAAGCCAAAACTGCAATCATTCAACGGCTAGTGTGTAGGCAATTTCCATTTGCTATGCCAAAAAGAAAAAATACATCTACGTGATTTACAAAAAGTGGGCACTGCTTGTTTATTCTACTGCCGCGCATTACAACAGTTCATGTAAGCCAGAAGTGAGATTAATGAAGTCATCTTCGCTGCAGGGAATTGTGAGACCACCCATTGGATGATGAAATCCAAATTCTTCCTCAGCCTTGCTTAGCAGTTGTAGAAATGAAGGCTGGTTCAGAAGTGATATTGGAACTACGAATCGCTTCTTCTCTTGCTCTCCGACGTATATTGCAAGGTGGGCTTTCGGAACATCTACTGAAGTTACAGCAGCTTTCTTTACCAATGAGTTGGAACGACGGAGAATGTGCTTCGCATTTAGGATACCAGGCAAACGAATAGCCATTGCTATCTATCTACACTCTTTCCCAGAGAGAGGTGGAAGATCAACAACGAAAAGGGTGAAGCGTGTAAGGGATCTGTAATTGCGGATGTGAGAACTTGCTTTGGTTATTGTCTGATCTTTGTGTACATATATAGGTGATTAGGAGGCGCAAGTCTGCAATAATGAGTATGTGGTGCAGACGCATTATAGTGGGTTCCGTGAGAGACATAAGCAAGTGAAGGATCACATGGACTTGTCCTCCAACTTAATGTCAAGGACCTACTAATGGAGCCGCTGAAAGTTGGACGATATGAAGCGCAAGCTTTTCTAGGAGAACAACCTAGATGGGTCCTAGCTAATATCAAAGACAAGCAAACCGGACCAAGGTCTCAACCACTGGTTCTCGTACCACAGAGGAGGACATGTTGAGACATGTATGTCAATTATTTCGTGGCTGGAATGGGGAACTGGGGCTCTTCTATGCTGATAGGTAGTATAGGAATTATATTCGAGATCTATTCATATTAAGAAGCAACTTACAAGAGGAAGGAGAGTTACTCCATTGAAAAGCTCGCCTACCTACTTGGCCAGAAAAATAATGATGGGGTAGCAAACATCATTTGCACAGGGATACCAAATCCAAAATGTTTCGGAAAACTTTTCTTACCTCTACAAGAGAAACAATTTTTTATTTATTTTGATATTTTTCTTTCTACACAAAGCTTTCTTTTCTCTATCCTTGTTTCTCTTACTTTCTGTACTATTATACGAAAGTTACATAAAATGAAAAGTCAAAACCAAACTCAAAAGCTTGTAAGAGAGGAAACCATAATTTATGAAAACCATGATCACAAAACTACAATTTGATTCTTACACACAAAATTATGATTTTGCTCCCATACTTTTATTCTAAACTAATATTTTTCCTCTTCAACTAAAAAAGTACTGTAATTTCCTTGTCCCATAGGATGGATTGCTCCTCAATCTAGAGCTGTCTTTGGTGACCGTGGCAACGATTTGATTTATTGGCCCCAAGTCTTTCATAGTAAAAATTTTACTTTTCAATCTGTCAATCGTCGAAGCATTCAAAAACTTCTTGAACGAAATACCCAATTCTACCAATGAAGACGATTTCTAACTCTAAAATGACTTGAATAGCCTCATTGTACATCCCACTTATCCAAACAAAAAGTGTTTGGCAAATATTGTTAGAACGTGCAAACTCTAGTACATTCTTCTCATGATATCGCTGGTTTTTAAGTTTAGCATTTGGGATAATCAAACGAGACATTAACAGTGTATACAGTATGCATATTGCCAAATCTCTCGATTTAGGAGTTTTGCATAAGCTCATCTTTCATCTAACAAAGACTTGAATAACTGCTTTGGAATTGTTTTCTCACATAAAAGAACTTGACCATTTCAGTCTCTCTGCAAGAAATAAGAATCTATGGAAAAACCAAGCAAATCAAAGCAGGGTAGAAAAGTCACATCCCCCGCTTATCAATTGCAGCCTGCTCGAAGGATGTGCTTATACGTAGTACAATTATCCATACAAGTACATGCAAGATTCATAAAATAGAGGGAAATAGAAGTATCATAGAATCAAAAGATGTCATTTAAATTGAAAGGTAGCCTCATTTTTTACGTTGTTAGGAGAGCCTGAGAAAATCTGCAATCATTCCGCAGCTAGGGGTGGGCTATTCCCATATGTTCTGCCATAAAGAAAAAATGCATCTAAATGTATTTACAAAAAGTGACACTTCTGGTTTATTTAGTACCGTGCATTACAACAATTCACCTAAGCGAGAAGTGAAATCAATGAAATCGTCTTCGCTGCAGGGAATTGTGAGGTCACCCATTGGATGGTGAAATCCAAATTCTTCCCCAGCCTTCCCTAGCAGTTCAAGAGATGAAGGCTAGTTCAAAAGTGATATTGGAACTACGAATTGCTTCTTTTCGTTCTTTCCAAAGTATATTGCAAGGTGGCCTTTTGGAATAACTACAAAAGTTGCAGCAGCTTTCTTTGCAAATGAGTTTGATCGACGAAAAATGTGCTTTGCATTTATGATAACAGGCAGACGAATAGCCATTTCTATCTAGCCGCACTATCTTCCAAAGGGATGTTGAAGATCAATAACGAAAAGGGTGAAGAGAGTAAAGGATCTGATAGTTGAGGATGTGAGAATTTGCTCTAGCCATTGACTAATATATATATATATATATATATATATATATATATATATATATATATACATGTGTGTGTGTGATTAGTAGGTGCAAGCTTTGCAACAATGAGTGTGTGGTGAAGAGGCATTCTTTGAGAGGCATAAGAAATTGAAGGATCACATGGACCTGTCCTCCAACTTTTTGTCAAGGACCTTTTAATAATGGAGCCGCTGAAGGTTGGAAGACATAAAGGGCATACTTTTCTGGGACAAAAACCTACAAGGGCCTTAGCTAAAAATCAGCTCTGAGGAGACCGTACCCAAGGTGTCAACCATTGGCTTTCTTACCACCTAAGGAAGACAAGTTGAGACATACTGTCGATTATTTTTTGGCAAGAATAGGTAACTTGGCTCTTCTAGGATATGCTAGTAGATATTTGTTAAAATTAGTAAGGATTAGTCTTACATTGTTAACGAATAATCCTTTGGCTGAAGCTTAAATGTGAAAAAGGTTTTTTAATTTTTAAGTTAGTTTTTAGGTAGATATAGGCTTTTTGATGGTATTCTAAGTGTTATACCAAATCTATTTATACTAAGAAGGAACGTAGGGGAAGGAAGTTTACTCCATTGTGCAGTTAGCCCACTTGGGGAGAAAAATAAGGATCGGGCTGCAAACATCATTCGCACAATAATGCTAAATTTATCAAGTTTAAGAAAAATTTCTCTACATTTATAAAAGAAATAATTTCTCCATTTGTTTTGACCTTTTTTCTTTCTAGACATGGCTTCCTTCTTCTATTCTTGTTTCTCTCAGTTTTTGTATTATCATACGACAGTTACATAAAAATGACAACCAAAACTAAACTCAAAAGTTTATAAGTGAGGAAACCAGAATTTAAGAAAATTATTATCACAAAATTATTTGGTCCTTACAAGCAAAATTATGTTTTTGGTCCCATTTTTAGTCCAAACTTAACAATCTCCCCTTTGAGTTAAAACTGTGGTATAGATTAAAGCAATGTTTTGCTTTATTGGCCTCAGGTCTTTCATATTAAAATATTTACTTAGTTTTTTCTTTAATCCGTCAATCCTTGAGGCATTCAAAAACTTCGTGCCCTTAGGCAATCTTCCTAGCTAAGAGGTATGATTCTGAGGTAAGAAGTTTATCTATTCTTGCATCGTTTCAATTTACTCCTTTTTGGGTGTCTCACATGCTTTTTTAAAGCCCCTAAATTTTCCCAGTCGATCAACAAGATTTATTCATTAGTAATCTTATGAGAGCCTTTGCATCTCTAATAGATGTTCTGAGTTAAAATTCTGATGTTAGTAGTTAATCTTGTTTCCCTCATTATTGCTTTGCTAGTCATTCTAAATATTGTATTCTGGCGTCAGTATCAAAGGACTATATCTGAGTCACTTAAGTTGCCACTAGAATGAGACAAAATCTTCTCTCTACTCCTAATGTCTTGTATTGTCTAATTCTCAAAAAATACAACGTGTTGGCTTTTGATAAACTTTCTCTTGATTAGATCATTAAATATTTGATCAAACTCATCAAATCACATCCCAAAAGTACAAACAGTTTAAACATCATATGAAATATAGACCTCTCATCTTTGGAAATATGAACAAGCTTTGCGCCGAATGATATATAGATGCTAATAAAAAACACTTTGTTGGTCAAAATTCCATTTGAAACATTGACCTAGATAACAAACAACATGAGATTCAACACATGCACAATTGTGTTCCATGCCTCTCCTAAACCACCAAAATGCTTGGGCAACTTTACTTGATCTAGCATACATCGAGCTAGTTTGATTAAGGTTTTCTTCATTCTTTTTACCATGTCATTCGCCTGGAGTAGCTTTGGTGCCGTCTTATAATATGTGATCCCTTACTTTATGCGGTACTCATCAAATGATCCCAAATACTTGCTTATATTCTTTGCACATAGGCACTGCAATTTTGTCTTAGATTCTCTCTCAACTAAGGCTTGAAATAACATGAACACTTTCACCACTTGATCTTACTCTTTAGGATGTAATTTCAAGTCTTCTTAAAATAATCATTGCTGAATGTCCTAAAGTAAATACTCCCACCAAGAGTTCTCTTGTTTTTATCAAATGATATAAATCTGAGTGCAACAAGTGAATACATTTTAGTGTACACTCTTCATCCCTTGTAAGAGCTTTTCTTGGTCATTACTCTCAACACCTACGTCTCTAAGCAGATATTGCCAACAACTTTGGCAAACCAACCGTTTCCATCTTTACAACACTTAAATTACCAGATGAGTAAAAAGTTGAATTGATCCTATCGAGATGTAAATGGATGGTGGCGTCGCTGTTAATCAGCCAACTCTTCTCATTGTAAGCTTGATTGACCAGATTAACATCACAAGCAAAGAGAAGTCCTTCTTCGCTTGTAGCATCTTGGTCTTCATTTCCACCATCATTATTTTCATAATCATTGTTCTTGTTTCCATCTTTCCAACACCTATGATGTTTCTTAACATGCCCTTTCTCACCACAGTGATAGCACTTAACGTTTACATACCTTGTATGAATAACGTTTTTTACCTGATCCTTATTTTAACTCCAACAACTAGTATCAAATCCTGAGAGGTCAGGCAAGGAAGAACCCAGTTTGACAGGATTGGGCTTCTCACGTCAAGAAGGTGCTTAGAAACGTTGTACAGCAAGTATTGCGAGGTGGCCTTTTGGAACAACAACAAACGTTGTAGTTGCTTTCTTTTAAAATGAGTTTGATACGAGGAGAATGTGCTTAGCATTTATAATACCAAGCAAACAAATAGCCATTGCTGTCTATGTACGCTACTGCAGACAAGGATATATGTTAAGTCCTATATGGCAAAAGCAGAAATTTAAGGAGTAATTTAAAAAGAGATGTATTTTTTTATTTAATGCCTTAGTGTTTTAAATTGAATATAAGCCAATCTCTATACAAACTAACATGATATCATAGTCCAAGTTCTTCTTAGAATCCTTATGGATTTGGATAAATCAAATCTATGTTGAAAGCAACATTACAAAGTAAATGTTTAGACCTACATTACTAAGGAGTCTATTAGGGATCTAAGTTTAATCTTTTGTTCATTTACGATTGTGCAAAGATCCTCATGAGAAATATACCCTTGCGCTTAGAGTCAGGAGGAGTATTAAGTCTCATATAAAAAATATAAAAAGTTAAAAGATTTTATAAAGAAATGAGTTCCTTCACCTATTGTCTTAATATTTAAAGCTGAATATGAGTCATTCTCTATAATTGCATCAAAGCACAAGTTCTTTCTTAGCGTCCCTATGGATTTTAATAAGTTAGATACACATAGAAAGCAACATTGTAATGTGTATATTTAAACCTACATTGTGGTGAGGAGGCATGTCATAGCGTGGATGTCTAGTTCCACATTGCTACTAAGTTAATTGGGAATCTAAGTTCAATTTTTCTCCATTCACTCATGAATAACGATTCTTGTAGGAAATGTTGTCAAATACTTAGGACAAGGGGGCAAGTTTAGTCCCACATGGGAAGAATTGAATTTGAAGGTAATTTATAAAGAGATGAGTTTATTCACTTAATGTTTTAGGGTTTTATGATAGACACAAGTCTTCTATTTAGTTTGAGTGAAGGAATGTATTAAGTCCATGATAAAAATAAAAACTTAAGGTATAGTCTATAAAGAGATGAGTTTCTTCACTTAATATCTTAGAATTTCAAGTTAGATATAAACTTATTTTTATAAAATCTAACAATGTTGAAGATCAAACAACGAAAAGGGTGAAGAAAGTAAAGGATTTGATAGCTAGGGGCTTTGAGGACCGGTTTTGGCCATTGACCGATATGTTTACGTAAATTTATAAGTTGATATGAGTGCTAAAGGCTGAAATTTCGGGTGAGTGGTGCAGGGTCCCTGGGGTGGGTGTTTTTGCCACACATAAGTAATTTAAGTATCACCTGGATCTATCTTTCAACTCATTAAGACTTTGTGGTATACAAGACCTTGTATTTACTATTCAAATTTTGTGCTAAATTTTCTGCGTGAACTGCCTGCAAGGACCCTATTTCAATCAAAAGTGTGGATTATATTTTCTCTAAAATTCTTAAATAGAATTTGTTGCTGGGTCCAGATTACACTCTTATATGATGTCTTTTAGTGAGGTTAGTACCCTGTTTATGGATAAGGATAACGTAGTTGACAAAATCCTCCCGTGTTATGGTAGAGACTATGTCCAGTGTCTTAATGCATGAGGAACGATAATTGTAACGGAAAAAATGGTCGCCTATCTTGGAAGTTCTAGCCATCCATGAGAAAAGTAGGAATAAAAGAAAGAAAAAGATAATCTAGAATGAAATATAAGAATGTAACGCGGTTGATTTTCAGTTAACTTTAATGGCAAACAAGTAGGATATTTTAAGGGAATGAATAGATTAAGATAAGGTGATCATATTTCGCTATATTTATTTGTCTTCAATATGGAGATACTCAATAGGATTATTATTGTAAAGACTTTTACTTCTATTTTTAAGCTCTCCATTGGCATTGCAAAGTAGAAAAAGTAATTAATATTTTTGTTTGCAAATGATTTTTTTATTTGAGCATGGTGATGTTAATTAAGTAGTTTGTCTTCTTAATAATTTGGATGAGTTTATTGGCCTTATAAGATTACATTTTAATCTAAGCAAATGCTAGATACTTTTTACAAGGTTACCAAAGCATGAACAATTGCTTATATTGGATCATTCTCTTTTTCTAGTAGGTTTTTTTTTTCCTATTAGATATTTTGGATGTTCGTCTTGCTAATCTAGGTTGATTGTAAGGCTTTAAAAGACTAAAAAGATAAAGGAGTGGGGAATGAAACATCTAAGTTATGTAGGATGATTATAATTGGCAAAATCAATTGTCATTTTCATATATGCCTTTTAGTTGTAAATGTTTTAAGTACCAAAACCAATAACCTACAAGATTGAGAAAAAAGATAAAGGACTTTTTATGGGCAAATAATATTGAAGAACATAAATGTCACAAAATTGTGCGGCAAGTAAGTTGCTTACTAAGAAGGAAGGAAGGCTAGGATTATTAGATCTTAAATTATTAAACAAGAGTTTGTTGGGCACATGTTTTCAAATGTTATTTATGACCCAATTTTTTCTAGTAGGAGCAAATGGATATATAGTACAAAAAGTAGGAGAATTTTGGTAATACAACTAGATATTAAAGGTAGTGTGACATGAAATTGGAGGGGTTTCTCCAATCTAAAACTTGCTCTAACCTTGGCTATTTCCAGGCTATCTTATTGCTACAAAGAGACATACAATGAGTTACAAT
The DNA here is from genome assembly GCA_028551475.1 of Casuarina equisetifolia. Classification (NCBI taxonomy): domain Eukaryota; kingdom Viridiplantae; phylum Streptophyta; class Magnoliopsida; order Fagales; family Casuarinaceae; genus Casuarina; species Casuarina equisetifolia. Next base: position 17,674,643 of record CM052360.1, read on the forward strand.
AGGTTGTTATGTGGTGGATTTGTATAATCTAATTTAGTTTGGTGAGATCAATACGCATAACTTCATTGACTGGCACGTTTGTTAAGATAAACTTCTTATAGCAAATATTCTTTCTTAGTAGTTTCGTTCCATCAATGTATATTGTGTAACCTATGAGTGTCCCATCTCTATTTTGAATGCACTTGGACAAGTTTGATTTGGTGCAATATCCTTGAATAATTGGCCTTCCATTGCCCCATAAAAGAATAGGATACTAAACTACAGTGGATGATTAAAGCAATAAAAGAAAAAGATTTGACAATTAGACTTTTCAGATTATCATTCTTAACATGCATTTTGTATCTAATGAAACCAAAGGTGATTTCATAACATAGTTGAATGAATGATCCTATTGGAAAAAGTAAGTAAATTATATGTGGAAGAGCATCTTGGTTCAAAATTATAAAATCATTCCATGCTAACATTTTGTTATTGAAAGTTGGAGGCTTCTTGCCATGGTCTTTTTAAAATCAAAGTCAAGTTTGTAGATGTTGCGGTATTGCCCCTAAGCTTATATATTTTAAACATTATGAATAAACCTTATATATTTATACTAAAAAGAATATAACATTTTTGAGGAGATTAACTGCCTTTATAGATAGAAAGAATACTTTTTATTTTATTTACAAATATAAAGAAAAATAAAATGATATATATCTTCTCTCTCTTTGCGAAAGCTCAAAGTAATTCTTGTAGGCAGGAATGCAAAAACCTACGATCTTAGAATAATGAGAACTAAGACTTCTAATTATGAAACTATCCGGAGCTTTGTAGCTTCATTGTGCAGCCCACTTGAAATCTATGGTATCCCGTAGGTAATTTTGATAAGTTGAATACCAATTGGGACATAATTTGAATCGCGGAAAAAATAAATAAAATAATAGGCGCTTGCGTGCTAAAATATTGAGAAAGAGTAAACTGGAATTATAACACAGTTCACAATTGAGATCAGAACCAGGTACTTTTAAAATTATTAGAAAAAAATTAAAAACTTGATCCTTTTGTTCAGCAAAAGATCGACTAATATATGGATACCTCATATCAGTTGCTTATACATGTCAAGCATAGCAATCTCGTCTCTGTCCTGCATTGTGTCTTTTGTACTCTTATTAGTTTTGTATTTGTATGGATAAATACATGATTACTTGGTCAATTTATAACATGTTTTGTATTTGTTCAATAATGATAAACTAACTGTTATAGACTAGTGATATTGATATAACCCCTGTTGTTAGAATGTGGACAATAATCTCACATTGTTAAGGAATATGATGAAAATTTTGTTTGTACCTCTTAACACTTATGTATAGTTTTTGTCAATGTTATTGTTATATTGGAGGATAATATTAATTAATATTACTAAATAAACCATTGTTTGTTGTAATCTATGGACTTGTTTGCCATACTTGTAGTTATTGTTAGAAGGTTCAAAACTCAACCAAAAGTTAATTCAAGAGGTTAAAGAATCATTTTTTCATTTAAGTTTTACTTTAGCAATTTTTTCTTTTAATGTAGGACTTGTCTTATGTAGTTGTACTATCCATCAACCATTTTATATCTCGTACCACACAATTCGAGCCAATTTCGTTCTTGTTAAGAAAATTTGAACAAAAATAGAAGTGAAAATCAAAGTGTAGAAGGTCTCAACTTTTGTTTTATTGTCAGTGACATTATCCATTTCTTGTTGATTTCACGTAGCCCTTTGCAAGGTACGGTGGAAGGTTTTTAACTGTTCTGAAACAGAGGAGGATATACTATGCAAACTATTATCTAGAGGAAAACACAAAAAATCAAAGAGGCTAGAAATTTCACAATTGAAACAAGATCGATCGAAGTTGTTAGGTAGTCTGAGATTTGCATTTTCTGGGAGAGTGGGCCAAACTGATTTTATTTCAGATGGTAAAAGCTACGGTTGGCACTTCTCGTTTATGTTAGTGCCGAGTACTATGCCATAATAGGTACAAGAAAGGAATTGTGATGCCCAAATCCAAATTCTTCCTCAAACTTGTCGAGTCATTATTGAAACAAATGGTGGCTTAGAACTGATAATGGAGTTCTATTGATGCGGTCTGGCACGCCCGAGTGCATTAACGACGGGATTTGGGCTTTTTTTTTGGGATCAAATAGAGCCATTTTCAAGCTATTCTACCGGGGATATAAAGAACGAAATAAAGAAATTTTCATTCACAATAATCTTGTTCTTTACACGATTTCCCGGTTCTCCTTATATCCATTTCCAGCTCGATGTCAGGGGGTCAGTAGTCTCCTCATAGACCCCGCGAGCCTTGGTGCTGCACATTGGTGCACACTAGGGAAAGTTCCCAAGGAGCTTGATAGACTTTTCTTTCTTTAACTAGCTGGTAAAGATAGAATTTTCTTTCCATAACATAGCGGAAAAACATAACAAATTGCATAAAATGAAGCATCAAAGAAGCGTCACAGAATCCATGGAACCGAAATTTAGACTGAAAGTTATCTTATCTTTACATATGGTAACAGAGTATGGAGAAACTACAACGATTTTTGCTCCAAAATATAGTGTTCGTCAAATATCCATCTACATCTGCGGAAAAGAAACGAAGAATGTACATGGTCACAAATTGTCAGTGCTCGTTATCATAGTCCAATGTTGCATCAATCCATGTAAGCGAGAAGTGAGATCAATGAAGTAATCTTCGCTGCAAGGAATAGTAAGACCACCCATGGGATGATTGAATCCGAATTCTTCCTCAGCCTTGCCTAGCAGTTGTTGAAATGAAGGGTGGTTCAGAAAAGATACTGGAACCACGAACCGCTTTTTTTGGCTCTCACCAACGTATATGGCGAGGCTGCCTCTTGGAACATCACCAAATGTTGAAGCTACTTTCTTTGCAAAAGAGTTTGATCGGCGAAGAATATGCTTGGCGTTTGTGAAACCAGGCAAGTGAATCGCCATCGCTATCTAGCTATGTTATAGCCCAGAAAGATGGTGAATATCGCAATCGAAAAGGGAGGAAAAAGCAAAGAATTTGATGATAGAAGCTGTGAGGACTTGCGTTTGGGTTTGGAATGTATATATATAGATGGTTAGCATGTGAAAGTCCCTGAAATGAATGGAGTAGAAGCATCGGGGTGTGGATTGGCGCGACACCTAGCATTTGAAGGGTCACATGGCTTGTCCTCCAACTCGTTGTCAAGAGCTTGGTAGCTATCGAGACTTAACGTTTGCAACACATGTTTTGCGCAAGCTTTTCTTGGTGAACAACCTACAGAGGCCCTGTTGAATCAAGGATATGTGGATTGTCGAAACCCTGAACCACAGGCTGACATCTTACTGGACAAGGACAGGACAGGACAGGCTGAGACATATTTGTCGATCTTTTCTTTGCAGTAGTTTCTTACATGATTTTTCCCTTTGGATAAGTAATTACTTGCTACGGTGCCCTTTTTTCTTGGTAAAGTCACACATACAGAAGGGAAAGAGATAGAAAGAAAGGTTGTCTAGGGTGGAATTTGGTGTCATGCACAAGAAAAGTAACGACAAAGAGAAAGAAACGAAAATTTGGAAGCGTAAGAATTCGATGAGGTAGATGAACTCTATTTGCAGGCGAAAGGATAATATCTTTTCATCTACTGTTATAAAGAAAAATATAAATATCTTTCACCTCTCTACTTTCGGAAACCTCAAAACTATTTTCGCAACTTACAAAAGCCTACCAATAATTTTAGGAGGACATCCGTACCACCCAAAAGTATATGTAATTCCAAAGTAACTTGAAAGCCTCATTGTACAGCCCACTTGTTGGACGAAAGGAAGTTGTCAAATATTGTACGAAACTCTCGTGCGTGCTTCTAATTATATCCCTGGTTCTAAATTTAAGAAATTAGATTATCAGATATGATATTATAAACTTGAATTAGAGATGTATATTGAGAATGAGCATAGTGTCATGTACCTCAAAATTGGAGCTTGTATAAGCTCATATTTTCCCCTAGTTAATTAACTACTTTGGAATGGCAGTTTGATGGGACAAATTTTGATGAGTTGTGATTCTAGAATGCCAAGAAAAATAGAAAGGAGTGGGACAAGTCATATTTCCAGCTTATCTAATTGAAGTATGATAAAAAAGAAGGGATGAAATTAAAGTGCACTCTTTAGGTTAAAACTTGTTAAGTAAGATCAAGATAACCATATATTATAAATCAAAAGTTGCCCCCTCTTGGATTTCTTCCAGTTAACCTTACCCTATTCTTCAACCAAAAAATTATCTTCCATCTCTTTTACACTCTCCTTCATACAATTTCAAATATTATATTCAACAAGATGTCTATCAAGAGCTTGGCATGATAATGCAGGGAACACATTTACAATAATATAGAAGAACACAAATGGTTTTACACTATTTGGCAAAAACAATTCATTTTTTTTATTTTTTTGGTTAAACAAAGGGAGTGTTGGAAATAAGTATCAAACTTGAGATCTCCTAGACAAAGGAGACCTTAGGCTGCTATTTGACAAGCAAAAGCAATCTTACTTAAAAAAAAAAAAATATACTCACTATTTATTTGAACTTTTCATACATTAGGAATCATTAGTGAGGGGATTTCTTATCTTTGTTGTGCCTATTTCTTTGTTTAATGTGTTGACTCAACAAATAAAACAACACATGCAGAATTTTCCAAAATTTCATACTTAAACGAAATTTGCAAATATCCTAATTGAAAAATTATCATTTTATTCTTATTTATAAGCTACACTTAATTGTAACTTCCTTAGTGTGAGGATGTCATCCTTGTAACAATCTAACCTTTTCTTGTCTGGTACACTAGCTGAGAATGGTGGATGGATTCAATTAGTATGATATGAAAATTTGATCTATAGTCGCTTCTTTGTCTTTCACGAGTCAACATTGTGGCAGTTGCGACTAATTGTAAACATAATTTGAGGAAGTTATTGGTTTTGACTTCGTGAAAGCATTTTGAGATCTTCAAATATTGAGAAAAAAGGGATTTCTAGGAAATTTTGATGAAAAATATAACTGAACAAGTCAATCGAGTAGAAGAAACCAAAAAACCAGTGTCCAATTACGTATTAATATTCTCCATGGAAAAACAAATTCCAAACTGTATAAAATAGAAGGGACTAGAAATGTCACACAATCAAAATGATGTTAATTCTCATTGGAAAGTACTGACTTTTACATCTGCTAGGAGAATGTGGCCGAAACTCCAATGATTCTACTGCTAGAATTTTCTTGTGCCAAAAAGAGAAAGAAGATCTACATGAATTTACAGAAAGTGGAGATGCTGATTAATTTTAGTGCCGCGCATCACAACGATTCATGTAAGCGAGAAGTGAGATCAATAAAGTCGCCTTCGCTGCAGGGAATTGTGAAACCACCAATTGGATGATAAAATCCAAATTCTTCCTCAGCCTTGCCTAGCAGTTGCAGAAATGAAGGCTCGTTCAGAAGTGATATTGGAACTATGAATCGCTTCTTTTCGCTCCTTCCAATGTATATTGGGAGGTGGCCTTTCGGAACATCAACAAGAGTTGCAGAAACTTTCTTCACAAATGAGTTTGATCGGCGGAAAATGTTCTTCACATTTAGAATACCGGGCAAACGTATGGCCATCCCGACCTGGCTAAACTATTTCCCAGAGAAATGTCGAAGATCAACAACGAAAAGGGTGAAGAGAGTAAAGGATCTGATAGCTAAGGATGTGAGAACTTGGTTTGGTTATTGATTGACTTGTGTATCGATATATAGGTGATCAGTGGGCGCAAGTCTGCAACAATGTGTGTGGTGTAGTCGCATTCTAGTAGGGTTCTGTGAGAGACAAGCGTTTAAAGGATCACATGAACCTGTCCTCCAACTGATTGTCGAGGACTTCTTAGTGATGAAGCCACTGAAAGTTGGAAGTCAAAAATAAAGGGCATGCTTATCCGGGAGAACAACCAACAAGGGCCCTCCCTGAAATCAAAGATAAGCATACCGGTCCAGCGTCTTAACCACCGGCTCTTTGACGACAGAGGAGGGCAGGTTGAGTCATATATGTCGATGATTTGTTGGAAAGAATTGGTAAGTGGGGGTTCTTCTATCGTTTGCTAATTGATATCTATTCACATCAAGCAGGAACATAATGGCAAGGAGAGCTAATCCATCTGCAGCTAGACCACATGCCTGAGTAAGAAAATTGCCTACACAAGTATGACCAAGCAATATTATACCATTTCTTTAAAGCAAGCCCTTATTTGCATAAATCCTATTTGTTGAGCTCAGTTGGTAGATAAATGATTGGCAACAAGAAACATGCACATAAAATCATAAAAATATGATAATTTATGATCTTGGCAATAATTTTCTACTTCTAAAGAGTCAAAGTTTACTTAGTAAAAATATGAGATTTATAACTTTTCTTGTCTTAGAAAACCTAGGTCTATTAATCTTCATATGCATAATCCTTTTTTTTTTCCTCCAAAAATTCTAATTGTTCGAATCTCAAATAGTTGTGCCATTCTAGTAAACTGGACTCCACAGTGAACATCTTTCGTACAAGAGTGATCTTTGTTAAAAAGTATGTTCTCTCTTTCCTCTATTTCTTTTCCTCATGCTTGGGGAACTCTCCCTTTCTCTCTCTCTTCCGTGTCCCTAACTCATTCCTTGATCTGTTCGTCTTCTGCTGTCTGAAGCAGGAGCTAAAGTTGCTAGCAAAAGACAACATAAAAACCGATAAAAATGACGTGTAAAATTTTTTGTGCATATTCAGTGTTGTATGTGAAGAATAATATATTTTCTTTGAGTTCCCTATTTTTCCATTACTCCTCACTTTTCTCGTTGCTTCCGTCAAAATTGAACAACATTGTTTTGACATATTATCAAACATGGTGATTAGACATCATCGATGCTGATGATGAGGGGCTTTAATAGTGAGTATGTATATAACATTTGAAAATCATGCTGAAATTTTCAAAATTCAATTTTGATTAGTTACTCTTTGCAAAATTGAAACATCAACAGGTTTTATTCACTGTGTGATGGACGGCTAATGACTACGGTGCTCCATGCGCTTCAAAGGAAGTTTTCCTATACTTTTATGTCTTTGTTCACCATGGGACAATAGCTACTCAAATCTCACTCGGCTTCCTCCGACTCCAATTGCTTTGGCACTACTTGCTACATTTCAAGCTCCCACCGCCCCAATTGCTTTTCTGTGCCCTATGGGCTCTTGCCAGGATGGCCCCTAATGGGCCTATAAGAAGTTTGGCCTGCTTAAGTCCCATGTTATTAGGCCATTTGGCCCATGAGTTTCAGACATAAACTTAGTTTGAGCATTGTTCTAATGAGTCAGAGTAGCTTCATGCTTTGTAAGGGATCTGTCCATTGTATTATTAATGCCATTTTCAAAATATTACCCATTTTGTAAAAGAAAAAAAAAAGTCTAGTACATATATCTTGCCCCAATTTTTCCTTTTCTTTCTTAAAACTACGTCCTGCCATTTATTAAGCATCGCCAGTGAATATAGTATTGGGACTTTCTGATGATGTTGAGATCATCTTTATAAATGATCTTTATCAGTTAGTCAACAATATATAGAAGTTCCAATCATATGTTAGCTATTCTTTTCTAGCAAAAGTCACCGTTGTATTGAGAATTTCAGCATTTTTGCTTTTGACTTCGTAGGATTTGAGATCTACAAGTATGAAGAATAAAAAATAATAATCCACTGGAAAATTTGAGAAACGATACAAAGAACAAATCAGAGTTTCGAAGATTTAATCTTTGTGTTTGTTTGTCCATTCTTGCATTTGACATATCAAAGTGTAAGCATGATCGCTCTCTTCAAAAAAACAGAAGATAAGATAATAAATGGTAGAAAAAATCATAAAAATCATTCTATGCATTGCCCAGGTGATTGTGCATGGGAACACGTGGAAAATCAGATAAATTAAAAAGCACCTGGAAGATCATAGAGCTCAAAGAAGAAAAGTTTTGTCTCAAAGGTATCCTCGGGCTTAAATATGGTTAAAAAAAAAAAAGAAGAAAGAAACTCAAATGATTCTACTAGTAGAACATTTTTTGGGTCGAAACTTCTTCTCTGCCTAGAAGAGATAAAAATTATACAGGGTTTCAAAATTGTCAAAGCTTGTTTATAATGCTACAACAACTCATATAAAGTGAGAAGTGAGATCAATGAAGTCATCTTCGCTGCAGGAAATTGTGAGACCACCGATTGGATGATGAAATCCAAATTCTTCCTCAGTCCTGTTCAGCAACTCTTGAAATGAAGGCAGGTTCAAAAGTGATACTGGAGCCACGAATCGCTTCTTTTCGCTCTCTCCAACATATACTGCACGGTGGCCTTTCGGAACATCTACAAAAGTTGCAGCTGCCTTCTTTGGGAGCGGGTTTGATCGACGGAGAATATGCTTAGCATTTACAATACCGGGAAAACGAATAGCCATTGTAATCTATCTGTACTATTTCTCGGAACGATTTTGAGTATCAACAATGAAAAGGGGGAGGAAAGTAAAGGATCTGGTCGCTTAAGATGTGAGAACCTGCTTTGCCTGTTGTCTGATATGTATATGCATTTATATAGGGAAAATCTACAGCAATGAGTGTGTGGTGCAGATACAATCTAGTGGGTTCTTTGGGGAACATAAGCAACGGAGGGATCACATGGACCTGTCCTCCAACGCATCGTCAAGGAGTTTTCATAATGGAGCCGCTGAAAGTTGGAAAAAATATTGGGCATGCTTTTCTGGTAGAACAACCTTCAAGGGCCCAAGCTAAAATCCAAGACAAGCATATCAAACCGAGGCCTCAGCCACTGGCTCCTTTATGAAAGAGGGGGACATGTTGAGACATATATGTCGACTTTTTGTTAGCAAGACTGTGTAACTGGGGCTCTTCTAGGATATGCTAATTGGTATTCAGGGTGCTACATCAAAGATCTACTCAAATCACGAAGGAACTTAAATGGAAGAGGGGCCAGTCCACCTTCATCTGTGACGTTACACATGCCCCAACTTATTGCTTCCAGAATCTGTCTCAAACCGGAAATTTATTTATTTATTTATTTTCTGTTGTTAAACCCCTGTAGTGCTCTGATTTAATCAAAATTACCTCCATGCGATTCCTCTTGCCAAGATGATTCAAATTTTGTCACTTCTAATATGAGTTTCTCCATCTTAAATCATGCACGTCTCCGGGGAGAAGGACCATGAATGATATCACTTGATCTTAACAGGAGAAGCGGACAATATGGCAACGAGAAATTTGCTTGCACAGGATGCGAGAAACTAGCATCTGTTTCCACGTACAAACGCACCTTCCTTTTTCACGACTCATGCACCCCCTACTCCCAAACTACATCCTTACTCTTCGTGCGCCGTTGGATCCCTTTTAGTCTTTGAGCATTACAAAATCTTCTCTGTGCTTTTTGCCCTAGTTTGTCACTGCTCGACTTCTTTAATGATAGTTCTAGTTTTAGAATATAACATGCACGTCCAATGTGTTTCCCGTTGGCAAAGTAATATTAAAGACTGCCCCTAACATGAACCCATCCCAACCTTGATCCCTATCCTGTTGAAGACACAGATATCACCCTCATATGTAGGGTCTGCCGACTCTTGACTCATCAGTTCTGTATTAATTATCCACACAAAACCGAAACTGTTGTAAATGATCATTCCCTCACTCCCACTTATTCTACCTATTCCGTCCTTCGAGTCAAGCGGCAGACTAGGATATTCTGTTAAATCTGTCGAGAAGATACACACAAGTAGATCCCCTGATTGTTGTACCCTAATTCCAAGAATTTTATTTACTGGAGATAGCGAATGGTGCAGGAGATGAACGAGTTTACCCTCAAAACATCAACATTGTAATCATTCAAATGACTTAATCCTCAACCATGAAGAGTCCATGTATCACAGGCATTGTGAGGTGTGTATATTGTTAGACATATTGTTATTCATTAATCATTTCAATGATGATAAAAAGAAAGAAAGCATTTGAAAATGATTTTTCTTAATAGAAAAATGTGGCAAGAAGAAACTTAATATAAAACATTAGTTGATATAATATTTGCATAAAACATTGTATTAATGCCATATATTAACATTTAAGTTTTAACTTTTTATTCCCTCATTTGATGGACTGATTGTTGGGATAATTATTTATTAGACTAATTGATTGTTGGACTAAATTATTGGTCAGGCTTTATAAGTATTGGACCTTTGGGTTTTGAAGCGCAAGCCCAAAACCTTAAGTGAGACGCACCAGTTTCACTTGAGGGAGACAACTGCTTGATTTGTTTCCGTTCTCCCGTTCATTCGTAGTGCATTGTCACACTAAATAGCTTCTTCTCCTTTGCTTTTGAATTTGAATGTGACATTGGCTATTTATTGTAAACCTTTATGTCTAGCATTGTGATTATTTCACTATCCATTTTGAGTGCTAGAAAAAATTATATATTGTTGAACTTTAGTGCTCCTGAATTGTATAATTTATTTGGCACTAAGTTTTGTTTGATACATATATATTCTATAAGCTTATCATAAACTTATTGAGAATATATATGCATTGATTGTTGTTGCATACACACATTCAGTTCTTGCTAAATAACATCATAAAGCCATGTGGCTTGCGAGTAATATCACTTCAAGTTTGTTGCTATCTTGTTTAATATTTACTAACATAAAACGAAATAAGCGCTAGTATGTCATTGTGTTGGAGTCGTATATATCATTATACACTTTTCTTTTGTACCATTGTACGTTTATGAAATCCTTATCCATATTATATTCAACATACTTGGTTTATTATTAGTGTGGCTAGAAAACCATTGAGGCATCATTCTTTATTATATGAGAATCAACAATGCAATATGTGAGAAGAACTGTACATGTTTTTCATGGCAAACAGGACTTAATCACATAACCATATTATTTAATTTCCTCATAGTACATTTCCAATTTTGAGATAACATAAAAATAAATTTTAGAATGTTTAAAACCTTGTTTTTTTTTTTTTTGCTTTCTATGGGTAGAACATTAGGGCATTTGCTATGTTGTTAATTCATATATGTAAGGAAGACCTAAATTCACCTTAAAAACCAACTCAAAGGGTGGGGAAAACAACCACAGTTAACTTAGGCATGCAACTCTACATGTTAGCAATATGAGATTAGACATTCATACCACAATGCACCCCACCACTATAGTGCGAGTTGCACATCCATAATGCAATGTTACTTTTTAGGTGAATCTAATTTATCCAAATCCATAGCCCTTGATTTCCTTTTCTATAAGATGTGGACTAATGTTGTAGACTTAGAATACATGGCAAGACAAGCATTGATGGCTCTTCAATTATCCACATAGTTGACCACCTTTTAAATGAATCTAACTTATCCAAGTCCATAGAATTGCTAAGTGAGACGTAGGCTATGATGCCATGTAATACCCATATTCACCTTGGGGATTTCAAAAGGCTAACATGTTCTTCTTGAATTGTCTATATCTTCAACAAAGAAAATAATGCTTAATGACTTAATCACATAATAGTAATATTTAATTCCATTAAAGTACACATTTCAAATTTTGATGGCGTAACAGAAATTTTAGAATGTTTAAAATTTTGTTATTTTCTTTTTGTGTTTAGAGCATTAGGGCACTAATTTGTTGTGTTGTTAATTTATATATGTAAAGAAGGCCTTAATTCACCTTAAAAACCAACTCAAGAAGTGGGGGAAACAACAACATTTAACTTGGCATGCAACTCCACACATTAGCAATATAAGATTGGACATCTATATCATAACGCACATTCTTATTACAATGTGGGTTTTGATAGTCACTTTTTTGTATACTACAACACACACCCTCTTTACAATGTTGGTTTCAATAGTCCCTTTCTCCATGAATCTAGTTTATCCAAATTAATAGCCTTTGAAATCTTCATCATATTTTCTTTCTCTAAAAGATTTTTATTAAAGAAATGGAGATAGCTTTTCCTCCATTCTCACTAACAGTTGGTTGACTATAGAAGGTTGGTAGGATTTAATTTTGTGGTTGTTGAATTATTGATTTGAAGGGACATCCTAAGCATTGTAGAAATAAGATAAGATGCAAAAGCAAAAGGTGTAACACAAGTGACTTTTGAAACCACTTGTTTATGTAGGTCCTTGGTATCTTAAGACAACTTCCTTTTTAATAAAATATAGACTAATTTTGTGGACTAGGAAGATGTGGTAAGATAAGTGTTGATGGCTCTTCAATTATCTAAATGTAAGTTTGAACATCCACAAAGTAGTACCACTCTCTAAATGAGTTTAGCTTATCCAAATCCATGGAACCACTAAGTGAGATGTAGGCACTAATGCCATGTAATAATTCCCAAATTCACCTACATAATATTGTGAGACTGAACATAACCGTAACAATATAAATTACCTAAATTATTTGAAATACTAGCAAGTTCTTTTTATAATTGCCTATTTCCTCAACAAAGAAAATACAACTCAATTTGATTGCTTTTTGAGGCAAACTAGACTTGATCACATGATAATAATACTAAATTCCATTAGATTATACATTTCAAGTTTTGAGATTACATAAAGGAAGTTTTGGAATCTTTAAAACTTAGTTATTTTCCTTTTGTGTTTAAAACATTAGGACACTAATTAACCCTATTGAAAATTAGTGTTAAGCATAGTAATCTCATCTCTATCTTCCATTGAGTATTTTGTACTCTTTATTCGTTATATTTTTTATGGATAAATACATGATTACTTAGTCAATTTATAACATGTTTTTTATTTGTTCAATAATGATAAACTAATTGTTATTGACTAATGATATATCAATAACTCCTATTGTTAGAATGTGGACAATAATCTCACATTGCTAAGGAATAATGAAGAAAATTTCAATTAAATGAAAATTTTGTTTGTGCCTCTTAACACTTATGCATAGTTTTTGTCAATGTTACTGTTATATTGACGGATAATATTAATTAATATTACTAGATAAGCCATTGTTCTTTGTAATTTATGGACTTGTTTGTCATAGTTGTTGTTATTGTTAGAAGGTCTAAAACTTAACCCAAAAGCTAGTTCAAGAGGTTAGAGAATCATCTATTTATTTATTTAAGTTTTACTTAAGCAATTTTTTCTTTTAATGTAAGACTTGTCTTGTGTAGTTGTACTATCCATCAACCATTTTTTACCTTTTACCACACAATTCGAGGAAATTTTCGTTCTTGTTGAACAAAAATAGGAGTGAAAAATCAAAGTGTAGGAGGTCTCAACTTTTCTTTTATTGTCAGCAACGTTATACATTTCTTGCTGATTTCACGTAGTTCTTTGCAAAGTACTGTCGAAGGTTTTTAACTGTTCAGAAACAGAGGAGGATATACAATGCAAATTATTATCTAGAGGAAAACACAAAAAATCAAAGAGGCTAGAGATTTCACAATTGAAACAAGATCGATTGAAGTTGGTAGGTAGTCTGAGATTTGCATTTTCTGGGAGAGTGAGCCAAACTGATTTTATTTCAGATGGTAAAAGCTATGGTTGGCACTTCTCGTTTATGTTAGTGTCGCGTACTATGCAATAATGTGTACAAGAAAGGAATTGTGATGTGCAAACCCAAATTCTTCCGCAAACTTTTGGAGTCGTTATTGAAACAAATGGTGGCTTAGAACTGATAATGGGACTGCGAACCGATTTCTCTCCAACACATTGACGCGGTCTGGCACGCCCGAGTGTATTAACGAAGGGATTTGGGCATTTGTTTTGAATCAAATAGAGCCATTTTCAGGCTATTCTACCGGGGAATATAAAGAACGAAATAAAGAAATTTTTATTGATAATAATCTTGTTCTTTACACGATTTCCCGGTTCTCTTTATAGCCATTTCCAGCCCGATGTAAGTAGGTCAGTAGTCTCCTCCTAGACCCCGCGAGCCTTGGTGCTGCACATCTGTGCACACCAGGGAAAGTTCCCAAGGAGAATTTTCTTTCTTTAACAGCCTTGTAAAGGTAGAATTTTCTTTCTATAACATAGTGGAAAAACATACCAAATTGCATAAAATGAAGCATCAAAGAAGAATTACAGAATCCACAGAAGCAAAATTTTGACTGAAAGTAATCTTATCTTTACGTGTGGTAACAGAGTATGGAGAAACTACAACGATTCTTGCTCTAAAATATAGTGTTGGTCAAATATCCGTCTACATCTGCGGAAAAGAAACGAAGAATGTACATGGTCACAAATTGTCAGTGCTCGTTATCATAGTCCAATGTTACATCAATCCATGTAAGCGAGAAGTGAGATCAATGAAGTAATCTTCGCTGCAAGGAATAGTAAGACCACCCATGGGATGATCGAATCCGAATTCTTCCTCAGCCTTGCCTAGCAGTTGTTGAAATGAAGGGTGGTTCAGAAAAGATACTGGAACCACGAACCGCTTTTTTTGGCTCTCTCCAACGTATATGGCGAGGCTGCCTCTTGGAACATCACCAAATGTTGAAGCTACTTTCTTTGCAAAAGAGTTTGATCGGCGAAGAATATGCTTGGCGTTTGTGAAACTAGGCAAGTGAATCGCCATCGCTATCTAGCTATGTTATAGCCCAGAAAGATGGAGAATATCGCAACCGAAAAGGGAGGAAAAAGCAAAGTATTTGATGACAGAAGCTGTGCGGACTTGGGTTTGGGTTTGGAATGTATAAATATAGATGGTAGCGTGTGAAAGTCCCTGAAATGAATGGAGTAGAAGCATCGGGGTGGGGATTGGTGCGAGACATAGCATTTGAAGAGTCACATGGCTTGTCCTCTAACTCATTGTCAAGAGCTTGGTAGCGATCGGGACTTAATGTTTGCTGTACAAATTTTGCACAAGCTTTTCTTCGTGAACAACCTACAAGGGCCCCTGTTGAATCAAGGATGTGTGGATTGTAGAAACCCTGAACCACACAGGCTGACCTCTTAATGGACTGGACTGGACAGGACAGGACAGGCTGAGACATAATTGTTGATTTTTTCTTCGCAGGAATTTGCAACTGGGTCCGGAGTAGTTTCTTGCATGATTTTCCCTTTGGATAAGTAATTACTTGCTACGGTGCCGTTTTTTCTTGGTTAACTCACAAATACAGTAGGGAAAGAGATAGAAAGAAAGGTTGTCTAAGGTGGAATTTGGTGTCATGCACAAGAAAAGTGACAAAAAAAGAAAGAAAAGAAAATTTGGAAACTTAAGAATTCGATGAGGTAGGATGAACTGTATTGCAGGCGAAAGGATAGTATCTTTTCATCTACTGTTATAAAGAAAAATATAAATATCTTTCGCCTTACTACTTTTGGAAACCCCAAAACTATTTTCGCAAATTACAAAAGTCTTCCAATAATGTTAGGAAGACATCCATACCACCCAATAGTATATGTAATTCCAAAGTAACTTGAAAGCCTCATTGTGCAGCCCACTTGTTGGACGAAGGAAGTTGTCAAATATTGTACGAAACTCTTGTGCGTGCTTCTAATTATATCCTTGGTTCTAAATTTAAGAAATTTGATTATGTTACGTGCTTGTGAAATAGAACACATAATAGGTCCGACTACTGGAAAGTCGTCTCAAGTTAGCTTGTTTTTACCTTTACGTGGGTGACCTATGGTTGCTATGTAAAATCAAAATAAGAATTTTAAGAGAATATTTCTATTAAATCCTAAAGAAACTTACAAAACTAAAAAGCAAATATAATTTCTTTTTTGCATTCTTTGATTATCCTTGCCTCTATATATATCCGTACCCTTCCCATCTTCTAAAGAAAGGTTCTCCCATTACATAATTAAATTTGAAAAATTAGGAAACTATTAAATACGACAATTTATTCAAATTACCTCTAAATAAAGAAATCCTAACCACCCTTGAATAATGGTCCTAAATTAGGGAAATTAACTTCAGAAGATATCCTAGGCTCATTGTATTCAAATTCGAATTCAAATTGTTACTGAGATGCCCTTAAATCTTTTTGTTTCCTTGCCATTCACGTCCCTTCCTTACAATGCCCGCCCCTTCAAGAGATCCTTTTCTGCTAGCTTGCTTGATTGTCTATGTGGCTCCCACATTCCGTATTAGATTATCAGATATGATATTCAAACATGAATGAGTTGTGAGTCTAGAATGCCAAGAAAAATAAAAAGAAGTGCGACAAGTCATATCCCCAGCTTATCAAATTGAAATGTGATTGAAAAGAAGGGATGAAATTGAAGTGCACTCTTTAGGCCAAAACCAGTTGAGTAAGAACAAGATAACCATCTATTATAAATCAAAAGTTGTCCCCTGTGGTATTTCTTCCAAGTAACTTGACCTTATTCTTCAACCAAAAAATTGTCTTCCATCTCTTTTGCACTCTCCTTCATACAATTTTAAATATAGGTTATATTCACCAAGTGATGTCTGTCAAGAGCTTGGCATAGATAATGCAAGGAACACATCTACGATAGAATAGAAGAATACTAATGGTTTTACACTATTTGGCAAAACAATTTTTTTTTTTTAAGTGAAGGGAGTGTAGGAAATGAGTATCAAACTTGAGAACTCCTAGACAAAAGAGGCCTTAGGCTGCTATTAACTCTTTTACCAACAAATTGACAAGCAAAAGCAACTCTTACTTAAAAAAGAAAAGAAAAGAAAAGCTACTCACTATTTTTTTGAACTTCATCCATTTGGAATCATTAGTAAGGGGATTTCTTATCATTGTTGTACCTCTATCTTTGGTTACTATGTTGACTCAACAAATAATACAACACATACAGAATTTTCCAAAATTTCATACTTAAACGAAACTTGCAAAAAATCAAAATTGGAAAATTATTATTTTACTCTTATTTGTAAATTACGCTTGATTGTAGCTTCCTAAGCGTGACAATATCATCCCTATAACAATCTAAACCTTTCATGTTTGGTACACTAGCTGAGACTGTTGAATGGATTGACTTAGCATGAGATGAAAATTTGATCTATGGTTGTTTATTTGTCTTTTATGAGTCATCATTGTGATAGCCGCGATTGATTGTAAACCTAATTAAAGGAAGTTGTTGGTTTTGACTTCGTAAGAGCATTTTGATACCTTCAAATATTGAGAAAAAAAAAGATTTCTGGGAAATTTTGATGAAAAATATAAGTGGACAAGTCGATCTGAGTAGAAGAAACCATAAAAATCAATGTCTAATTACGTATTACTATTTTCCATAGAAAAAAATAACAAATTAAATAAAATAGAAGGGACTAGAAATGTCACACAATCAAAATGAGGTCAATTTTCATTGGAAAGTACTCAGTTTTACATCTGCTAGGAGAATGTGACCGAAACTCCAATGATTCTACTGCTAGAATTTTCTTGTGCCAAAAAGAGAAAGAAGATCTACATGAATTGACAAAAAGTGGAGATGCTGATTAATTTTAGTGCCGCGCATTAGAACAATTCATGTAAGCGAGAAGTGAGATCAATAAGGTCGCCTTCGCTGCAGGGAATTGTGAGACCACCAATAGGATGATGAAATCCAAATTCTTCCTCAGCCTTGCCTAGCAATTGCAGAAATGAAGGTTCGTTCAGAAGTGATATTGGAACTATGAATCGCTTCTTTTTGCTCCTTCCAACGTATATTGGGAGGTGGCCTTTCGGAACATCAACAAGAGTTGCAGAAACATTCTTTGCAAATGCGTTTGTTCGGCGGAAAATGTGCTTCACATTTAGGACACCGGGCAAACGTATGGCCATCCCGATCTAGCTACACTATTTCCCAGCGAGATATCGAAGATCAACAACGAAAAGGTTGAAGAGAGTAAAGGATCTGATAGCTAGGATGTGAGAGCTTGGTTTGGTTATTGATTGACTTGTGTATGGATATATAGGTGATCAGTGTGCGCAAGTCTGCAACAATGAGTGTGTGGTCGCATTCTAGTGGGGTTCTGTAAGAGACAAGCGTTTGAAGGATCACATGAACCTGTCCTCTAACTTATTGTCAAGGACTTCTTAGCAATGAAGCCACTAAAAGTTGGAAGACAAAAATAAAGGGCATGCTTATCGGGGAGAACAACCAATAAGGGCCCTCGCTGAAATCAATGATAAGCATACCGGTCCAGCGTCTTAACTACTGGCTCTTTGACGACAGAGGAGGGCAGGTTGAGTCATATATGTCGATGATTTGTTGGAAAGAATTGGGAAGTGGGGGTTCTTCTATCGTTTGCTAATTGATATCTGTGTGTTATATGGGAGATCTATTCACATCAAGCCAGAACATAATGGGAAGGAGAGCTACTCCATTTGCAGAAAGCTCACATGCCTGACTAAGAAAATTGCCTACGCAAGTGTGACTAAGCAAAGCCCTTATTTGCATAAATCATATTTGTTGAGCTCGGGTGGGGAGATAAATGATTGGCAACAAGAAACATGCACATAAAAGCATAAAAATATGACAATTTATGATTTTGACAGTAATTTTCTACTTCTAAAGAGTCATAATTTACTTTGATAGTAAAAATATGGGATTTATAGCTTTTCTTGTCTTACAAAACCTAGGTCTATTAAGCTTTGTATGCATAATTCCTTTTTCTTTTTTTTTTTTCCCAAAAATTCTAATTGTTTGAATCATAAACTGTTTTGCCATTCCTAGTAAATTGGACTCCATAGTGAGCATCTTTTGTACACATATGATCTTGGATCAAAATTATGTTCTCTCTTTCCTTTATTTCTTTTCCCTCATTTCTAGGGGAACTCTCTCTCTCTCTCTCTCTCTTTTATTTATTTTTTTATTTTTTACTTTTTATTTTTTTTTATGCACACACTCAGAGAAAGGGGAGGAGACTCGAACCCATGACTAGTGGAACTATCAATTAGGGTTTGACTTAGAGAACACCACTATGACCCTCTCTTCCTTGTCCTTGCCTCATTCCTTGAGTTGTTCACCTTATGCTATCTAAACCAAGGGCTAAAGCTACTAGCAAAAGAAAACATAAAAACTGATAAAAATGATGTGTGAAGTTAAGTAAAATTGTTTGTGTATTCAATGTTGTATGTGAAGAATAACATATTTTCTTTGAGTTCCCTATTTTTCCATTACTCCTTACTTTTCTTGTTGCTTCCGTCAAAATTGAACAACATTGTTTTGACATATTATCAAACATGGTGATTAGACATCGTCGATGCTGATAAGGGGCTTTAATAGTGAGTGTGTATATAACATTTGAAAATCATGCTGAAATTTTCAAAATTAAAGTTTGATGAGTTACTCTTTGCAAAATTGGAACAACAACAAGTTTTACTCACTGTGTGATGGACAGACTATTAATTTGTGAAAAAGAAAGAAATTCAAGATATCTTTATTATCATTGTGCAAAATGTAACTTTGGTACACATTCATTGCATTATTACAAAGAATCCATGCACTAGAAGATCTTTTATGGATAAATCTTAACACTAACATCCTTTCAAATTTGTGGAAACAGTTGAAAACTCTCCTAAATGCTTTGTCTGTCAATCTTTTGCCATTGATGAGCATCTTCCAACTGGAGAGCTTGAAAACAGAGCCTTTGAATGTGCTTAATGCAAACTTATTGTCCATTACAATTGTTGTATTCCTTATAGTCTTACAGCTATATAAATTTGCTTAGCATGTTTTCATGTGTTTAGTGGAGATCGACAAAAAAATTTGTTATCTATCATTCTAAGTACAATATGTTGATTAGGATTTAACTCTTTAGATAATATTCAGTATTTGCATTTGTTCTTATGTCATTCTTTTAATGGTATTAGAAAAGCTCCATTTCACCACTTCTCAACATAACTAGTTCATGTAATTGGATATTGTTTTAGCTTCACAAATGGAGATAACTTGTGCTTTATTCTCAAGCAATATAAACTTCATGGACATGACTACTTATGGTCTCCAAAATCAGATTATAATAAATAATTAACAAATACAAATTTAACTTATCAAATAATTAATAAATAAGTGCAAAAAAGGAATGCTCAAGCTACATGATAGTTGTTTATTTTAACTAGAAATAATTGATGATCTCATAAACATTTTTTGGAACTTATTGGTAGACTTACTTATAATATTTCTTTTCTTGTTAATTTATTCTTATAGTCTATAATGACATGCTCAACAGTCATATATGCATGTGTAATTTTAGCTATTCATTTCTTTTTTATATTAAGAAATATGTTTTCTACCATTAGGATTTATTTTTCCACCTTTCTTGGACAAACATGACATCAAAATTTTTTTTCCAAGTGCATTAAGTAAAATGAGTCAAACAACTTGGAGAATGCACATGTAAAATATAGTTTCTACTATTGAATGGTGGCCCAACAATCTTTCAATAAGTTTTAGAATGAAGAAACAAATCAACCATTGCCTATTCTTTACAAGAAATTTCACTAAAGTTTGTCATTGACCATGCATTCAATTACTACAACTAAACTAAACTAAATATGTATACCTAGGACAATTGAAATGCTACAAAGACAATGAAAACAAAGTAATCTATAAACTGCTATGCAAAGATTTTTGCACGTTGACGCTGCATTTTTGTTACAACATTGACCTAAAAAGAAAAAAAAAACTAAAAATCAGTCGGACTTGACTTCATGGGCTTGTTCCCCACTTCAACCATCAACCAGAACATTACATCTTAACCAACTCATTAGACAGAACAACAAAGCACTTAGTGAAGAAAACAAAAAACAGGTTTCCATGGGCCAATTTTAAGATACGAAATCTTATTTATATTTTTACTTTCTTTGAGTTTTTCTAACCTTTTGCCAAAGAAACAAACTCAAACTCTAGTTTATAAGTTAATATTTCCTTGATGATGATCCTTCCAGTTCATTTTATTTCAATAGGAATAAAAGACTTTTAACACATCAATAAACCAATTGTTTCCTTAGTATAAAGAATTCTATTTACAAGCTTTTAAAAATAAAATAAAATAATATTGAAGAGTAAAAAGGTATAAAAGTACCTAAAGAAATGCTTTTACCCTCACCTCCCGAGACCGACAGTTAGATAGACCACTTCTCTGCCCCAAACGTTAGACTATTTTGAAAATCGCAAAGCCCCAAACATTCAGATGCTTATAATGGGTACTAATTTCTAGTTTTGTTAATTTATATATGTAAGGAATTGCTAATGTCACCTCAAAAACTGATTCAAGAAGCAGGGGAAACAATACCACTTAGTTTGTATTTGGCATACAACTTTACCTATTAGTAATATAACATTGGACATTATCTGAGTAAATGCGCTTGATAAGGATGCTATGTTGATTTTGAATCATGGATACAAAAGATTGAATTATAGCAAAAATTTGATCTTTAAAACGCAAAAGGGAGGTTCAAGTCGCTCGTGAAAAATCATCAACAATGGTTAAAAAATATCGTAACTTGTTATGGTTAGGTTGCCCATGGGGTCTCCACAAATCCATATGAACCAATTCAAAAATAGTGGTGCTAAAATTTTGACGTTGGGGAAAAACAAGTCTAGCCTACTTTGCCAACAGACAAATGGGACAAGAAAAAAAATTAGGACATTCTATGCATTTCCCATGCATAAAATAGCATTTTTGGGAACTTGTCCCAAATGCCTATGCCATAAATTATAATCGGAAATAGCATTGTCATTACATAGTTGTTTGCATTCACAAAAGACAAAAAAGAATGGACATTGTTCAAAAAATTTGTAATACAATGAGGTAATTCTAATAAATTAGATTGCAAAAAATAAAGCCCTCGGATTCTTTACCCAGTTTGATCACTTGCCCAGTTATACGGTCTTGAAAGAAATATAAATCATTGAAAAAAAAAAAAAGCAAGACAATTATTGTTTAAGGTGATTTTTTTGATTGAAAGCAAATTGAATTTCAAACAAAGAATGTAAAGAACACAATTTAAGTGCAACAATTTTGTGGGTCATGCATGTCCTATAAGAGTGGCATAGACATGGGTACTATTAGTTAATTTAATTGGCAAAGATTGAGGCAAACATGGATAATAAGAATATAATGAATTTAAATTACACGTAACATGATCACTAGTACCTGAATCAATAATCCATGGACATGTAAGGTTTGAAGAATGCATCGTACCTTCATAATTTCCCATGGATTGAAAGGCTAAATTTTGTTGCAATTGGTTCAAGCCAAAAGAGGGAAATGGTAGGGTTACAAGGTGCATAATTCCTACAAAGGAGGGGCCTCCATTCTGACTTGAGGAGCCCATGGGTTGCTATGACTCCAGCCTGTGAGAAGTCGGCCCACCTGGGCCTTATCCTTACTCAACATGCGGGTGGCCTGCTACTAAAATCGAGACAGGCCAGTGTAGTCCTGCCAGGTTAATAAAGGGACCCGGTAGCCTAGGGCCAGTTGGCAGGTAGGTGGGCCCAATCTGCTGATACCCATACATGGGCCCCAACTGGTGGTGCCCACCGAAGCCTGTAGTAACAGGCTGCCTGAAAAAAGATTATTGCCTTAGCCTTTATTGCCCAATTACAGTTTAGCTTGCCAAGGAAGTATCGGACCCAATAATGCTCCTGGCCTGAAGAACTTGCCCACCAAAATTTCATTTTCCTCTTTCTCTTAGTGTCCAACTAGTGGGATATCTAACCAGTTGGTAGCACTACTCCTTGGAATTCCTAGACTTGTGACAGTGGGAGCATATGGTTCGCCCCTTAGAATCAACTCTCCCTTTTGTGACGGAAGTTCCCGAAGTCGCTAGAGATTAAATGGCTAGCATCGTGCCTTGCTTTACCAACCCAGTTTTTTCCTTCCTAGCTTGGTGTTTGTCTTCTTGAGCAAGGTTGAAGGCAACATCTATAGTGGGGATGGGATCCTTGGAAAGGATATTGGTTTGAAAATTTCAGAATTTATCCGATAAACCCAACAGGAAATCAACTGTTTTGTGGTTTTCCACCTTGGCATCGGCTCTCTCATTAACTTGGCATAAGCAGTTTCCACAATGACATCTAATTGGAAGATCTAGGATTTCAATTTCTAACCATAGATTACTTAGCTTCATATAATATTCAGAGACCACAAGAAATGCATCTTATTTTCAAATTGTTGCTAGTGAAGATGTATATTTAGGTATCAATGAGTGTCCCAAAATGAGTTTTGAAGGTTTTCCAAATGATTTTCAAATCCTTTTTTCTAACAACAAATAACATTAGTTCATGTGAAACTGATTTTTGGAATCAACTCTGAACAGCATAATAACAAAGGTCTCATGCTTGCTATTTTTTAAGATCCGTTTTTGGTTTAGGGAAGAAGCGGTCTACAAATCCCTATTTGTTTTTGGCCAACAGTTGGTTTTCCATTTGATTGCTCCAAAGTTTGTAGTTAGTTTCATCTTTTAAGACCT
The DNA here is from genome assembly GCA_028551475.1 of Casuarina equisetifolia. NCBI lineage: Eukaryota > Viridiplantae > Streptophyta > Magnoliopsida > Fagales > Casuarinaceae > Casuarina > Casuarina equisetifolia. The sequence goes on from CM052360.1 coordinate 17,698,088, forward strand.
CACTTATAAGGGCAGTTCCAAGTATGTTGGTGGATGAGAGGAAACATGGGTCACGGTATGGGTTAATGGGGTTCGGAGTGGAAGAGGTAACGGGAGGAACTTGTGTCTGTCGAGGGGTTTCAGTCATGGTGAGGATTGATGAGGCAATGTTTTGTAGCTAAGGGTAAAAAATGGAATAGAAATATTTAAAACGATGGGGTGTCAGGAGGTGGTCTTTTATGAAACAGAAAAGATTTACTTATGCGGTTAAAAAACATGGGTTCAAATTATCTTTTGACACATGTGAGTAAAAAACCAAAAAACACCTCTAAGAATGTGATGAGCAAAAAGTCTCAAACAGAAGTGAGGAATGAAAATACCTTGGAAAACAGCTTGTTTGTGCCAGGAAAGTGATGAAGATAGCTACCATCTAACCTTTTTGAATACCATATTGAAGTGAACAATGAAGATGATGAATAGAAGAGTGAAAATTGTGGGAAAGTGCCCTTAGGCTTGTATTCACAGCAATTGTTCTTGCATAAAAAGCTATACACTTGTTGTATATGTAAAACCAAGAAAAGACTATTGGGCCCGTTAGTTAACTAGCGGGCCGAGCTAAAAGCAAGGATGGGCCCATAACACATTACATATTTCAACAAATGTATAGGAAGAATGAGCATGTATCTCAAATTTGAAGCTTGTACAAGCTCATATTTTTCACTAATTAATTAACTACTTTGGAATGGTTGTCATATAAGACAAATTTTGATGCGTTGTGAGTCTAGAATGCCAAGAAAAATAAAAAGTAGGACAAGTTATATCCCCGACTTATCAAATTGAAGTGTGATAAAAAAGAAGGGATGAAATTAAAGTGCAATCTTTACGCTAAAACCGGTTGAGTAAGCCCAAGATAACCACCAATTATAAATCAAAAGTTACCTTTTCTAGAATTTCTTCAAGGTAACCTGACCCTATTCTTCAACCAAAAAATTGTCTTCCATCTCTTTTGTACTCTCCTTCATACAATTTCAAATGTACGTTATATTCATAAGAGATGTCTATGAAAAACTTGGCATAGATAATGCAAGAAACACATGTATAATAATATAGAAGAACGCTAATGGTTTTACACTATTTGGCAAAAATAATTTGTTTTTTTTTTCCTTCTTTGGTTAAGCAAATGGATTGTAGGAAATGAGTATCAAACTTAAGATCTCCTAAACAAAGGAGGCCTTAGGCTTTTAAACTCTACTACTAACAAATTAATGAGCAAAAGCAATTTTTACTTCTTAAAAAAAATACTCACTATTTATTTGAAATTTTCGTACATTAAGAATCATTAGTAAGATGATTTCTTACCTTTGTTTTGCCTTTTTCTTTGGTTACTATGTTGACTCAACAAGTAACACTACACATTTAAAATGTTCCAAAATTTCATACTTAAACGAAATTTGCAAAAAATCTAAATTGAAAAATTATCATTTTACTCTTATTTGTAAACTATGCTTAATTGTAACTTCCTAAGTGCGAGGATATCATCCCTACAACAATCCAACCTTTCCGTGTTTGGTACACTAGCTGAGAATGGTGGACGGATTCAATTAGTATGAGATGAAAATTTGATCTATGGTTGTTTCTTTGTCTTTCACAAGTCACCATTGTGACAGCCTCAACTGATTGTAAACATAATTTGAGGAAGTTGTTGGTTTTGACTTCGTAAAAGCATTTTGAGATCTTCAAATATTGAGAAAAAAAAAAAGGAATTCTAGGAAATTTTGATGAAAAATATAAGTGAACGAGTCAATCTGAGTAGAAGAAACCAAATCAATGTCCAATTACGTATTACTATTCTCCATAGAAAAATAAATATGAAATAAAATAAAATAAAAGGGACTAGAAATGTCACACAATCAATGAGGTCAATTTTCATTGGAAAGTACTAACTTTTACATCTGCTAGGAGAATGTGACCGAAACTCCAATGATTCTACTGCTAGAATTTTCTTGTGCCAAAAAGAGAAAGAAGATCTACATGAATTTACAAAAAGTGGAGATGTTGATTAATTTTAGTGCCGCGCATCACAATGATTCATGTAAGCGAGAAGTGAGATCAACAAAGTTGCCTTCGCTGTAGGGAATTGTGAGACCACCAATTGGATGATGAAATCCAAATTCTTCCTCAGCCTTGCCTAGAGTTGCAGAAATGAAGGCTCGTTCAGAAGTGATATTGGAACTATGAATCGTTTATTTTCGCTCCCTCCAACGTACATTGGGAGGTGGCCTTTTGGAACACCAACAAGAGTTGCAGAAACTTCTTTGCAAATGAGTTTAACCAGTGAAAAATGTGCTTCACATTTAGGATACCAGGCAAACGTATGGCCATTCTGATCTAGCTAAACTATTTCCCAAAGAGATGTCAAAGATTAATAACGAAAAGGGTGAAGAGAGTAAAGGATCTGATAGCTAAGTACGTGAGAACTTGGTTTGGTTATTGATTGACTTGTGTATGCATATATAGGTGATTAGTGGGCATAAGTCTGCAACAATGAGTGTGTGGGGTAGTGGTAATCTAGTGGGGTTAGGTGAAAGATAAGCATTTGAAGGATCAAATGAACCTGTCCTCCAACTTATTATCGAGGACTTCTTAGTAATAGTTGAAACAGATTATTCTTGAGAAATTGAATATTTCTTAAGAACACGAAAAACGTCAAGAACCCTAGAACAGTGAGCAAAGGGGATTTTTCCAATTCGATAATCATTTACAAAAATTCAAGTCTAATTTATAGACCTATACAGCATATACACGAAAGGAAAAATAAATCTTTAAATAAATCAAGATTAATTACAAGATCAGATTGTCTATGAAACGAAGGTGAGATCGACTAGGTTTTGGAATGGGTTTGAGCTTGATACTGAATACCTTGATTGAGGATGCCGATTCTTTCCTTGACGATGTTGATTACTGAAGGGTTTGGAAGTTGGTCAATTATGAAAGGATTTTTGATGACGTGTTTCCAGCCAAGTGCATGTGGTAGGTGGAGACTTCTTTGGGGATGAAGGCTGCGCACTGAGTTTGCGATGCGTAAGGCTAATGTGGCACCATGTGGAGCTAATGTGGCAAGGTAGACATGGACTGTATTTTTTTTATCACTTAACACCCCCCCGTAAGCTGTAAGGGTCGAGACAAACTGTAAGCTTGTTCTGAAGAAGAGAAAATCATGTGGATGAGAGACCCTTGTGTTGAATGCATTCCTGAATGAAGTGGAAATCAATTTCCACATGTTTGGTGCGGGCATGGAAGACATGATTAGTGGAAAGGTATAAGGCTGAAAGATTGTCACACTAGAGTGTAGGAGATACGGATAACGGATGCTTGAGATCTCAAAAGAGAGCTTTAATCTAGATGAGCTCAGTAGTGGTGTCTGCTAGGGATTTGAATTCAGCTTTAGTACTTGATCAAGAAAAAATCTTTTATTTGCGGGAGCTCCAGGATATGAGGTTGGAGCCAAGGAAGATGTAAAAACTACCAGTGGAGCATCGATCATCACTATCCCCAACCCAATCGGAATCAGAGTATGCATGGAGTTGATGAGATGTGGACTTTGTGATGTTGATGCCATAGCGAGGAAAGTTTACAAGAAATCTTAAAATGCATTTGACAAAAGTCTAGTGAGTGGAGGTAGGGGCATGCATGTATTGGCATGCAATATTGACGGCATAAATGATGTCAGGTCATGTGAGGGTGAGGTATTGAAGAGCTTCAACAATATTACGATAATGGGTAGGATCTGAAAGAAGTTCTCCATCGTGAATTGATGGAGGTTGTTTAGTGGTACATGGGGTAGAGACCCTATGAGCAGCACCTATGTTGGCACGAGTAATGATTTCATGTGTAAATTTGGCTTGATGTAGGAGAAGGACAGTAGAAGTTGATAAGGTTTCTATCCCAAGAAAATAATGGAGATCACCAAGATCTTTAATATCAAATTCTTTTTGAAATTGTTAGAGAATATGAGAAGAGGGAGCATGGGGATTACCGGTAAGTATGATATCATCCACATAAACTAATAGAAAGAAACTATAGGAATCAGTGTGGATGGTAAATAAGGATGTATTGGCTTTAGAGATTGAAAAACCAATTTGTTGGAGAAATTGGCTAAGATGATAACTCCATGCTCGAGGTGCTTGTTTAAGGCCATAAAGAGAATGGTGAAGTCAACAAACATGATGAGGAAAATGGGGATCAATAAAGCCCAAAGATTGTTGCATGAATACCTTCTCATTGAGGTGACCATGGAGAAATGTGTTTTTAACATCCAATTGGCGAATTGACCATCCATTGGTAACGGCAATGGAGATTGAGGTCTGAATTGTGACAGGTTTGGCTATCGGACTAAAGGTTTCATTATAGTCAATGTCGAGGCGTTGATGAAATCCCTTGGCTACTAGTCGAGCTTTATAGCATTTGAGGGAACCATCATAATGAAGTTTGATTTTATAAATCCACTTGCAACCTATTGGTTGTGTGTTCAAGGATAGGGGAACAAGTTCCCATGTTTGATTCTTCATGAGGGTAGTGTATTTATTTGCCATGGCTTTGCACCATTCAGGAGAAGCATTTGCTTCAGTGAAGCATGTAGGTTCCTTGTATGGATGAGAGGTAGTGGTTTAGGCATATGTTTGTTGCCTGGTGAATGTCCTCCGTGCTATAATGCCACCTTTAAGACGTGTAGTCATGGGGTGAGTCGAGGTGACATTAGATGGGGGTGGAGGAATCGGAGGGTTTGGGAGAGATTCCTTAGGAGGGTCTGATTGAGGTTGTGGTTTTGATCTCAAGGGAACCATAGTCCTTGAAGAAGTAGGAAGAAGGAATGATAGTGGAACAACGGAGGAGTTGGGGAAAGTAGATGATTGAGACGTTTAAGAAAATGAAAATAAAGTCTCATCAAATGAGGCATCAGCTACAATGTATGTTTTATTGGTTTTGAGACAGAGGCATCTATAGCCTTTATAGCCAGAGGGATATCCTAAGAATATGAAAGGTTGGGAACGAGGTTCCAATTTATTTTTGGCATAAAGTCGTAAGTTTGGAAATGCAAGGCACTTAAAAATTCGAAGATGGGATATATTGGGTTGTTGACCATAAAAGAGCTCCCATGGAGATTTATTTCCAATGATTGCACTAGGAAGTCGATTGATAACATGGACCACAGCTTCAAAGGCATAATTCCAATAGATATTTGGAACGTGGGCATAATGAAGAAAAGAGAGCTCGGTTTCCACAATGTGGTGATGTTTCCGCTCGGTAGAGCCATTTTGAAAATGGGCATAAGGACTAAATATGCGTTGATGAATGCCTAATTGGATAAGTAAATTGGTGAAGGCGAAAGAATTAAATTCCAAAGCTCTATCACATTGAATATTTTTAATTTTAAAGGAGCATTGATTTTTGGCAAATTTTTGAAATTGTTCAAAAATTGGAATAAATTGATTGCAAGATTGGAATGCATATATCCAAGTAAATTTGGTAAAATCATCGATAAAGGCAATATAGTATTTGTTTCTTGATTTGGATAATGTTAGGGCAGGTCCCCAGATATCGAAGTGAATGAGGTCAAGCGGGACCTTGGATTTGGAATTTGTGGGTGGATGTGAGTGTTGCGCACTTTTACTCATATGACAAGCCGCACAAATAGAATTGAGTTTTCCTTCAACTTTTATTTTATTCATACGAAGCACTTTGAGTACAATAGGGTAGTTAGCGTGCCCTAGACGATGATGCCATTTTTCAGACATGTTTAAATTAAATATTTTGTGCTCCAATTTATTCAGTTGAAGGCGATAGAGGCCTCGATCCAAAGAGCCTTTAAGTAAAGTCTAGCCTAAAGGTAGGTGCTGTACAACACAAAAGTTTGGATAAAAAATAAATGTGCAATTAAAATTATGAGATGGATAAAAGATTTTTAGATATTTGAGGGATAACTAAAATATTATTTATTTTTAAATTAAATGAGTTAGGTAAGGTACCTGTATGGGTTATGGGTAGGCCTATACCATTGCCTACAGTGACTTGGTCATCTCCTGGATAGGGCTAGACTGGGTCCAGGCCCATGGGCTTGGTAGTGACATGATTGGTGGCCCCTAAATCAAGGAACCAATTTGCCAACGAATGGGCCGAGGCAGCAATGGGGTATTGGGCTTTTATGAGAGATTGGGTTGATTTAGTCTCTAAATAAGGGCTCGTGACTTCAAAGCAGACTAGCTGGTTAGCTTGGGGGGAGCGGCCTAAGATGGAGTTGGACTGCCTGTAGCGGGCCTGGCAGGTGGTGGCCCAGTGGCCGGTGCATTGGCAGATCTGACAACTAAGAGCCCGACGTCGATTGTCGGCCTCAACAAGGAACTGGCCACCAATAGGAGGGGGGAAGGATTGGTTGTCGGCTTGAGGATTTTGACGAGGGGTGATGGAGTGGGTTGGGAGACTGCCACCACTACAAGGGGCAGAGTCACAGTTGCTCGAGAATGCCACCGCCAGAGCTTGGTTTTGCTTCACTAATTCCAGCTAGGCTTCCTAGTTGAGGAAAAGACCATAAAGGTCTTCATGAGTTAGCCCTTGGGTGCGGGTGTGGACAGAAATCGCTGTGGCTAGGGGAGCGTACGGTTTCCCAAGGCCTTGGAAGAGGTGGGTAAGATACTCGTTGATGGAGATTATCTCACCCACGTTGCTCAGTTCCTCCATGAAAACATTGATTTTGTGGAGGAATTCAGACACCGTATGGTGTCTTTTGGTGACCGCCTGGAGCTGAAGACGAAGGTTGGACGCACGAGTAGAACTCTGGGCAGCAAATTCAGCGACTAGGGCACACCAAACCTCAGCAGAGGTGTTTTGCTGTGTCAATTGGTTGACGATGGCATTAGAGTAAGTATTCAGGAAGAGGCCAAGAGTAGTTTGGTCCCGTTTCAGCCATTCTTGGTAGTCGAGATTGGGGACCCGAGTGGTTTCTCTGTTGGGATCTGGCACAACGAGGAATTTCGTCAGACTGGAAAAAGAGCCATCGATGATTGGGAGCAGTTCGGTGGCACACAGATACGGCACAATGTGGTCTTTCCAAACAATGTAGTTTGGACCCTTAAGACAAATAATGGTCGCCGAAATGGAGATATTGCTGGAAGTGGGGATGGGATTTTGGGCCATTTGTGAGCAAAAAATATGGAGGATCGAATTTGGGCAGTGGCCTATGGCTCGTTGATACCAAGTTAAATATTTCTCAAGAACATGAAGAACATCAAGAACCCTATAATAGTGAGTAAAGGGGATTTTTCCAATTCGATAATCATTTACAAAAATTCAAGTCTAATTTATAGACCTATACAATGTATACACGAAAGGAAAAATAAATCTCTAAATAAATCAAGATTAATTATAAGATCGGATCGTCTATGAAACGAAGGTACGATCGGCTAGGTTTTGGAATGGGTTTGAGATTGATACTGAATATCTTGATTGAGGATGCCAATTCTTTCCTTGATGATGTTGATTACCAAAAGGTTTGGAAGCTAGCCGATTATGAAAGGATTTTTGGCAATGTGTTTCCGGCCAGGTGCGTGCGGTAGGTGGAGACTTCTTTGGGGACGAAAGCTGTGTGCTGAGTTTGCGATGCGCAGGGCTAACATGGCATTGTGGTGCCACGTGGTTTATGATCGTTGATGTGGCACCACGTGGAGCTGATGTGGCAAGGTGGACATGGACTACATGTTTTTGATCACTTAACGGTAATGAAGCCACTAAAAGTTGGAAGACAAAAATAAAGGACATGTTGATGACATAGGAGGGCAGAACAACCAACAACGGCCCTCGCTGAAATCAAGGATAAGCATACTGGTCCAACGTCTTAACCACTAGCTTTTTGACAACAAAGGAAGGCAGGTCGAGTCATATATGTCAATGATTTGTTGGAAAGAATTGGTAAGTGGGGGTTTTTCTGTCGTTTGCTAATTGATATCTATGTGTTATACTAGAGATATGTTCACATCAAGCAGGAACATAATGGAAAGGAGAGCTACTCCATTTGTAGCTAGCCCACCTACCTGACTAAGAAAATTGCCCAGGTAAGTATGACCAAGCAATATTATACCATTTCTTTGAAGCAAGCCCTTATATGCATAAATCCTATTTGTCAAGTTTGAGTTGGTAGATAAATGATTAGCAACAAGAAACATGCACATAAAATTATAAAAATATGATAATTTATGATTTTGACAATAATTTTATACTTCTAAAGATTCATAATTTACTTTGGTAGTAAAAATATGGGATTTATAGCTTTTCTTGTCTTAGAAAACCTAGGTCTATTAAGCTTCATATGCATAATTCTTTTTTTTTTTTTGTTCAAAAATTCTCATTGTTCAAATCACAAATAATTGTGCCATTCCTAATAAATTGAACTCCACAATGAACATGTTTCGTATATAAATGACTTGTGTTAAAAATTATGTTCTCTCTTTCCTCTCTTTATTTTATTTCATGCTTGGAGAACTCTCCCTCTCTTCCTTGTCCTTGCCTCATTCCTTGAGTTGTTCGCCTTCTACTATCTAAAGCAAGGGCTAAGTTGAATGTTTTCAGTCATTCAAAACACGCCTTGATTCTTATTCATGAAGAGCCCATTCCTACCAAACGCTGTGAGGCGTGTTTACAGGTTATAATTTTCAATCCATTTTATGGTTGTATGCTATGTAATTTCTTTTTACATAGCAGATGCTCAAAATTACCTAGGACACTACATCGAGGGCAATTTCACGATCATCCACTCACCCTCCATTCACAGCAACCATTCACAGATAGCTTGTTTTATTGTCGTTGTTGCCGCCGTTATCGCCACGGCTTCCTTTTCAAATGTGACGAATGTCTTTATGAGTTTGATATGCAATGTTGTCTAATTTCCGAAACTGTTCAACATCACCTTCATGAACATACTCTCTTCCTTGCTATGGTTGAATGGAGAAATTGCAATTGTTGTGGTGAAAAAGGTAATAAAGGGTTTGAGTGCATTGAATGCGACTTCAACTTATGTCTTAGATGTACCACTCTTCCACCTCTTGGTAAGCATCGATATGATAAACATCTATTGAAGCTCCATGTTCCATGTGGTAATGATTTTGAAGAAAATTATTGTTTGATTTGTAAAAAGGAAAGAGATCCAAGAGACTTTTTTTATTATTGTACTGAATGTGACTGTGTTGTTGGAAAGCATCCATTTGTTAAATTGGGAAGAAGTTTTACGAACGAGGAATATCATGAACACCCTCTCGTTATTGTTGAAGCGGCAGAACACTTCCCTCCATGTGAAAGCTGTGGTAAGTACTTTGTTACTGACCGGCGCTTGAAGCTTGATGATGCTGATGACGTGGCCTTCAAATGTATGCAGTGCGAGTTCATTAGGCATTTTTATTGTGGGTTTGGCTGGCTGTAATGGTGCACTAACCTTGTTGTTTATAGTCTTTTTTAAGAGCATTGATTAAGACTTAGGACTGAAACTTTTTGCTTATATGTGTAGTGTTCGAATTTCTTCTAATGTATCCGATCTGGTGGTAATTATGAAACTTTTGCATCACCCCTCTCCTGCATTTCTGGTAATGCTATTAGCTGTTTTGACCTGACAAATAAGACAGCTTGTACTTTATTCTCATGATTTCTGTGGGATCTTAGATTACAATGAACAGTGCTTTTATTCTCTTTGGCTAGTGAGGAAATATGCGATTTTCATTTGTTAGCTTCCCTAACAACATCCAGTGAGCTCAAAATCCTGCATGTTCTGAATCACCCTTATCTCGGCCCCTAAACGATTCTAGATCAAGTAAGGACAACATTGTGTAAAGAGAATGAGCGAAGTAACGTATAGAAATAGGCAGGATCGTAATTTTGTTCTGCTTTCATGATTGTTTCTATACAAAGAGTAGGAATTGTGGAGAAGATTTCGGGGCATATAAATTTCAATCCCCCATTGGCGTTTCCCCAAATTTCTCATCTGTTACCGGAGAATCACCATGGGAGTTTTTCCCGTATCTCGTTTTGAAGCTGTGGGGTCATTTCTCCCATTTCTTCGGATTCTTCAGTTACTGTCGTTGAGGAAGGTATGAAGGAGGAGGAAGACGAAGATGGCGGAAATGGATCAGAAATATCGGGTTGACCACGTATTTCTGGGCATCTGATCCGGCTTGTGTGGGCTTGGCTTCTTTGGGCCGGTCTGAGTATTACTGATCCGGATTTGATCCAATTTGTGTGGGGCTTTTGTATTTGGGCCTTAGAAGTAGAAAATATTGGCTCGGTGTCACATCTAGCCATTTAGAATCAATATCTGCATTTGGTTGTTCATCTTTAACGTATTTCGTCAAATTTTGCTGCTTTCATTTGTGATAGGAGATGTAATAAAAGGGAAAAAAAGAAAAGAAAAGAAAGCATTGATTGAGATGATCCTATTTAATATTATTGATTCTATTATGATAATTAAAATATATGAAGCTATCACTATATGCATAACCTAAGCTAAAGCAATCATTATAGTAACGATTTATATAATAAATACACATGAAATATTTATTTGAGATACAAGAAATATAAAAAGAATATTTCTATGTGACTATGAAGGAAAACCTAGTAAAATAAGTAAATTAGTACTAACTTGGATAATGCATCATAAACCCAAAACATATCCTAATGCCAAATTACGAGTTGTTAGATCTTCTAATACTGCAATAACTTATATTTGGTCTTTATTTGTATTAATTTTTTTTTTATCTTTGGGATTTTACAAGTAATTGATTATTTAAAAAGGTTTAAACCTGTCTTCTTGTTTTAACCAAAGATTTAGCTTCTTTTTTTTAAAAAAATATTTTTTAATTCCAATAGAGATGGAGGCCAAATTTTTCATTTTTAGTTCATACATGATCTCAAGTAATCTCATGTGAATGTTATATTAAAAGCTACAAAATACGTGAAGGAATGTCTATGGCTTAGAATACTACCATCTAGAGATTGCGAGATGCAAGAGATAGCCTACTGATACATCTAGTAATGTTGAATATGCTCTGAATCCAGTCAAATCAGATCCACATACTATTATCTTAGCAAAAGTAACACTCGGAAAACAAACTCGCTTAGTTTAGTGTTTGTATGTACTTTCAGGGCACAACAAGGACAGGATCCCAAAGGATTTGTCTTTTCAAGAGAGCAAACGGTGGAGAAAGTAAAGGCTTGAGTTGATAATGATAGTAGGTATGAAAGGAATTTATAGATGAAAGTGGAAGGTGGGAAAGTCCTCGGAAATTTGATGCGTATAGTCAAAAGGCATTTTTTGGAATGAGATAAGTAGGACATATCTCATAAGCTTATCTCATGGTTCTTTCTGCCAACTAATCATCAAAGATGGGAACTTAATTTTTTTTCCTTTTTCATGTTTACTTATTGGATAAGCATTATGTCCTATACCTTTCGAGATAATCCAATAAAGAACCAGCCAAGGATCGGGAAGAAAAGCTGGATGTTCATCTCAATAGGAGGGGAAAACGACCCTTGGACTAAGGACAGGCTTCAGACATGCAGTAAAGTCTATGTTGTCAGATGGAAAGACAACAAGTAAGCGTCGGAGGAAATCATAGGCCTAATCAGAGAAGGTAGGCAAAATATAAGAAGCTTGCCGAAGGACTTCAAGGAGGAATCACGAAAGCACTGAGTGTGCTGGACAACGCAAGTGGATGCTGTAATCCAACAAGATAGGCATTCAGTTCAAAGATAAACACCTTTTTTTTCTGATGTGTCTTTGACTCTTGTTTCTCATCCCACACACAATATGTCGGAAGCAAGCTATTCATTGCCTTTCACGATCGTATAATTCGGAAATGATGTCAAAGTCAAGATTCATCTCTTAATTCTAGTCCTTGCTTAGTTCCAGAAAACTGTATGATACATAGAAGTTGAGACTTGTATTTAGTGCCTTTTCAAACTCCATCTAATGAAACAAAACCAATATTTGAGTTTCAATCTCGCTGAAAAATGAGAGGACTTGGGAAGGGGAAAGTGGAGAGACTGAAAACTCAGAAAAAAGAAGGGTTTATTTCATTTGATTAGTTCAACCACAAGCTAAATACGCTAGCCAAATTATGGACACATTTTGTGCATCTCTATAAGCTTTTTCCGTTGGCCTTGCGTGGTTTTCCCACAGTGTAATGTAATATTGTCAAATTTAAGTGACCGACGGAGCTTTGTGGGTACCCACGTTTTATCTAAGCGGTATAGATAGGTTTAAAAATGGGAGAGAGTAAATTTTCTCCGAAGGATAGAAACTGAGAAACGAGGAAAACACGATTTTCAACAAACCTTCCACCACTCTAATTTTCTATTTCTGACAAAATTTCTAACACCTTCCATTCATCATCGTACGTTCTTTTGTGGTAATTAATGAAGTCTGATTAGATTCCACTTCGCACCCAGAATGTCGAAATCAGCTTTGTACCATAATGTTGCTGATAATGTGATACAATAGCTTTCTTATTACATTAGGCTATTTTTTTTCGATAAGTACCCTAGGCTAAATTATTGCATCTATACGAAGAGTAACCCTATTTTTATACTCAAGGAAGTTGTTCAGTTTTACATAATCCATACATAAGGAGGGACACCATGTCTCCAGGTGGCATATTCATAATCTACAAAAACTAATACTCTCATTAATCCTTGGCACAGTTAGTAGAAATCATATTACAAAGACCTAGTTAAACAACTAGTCGAACTTATAATTAAAGCTCTCCATAATCACTTAAAAAAAATGAGTGTCATTTGATGATTTAAGAAACTAACGTAAATACCACATATATCAAAACTATATTCAAAAAGAACATTTGAGTTAAAATTATATTTTTCTAGAATTATTTACAACACTTCAACTCACTTAGTAAGAATCCAATGCAAGACATAATATCCAGTCCATACTTTGAAACCACTCTTAAATATGAGATTAACCTTTTTAAATGTCACATTTATTACTATTGCACTAACCCTATTTTGCAAATACAAGCTTGACGCCCTTTTTTTGATCAAAAGACACATTAGCATTTTCATAATCTGTATAAAAGATGTTGTCCTTAGCATATTCACAAACGATGCGGTCAATGACTGACCTACACAAATTTTGAAACGAAGCTTAAGTATTCTAATTCCTACATATAGTTGATGGATGATAAGCTCAAAGTGCATGTATAAATAAACAAAGCAATCACCTAAAATATAATAACTATGGAGAAATCTATCCTTTAGATCAAATAAAATCAAATGTCTAGACTTCAACTCAATCAAATGAAGAGCAATGCATACATTTGTAATGTTGTGTGAAAGGTGCAAAATTTCATCATAACATTGGGATACTCCATTGAAGAGCCTCCTACGAAGTATCTAAGAGTACCTTTGTCATAAAAAAATAAAAATAAATAAAAATTGAAAAGAACTGTTATTGAAGAAGGTACTTGCAAAAATATTGCACTAAACTAGCAAATTTTGTCCTATGTGAGAAGAGTTTAGCTCACAAAGAAAATTTTGTTCTTAATGCACACATAATAGTATCCATGTTCATCATTCCGAGTAAAAATCAATGTAAATGGCTAAATGATGAGAAGATTCCTATGATCAAGCCCAAAATTGAAAATGCATAGCAATAAATTTGCTTAAAATTAGGTATGTGCATGTAAAGTTGAACGAGAGCTAGGTATTTGGAAGGTCAAGGATTCTATAATACAAGGTCAAGGAAATAACACTTGAATATATCGAAAACTTTTTAAGACTAGGTCTTTAGTTAAAACTAAATTGAGTAGATAATAGGAAATGTAAAATCAATTTCTCTTTGGGATGACTATTCGCTACTTGAAAAACATATTGCTAGTAAGATTAAAGAGCAAACATCCTTGTTTCTAGAATCCTTAAAGATGTCAAAGTTTCAATAATAGTAAATAATCAAGAGCAAAACTTACCAATCAATAGGAAGTGTTCATGGCCAATACTCATAATTAACATCAACTATATGCCAAATCCTAATAATATGAGAAAAGACAAACTTATATGGAAAGTTCTCAATCAACTCAATATGAAATGCTCTTATTTTTCAGGGTCCAAGAGTCAGTTGGCAAGGAATTTTGTGGTTTAAGTATGCAATTTGATTTTGACAATCCAAAATTAATTGGTCACAAAAGATAAATCACCTCTTTAAAATTTTTAAAGATAACAATTGTTCTTTGTAAAAATTTAAGATCACCTTCTTTTCTTTTTCCTTTTTTTTTTGAATGTTTATATTCAATTGCATTTTGGGCCCAACTAGAGATTGTACTTAATATAACAACACTCTACCTATCATGGCATTCAAGGATCAATTAGCACCATCACTATACAAAAAGGGAAAACTTTAAGGCATGTCAACAAAAGATTGTACTTAATATGACAACACTATACCTATCATGGCATTCAAGGATCAATTAGCTCCATCACCATACAAAAGAGGAAAATTTTAAAGCATGTATTTTAAATATGTATATGCAACTTTTGTTTATATTATTTGGAGCAAGAAGAATAATAGCATTTTTTAAAATAATCTAAGATATGAGTATGTAACTTTTGAATGCTTCAAGAGGTCAATAGATTTATTTGTGTAAAATAAATTTTCAAAATAGCTAAAAAAAAATTTTATTCAACATGTTAGGAATATGTGTACTTTTTCATATTATTTTGATGATTGAAAAAGGTAAATTCTTTCAAAATAATTTTACATTTAGACATTGTGCCAAAAAGAAAACTAATACAAGGCCTTATTATCAATGATATTTGCATTTTTTATTTATAATACTACAAGTCATGCATCTAACCCATACATAAAGAGTGTTGAATTTTAGATCTCACAGTTGAAATTCCTACTAATTTACTATTACACTAGCTAGTTAAGTGACAATAATATTTATTTTATAAAATAATATTATGAATGTCAAAGTATTAACATTTAGGAATAAAATCTTGTTGGTCTAGAATTCCTTTTTTGGGCAAAATTTTGCTCATGTGACCTTATTTTATTTGGACCGAAAAGATATTTGTTTGCTAAAGTAATCTATTGCTAAAGTAAGTCATGTGCCCTGCACGTGACTGAGGTGAAAAGAGAGAACCAGCCTTCTCTTCTCACGATGGCCCATGAACCAGCCTCAGTCTTGCTCACAAAAACATGCTCACAAGTTCCGATCTCATGCTTAAGATATTATCGAGAGAATCACAGTTTGCTCTATTAATTTTACTGATAATTTGAGATTGTATTTTCGAGTTTGAATCAAAATTTTATCGTTAACGGGGTCACTATTCACATAGCTTCTTAAATATACTTGTTTGAGTTGGTTTGGGTACTAATTGAATGATTTTTCATTCTAAACCGAGCCTATAGATACTTGAATCTGTACCGTGCTATTTGTGATTTGGTTGCAAATATTTGAGAAATATATTTGTCGAAAACAACCCACGGGTTTGAAGAAATATTGTAGTTTTTATTGGTCTACTGGCCGGTGCACCTTGGTTAAAGACCATCATTGGTGTGCTAAAAAATTCTTATGATATGGTAGTCAAAGGTTGTGAGCAAAATTTTTTGTTGAATATCATTTATTATCATTTAAAGCTCACAGGTTTACTAGTTTGTTTGTTGCCATTGCATGGATTGTATGCAAAATACAATATCTCTCCATATATGTTGTGAGTTGGTTTGACATCATAGCTTTTAGCTTGAATCTTATATACTCGGTTAGCAAGATTGTATCTTTTATGTTTGTGTACCTTCTCATTCATCAAGCATATTTGATTAGTTGATTGTTGGCACAGCTGTACATTTTTTATTAAATCATCATTATTGTCTAATAATCAAGGGAGTAGCAATGCTTGAAGAAATTGTAAAATCTTATGTATTGATAGATAGCTAGACCAAATTGTATTTGATATATTTTAAATCTAATTTGGAAAAGGGATAAACATGAACTCATATATTTGTAATATCAGTAGTGAGAAACTTGTTTTTTTTTTTCCCTTCTAAAGAGAAAAATTTATTTGAGCCTTGGTGTGATTGAAACTCATTTGGATTAGGTCACATAGACTTACTATCACCAGATGCCTAATCATTGTAATATTAGATTCCATGGACTATAAGAAATCTAGGTTAGATGGTTCGTACTTTGTGGTGCGTACTTTGTAGTGCTTTGTGCAAATAGGATTTCTTTTAATTCCAATTGATTAAGAGAGGGTGAATATGTGAGTGAAACTATTCTTAAATAAACTGTGTGCAACTATCTTTTCCCTCTTTGTCAGTTTTTATATTATGCAAATTTATTTCTTTTCATTTGATTGACATTGTAGTATTTTATTCACATGCAATTGCATTGCAAAAATTACATACACACGGTTTAGTTTTTAAAAGGACAATAAATAGACCACAACCTAATTCAACCTTCCTTCTTAGGTTGGCATCATACTTAACACAATATACTAGGAGACTCAAAGAAACTATTTTTTTATGTAATATAATGTAATGTTGTCAATAGTCTCATCATAGAAGTATGTTCCCCTATCCTAAGCACATTATACATGCACACACACATACATGCTGCAATATTTGTTGCTTGAGTTTTGGCCTATCTTAGAATACAAATTGAACAAGAAATTAACTTTTTTAATCATTAAGACAATTTTTGGTAATTAAAATTAATAACATTCTGAAATAGATGTTTGATCTTCAACTAGCGAACAAACTAGGAATAAATGAATAGTTGAAATATGAGCATTAATGACTCTACTCCACAATTTCTTCAAGGGATTTTTTTTTCCAATTCATTATTTCTTTTCCTGCCAAAGAGCAGAAAACAAAAAAGAAAACCAAGATAAGAAAAGAAAGAAGTTTCTGCAGCATGTTGTTGAGTCCTACCTCACTAAATTGCCAGAGTCACATGGCCATAGTTAGTGTGTATTTATAAATCAAAATAGTAAGTGGAAATCCTCTGAAACTTGACTCCCGTGATCAAGAGGGTTTTTCCGGGATAAAATAAGTTGGACATTTCTCATGACGGCATCACATGGTTTTCTGTTCCAACAAATCACCAAAGGTTGGATTACAAAATTGTTTTTGTGCCCTACAACTTTCAAGAACAACCGGAGATTGAAGGTGAAAAGGTGGCTAGTCATATTGGGATGAGAGAGCTGTAAGATGTGCTCACTCATCGGTGTTCACTTTAAGTGACAATCTGTGTCTAAATGAACTGAACTTCAATGTCTTCCGGATATTACGCATTCCAGTAACGAAACCTATGACGTAGAAACTAAGAATTTAGTCTATTCATGGTCCATTAGCATTTCAGTGACGGATTACCAGCCTATTCAGACGTGGTTGGTGTGAATATAAAGCCATGGCAAAGCCACCGTTCAAGCTTGTATGACACGTCCATCAAATATCAGAAGCGATATATTAAACGAGAGACATTATATTTATAAGATTTTAAGGAAAGTTCATTTAAATTTCATTGTTCACAATTGTAAGACTTTACAATGAGCATTGGAATAGTTTAAATCTCTAAAGTCAAAACTGAAGAGACAGCTTTCAGTCAATGTTATCGGACAGTTCATGTTTAAAGACCATGAGTTCCATGTCCTCGCTTGAGAGCGACTGCAAGTGAGGTCAATCATTGCGTAAAAATGCAGGATGATTATAGAGTTGAACAATGAAACTCCCCCTTTCTAGCTTCTTCATCTGAACAGCTTTGGCTTTCTCAAAGATTGTGACCTTGAGTCTTCCATGCTTATCGGAGAATATGCTTAATCCAAATGATCCTGGGCAAATGGACTCCCCGACTGAGCCAGGGCCCCCGCCCCTAGTTGTTTCTGTCATGTTGAAAGACATTTCCTGCTCTGGCCCTTCTTCCCACTAAGAAGAAATGCACATCAGTCAACCAATGACAGCCAAATTCTGTGTGCCCTGCACTAGAATGCATTTAAGTGAGAAATGAGGTTGATGAAGACGTCTTCTCTGCAGGGAAGTGTGAGACCGCCCATCGGATGATCGAACCCAAATTCTTCCTCAGCCTTTCTTAGCAATTCTGGAAATGAAGTTTCATTTAAGAATGATATGGGTACCACAAATCGCTTCTTCTGGCCCTCTCCCACATACACTGCAATGTAGCCTTTCGGTACACTTTTAGCAAGACCAGAACCGGCCTTGCAGAAATCTGCTTAGCGTGCACTCTAGCAGGCAGGACAGCCATTCCTGTTTGTATTATGACTTTGGAAGAGGCTGCACTTCACGAATGATTTGGGTGAAGGAAGGAAATATTTGCTAGAAGAGACACTGAGGACACAACTTGGAAGCTGTTTGTATGCAATGTTTGTATTTATAGATGGGGAGCTATCTGTGAAAATCTCCGATAACGCGCGTGAGTGGTATGAAGGCAATATGGGGGAAATTAGCCCGAGAAACAAGCATTCAAAGAATCAAATGTTGCTGCCCAAATTCATCATAGAAAAATGGGTAGGGATAGAGGCCTTTGTTTGGTGGACATTATGATCAACCGTCATTTTCCTGGAGAACAAGCCCCAAGGGTCCACTTGAAACCGACGAGATCCGAGATATGAACCAGAGAAAATTCCTGTGGATAAAACTGTGTGACCCATTGGGATATGGAAGCCTTAGAAGGACATGCTCCAGACATGTAGATATTTTATCTCTTGAAGCAATATAATTCAGACTGTCTTCCGACATGTTAGACATCAAAATCAGTGGTTATCTATACTTACAAACAAAATTCTGAGGGAGAACAGAAGAAGAGTGCAAATGATATGTTCTCAGTCGGAATCGCTGGCAATAATTGCGTTACTTCGTTGGCTGCTTGACATACCCTTGTGAAGGTCTCGCATTTGTTGTTACTGTACTACGACAAGCTCCCGTGAGAAGCACAAGGAGTGTCTCCTGTGGGTGGTCCTCAGAGATTAAACATACACAAATTTCCCCTATTGTAGACATCTCAAAGTTGGAAGATGGACAATGTTATATCAGTAAAGACAATGCCATCGGCCCCTTCGGCTGCTTGTGATTTGAATCACTTATGGCTCAAACATAAGAGCCAACCTGTCTTAAGTTTGCGAATGAAGTCTCATCCCTTTGAATGATATATTTTTCACCTTAAATGAAGTGCTGGATCATAAGAGTCAACCCGTCTTGGCAACTGCCAAGCAAATTCCACATACCATGCGTAGGATATATATTTGATCACATAACAAGTATATCCAAAGATTCTTAGAACCAAGTCGAGGACTCTCTGAGCTCTGAGTATTCCTATGATCCACTGAATCATGTCGGAATATCTGCTTGGCTTTTGATATGTATTTAAGATTCCGGACTTCGTTGAGTTCATCACATGAGT
Source organism: Casuarina equisetifolia (assembly GCA_028551475.1). Classification (NCBI taxonomy): domain Eukaryota; kingdom Viridiplantae; phylum Streptophyta; class Magnoliopsida; order Fagales; family Casuarinaceae; genus Casuarina; species Casuarina equisetifolia. Next base: position 17,717,530 of record CM052360.1, read on the forward strand.
TTCGGAGGATTTCAAGATTATAAAGACCTTTAACTTCAATTAAATTACAGCTAGAGAAAAATATTTAAAAAAATGAAGTCATCTTTCGTTAAAAAAGAAGAAGATATCTTTCTTGGTTTAGAAAATTATAATAAACTAAAACATTAATCGAACTTAATGAAAATATTAATTACTTCTAGTACTATCAAAAGAAAATATTAATTATATCAGTTTAATTGTAAACTATGATTTATCTACACCAGCATGATAAACTAATTAGAACATATATCACGAGGGTTTCAAATGGCTTTGTATTCCAACTAATAGGCAAAGGTTGGTCTACAAACTTTTTTGTGCTTCTATGTTGGTAAACGCAGTACCCCACAACTTTCCAGATAAGCCAATGAAGAGGCAGCCATAGATCCGAAGAGAAGAATCGGCTTCCCACACTGAGCTGAAAGAGAAACTAAGCAAACATTGGACAGAGAAGAAGCTTAAGATATGAGGTGAAGTATGTTGTTTTTTAAGGTACAATATGTTTGTAAGATGGAAGATGAAAGCAGAATGATATTCTCCATGAAAATGGACTCACCTTAACATCTCTTCCGTCTGTTTCACATTCCAGCCGAAACCAGAATAATATATTTGTAAGAGGATTTATACTAGAATTGTAATTTACTCAAAAAACAGCAAGACTATAAGTTGACACATAGCCTCTTATCTCCTATTCATGTTGTGTTGTCTTCTAATCTTGACCACACCTTTCATTCATCATGTCAATTACAGAGGAGTATACATGGATTCCAGTTCCCACATTAGAAGTAATCATGCGGTTGGCGATCAAATTAAGTCCATTGTCCAAATATTAATGCAGTAGCTCTTTGGTATTATTTTACAGAAGAATTGGATGTTAAAACTTGTATGACTCGTCCGTCAAATAGAAAAAAATTTATTATAAGAAAGAATTCATGTTATTTCAATGCTTGCAAAGAAAATTCAATGTTGAATTTCATTGCTAACAAATGCAATTATACAATGAATAAAGGAGTAACTTAAATCTCTGGATTCAAAACTGAAAAGAGGGCTTTTGGTCAATGGCATCAGAGTTTTCATGCTTGAGGACCGTCATTTTCATCTCCATCTCGCTACCAGCCACTAGCAATTAGCTCAGCTGTTAAATAGGATGAGACGTGCTTGTAGATTTTGAACAATTAACTCCTTGTGAGCTCCATCAAGGTTAACAGCATCAAGCCGAATAGTCCTCAGTTAATGGACTCCCAGACTGATATTTTCTTGGAGAACTTCGGTGACTTGTGTCATGTGGATGGACATTTCAGCTCTTTTCCTCCACCGATTGAGAAGAAATACACGAGTTTTGAACTATGCCAGTTTGATCAAGTTCAATAACCTCGCGCTGAAACGCATTAAAGTGAGAAATGAGATCGGTGAAGACGTCTTCTCTGCAAGGAATTGTGATACCACCCATCGGATGATCAAACCCAAACTCTTCCCCAGCCTTTCTTAGCAGTTCTTGAAATGAAGGCTCATTCAGGTACGACCCAGGTACTGCAAATCGCTTCTTCTGGTCCTCTCCAGCGTATACAGCAAAATAGCCTTTTGGAACATTTTTTGCAAGGCCAGAAACAGACTTACGGACAATCTGCTTAGCGTGCTTAATACCTTGAAGAAGAGCCATTTGTGTTTATATTGAGTCTGCAATTGGCTGCAAAACACGAAGGACACGGGAGAGGAAGGAAATATTTTGTAAAAGAGATACTGAGGATATAATTTGGCGATGGAATATGTAAAAGTCGTGTCCGCTTTTATAGATGGAAGGTTATCTAAGATAATCTCTGATATGGTCGCGAGTGGTGTGGTGAGAATTAGCCTGAGAAACATGCAACCGACGGATCACATGGCCCCGTCCTCAAAATCGTTAGGAGAAATTGGTAGTGAATAAGACTGTATAGTCGGTGTTGGACACTATGACCAACCATCAATTTCTGTGAGCAAAAACCAGAGGGGACCTACTAGAAATCAAAGACATAGCAGTCATGAACCAGAGACAAGTTCTGTGGACAAAATTGGATGACTAAGAAGCCTTGGAAGGACTTGCTTGAGACATCTATTCTTTTATTTCTTGATAGAAATATTATCGGAAGCTGACTCAACAGATAAGATATGAATTTTAGAAAAAAAAATGATAAGATGAGATTCTACAAAAACGAAAATTAGATAAAGTTTCTACAAGGTGAAAGACAAGATAAGGAAAGTTTTCTAACATCCAATCTTATATGTGCCAATCAGAATCTATAGGAGATAGATTGTAACAAACTAAATTCATGTATCTATAAATTGAGGCCATGTAATCAAAGAATTTGGGTAGTTATGAAATAGAAGTTTTTCCATAGTTTTTCTTATTCTTAGATTAGTTTTCTAGCAAATCACCGGCCACTATTTCTTAATTTGGTATTGGAGCATTAACAGTAAAATGTGACAACTTGAGAGCTTAAAACCGCCATCGGTGTCGTAATCAGTTTGAAATTTTGGGGCCATCCCCGCACAGAACTAGAATCAAAACTGCAAGAAACAAATGGAAAACTAGATTCATTAAAAGTGACACGAGGCGAACTGCAATGTAGGTAAGCATGTCTTCTTCTTTTAAATAGAAGAGTAAAATGTATGAATGTAAGATATTTAAAATTTATTATTTTATTAAATTATATATATATATATATTAAAAAAAAGGTCAAATGTCTATTTAATTCATTTTTTTTTCAAACGTTTTATTCTTCTATTTTACCAATGTGTGATTCACTTAATGTATTCATTTTTAATCAAAAACCAATGTCTCTTTTCGTCGTTTCCAGTGATAAATCTAATTCAATAATTGTTTTTACCTCAATTAGTTTTGGTCTTTTCATCTTGTTTTGACCATCATTAAGAAAATGACATCAGTTCCATACCTATATACTGTCCCTTTTATTCCATCTTGCACTATAAAAATTAAAATAGGAGAGCATTTAAAGTTTGAAATTATCTTGTAAGATATTCAATTCTTTGTTAGTTTTAAATGGTATAGCTTTGTTGTTCCATATTATTAAAGATAAAGATCCTTTGATCCACTTCTAGCATATAAATGCAAGGCTCTAACTTACAAAATATAAGAAAATAAAGTTAAAAATTTATGATCAACTATAGTTTTTGATATAATAATAGCATTTGATCCAATTAGTAGTATCAAAACCTAAATTTTTCCTTAAAACATCTACTAGTAGTGTCCAAGATTAGAACCCATACTTATGCAACAACACAAGTAATACACTTCTAGTATGTAACTTACATAATAAGGGAGTATATTAACTAGCGTAAAGTTGGTTTGGTGTTTCACTTGTTAAGTAGTTCATTCAAAATCTTATTTAAATGTGAAAAAGATATTGCCTATTATTATCTTAAGGTTTTGAACTAAATATGAGTTTATAACAATTAGTTACAAATGCTAGTTTTTTAGGACTTTTAAACTCAAAATAAAAAATTAACTTTACAGATGAGGAAAAAACAATACAAAATTGAGATAAAGGATAAATTTTATTTTATTATATATATATGTGTGTAGAAAGTTAAGTTCACATTAATAGAATTCAGTGTACAAAAATATAATGGCATATTTGAGCATTGCAAAAGTTATGGAAGTCATGAAAAGAAAATTTTGAAAACTCTAAATCTCACTCAAAATAATATTTCTGTATAAAAATTTTATATTTTGAAATAAAAAATTCTTTTTTGATACAGTTTTCTTTACTTTTGCTAACAAGATTGGGTTGTCAATTGTTTTGCTATAAAAGTGTCTTTTATTGCATTTAGCCCTTATATAGTAAATGTAAGTTAAAAATGATATGTTAAAAAATTTAGTAACCAAATCTTTTTCTTTACCAACTTTGATTATTTATCACAATTCTTTATTCTATCAGGATATTGGAATGTCTTAGTTAAATAATGAATCCCATGATATTAGTCCAATAGCTCCATTACTCCAACAAATGAATCTCTGATAGATATTTAATCAAAAAACATAAATCTGCACGATATCGTTTTTGTTTGCGCTTGGGTCTTACGATCTGGCTACACTGTTAAACTTGCCAAGACTTTTAGACCTTAAACACCTTTAGAGTGTCGCTGGCAATGTCATACTCAACTTGCGTGTTGATTATTTTCAAAGACCATAATTTTCTGATGCTATGAGAAGGACAAATTACTTCGTAACTACAACTTGATGCCAGCTTTAAAGCATGGTAAGTTTTTGAAGATCGAGTATGTAATGTTTTAAGCTTGCGTTGCAGTGACAATCATTGCGTCCTTTATTATGCATTGAATAAGGATGGTGTCATATGCACGGTGTTCTTGTACATGTGGCTTTGAGAGAAACGGAGATAATTTATATCTATCACCTCAATCCCATAATTCTGCTGCCCCTTGTTTGATTACACCTATAGTTTTGTTACCCTGTTATCCGTAGCGATTCGGGTGCTGTGTCCTTCCTTGTGTACTATTGGAAGGACACCCGTGCTATATTTTTTTTGAGACAATTTATTTACATATGAAGAATTTTACCATTAATGCTAAATATGGGACATTTCATACTTCTCCTTCTAGTTAGTATAGGTTGAAATTACGTGTCTCAATATTACATTCTAGAAAACACTCGTCCACGCACGCCACCGCAACAACTATGTCAATATCGTCCAACAACCTTCTGTAAACACCAAAATGTTACGTTGACGGGATTCGATGCAAAACTGTCCTAAATAATGCACGGCGGAACCAGTTTTTGTCTTTTTCTTCTTCATTTAGAAGTTACGGTTGTCTCACGACTTGCCGGTCTGCTGCCAATCGATGAACTTCTAAATGAAAAATGAATCAGACGTAGCCAAACACCTCACTGCTTCCCAGAGGACAATCGTGTTGACAAAGAGTGGCTTGGTGAGGTATGTGCAAGTTGTTCTTGAATTCTTCCGCTCACTGCTGTTCGCATATAGCCTCACGTAAGACACTGCAATCATCCAACGGTGTGATCATTCCGAGAAGTTGAGAATCAGATCTGCGAAGAACTGAATTAAAAATTTCCAAAAGCAAATGGGCAACTAGATTAATCAAACAGTAACATGAGACGAGCTACATGGATTAGCTTCTTTTTCTTTTGCATTTTTTTTCTTTCTTCTACTTGCAAATATCTAAGAAGTCCTCACTTCACTAAAATTGTCAAATTCTTTTTTTAGATTGCGAGTAGTTTTCGACCACCCCATGGCCAATTGCATTGTAGCGGTGACCAAAGTCAGAAACAATAGAGGAGGAACACGTGAAGAGGTTTAAAAAAAGGAATGCTGTAAACCTATTCTAACTCGTAAGTTCGGAAAGGGAAACTGGGAATATACCTTTATTCATTTGAGGCCACATATTTGTAGCGGATAACCATGGCTAACTGCATTGTTCAATGTGTAAAAGGAGCAAGCTTGTGGAGGAAACAAAACAAAATACAAAAAAGGAGGAACACATGAAGAGTCATCAAATCCTCGATAGCCTTCTTATCAGCAAGACGGACGGGAGAGGATTTAATTTGACGAAAAATATAATTCCTACGGAGATAATGACAACAAAATATTCATGCATACCCAATTAACTAATAGTAGCACTATCAGTAGAGTAAGGAGCAAATCTTATATAAGTAGACATGCATCCTCGGGGTGCAAGACCAAGCAATACAACCCTAATATATGGTAATCTCTCTCCTTTCAGACATGACTAATTCAGCCTTGTCCTTTCTTAACCAGAGCTATAATGGTTATGACATCCTAGGCAAAGAGTACCTCATCTTAATTATTGTCCTCATTCCCAGTATGTTCATTCTTATCTTGTTCCTCATACTCATGTCAAATCTCCAAACAAAAATCCACCAAAGACAACTCCCTCCAAGCCCGGCTGCATGGCCTATAGTGGGAAACATACTGGAACTGTGGAGAAATAAGCCAGCATTTCGTTGGATACTTGGTCTAATGGAAGAACTCAACCCGGAAATTGCTTGCATCTGTCTAGGTGGTGTTCATGTCATCCCAGTGACTTCTCCAGAACTTGCCCAGCAGTTCTTGAAAGCCTATGATGAAGCGTTTGCATCAAGACCTATTACAATGGCAAGTGAGCACCCTAGTCATGGATTTAAGTCAATCGGTTTTGCGGCATGGGGAGATCAGTGGAAAAAGATGAGAAAGGTGGTGGCTTCGGAAATACTTAACCCGACAACTCATCGAAGACTACTTAATAGAAGGAATGAAGAAATTGATAATCTTGTTTGGTACATTTATAATCAATGCAAGAATATCTCTAGTGGTACTCATTTGATTGGTTCAGCCATAGACGTGAGACTTGCCACACGCCAGTATTGTGGTAATCTCATTAGGAGGCTATTATTTAATAAAAGATTCTTTGGCAAAGGAAGCGTAAATGGAGGGCCAGGTACCGAGGAAATAGAGCATATAGAATCACTGTTCACGATACTTGTTCATCTCTTTTCCTTTGCAGTATCTGATTACATCCCCTGCTTGAGATTTTTAGACTTAGATGGTCATGAGGAAATTGTTCGTGATGCTATGAGGATCTTTGCCAAATACATATATCAGGTCATTGATGAGAGGCTACAACAATGGAAAGATGTGGAGAAGAAGGAAGCTGAGGATTGGCTTGACGCTTTCATTTTGGCAAAGGATTCAAATGGGAAACCAATTCTATCAACAGAAGAGATTAAAGCCGAAGTCATGGTGAGATTTAAGAGACTAGAATTAGCATGAATTTTGATTACCTTTTAGGAGAAAATTTTACTTTTACATTTATATTAAAGCTTAAAAAAAATTAAATTTGCATATCCTAGGCATATATAAACAAGGGAAAAACTATGGTTTATTAAGACATCCTTATGGAATATTATCCTTATGGCACTCCAAAGGCTTATCTTACGATATATACTGGTAATGGTGCAGGAGTTGATGCTTGCAACCGTTGATAACCCTTCCAACTGCGTTGAGTGGGCATTAGCAGAGATGCTCAACCAACCAGAAATCCTCCAAAAAGCCATAGAAGAAATCGACAAGGTGATTGGGAAAGAAAGATGGGTTCAAGAATCTGATATACCACAACTTAACTATGTTAAGGCTTGTGCAAGGGAAGCTTTTCGACTCCACCCAGCTGCACCGTTTAACCTCCCCCATGTCGCAATGCAAGATATGACTATTGCTGGCTACTTCATCCCCAAAGGAAGTCATGTCATCTTAAGCCAATACGGGCTCGGCCGTAACCCTCGGGTTTGGGAGGACCCACTAAGATTTAAACCTGAACGACATTTCAACAATGATGGATCACCGGCGAATGAGAGGATTGAACTCACAGAACATGAACTGCGCTTTATTTCATTTAGCACAGGGAGGCGGGGGTGCATTGGTGTGGCGCTTGGCAGTGTCATGACTGTGATGCTACTTGCAAGGCTTCTTCAAGGGTTTTCATGGAGTTTACCACCAAATGAGGAGGTTAACCTCTCTGAGTCTAAGAATGACCTCTTTATGGCCAAGCCCTTGGTTGCCCATGCAAAGCCACGTCTGGCTACTTCACTCCACCACGCTTAATGATAAAGAAGGCTTTCAAATGCACTGGGGGATTTAATGCCCATGTGACTTAGAAATAATAAACACTACTATTAATAAATTTTCTCTGTTGGAAGCTGAGATAATAAACTTTCTTGTACTAATATCTCATGTCTGATGGGAATTGTGTAATAAACGTTGTTGCATTAATAAGATCTATGTTGGTTTAAAATAGTAGTCTTGAACTATGTACGATACTCCTATGGAAGACTTGGTGGAACGTGGATTTTGGAATCCCAATTGACCGTGTGGGCAGGAATAACACCAAAGTTCCATACATTAACTTTGGAGAAATTGAGTGATAGGAAACATCAAAGCGGAATGAGAACTTCCTGCTGTGCAAGGGCTAGCCCAATTGATTGAGAACTTCAACCATTAAAAGTTGAGAGGCTTTCTCCTGCCTCGTGAAAAGCTGTAGAGGGAAGAGTTTCGACATCCTTTGCTGTCCATGCAAACTAAGATGTAAATCCGGCGGTCGTTTAATACAAATGGACGGAGAACTCTCTCATTGATCATCAGAATGAAGCAATTTTTAATATGGACTTCCTAGAAAGACACTTAGAACGACAACAAAAACACTTGCAAGCCATAGTTTTTTTAAAAAAATAAAATAAAAATTCCTTATAATATTGTAGTGCAGTACCTAATTTATGCACACAAAGTATCGAATCCAAAATCTCACAATTGAAATCCCTACTAGCTTAGTAGTAAGCTAGTTAGCTAAGTGATTGTAAGCCATAGTAATGGGATTAGAACATAAAGCAAGAGGAAGAACCAAAGTGGTATGCATCTCTTGACTGCTTCATAAATATTTTGGGGATTACAGTAAAAGAGAGGTGGCCTTTGTTGTAAGTTGATTTTTATAAATAAAAAATGTTATAGAGAATATTATAATAACCAACAATATCAATTAAGAGTAATTAAGCATCTCCAATTCCTTGAAGAGTAGTATGTATGAACTTAAAAGATAAATAGTGTATCTAATTCCTTTTGCTTTCATCTCTCTTACCCTTCTATTCTTCCAATATGTGATCTATTTTATGTTTTTATTCTTAACTATACACTTATTTCTTTCTTCATATTTTCTTGTTGTAAATTTAGTTCAATATTTCATCCCTTAATTAGATTTTGATTGTGCATCTTCTTTTGATCTATAATAATTGTATGACATTAATTCTATAATTAGTGCCACATATTTTCAATACATGCCCTTTCTCTTCCATCTCCCTTTGAGAAAATCAATATATAAAAGCATTTAAAGTTTGATATTACTTTATAAGGTAATTAACTTTTTATTATTAATTATAAAGGTTGATCTTAAGTGCTCTTTTTTCACTTCAAGAGAGACCCAATTCTATTAACTCTGTGAAGGAGGAAAAAGGAAGTCATGCTAATTTCAAGAAATTACATCATAAAAAGCATCTTTAACAAGTGTCCAAAGTGGTTACATTGAATAAAGCATCTTTGACAAATGACATTTACATTTACTACTATCTTATTATTTTTAGAGGGCTGCTTTTATTACTTTGTTAGTTGTAAAAATACTACATCTATAGCTATATTAAAAGGCTAGTGTTGACCACATTTAATTTGTTTTCTTTTTGTGTACCAATCCTCTATAAATAGAGATTATGAACTCATTTCCATTGAAATGAGAAGAGAATTTTTCCAACTTCAACTTTTTTCGTTCTTTATTTTTTACCCTTTACTTTGTACCTTTAAGTTCTTTTACTTTTAAATTGATGTCTTTATTTTTTACTGTTAAAGTTCCTTGCCATTTACATTTTTTGCACCTTTAAATTTCAAAAATTCTTACAATTACCTTGTTTCTAGTTTGTCCAAAACCGTAAGTCACTTCTTGTTCATCACGAGTCACATCATAAAAAAGATGAAAAGGTATTTAAAAAATAAAAATAAAACTCCGAAACTTTTTGGTTGATAACGGCGTCCCATCATATTCAGCCAATGCTCATAGGCAAGAAAGTTATCATCCAACCATATCTCAACCTTCGTATAAAATACAGGACGATCATTGAGAACCTTGACACAGCGAAAGTTGGGTCCAATCTCAGCAACTGATTCTGCCAATTGGTAAGATCCGTGCTTGGTCGCCAAGATTGTGTCCAATCTGACTTCCCGTAAAATCAAAGTAAACAAAAGGAAACAGAGTCCAACACGACAAAACGACTGCAATGCTGGCAGCTCGTGTCTACTGAATCAATATATGGTTGACTCAAGTTAGCTACTTAAAAAGGAAATGCAAGCGTTTGGGAAATAGTACATGAAATTGCTGGAAAAGCAATTCCAGCCTCGAAGATTGACCCAAATCCCATTCCGCGCTGAACCAACTACAAGAATCTGACCATAAAATTCGATGATTTGGTCAAAATAGTACTTCAAGTTCGCCTTCTCCGCACAAATTGATCTCTTTTAGATACTTTTCTTCCTCATTCATGATTTTCCATTAGTCAATTCAATTACAGTATAATTGACAAGAACCTAACTTAATGATAAACAGACATTACTTAAGATCTTTAAATTTTAGTTTCAACACTTTGAAGATGCGTAAATATGTGAACGAGTTATTATTAAAGAAATTCAATTACCATGTAAATTTTCTACTTCAGGGATATTGACGTGAATCGATTGATCGTAAATAAAAAAAATTTAAAAAGGTTATTACAAGTCAAAATGAGCTGGTTATGCGTCATGGGGCTCGTCCGTTTATCATGTGGAAACATGTTAATGGGCATTACTGATGCTGTCCGCATCAGTAAGGTACTGCACGACTTAGGTGCTGCATTCATTGGGCTCACCTTTGAAAACCAAAATTTTCTCTTGATAAGGATAAACGATATTCTTTACTACGTGATGCTATTTCTAAAACATGTTTCTTTCTATCTTTCCAGCGACCGACCAAGACTTAGGAACTCGGACGTTGTCGTGCACGCCCCTGAAACCTTGAATGGATCACTTCTGTCTGAGTAAGTGGGAGCATTTCCGTCCATGCACTTCAGAGAAGTTGTGGGAGAACATGTCGCTCCCTTTCCCAAAGACAATCATGTTGACAACAGCAGCTTCGTAAGATATGTGGTCGTGCTTCTTGTATCAGTCCAGTCACTACTTTTTATCATTTCTCCTTGTGTCAGGGCCTGTGATCATGTAACGGCGTAATTAGTCTGAGATGTGAGATCAGAGCTGTTTAGAAGTAGATTAAAAGCCGTCAGAATCAAAGGTTTGTGTAAAATAGGAAAAATGAAAAAAGCCACAGCTTTAAAAATTTCTGTATATTACCTTTTTTAAGGAAAATTTTGTATATTATTTTTCTTAAAAAAATTGTATAAGGCTTACCTTTTATGATGTAAGGATTGACCAACATAAAATTATACAAACAAATAATAAAGATATTCATTTACTATATACACAAACAATTCTCCAAATAATTTACTCCATATGAAAAGAATATATGACCACATTAGGAAAGTATAATAACAAATATATGTGCATATTTTCAATATTTCTCCTCAAGTTGGTGATTTAGGTGACATGTAAATGTCAACCACATTAAACTTGTTTAGAAATAAGGACTATCATGAGTCAATTTTGAAATCAGTAGCAAATTCTATTTAATTGCTAGAACAACCAGGATTGAGTTTAGTTTTACTAGTCCTTGATTATTGTTCATGGAACCAAAATCAAAGAAAAAGTTCATAAGACTAAAAGCTTAACTTCCTTCTTCAATGGAAGTTAAAGCCAACGTTTTAACCACACAAAAATTCACTCTTCATTTTTTCCTACTTCCTATTAAAAAACCCTAACTCCCAACCTAACATGATTGGGTTTCAAACGCCTAAAACAACTTAGCTTTGACTATTCAAACTGTAGACATTATTTAAAGGAAAGAACAAAACAAAATATAATTATTTAAAGTCTAACAATAACATAAAACCTCATAATAAGTAATTGAAACCCAAGCCTATGTTCTCTATCCTTGGTCCTAATGTGTAGAGCTTACCCTTACTCAAGCAGAGTTCTAATTTCTCAAATAACCCCTACAAGTTGATATGGGGTAACTCACAACTATCGGCCAAATCGCTTGGTTAGTAAACATTTGCCCAAAGTTGGCAGTCCCCCAAACCGCACAATCATGCGGGAAAGGATAAGCATGAACATCGTATGCAATTGCCATATGGGTTGCATGCATTAACATGTAAAGCTCATGTTAGCTCATGTTGATTTCTCTAGCATTTCCCCAAAAACTAATGTTAAGGAACACGAGACAATTCATTTGTTAGAAATCAAAATCCCTTATAGGAAATCTAGTCATGAAAAGATCAACTATTAATATAGGGTGCTTAAAGAAACAATATAACATCAATGTACTTGGAAAAAGAAAACATTTACATCCTTTGTAGGGAATTCTTATGAAAAACATATAAGAATTAAAAAAAGTTATAGGTCAAAATAGAATAAAAACAAAAATAATTTGGAAACTCAACCCAAGAGTTGTTCAAAGGAGGAAGAAAATAGGCTTATGCAAAGCTTCTGTTCTACTAGATAGCCTATAGTCTAACCCAAAATCTAATTCAAGAGTTAGAGTGCCATTTATTTCATTTAAGCTTTACCACAAAAAATCGTATTTACGATGTTAAACTTTCATCTTGAACACACACCCCACTCATTATCTGACATTAACTTAAAGTCACATAGGGTGAAGCATATTCAACTTAAAGTCTAATATTATTATAGGCTTAGTTATCAACCTAGGCCTATAATTGAGTCATAAATAGAAGAGAAAGGGAATGAGGGAGGGTGTCTTATGTTGTTGGTTGTTTGGAGAGTGTTCCCCCAGTTTATTTCAATGGTTGGATTTTTTTTTTAAAAAAAACTTAAGTTTCACTTTAAATATCTTATCTTATTATATAAAATTATAAAATTTTGGCTTATAGTAGAATTGATAAATAGAAAAAGTACAATTCAGTTACTAGACATGGTAGGTCTTGAACCATAACAAGTTATTGGTGACAAAAAATGAACTTGTATGACTTTGGAAATGACAAAAATAAGAGCATTGAGTAGCTATCATTTAAACATCTCTCTGAAAGGTGTGTGACTTGAAAGGATGCATAATCATGAATTTTGGGGTAAAGAGCAATGAGCGAGGTACCAAGAGATTTAGTGGTTGAAAGTAAAGAGAAAGGATTGGCTCTGCATCCCAAGTAATTCTAAGTCCTAATAAAAACGATACTTTATATTTTATGTTGCTATTTCACATGTACCATCACTCGCTATAACATTAAATTTTTAAGCTGAATTCATAATATTAGCAGTGCACCATTGTCTGTTGCTAAATATACATCGAAAAGCCAGTAATGAAAGACAGGTTGATAGAGTCCAACATGCCGATCATATTTTTGCATATTGATTTGATAAACCATCTGCCACCATAATAAATGTCTGGAAGAATTTAGAGGTAGTTAGAGAAAGGCATGCATGTTGTAACCCCACCAATGCTAATGAGAATCAACAAGTAACCAGCTCACGTGATGATGTTTGAGAAACATACAATGAGAAGCTGGTGATCATATGGACCGAGAGACTGATTTTGAAGCGATGCTAGGTTGAATGGAAGCAGCAAACCAACAAAGTAGATAACATCTTATATGTTGCAATTATATGGACCCTAGTGTAAGAAATTCACCTAATCAACAAGGCATGGTCTAGAGAAATATTCTTCGTGTCTGTGCACCAACTCTAGTATTTCAAATGATAGGCCATAGCTGGAAAGTCATCCCAGATCCACTGTCTCAAAGTACAGGAACTCTTTGAGTCTAGGTACTGGGTACAGATAGAAGTAATTGCCGTGACTCTTCATTTGGATGCGTAAGGTATCCTCCGGCGGCCTACTACCTATTGGTCAGCCTCATTATTCAACATCATGTTTCTCGGTCAACAAAACATGCGGACCACAAGCAATTCTAATATAAAATGTCTGAAAGGTCTAGAGCAGGAAAATGCTTTAATTGCCCACTTCCAGTTTGTTGACAGACTAGTTTTTAACAGAAAAACACTCCATTAAGTTAGTCAAATTAACCATTTGAATGATGATCAAACTTATGGCAGGCTGATGATGTACCTGGCGATTGAATGGGATATGCACAAATTAAATATAACCGGATAGTTTAATCCTAAAAAAATGCTTCTTTAGAAGGTGTTAGCAAGTGTTGAAAGAACAGAATCCTACTTGGCTGGATTATGATTATACAATCCAGTAACTTATTCTTGACAGCACTAGCATGATCTGAAAGATGGAATTCACTTGGCTATTAGTAATATCAATTAGATGAAATCAAATCAAATCAAAAGGCATATAAACACATTGATCTCATTGTTTCTTGTTGAGAAAATGACCCATCACACGAATATATAAATACTTAAATTAAACTATTAACCCATAAAAGACCCAAGATTTAAGGTAATTTAGGTCAATATAGTATTTTGTGTCCATTGTCACTAGCACAACTATCAACTCCTCTTCTTATTGAGTCTTTTCAAAAATGAAAATACAAAAGTTATATTTATCAAATCCACGCATAATTCTCACATGCTTATTCTCAGCACTGCACAGTCTTTCCTTCTTGCTAACCAATCATGTAAGGCAACAAATAATGACCCAAAAGGGCAACTTGCTGTTTGTTTTGGAGGGGAATGAAACAGATAGAGACTCATGGTATCGGCCTCGTACTCGAACAGGAAGTGGCTCTGAGCAGATCTGAGTTATCGAGGAAGAATTTGAGTTCTTGCATCCAAAGGCGGACTCAACCATTCCATGCACAGAAGACGCCTTCATTTTATCTCCTACTCTTCTTGGAGACCCATGGGCATATTACTTTATTGTAGAGACTGAAGAATCATCCAAATTATTGTAATGCACAATGACTTAGAATTGCAGCAGAGAAAAATAAATACAATGTTACGGGCTGAAATATAAGCCCAGTGGATTGTAACAAGTTGTGGGCTGCAGTAATAAAAATAAAGGAACCGACCCGTAGGAGGATCTGAATGAAGAGAAGGGTGTAGAAAGATCGAGAGAGGGGGCAGCGAAGAAGGGGGGTATCAGAGAAGTGTCATTCTTGGAGAGAACTCCCAGTTTGTAGCATCCCGTTGATGCTATAGTTCGTTGCAGTGCAGTTTCCAGCGGAGAACCATTCCTCGTGGGCGGTATCGTCTTAAACGGTCAGAGTCTTGTTCCCGGCCTAAATCTGTAAGTTCCAACTCCCTTTTATCTGAGTCTAAATTTTCTGATTGTAACAACTTGGTATCGGAGCCAAGTTTTTCAAACTCGGATATGGCCGATCCATCTTCTAAGCCAGTAACTCAGGTTGAGTTTATAGAGCTTAATAGAAAATTTGAACTTCTTGTGAGTTTGTTGAAAGAGGAGAAAGAAGAAAAATGGAGATATGAAGGGAATAGACAAAAGCAAGAAAAAGAAAAAGAAATAGGGTCTAGCTCTAGTAAGAATGTGAAGGTAGAGCAAGAGGATGATTCTGAAAACCCATGGTGGTATAAGGAAGAGAACGTTGGTTTGGGGGTACGTGATGGCACGCCAGGTGATCGTGAAAAAGACAAAGAAAGAGAAAAGGAAAAAAAAAAAAGAAAAGGAAAGAGCAGACAGGGATGAAGAAAAGATTAATGGGTCTCTTAAACAACATGCTAAGGGTAGTACTTCTTGTGGACAGCATAGAGGTAACATTGTGAGGTTTGATTTTCCACGATTTAATGGTGGTGAGGACCTGACAGCTTGGATATGTCAGGCTAACAGTTTCTTCTGTTATAACAAAACACCAGAGGAAGACAAGGTTTCAATTGCATCTTGGCATTTTGAAGGCGTTGTAAGGTATTGGTATGTGGTATACAGAAGAAAGTTAAGGAATCAAGTATTGACTTGGCCAATGTTGACACAAGCTTTATTAGCAAAGTATGGCCCTACTATTTATGAAGATTTCTTTACTGATTTACTTAATGTGTTTCAAGAAGGAATAGTAGTAAAATATGATGAAAGGTTTTTAAAAATGTTAGTGAGGGTTGAAGATCTAACAGATAGGCAGCAAATGGGGTGTTATATGAGAGGTTTGAAGGAAGCATTACGAAGGGAAGTTAAGGCTAGAAGACCTATGTCGCTTGATGAGGCAATGAATTTAGCAAGGTTGTTTGAGAATGATGTGCTGGTTACAAATGGAAATATAGTACACCGGTATGTGGAGTACAAGGCTAAAGAGAAAGTAAATAAAGGGGAAGAAAAGAAGTGGGGTAAAAAGAAAAGGTTAACCCCTAAGGAAATTAAGGATAGAAGACTTAAGGGATTGTGTTTCAGATGTGATGAGAAGTTTACTCTTATGCATAAATGTAAGAACAAATTATTTGTAATAGTGGGAGAGGAATCAGATGAGGAAACTGATGAGGACAATGAGGGTAATAATGAAGAGGAGGAGCTTGTGGATATCCCGCCTAAGATTACTCTTAATGCTCTTTATGGCTCAACTACTCCTCGGACTATAAGGTTTATGGGAAAAATTGGAGAAAGGAGAAACATTGTATGTTTGTTAGTGGACTCAGGTAGCACTCATAATTTCTTAAGTTGTAAGTTGGACAAGAAGTGGGGAATAATTCCAGAACCTAGTAAGAATCTAAATGTAGAAATAACGAATGGAGACAGATTAAGGTGTGAAGGGATATGTAAGAAGGTAACACTAATTGTACAAGGATTAAGAATGAGTGTGGATTTTTACTTGCTGGAGTTAAGGGGACCCGAGGCAGTGTTGGAAACACCATGGATACGCTCTTTAGGCAAGGTCACTCTAGACCTTGATGACTTCCAAATTTCCTTTAAGATGGGAGATAAGGAATATATGCTACAAGGATTAAAAGATAGAGAAAACAAGTTGTTGGAAGGACAACAGATAAGTAAAAAGTTGAAGCGACGTCAGGAAGGAGCACTATTGCATATTTGTATGGTCACTAAAGGGGAACCCGAGTTTCAGTTGATGACTTTAAGGGGTGAGAAACAAGGAAATATTGAAAGAAACAGTGACAAGAATAAGGAGTCAATAGAGGCTTTACTAAGTGAGTATAAAGAATTATTTGATAAGCTAGTGGGGTTGCCACCAGTGCGAGATTGTGATCACAGGATTCCAATTAAGGGAGGAAGTGACCCTATAGCCTCTAAACCATATAGATATCCATATTACCAAAAGAATGAGTTAAAGAGAATGGTAAAAGAGTTGCTAGATTCTGGGGTGATTAGACCGAGTACTAGTCCGTATTCATCACCGGTATTACTAGTTAAAAAGAAGGATGGATCATGGTGTTTATGTGTGGATTACAGGGCATTGAATAAGCAGACCATTAAGGACCGGTTCCCTATTCCTACGGTAGAGGAATTAATAGATGAGTTGAAGGGAGCCAATTATTTCACCAAGCTGGATTTGAGGTCAGGCTATCATCAAGTGAGGATGCATCCAGATGATGTGTATAAAACTGCATTTCAAACTCATCAAGGGTACTTTGAATTCCTAGTAATGCCATTTGGGTTATCTAATGCACCATCTATGTTCCAGGCGTTAATGAACCATACGTTTAAGGAGTTTTTGAGGAAGTTTGTATTAGTGTTCTT
Organism: Casuarina equisetifolia; assembly: GCA_028551475.1. NCBI lineage: Eukaryota > Viridiplantae > Streptophyta > Magnoliopsida > Fagales > Casuarinaceae > Casuarina > Casuarina equisetifolia. The sequence continues at coordinate 17,734,867 of CM052360.1, forward strand.
TGATGACATTTTGATTTATAATGGGGATTGGAAGACACATTTGGAGCATGTCAGAAAGGTTTTTCAAAGACTAAAGGAGCAACAATTGTACTTAAAGCATAGTAAGTGCGAATTTGGGAAAGAAGAGGTGAAGTACTTGGGACATGTGGTTAGTGCAGTGGGAGTGGCTGTGGACCAAGACAAAGTTCGGGATGTGAGGGATTGGCCTAGACCATGCAATTTAAAAGGTTTAAGAGGTTTTTTGGGGTTAACGGGGTACTACAGGAGATTCATATCAGGATATGGTCAAAAGGCAATGCCATTAACAGAGTTATTAAAAAAGGATACGGGTTTTCATTAGGGACCAAAAGCAGAGGAGGCATTTGTTAGGCTGAAACATGCATTATCAAAGGCACCAGTTTTGGCACTTCCTGATTTTGATCAAGAGTTTGTAATAGAGTGTGATGCTTCAGGTCAAGGTATTGGAGTAGTATTATCCCAAAAGAGACACCCCATAGCCTTCATGAGTCAAGTGTTAAGAGGTAGAAATGCTTTACTGTCCACATACGAAAAAGAACTTTTAGCAGTGGTAGTAGCAATGAACAAATGGAGGTCGTACTTATTGGGAAGAAAATTCATGGTAAGGACAGATCAGAAAAGTTTAAAACATTTATGGGAACAAAAGATAGTTACTCCAGCTCAACAAAAGTGGCTTGTCAAGTTAATGGGATTTGATTTTGTTATTGAGTACAAACTAGGGAAGGAAAATCAAGCTGCGGATGCGTTATCAAGGAAGTTGGAAGAAGTATAGACAAAGAAACAAAACAATCATAGTGTCATGGAAGAGTCGACCTTGATGGCAATCTCAATGCCCGTTCCCCTTTGGTTAGAACCAATCAAGGAAGAAATAAGCAATATCCAGTCCTTGAAGGACAAGGTAGAAAAAGTACTAGCGGGAGAGGCAGGCCCTAATTGGGAGTATAAAAATGGATTATTGTTCTACAAGGGCAAGATATTCTTAACAAAGGAGTTAGAATTGATACAACCTATAACCCAAGAAATTCATGCCACAACTCATGAAGGGGTGTGTAAGACATTATAGTGTCTAAAAACCACTTTCCATTGGAAGGATATGAAGAAGACAGTTTTACAAGTTATACAAGAATGCGATGTATGCCAAAGAAGTAAAGTCCCTAATACTCTACCTGCAGGATTACTTCAACCCCTACCAATCCCTAAAGATGTGTGGATTGAAATTGCTATGGACTTTGTGGAAGAGTTGCCTGAGTCTAAAGGGAAGAATTGTATTATGGTAGTGGTGGATAGATTCTCGAAGATGGCACATTTCATAGCGTTGAAACACCCCTACACGGCAGTAACGGTGGCAGATGCTTTTTTTCCAGAATATATACAAACTCTATGGAATGCCTCAAAAGATAGTATCAGATCAAGATCTTATTTTCACTAGTGCCTTCTGGAAGGAGCTGTTTGAGTTGCGTGGAACGAGGTTAAACTATACCACAGCTTTCCATCCACAATCAAACGGACAAACGGAAGCAGTCAACAAAACTCTTGAAATGTATTTGAGGTGTTTTGCAGGAGATCATCCTAAGCAATGGAACAAATGGCTAGCCTGGGCAGAATGGTGCTATAACACCAGTGTGCATAGCTCTCATGGTAAAACTCCTTATGAAATAGTTTATGGTAAGCAACCTCCTGCTCTCTTGGACTATATTCCTGGAATGACTTCTGTTGAGGTAGTGGAAAGGGAGGTTATGGGAAGGGATGCAATCTTGAAAGAGTTACGAGAAAGGATGGCAGAAACTAAGGATCGTATGAAAAAGGTTTATGATAGGAAACATTTTGAGGTTGAATTTGAGGTGGGGGATCATGTTTACTTAAAGCTCTAGCCTTATAGGCAACTATCTGTGAGCATGCGAAGAAAACACAAGTTAAATCCCATGTATTATGGCCCATATGAAATATTGGAGAAGATTAGGACAGTAGCATATAAGTTGAAGTTACTGGAAAATTCAAGAATCCATCCTGTTTTTCATGTAAGTAAACTTAAGAAGGTTCTTGGAAAGACAATCAAACCCCAAGCAGAGCTTCCACAATTTATAGAAGAAGAAGATTCTATTGTTGCTCAGCCACAAGCTATCTTAGATAGGCGGATAAGACAGAATCAAGAACAAGTTCTCGTGCATTGGAAGGGTCTATCAACTGCAGATGCAACATGGCAGCCCGCAGAAATGATGAAATTGAGATATCCAAACTTGAACCTTAAGGGCAAGGTTCTTACCTAAGGAGGGGGGAGTTGTTACAAGCTGAAATATAAGCCCAGTGGGTTGTAACAAGTTGTGGGCTGCAGTAATAAAAATAAAGTAAGGAACCGACCCGTAGGAGGATCCGAATGAAGAGAAGGGTGTAGAAAGATCGAGAGAAGGGGCAGCAAAGAATGGGGTATCAGAGAAGTGTCGTTCTTGGAGAGAACTCCCGATTTGTAGCGTCCCGTTGATGCTATAGTTCGTTGCGGTGCAGTTTCCAGCGGAGAACCATTCCTCGTGGGCGGTATCGTCTCAAACGGTCGGAGTCTTGTTCCCTACCTGAATCTATAAGTTCCAACTCCCTTTTATCCGAGTCTAAATTTTCTGATTGTAACATACAACACCAAAATATTCTTTTTATATCACAAGATTCTCATTAAAGTAGTTTCTCTTTTATCTTGTTAATAGCTAAAACTATGCATTTCACGACAACTTTGACGCAGTTAAAATACTACAAGTGAACTCAAAATTTAAGGTCATATGAAACAAGAACAAAGCACTTGTCTTTCTCTCGCAAAATAACATTACCATAAAAATTCTGCATGTTAATCATTATCAAACAGCCTAGTATTACAGAAGTTATTTCTTCATAATGATCAATGCCTTCTGATATTCTCCCTAATGGGATTAACTTAATAGATAAATAAAATATATTTTTTGACAACGTCATCTCATTTATTGTTCTCTTTGCTCATTTTTCCCAAACATAAAGACCTTCATATTCATCCAACTTACCTTTGTTTGCTAAAGAGTAGATCATTTGATATTTAAGGAACAAAATGAAGATGTCAAATATTGGCCAATTATTCCCCTGACTATGTGATACATTAAGCTTTTATCAGGACTTTGGATTTTCAGCCAAGATTCATAATACCCCAACTAAAGTGAGTATATTATAATGAGTCAAGGTGCTTGAAGTTCTGAAAACTGAGTATATTCCAGAAAACCAGTTGAATTTACTACACTACATTGCATAGATCAACATCAAGACAGCTAGAAGAATCATGATCAGAACTTTTTCTACAACAGTAACAAGGCAAATCTACCTTCACTTTTTACAAAACGCAGCAATCAGACCCTTATTCAGCTGAAGCTGAAAACTTTTGTCTTGTCCATTTTTCCCTTTTCTGCCCTCGGGATAAAAACTTCTTGAAACTTCTTCAAAATCGTAAAGAAAAAAGAAAAAGCTAGTATTGATGAGCCTGAGAGAGAGAGCCATGGACCACTTGTTCTTGATTTTATACACAAAATATGCAAGTTGGCTAAGACCTTGGTTTGGATAACGTCTGGCATCTGAGTGGCCCACAGAGGTTGGTTGGCACAAAAAAGTGACTGAAAAACACAAGGCTAAGTTCAATGCTCATCTGAAGAAGCAGAATGAATCTTAAGATCCTCTCCAATCAAGGTAAGTCCTTCGCGCCAAAAGGAAGTGTCTCGCCTCAAAAGCTAGTGGATAGACCATGTATTACAAGTTCACCTCTCTTTTTTCTTATCCTCAATCAAAATGGTAGGGTATGATTTCTTGCACGAGACAAGGCAAACCACGTGAACATCCAACAATAGCTTCACCTGACATGTCTCTCAACATTCTTCTGCCCATCCTTTTACGATTTTAGCCAGTTTACGGCTCGACCTGTCTATTTAAGGTTTCTAGGTGCCATTTCCACTTACACAAACCAGCATCCAATTATTGAAGCTGTTCTATCATCCAACCAACCTCTCAAGGTGCATTTTTCCTTTTCTCTTACAAAGATGACTGTAAGATTGATGGGGATAGCACATGCGAAGCAAAAGCTGCAGAGAACTCTCTCGGCAAAAATTAGAATGCTTTCAGCTACTTGTATTGACGTCCCAAAAGGCCACTTTGCAGTTTATGTTGGAATAGCCCACAAGAAGAGGTTCGTGATTCCAATATATTACTTGAACCATCCTTCATTCCAAGAATTGCTAAACCGCGCCGAGGAAGAATTTGGATATGATCATCCCATGGGCGGCCTCACCATTCCATGCAGTGAAGAATACTTCATTAGTTTAACTTCAGCTCTAAATTGCTCTTAAATGAGTACTGCTTGACACTAATTATCTGTTTAGCAGATTGCTTTTCCAAGTTGAGAAGCCCCCCAAAAGAGAGAGAGAGAGAGAGAGAGAGAGAGAGAGAGATGGCCAAGCCAGTTTCACTTTTAGGGTTGAATTATTTTATTTCTCTTATGTTATGATCATTTCAATTTAATTTTAAATCTCTTCGCATCCTGAGATTTCAGTGTTCATAATCGACCAAGAAAAGGAAGTACAATTGAGAGAGAGAGAGATATAGCACGTAAATAGCACAAAAACATCTCCAATTCCAATTGCGAAGCACGTAAATAGCACAAAAACATCTCCAATTCCAATTGCAAAAGCTACATTATAGTGAGCTAGATCGCTGATAGAATCATAGCAAACTATAGGAAGCCAAACAAGACAATCAACTAATTTTTATTGCCATATTCACACCTCCCCAATGTTAAAATACTATTCCTTCGGAGTAAACATCTAATCATGAGATGCACATACAAATCATCCGAGTGGCGCATGAAATGGGCTTGGGCCTTTGACAAAATTCCAGTTAACCTTGCTGTAATCTCATTTACTCTTGATAGGAAACCGTAATTATTGCCACAGTATACCATTTATGTCTCGTTATTGATCTTAGACTTATTCTCTCTTAATTGGTTGTTGATCTTCTTCGTCAATAAACTTTAGATTGGGTCAAAGACTAAAGACAGGTTAAACAAAACCAATTGCGGATGGCATTTCTCCCACAGAAAAGCCATTGGAAGCCAGGGTGCTTCTCAGAGTTGGTGAATCGATATGTAAATAACCTGGGCGTCTCCATCTACTGCAAGATGCCAAAACTGAAGGGCGTTTGAGCTTAATCCTCATAAAGTTCAAATGTCCAGTTAATTACAAATAACAATTACCCCACAAAAAATAGGCCATTTGAGAAACAAAGTCAAGTGTTTTCAATTTCTGGCTTTCATTTTTTAAGGCTAACAAGCTTGTCCCTTTCCTAATGCATTCACAGAAGGCTTTATTTCTAAAGCAGACCTTATTTCTCTTTAGTTTTCGTTTTTAGAAAACTACAGAAGACTTCCGGCTACGGACTACTGACTGATTGTACTGGTTGGCGTCACACACCAATTCCCAGGACATCTTGCAGTTGCGGCTACTGCCGCATATCTGACTAATAATTGCACGGGCACATGTGCTTACTGACTCAATATTCGCTTCTGATTTGCAGGGTTTTTAATTTGTATGAGATCCAAGTTCGCCCTCACATGCCTCGGGTCTAGAAAAAAGCAGTTTTCCCTGGTTAAAGGATAAAAAAGAAGTTGGGTACGCTGATTGATTGATAGATAGAATGTAAGGTACAGAAAGAGAGAAACAGATAAAGAACAGGAATCTTGCGATGAAATCTCGGAGCTAGAGTATGTACTTATTGTACTACTGACGTCGAGGACATGTCAGGATCCAAGTCGGCAATGGAAGATGAAGTCTTCTATGTAAAAAACCGTGGGCAACCTAGCTAGTTTTAGTCTCAGATGGGCAACCCTTAAGAGCCAAGTTGGATTTCTGACAGGAGCCCTATCCTAAAACCTATCATGACGGATGACGTAATGTTGAAAAACGATCGCTTGACTGCAATCAACCACCTCTACCTTATCTCCTATAAATTCCCAACTCTTTATTCTGACAGAAACATAAATAACTTTCATCGTTTTTCAAAAAAATATCTTTGCAGCGTTAGAAAATGGGTATTCGCCTGCTGGAGTTTGTTTCTCATGCCAAGCATGTTATTCGTAGACGGTCTCCATCGACGCGCCAACTTCCACACAGCAAAAGTTCGACGACCTTGTTAGATGTTCTAAGTGGCCATTGTAACAAATCCAACCATTGAATCAAAAGTTCTAAACTTGATGACATAACAGGTTCAATTATCTTTAAGACTGTAATATTTTATTACGCTTCGCAGCCGACGTCCCGACGGCCCACTTCACGACGGCTCTACATTGGCTCCATGCGTTTAAGTGTCCTTTCGGCCCATAACATTTTTTGTCAAGTAACCCTTTTCGTAGGTTGCCCCTTTCATGATTTGAATTCCAAATGTGGGGTTTGGCTCGATACCAAATATAACGAACCTAGTTATTAAGCTAAAAGGCCTAAATTTATTGACATGACGAGCTCAATTACCTTTAGGACTGTAACAACCATTTCGCAGTTTATGTGAGAAAAGAAGAGACGAAGAGGCGGTTTGTGGTGCCAATTTCGTACTTGAAGCATCCTTTGTTTCAAGACTTGTTGGGTAAGGCCGCGGAAGAGTTTGGTTTCGATCATCAAATGGGAGGTCTTAGAATTCCATGTGCAGAAGAGGATTTTGTCAATCTAGCTTCTCGTTTGAATAGCTTGAGTCGCTAGTCTAATTTCGAGCTTCTCTCGAATCCCATTTCGGGGGTTTCTTTTCTGGTTAAGGTTTTCATAGATACAGATATGTAAATGACTGAAGGATCGTTGTCCTTTGTGACTGGGGGCTTGTTGAAAGCAAAAACTATATAGAATCACGAGCAAGAATTTTGATGTGTATCAAGAATGAGCAGTGTACAGACAAACATGACTTTCTATTTGCTATTAACATATTGTCCGTGACTTCTCAGCTTGAGATAACCTATCTTTGTTTCTGCATGTAATGCTGAACTGAGCAAACATCATTACAAACCATTTTGTTGAGGCCTTGCAAGTTTTGTCATTCAGGCCTTGTGAATAGCAAAGTCAATAGTTCTGTCACTCAATTACCATTTCCAGTTTAGTAGTCTAAGTATCTTTTATTTGTATAGAAAGTTCTTATTATTTAAAAATTGAAACTATGGTTCAAACCTTATAAGAAGTTCATTTGTTTGCATTGTTTGTCTTCGGCAATCAAATCCATGGCAGAATTGGGGAATTAATAAGTCTCCTTGCAGAGTTATCCGAGCAGAATGGCAATAAACAAGGGAAGTGCAGTGAGACTAGCCAGACAACAGATAAGCGCAGAGATCTTGGCTTTTTTCCTGCTCTATCTGAAACTAATGTCATTTAACTTTTCGTCTCTTGCAGTCCTTTTAGAACCCAAAGTTTCCAAATCTGAACCTATGAAAGGTCACAAACGTAAAGCAAAGAAGACCCTTTTACCAAAACCATATCACCCCTGACATAAAGTGCATAACATTTTAGGAAACTAGTCAGTTTTGGTCTTTTCATTAGCAATCGTGCTATCTGAAACCACATGAGCCATTAAAGGGGGGAAAATAACATCTCAAGGCTTAGTTATGTGTTCTGATTTTCAAACACATAACGGAAATATTTTATAAAAGAAAGAAAAAAAGGCAGGAATAAAAATAACGACATTTAACAATATAAATTACAATAACAATAACAGAAATGAGTGTAATGAAAATAGTAGTAGTCAAGAGATTAGACCACTAAGAAAATGATATAATTTATAAAATTTGAAACAATTGATCAAACGAAAGACCTGAAACATATAATAGAATATTCAAGGTTTTGAAAACATAAGAGAAGAATCTTATTAGCATATAATTTTTTTTCATTTACCTTATAATATAAAATTTAATCATAAATATCTTGAATTTATTAACTGTAGATTCCTCAACTTTTGTTCACCTTAAGCCTCCATCCTCTTGATTCCTACTTTTGCGCATTATAATATACAAAGTGATATAACCAACTGGTTCTCAGTGCCTTTGCCAATCTGTTGATCAATCCCAAGCTGGCCTCTGAGCAAACTGGGTCCATCGCCCATGTCGTCCTCCTCCTCTCTGCTGTGGACGGTGTTTTGGTTGCAAAAAAGTAATCACATGGGTGAGTTGCCCTCGGCTTTCCAGCGTACGGCCATCAGTTTTGAAGCTCTAAAGCTTGGAAAAGTAGTGAAACCAGCCTGGTTTTCTGATTGGTTTTCGAATTCCAACATAGAGGGGGTCTGTGACACCAGAAGTTAATGAATAAATATTCGGAAGGAGGGAGGAGAAGTGAGGGAAGCCATGTGAGGGTTTGATAAGGTAGGCCCTCTCACCATATCCAGCCAGTTTCCTGACATCACTTCCACAAAACCATGCAGAAAAATTATGACATCCCCGTGTTTGGTATCCTATAAATACAAACACCAAGGAAGCTTCCAAACTCCAAAGCCTTCTGTCTCAGAAACTTAAGCACCTTCCAGTACTAGATCTATAACAATTTATCACAGCTGAAGAATCAGTCATGGGTATTGTAGGAATGCCATCCATGATCGCCAATGCGAAGCAACTTCTCAGACTGCGGTCTATCCATACTAAAAATCAGTCGGGAGTTCCCAGAGGCCACATTGCAGTGTATGTGGGAGAGATCCAAAAGAAGAGGTTTGTGGTTCCAATATCTTACTTGAACCATCCTTCATTCCAACACCTGCTTAACCGAGCTGAGGAAGAGTTTGGATTCAATCATCCAATGGGTGGTCTTACGATTCCGTGCAAAGAAGAAGCCTTCATCGATCTCACTTCTCAATTGCATTCCCAGTGAAAGATGAAGTACATGGAGCACCCACAGTAGAGATAGCTTTCTTCCCGCCTCTTGCAACATGTAAAAGAACTTAGAAGGCGTCGTAGAGAAACAAAATTCTTGTATTTAGAATCTTCTATAACTCCTTAGCAACATATTCTATTGCTTGTTTGAGATTGTTCTACACTAAATTGCATTCAAACTTCCAAAAGATCGAGAAACCAAGAGCAGGCTTCTAAACCAAGAAGTTCGTTTAAAGCAAAACATTTTCCCTCGAGATGTTCTGTTAAATTAGCATTCACCGTGAGGAAGACACTTAACTAGAATTGGGAAAAAAATGAATTACTCGGACATTAAAATACTAATTAGAATTGAGAAAAGAGGAAGTACTTCGACATTAAAATACTAGGAATTAAAGTGCGAATGCTGTCTCGAACACAACATTTTTGTTAGTTAGTCATGGGTAATTAAACTTTCATCGTGATGCCCTACCATCTTTGATAAGTAGACCAGAAACAGAACTCTTTCAGTTACTTGCTGTCTCCCAAGACCTTCGTTCTGCAGGAGCAGCTTGTTTATTGAGGTTCAAAATCAGTTGCAGGGTGATATCTTCAGAAAACTGAAAGGAAGGCAAATGACAATAAGACAGAATTAAGAATCTTCTCTTAGTTTTGAATAGCAGTTCTCACAACCTTAACATCCCATTTATGGACAATGTCACATGGATTTGTTTCTCTTGAGAGGTCTAGGATTCAATTAGGCCTTATGTCCGGTTCTGGTGTATCACAGGGACCCGAGATTTATTAATAATGATGAATATAATGAAACATGTTCGGTTGATCATAGGTTGGGAGTTGCGGTGGACAGGAAGCGGAGTTTAAAATTACCAGAGCTCTGTTTTAGAATACACTATTTATTCTTCCTCCATCCAATTTAGTAGAAATTAGTGGTCTACTGGCATCACTGGCAGGTCTGCTTGAAGCACACTCAAGTTTTTACAACACAGCCCATCTCCTTCAATGCTGTTGAAAACTTCAATGGCTTCCTAATTCAAGTGCCTTACGAAACAAAATGTTGCATCCCAAATGAGATCGAGAGAGAACAAGCTATGCCGAACAGCCTATAATAGCTGTATCTGATTTATACAACTACAGCCCTTGGTATAAGAGCTCTCTACTTTATCAACCTTGAAATGCCTATTGAAGAGACCATCACCGAAGCTGCAGGCAACTGAAAAGGCAGCGGGTGAGCGGCGTGTAACCATATTCATGGCCTTGTACAATCCTACAGAAGCCTCAAAATGGACAAACATGCTAAACAGCGCTCCACACCTGCCCTTCACCTTACACAGACTGGTGTTGAATTCGAAGATCATGACGTTGTAATGCAATGCATCTGAAAATGATCAGACAAGCTCACAGTGCACCACCTCGCGCTTCACTTTGCATGAATTGCTTGAAATCAAATTCTATCTCTTCATTTTGCACGAAGTGCTCCATCTAAAGAAGGCTCTATTTACTTTATTTGCCTCAGGTCACACTCTTCCGCAGTCTGTGGAAAAAAGGTTCTGACATCTATGGAGTGTCAATCTTCAAAAATGGAGTGGTAGGTTAGGCTTAGGGGAATCAATAGACGGAAGTGTTAGTAGCATCAGCTTCTGCAAGTAGAATTGCGTGTGTACCATGAAGCTATCAGCTGGTAGGAATGAATACATATTACCATCTTAATCCAGAGACAGATTTCCAGTTCGAATGTCACGCTGCTGATCGATGATCCCTTTTCCTAATCGTGACTGTGATGAGCTCCAATCTCCAGTTCTCCCACTGAAAGGAGAAGTGAGCTTAGGCTGAAACCATCTTTTCAGGACTAGCCCATTTATTCTAATTTTTCCGTATGATTCATTCCCTTGGTAATGTAATCCAACTCTTCTAAGTAACGCAGTGACTGCCTGGCTAACCCTGTCGTGGAAATAACAAAAAAAACAAGTCAATCAAGAGACATAACGGATCTGGCAGCAGGGAGCAAAAGGAAAGCATTGATACTTTGGGTAAATTAATTTCTTCAAAGCATGCAATTTGGACGCAAACCAAGTACATGGGAAGGCTGCAAAAGACAATCACAGAAGTCTACAGAGGAAACCCACAGTTCCACAAAACACCTTTAAAGGCACCCAGCTCATATGCAATATGACTAATTAACTTTAGACTTAGCCTGTAATAAGTATGAAACGAACAGGTTCCTTAAAGAACTACTCGCTAACATTGTCTTTCACAATAGGACCGGTATAATCTGTGCTCCAAGGTGATGGCAAGTGACTCCTTTCCAATAAATTTTTTTTGAAATGGAACATTTTGGAAGAAACCTGCATTGACAACCCAATGCCAAGTAGAAAGTGAAACGCAACTATTAAGTTAAAGTGAGGATGAGCACCGTTTGGGATTCTTGTCATTACCATGATGCAGGTAAAATATTAAGTAATGATATCCAACATAGAAGGCAACCTTGAGCTAGTTAAAAACTGTGTGATCTTTAATTTGGGAAAATAAGAGACTTACGAAAATAATTTGCCAAGTGACCAGTTCCATCTCATTTTTCATTAAAAAGGTAAGATAATGTTAACAATACAAATATATGCCATTAAAAGCAACTCGCACCATAACCTTAAGATAGCTATCATGCACTCTTTTGCTCTGAGATTGCTCTCTATTCAAGTATATCTAACAATTCCCAGGAATATGTACTCGTCCCTGAAATATCTAGAAGAAATGGCCAATCTTTTAGGAGTGACCAAATAAAGTAGATGCAGAACTAAGCCCATTGGATTTTTGGATGGAAATGTAACTGTTAATCAATATAAAATGTTACGCTGGCGACTATTTGGTCCTTCAAACCCAATAGCAACGGTATCTAGGCATTTTGTCACTTTTGCTATTTGTAGCACAAGTTATGTAATCTTGGCTATAGGCTCAAATACTTTTGTGCATGAACCAAGTTAACCGACCACATATGTCTAAAGGTGCTTCACCAAGATATAAGATACTAATGTTGAAATTAAAATATTTGCCATTGCATATTGTAGTTAGCAAGCAAGCTCTTCTCACCTTCCTGCAAGATCTATTGTCCTCTCCCCCTTTTGAGACATAAAATTTGTCTTTTCCACAGGCAGTAAAATGTTTACGTTAGGTAACTTTGCACCTGCAAAATTTTGAGGCAGAGGAATTTATGAATTTGTATGATATGATTTAAATCAAAGTCCAACGTCCAAATTTTTAATACAATTAGAGGATTACATATTTGAGCATAATCCTCACTCAGAAAAGATATCAATAGAACAAAAGGGCACTGCTCCCACTTTGAGATGTTTAATGGGACACCAAAGACAAAATTGTAAAAGTCAAAGTTACTTCATCAGTTTATAACTTAGCAGAACTACATCATGATCCCACTCAATTCACATAAAGCAATATGGGAAACCAAAGACAAAATTGTAAAAATCAAAGTTACTTCATCTTGGCAAGTTTATAGGTTAGCAGAACTACATAATGATCCGACTCAATTCACATAAAGCAATATGGAAACAAACCGGACACAACAAATTGCATAACACACTTCAGTGAATTACTTTAGCTTATTTTTACATGTAATGTTTATCACCGCAAGCTATGTTGTCTCATGGTAGGAGTAAATGTCTGTTATGACGTTTGTTAAAATGAAAGCAGTGAATCACTTAACTGGGTTATTTACACTAAAGGCAGCAAAGCTGACATTCACCTAAACTTCTATACCTGTACAAGTGTCTTCTCTAATTTCTGATACAATTTCACAAATTCATTCAATTACATTACCTTATGAAATACAACTAACTCATAGGTCAAATCTGAAAAAGCAAATTTCAAAAAAAGAAATTTAGATATCATTACCAGCAGCAAGCCGATGCTTGAGACCTTTCAAAACTGTCAAGAGGTAGACCTGGCAAATTTTAATACAATTTCAGAACGTTGAATTCAAAAGTTATCATAGCACATGTTCCTTGCTCAAAATTTGTGTGCATGTCACAAAGAGAGAGAGAGAGAGAGAGAGAGAGAGAGAGAGATGCAGCATAGATTCTTAAGATCCATAGACAATTGTAACAATTAACAAAAAGACAAACCAGAAAGCATCTAAAATGTCTGGTTGCCCAAACTGAAAGGTTTCAGCACCAAACTATGATACTTCGGAAAGTTCAATGGTTCATAGAATCATAAGACATAACGTGTTCCAAGTTTTCTTCACAAAGCATATTGTTGAGTTTCATATCCCCTTTCCTATCCCTCCCCTCCTCTCTGCTCTTCCTTTTGGAAAGCTCAATCTGGTATAATACTTCTATAACAGCAATTCAGAACTTGTGTGGCAGAAATATCACCACAAATATATTTTCTCCAATGTTAGAGAGACAAGCTCACCTCAGCCGTATGAATCTGCAAGTTCCTTACATCAACAACAATGGGACTCTCTTTAAAGGATGTACATGGAACAATTCCAAGCGAAGCAGCTTCCTATAATTTGATAACAATATTGGATGATCTCTTAGGAAGTTTTCATAATAAGCATGATTTTGGAATAGAATCAACAGCAGCTACTACCGACCTCAACTAATGAAAATGCACGTGGATCATATTCCCCAAACCCATCTATTATTGAAGAGAGGCTTGAGCGTCTTGATGGGTCAACACTCACTCCCAGATTCTCGATGAGTTTATTTTTCAATGTTGCATCATAAGGAAGTTTCAGGCATCCCAGAACTTGTGATAAAACTTCAGTTGTAGGCATTACACCAGCTACGATTGTTTCACGGTATACCATTAAGGCCATTGATGTCCTGAAGAAAGCAAGGAAACAAGGTGTAGTGGAATAAAAAATACTTTAGAAATGTATTAGCTTAATGGCACAGTTCATGATAAATGCAAGCATTGTAGATAACTATCATAATCACAAGTTGTATTCAACTGCAAAGTATGGAAAAAATAATGAAAAGCTTCTCTAATATATTCACCTCAAATTACTTGGTTCAGTCTATACCATATATATGCTGCTTTTTGATTGCTTGTGATTCAAGCATGGTGAATAGAACATTTGCAATGGTCAAAAAGACACATACCATTTATTATCAACATGTGGTCGCCCTGATCCAAAAGACAGAACAGGTTCACCAAGTGTGCAAGCTTTCTCAAATCCACGTAAGCAGATACCTTCAAATATAAGAAATTTAAAGGATTATTAAAATTCATCATCCGCAAGACAGCTATGCAATTGAATATGAAAATTTTTAACCAATGAAAACAGGAACAAGATTGAGCCAGAAAATAACCCGAATCTATGACTCCTTATCTTAGAGCTCAAACAAAAATCAAACTCATTCAAAAGAAGCCACAAAAAATACTACAACTTGTATGTCAAAAACATTATCTGAACTTCTACAAGTTTGATCTCCCACATCCTCTTACAGGTATCTAAAAAGGACACAACTCTATATTCAGATGCTGTAAGCAATACAAGGAAACCTATATCATATTTCGAGAAAATATGCAGCCCTACATCTCTTAATGAATCACTCTACTCAGTTTCTTGGCAATCAATCTAGGCCAATCTATAAGTTGCTAATTATGCCCACTTCGGATCAAACGGAAGATAATGGATAGGACGTATGGCTCTATGAATGAACATCTCATTGTTCTTTTTAACACATTAAAAATCTCCAGGAAAAGATTAGGTGGACTGCCAAATGAAGTCAACAATTACCTTAAATGAGCTAATATATGGATGCAAATGCAATAGAATTATCTTTTGCCACTAACCTTCAGTGTTAGTGTAATTATTTGAGGAGCCTTTCATACCAAGACTTACTACCTAATTTGTTTTGAATCAAATTTGAGAATAATGTGAAAATGAGACAGAGAAAACAATGGGGAAATTAAGTTGAGGGAAAATAAGATAGGATAAAGAATTAGCAACCCATGAACTTACCAACTATGCATCTAGACATAACAAGGTTAAGGATTATCCCATCCTTTTTGGCTTGAGAAAAGAGCATAAGGCCTGCTTCTAGATCATCCTTTCTATAAAACAAAGGTCAAAACAACACAACGTTTACAATTGAATAGTTTTTAGATCACCGACAAGTTGGAAATGTAAGATTAGAAATTTTTGTAGAATTTAACAAAACAAAACACGCATACTTTTCACTCGCCACTATGAGTATGGAATAGGTGATGCTGTTAGGGCACAGTCCAAGTTCCTTCATTTCAGATAGAACTTCCATGGCCTTTGGTAGTTGATCTCCATCACCTGCAATGATTTTTATAGCATGATTTCCAGAAAATCCTCATCGTGCTCAAAATCAGATCATCTTCAGAAACAAAAGCAACTGATATGGACATACACAGGGCAGTGATCAAAGCATTCACTGTTGAAATAGTTTGCTTCATTTTCATAGATTTGAGATCCTCATACAGCTCCAATGCTTTTTTCCAGTTTTTGGCCTGAATCAAGGATAAGGAAACTTCTTACCGTCACTTCTAAAACAATATTACAGAACTACAAGAAGAGACATACATTGCTACATGCTCCCATCAAAGAGCTATATGATACAATCCCACTCTCTATTCCTTTAACCCTGGCTTCTTGTAATATTTCAAAGGCAGCATCCAGCTTTCCAGCATGGCCTGCAACATCTATTAGTGCACTGATAAACATCTGCATAGAAGACCAAAAGTTAAGTGATTGCCCGCTTGTGAATGCAAATCAATTTTTTGAACAGAGAAAAGCAAGAACCAAACTCGCAAATGGAGATATATATTGCCAGTCCTCTTCCACAATCTTAAAGAAAATGGATGGTTTACCCTACAGTAAAATTGCTTTCATTTTCCAGACCCTTCTCATAGAGAGTAACTAAATTTTAAGAAGTTAACAATACTATAATCACTTCTCCACCGTTACATATTGAAAGTTGAGTGAAACAGGTAAGACTAGCAAAAGTACCTCATCTGGTACCACACCCTTCCTATTCATGTCATTGTACACATTTGAAGCAAATTCCCAATCACCAGTTTGGCTGCAGCAATTAACAGCAATGGTGTAAACATCTGGCGTGCCCTTAATGTTATATTGATGAATCATCTCATACACTTCTCGTGCTCGATCAACCTATAATCATATCAATTATAAGATACTGACAAAAAGGGTGAATACTACAATAGAGATTTCAGGTGAAACACATGCCTAATAACTGGAAAGAAAATGACAAAACAGTTCTTCTGACATGCAAAACAAAAAAAACAAAAAAAACAAAAACAAAAACAAAAACAAAGAAACACACCTGACCAGCATTTGCACATGCTTTAATTAAAGCACCTATAGTGACATGATCAGGGTCAATAGGCTGTGTCTCAGCCCCCATTTCTGCTAACACATCAAAAGCACGATCTACTGCCCCAGATTGACCACATGCAGTAATAAGTGCATTGAATACAACTCGGTCTGGCTTCACGTTCTACTGCATAGAAGATCCATTTAGCACGAAGCAAAAAAAAAAAGAAAAAAGCAAGCCACCAAATCCTTGCTCAAATAAAAGCATAAAAGTGACAACATAATTCACTCACATCAACAATATAGAAACCAGATAAAATCTGCGTACAACATTACCTTAGACCGCATTATCCCATAAGCGCCAAATGCCTTAGCCACTTGTCCAGCTCTGCCACAACCATCAATAAGGGCTCCATATGTGTGAACATTTGGTTCTACTCCCACATTAACCATCTCATGAAAAACCTAGGAAAAGGACTCTGATGAATTTAAGGAATGAAGAAAGCCTATAACAAGAAATATGACAATATTGTATTCGAACACAAAATCTAAACAGAGGATATCCAAGAGACTTGATAATTACACCTCTCAAAAGCACGCATTCAACAAATTGTTCCTAAGTCAGAAGGGGAAAGGGAGCTTCTTTTTTAATTTGCCAGGGATGACCCTATGTTTCCCTAGCCACTGTTTCTTTACTTATCAGAAAAAGGCAAGAAAAAGATTTTTGGAAAGACATGTCAAAATGAAAGATAGGCTGGGCACATTCCTTTTCTCCAGCCAGTCAAATGTCTCAATTTTTCTTGACCTCTTTCTAAGACTTTTACACCCATTATGAGTTTAGGAGAACTTTAATTACTGACTGTAAGATTTCAGCTTCAAGTTTCTCAAATAGCAAATAGCAAAGATAAGTACACAAACAGATTTTCTTTCTAGTTATGGATTGCCAGATCTAGCTGGTGGTCAGAGCAAATATCATATAACACAGATCAAGATAACATTTTTTGTACCCACAGAAGCTTCTTCAAAATGACATAATGTAAGGGAGTAAATCGAGTAAGAAAACAGTTAAAGATCGTACGTATAAATGGTAATATTAATTAAAAGAAACCAAGAAGGAGTACCATACTTCAAACATTGCATCAACTTTCCCACTTTTAGCACAAGTTGATATCAGAGTTGTGTAAAGTTTGCAATCTGCTTTCAGTCCAGCCTTCTGGACAAGTTGCGAAACTCGGAAAGCTCCTACATGCACAAAATATGCATCATGAAATCAAAGCACAATGATAACAAACAATAAACAACTACAACACAAAACAAAGAATAATAATAAAGGAACTTACCCTCTAAATCTTGAGCACTTGAGCACACTGACAAAAGCATATTAAACGTACTCAATGTTGGATTAAGTATCAGCTTTGTGAAACGAAAAGCTTCATTTACAGCCTTCTGACTTTTGCACTTTTCAAAAAACTTTACGTGATAAACCTGAAACCAAAGAATTGAATGAATTAGATAGGTTCCAAGTTTAGAGAGATCAACCTAATTCAACAATGCATGTGAACAAGCTGCGTAACACATAAAGAAACAATTACGTTGCCAAAATGATACAGCTACAAGCTTACCTTGTTCATATCTAACAAACCACTTCGTTCCATACCTTCAAGCAATTCTACGCACTCAGTTAACCTAATACACCCACATCACAGAGAATAAGCTCCTAGATTATAAAAATAACACATTAATAGAGAAAGACAAGTACCCGCGGTATCATAATTTAGGGATACAGAACCGTGCTTCCCCGCTTATGCATTTCAAGTCAAACTTGCGATTTTAGGAAATAGTATTCTATAAGGTTCCTTTGTCAATGATACGTAAACAAATTGAACAGAAAATTTGCTTACCTTCCGGCCTTTAGCAATCGATTGTAAGCACTAATGTCTTCTGAAGGATGCTTTTTGTCAGTAACATGCTTCCCATTTGGGTCAGGGAACTGGGGCAAACTTTTATTACTTTTTTGAGAAATACGTTCAATCTTCCTGTCTCTTGGAAATCCATTGTCATTCCCAGAACCTCTTCGTCTGTGGGGAAGACCTTCTTTATAATTTGCAATGGGTACTTTTCCTTGCACATATTCTGAATAAACAAACACCCTTTATACAAAGTCAGCACACTGATGAAAGTGATAAATTCTGGACTATCTGCTACATATGGAAGAAAGTCAACAAAGAAGAAACATAATGCTCAAAGAACAAAATTCATAGAAACAGATAAAGTTTGTGTATTATCTATGGCATTACCCGCAGTCTGAAGAGAAACCTGTCCTGACAATTCTGCTCCTCTTAGTGCATTGTTCCTCCTTAATGAAGAGTATTTATTCCTATTTAGGGAAGTGGCATAAGAAAATGATTTTAAAGTGCTTGAACTCGCTGAAGATTTTGTCGCGGATCCATTTGCCTCGTAGAATATGTGAAGCTCTTCTCTAACCGATTCTCCATGAGAGATATTATAATTGATTTTTTTACCCTCTTCAACAGGTTTATCATTTGCTTTGTTATATGCATTCGTTTCTGCAGGTGAATTATTTACCACAAGGGAAGCAGCATTAAGCTTAATATTATCCTCTTGTATCGGCAACTCCACATCAGAAGCAATTACTTCTTCATGTCCTTCCACTTGTGATGCGGTCATTTCTTTGGAAAGCGTAAGATGTTGTCCCGCACAAGGATCAAAAACAGTTCCATCTTTATGCGAAGGATCAGTAACGCTGGATAGAATATCAGAACCAGGTGCCAGTAATGTTTCAGTGACAAAAGCCTCTTCATCCATCAAAGCAGACATCTGAAGCAGCAATGGGGCCTGTTCATCCTCAGAAGGATAGATGCTGTCACCGATTTTATCCCTTAACCGGCTCCTTTCTTTACCCTTGTGAAGCTTTCCGAAACCCAGAATCTGATGGTCGAATACCCAGTTCACAACATCTCGTCCCAGTTCCAATAAGGCAAAATTGGGAGGCCGCGACACCTATAATCAGCATAAATAAGAACAGGCCAGGCCATTAGCTGATTTTTATTTTTAAAACTTACCGAATTATTAAATCCTAATTATATTCCAATGCTCGATCAATCAATGGTCCATAATTGCTCGACACCATAAAATCGTCTTCATCTCATAGCAGTTAAGAGAATTATGTCTTTGGCAGTTTATTAAAACCAGACAGAAAGAAACATCTTTGGATAAAGGGATGTGATGGAAAAGTAGCTAAAATTTTTCCAAGCAATAAATAATCAGATGTAGCAACGCATAACTAGCAGCCCAGTACCCATCCAGCCAAGGAGAAAAAAATGAAAGAATAGGCGATTAAGATAATTTTCACTTCAAAAGTTATTGATCTCCATCAATTTTTTGGCTAATCAGTGACGTCTACCTCATTACTTAAGTTCCTTTTTCGGTTAGTAATGCTCAAAGTTCCTGCTCTTCTAACAAACTGCCTCACGCATCTTCTAAGAGAGCACATTAATTAACCATCAATGAGGCTTATAAGGCAAAGAATTCAGATAATGGAGTCCTCGAAATGTACAATAATCAGTTCACGGACCTCTCTAACGTTCTTCTTTCTTCTATAGCGATTCAACAGGACGACAGAGACGGCAGAGAAGGTGGCCAGGGCGACGACGACGATGAGGACCGAAGAGTGAGACTCCAGAGAAGCTCTGAATAGAAAGCGTGGAGGCTGGACACGAAGCCCCAGGTTTCGGTGTTTCCTCCGGGCATGAAGAGAGCCGGCCGGGGGCCTCAAAGCGTAGGCATTCCCGAGGAAGTCTCTGCGGACTAACCGAAGATTGGAACAGAATGAAGAAGAGAAGGCAGTGCATGGTATTAGGATTAGAGTTTGGGACTTCGAAGAGATAGCCAAGTCCATGAATTGCCACACAGAGAGAGAGAGAGAGAGAGGATAGGGAGGAGGAGGAGGAAGAATAGTGATCCAAAGAGTGAGAGAAACGACCTCTGGCTTTGGTTTTTGCTGATCCAAATGTTGCTCACGTGGCATAGTTCCTGCTTTCATAACGGTCGTTGTTTATCCTTTGAGCCCATTGTTTTCATTTTTCATTTTTTTCATTTTTTTCCCCTTTTTAATATTTGTCCTAATTCTTGGAATTCATTTTGAAAAATTTTCAATTATAAAAATTAGGTGGAATATTTATTTTATAGTGATTGATTTTCAATGTTGACTTTTATTTTCTTTTTAGGGAATTATTTTTCTTGTTTTTAATCTACGCAATATATTTTACTAAAGAATACCATCATAATTTTTTTTTTTGTTTGGAGGGTTCTCCCACTGCAGAGACCCCAATATATATATATAGAACTCGAAGTACGATAAACTTAACCTTTGGAGATTACTTGTTGACATATTTTATAAATTGTAAGGAAAAAGATTCGACAAAAACTATGCCTTACAGAAATAGACATTCATTGAGACAAAATGATTCCTACAACTTTGTGGATTAAGCCTTTTAAGACATTCATCAGTGATCAGGTCTACAGAAAATGTCAAAGAGAAACATGAATTAAATGATTTGGTTAAGTAGTTAAGGATAATTAGAGGGAAACCGAGAGAAGTTTAGAGGTAGGTATAGGGAAATGGAGATGTGATAACTTGAGATTTATGGTGTGCTTGGATAGTGAGAAATATGACCAACTATGGGCTGGAAAGAGCGAGTCAATTTCTGTGCATTCATTTGGAGGGGAAAGGAGCATACTGGTGTTGAAGTGTCCTCTTAAGAATGTACTTTAAACTTGTATACTTTGGTAATAAAGCCTAGTTTCTTTTTTAAAATTGGTTTGTAAAAAATAATATTTACTTCAAAAAAATCAATAAAATTTTAAACAATATAAAATAATTCATACTATTTTAACATGTCCTTTTACAAATGATATATATCACAAATTACTTTTGTTACAAATTTGTCTTCTATTATTATATTAAAAAAATAATCTTATAAGGAAAGGGTATATGTTTATTTTTAAAATAATTTTTTTAAAAAGTAAATAATATAAGACAATAATCATTATGCTTAACACACTTTGTCTCTGTAAGTGTGAAACCTTTCGTTAATAAGTAGCTGCCAAGGGCCTCTTTCCCTCTTTGGGCTTTTGGGTGGTTGGCCCCTCAAGCTCTGCAGCTGAGTCGGATCCTGATGAAGGCCCACGACCCGTTTTCTACCCACTTCTTGTCTTCTATGTCTCATCTCACCAGCACACGTCGCATCCGCCTGAGAAGCTATAATTGAATTGCATTAGACATGTACCTAGAAAGTTACCTTGATTAACGGTTTATTAGGAAGATATCGGGCATGAAAAGATCTTTAGCTGTAGTAACTCCAATGATCCCATAATCATTGCCACTAGCTGACAAGACAAATTACATGATTTCATAGTAGATGGTAGGCATGCCCCTGCTGAATGCAATAACACGACAATAGCCTCTGCTGGATCTGTTGCCGGCTGCAAAGTCCTTCAAGTGTTCGAGGGGAAGAGCAAAGTAATAAGTTTCGGGAGTTCTTTAGATCTTTGTAATGACACTCAATCCCAGGTAAGAGAGTGATACTTATGCTCTTATAAGTCTTGGGCGTTTCTTTTTTTCAATGAATCCTTTTGGAAACATAATAGATTAAGTTAGATAAGTCTTTCACCGGTAAATTATAGGTACTTTTTTTTTGGTTCCATTGTTAGATTTTGTTGTCTAATATTCTCTGCATTTTAAATTCATCTTTTTACCAACAAAGGACTAATTCATTTTTAAAATTAAGTTAAATTATATTAATGAAAAACTAACTTTAATATTATAAAAAAAAAAAAAACTTGGATCCATATCTTTTGAAAAAGTTTTATTGAGGAGAAGGTTGGAGAAGACATATATGACATGTTATAGGTACTTTTTTCTCTAATGATGGGTTATGCGATTTGACATAATCTTGAAAATAAACTAATTTTTCATCAGTAAAAAGTCAAACTTGTATTATAAAAAATATTAGGCAATAAAATCTCACAAAAAAGATAATAATTATAACATACTTTATAAGCTTTTTCAACCCATTTTTTAAAAAGTAATGAATTTAAAACTTTTACATAATGTATTGTTCATTAAAAACAGAAGATGTTATTGTTGATGTGATTTCGACAATGGCATAAACAACTAGTTTTCGGCATATTATTTTGGACATACATGGCTTCTCTATCCATTCCTAGAGATTACTTAATAATATCTAGATGCATTTACATTGACACAACTTTAATATCAAATGCCAACAAACATAATAGCATAATGACATACTACCAAAATTTCATCAAATTGGTTTTTATTTATAATGTATCTTATAAGTCTTTTTAACTTATCTTATTAGTAAAGAATTTTGAAAAGAAATAGATCTAAAACTTTCACATAATGTATTATTAATTAAGGACCAAAGATGTCATTGCCCATGTAATCACTTCCACAATGGCATAAACAACTTGGTTTGGGCATATTGTATTTGACATGCTTGGCTCCTCTGTCCATTCCAAGAGACTACTTAAGATTATCTAAATGCATTTACACTAATACAACTTCGAGCAACCACTTGCGGTTCTGCATCCGACCTTATCAAATGTCAACAAACTAAGGACCAAAGATGTCATTGCTGATGTTATCGCCTCCACAATGGCACAAACAGCTAGGTTTCGGCTTATTGTATTGGACATCTAAATGCGTTTACATTAGTACAACTCCAAGCAATCATTTGCGGTCCTGTATCCAACCTTATCAAATGTCAACAAAAACACGACATGATTTCCAACAAATCAGCTCTACTTTTTCTTTCTCGCTTGGCCGGAGATTCGATCAAATATATTGAAAGGACAGGAAGAATCCTTGCGAGCCACTCAAACAAACATATTGCAGCTATTTTTTTATTCTTGTACATGAAGCAACTTTGGTCTTGGTCTGTTCTTTTCTGATTTTGTAAGAATAAAAAACTAAATTTTCGACACTCCTGGAAAAGTAGACAAAAAGGAAGTCGCAAACGACATTTCTGATTGGCTGGACAGCAGAAAATTTAAAAAAGAAAGATCGGATAGCATAGGTCAAAGTCAAAATGGCTGACCGGCCAATTTTTGCCACGTTGGTGGCAGTGATAGGATGGACAACGTCTACTACCTTTACAAGCTAAAGGGCAATAAACACTCGACACGTCTCTAGGCACTTCTCTAGAATGCTCGATTTGACGTAGTTGATCATTGTTAAATTCCCCAAGACCATTTTTAGCCAGTTAAACCCTCATAATATATACTATTAGACCGGCATGTCCACTTCTTTACATGATTAACAAACACATGAAACTCGGGGAGTGTTTAATATTGCATGGAGTAGGTTATGAAAGATTTCTAATAATATTTTTAGTATCAACAAATCTTTAAGAATCTCAAACCTATCCCATCAAAGATTAGGAAATTCATCAAATCAATTTAATCATGACATGTACAAAATCTCATTTTGCTTATACCCATCCATGTAAAAAATGCAAGAATTATGTTCTAACCAAATTTTAAAAAGACCCAATTAAAAAATGACTAATTTTTTGTTAAACTCTTACGAAATTTTAAACATAGAAAAAAATAATAAAAAAAAACCTATTAATAAGACGAAATCCTCCACATTATTAAGACATATACTGATCTATCTCTCACACACATATATACAAAAATATGTGTGTAAACTAAAAATTTTACATTTAGTATATAATCTTTTGTAAAAAAATTGATTAACTTTACGAGAGTTAAACTTCTAAGAAATTCTAATGACTCATGCTCATGCCAAGATAGACATCATTATTCCGTTTTCCATCACTTGTCATGCGGGTTGGATTTACTTTCGTATTTATTCTTCTTGGTGGGGTGATTCCTACCCGATGGCAACAGTGTGGACAGGTGGCAAGTAGAACAGCGGCAACCATACGTTAGCTTGGAAGCCGACAAAACATAAATGACAGGCTGACAGGTACCTTTTTTACCGCCGAAGCCAGTGTCTCATCCAATAAAGTCGTCCATGCTTTATTGGCAGAGTGCCACGTAGCAAGAACATGCCGACATAGATAAAGAGAATTTGGACTCTGGCAGTCGTAGCAGACCTTTTTTCCCAAGTCTCGCCAACCGCCCCACGTGTCGTCCTTTCCTCCTTCCAGTCTCTCTCCTCAGGGCCGTGTTTGCCTCAACCTTTTCTGGAAGAGAATACGGAGATTAACGTGGCTGCTTGTAATGGTACAGACTTTTTTTAAAAAAATTATTCCTCTAAAAACACTGTTATATTTTTATTACTTCGTATTATATTAATTCTTATAAAAAGAATAAGAAGATGAGATTTTTAAGGTCAGAAGTGCGGTTTAAAAAGGAAATCAAACATGCCTTTCGTTTCCGACATTGCTTATAAAACCTACCAACCGTCTCTCTCTGTCCCTCTCCCTCTGCTACTTAAGGCCAAGATTAGAGAACCTCAGAAGAAGCAAAGGCAGCCTCTTATCGGCTCACTTTAACTCGTGTCTGACTCACGAGAGTCAGAGCCAAAGCCAACGCAGAACTCACAAGTCTCACAAGAAAGCAGCAGCAGAGGTGATACCGCAGAGAGAAAAAGCAGAGAATGGAGACTTCTTCAGGGGCACCCAAGAGCAAAAGCGTAGAACATGGACAGGTTCTAGACGGTTCGGATATAATGGAGTTGGTTGGCAACGAGAAGGTGTTTAGCAACTTCGTAGACCATAAGTTCCAGCAGCTGGATAAGGATCAAGATGGTAAGCTCTCTGTGAAGGAACTTGAGCCTGCTGTTGCTGATATTGGCGCTGCTTTGGGTTTGCCTGCTCAGGGTTCTTCTCCCGATTCTGATCATATTTATTCTGAGGTTTGTCTCTCAAGGCTCCCAACTCTTTACCGCATGTTAGTTGTTCTGATGTTTTGCTTTTGATTGCTATGCTCAAACAAAATAAGAAAGATGCTTTAGTTTTGTGCGCACATGTACACTCATTTGGTTAGCTATCACCAAACCCAAAGTCAATTAGCATGTTGAGTTTATTAAGCAGAGATCAACTTTATGTGCTAAAGTTCTTGCTCTTGTTTCTAGTCTCGAATTCTTCTTCTTCTTCTTTTCCCACCGCCCCTACTGATATTATCGAAAAGGATTCATTTTTTAACTAGTAGAAGTTCTGGTTGTCTCGGGAAAGAAAGGGAACTCTGATCCGTTGTTTTGCGAGTTCCAACCCAGCTTTTGCAGAAGATAAGGTGTCACCTATGCTTTGACTTTATGACCACTTGCTCACTTTTCTGGAGTTCTCTAAGCTCTCTCTCTCCATTATCCTCAATAAATTAGAGCTATTACGTCTGCTTAAATGTCTGCATTGGGTTCCGCTGGCGATGGACTCTTTGCTTTCTTCGCTGAATTTAATTGAGGGACAGCAACCTACCTGCAAGTTGCACCCACTCCTCTATCTATGGCCGCCATGACCGAGCGAGAAAATGCCTCACGTTAACTTATGTGTTGATGTGTTTTATAACCATATTTGTTTAGCGGTGAACACAATAAGGTGATGACTGTACTTGCCTTCCTTGGGACGATCCACAGAAAAATTTCAACGTTTTCCTAATCTAGCTAGCTCGAAAAACGTTCGACCTATGATCCAGCTTTGTCGGTCTTGTGGGGCTATGCTTTTCAGTTGGGCTTCTCTTTTTCAACTTACTTTTGTTCTTTTAATCTTCTTTTCTATCCTTTTCTCAGAGGAATCTAGTGACGAATGCTCTGGAAACTGCACCTTTTCTTTACAATTTATTATTAGGTTAATAGTTAATGTGGCCAAGTCGAAATCTGCTGTAATTGCTTGTAAATAATGGTTTAAGTGGAGCCTACATGTGTTCCAAATCAAGCTTTTCTGTTTGGCCAAGCAAAAATGTCCATGATGGAGTTGCTTTCTGCGGAAGCAATAATTATGTACTCCTTCCTTTTCATCCTTTTCATCCTTTTCATCCTTTTCTCTTATCTGAAGCAATAACCCTGTGTAAAGTAACCCAGTACCTTCTTTTGATATCAAAAGCAAACTTAATGAAAGCAATTTCACGTACTAGGAACCTAAGAAAGTCCTTTTAATCTGGCGCATCTCATGGAAATTGATCGAGTATGTAAAAAAAAGTTAACACTTGAACATCTGCACAAAACTGGTTCAGGACGAACAATCAAAGTATTTCACCTGTCTGTTAATCTAAATTTCCCTTTCTTTGCCAGTTTGTCCCAGTGTGTTCCTGTATGCATATGGTAGGCTCTAGCCGGCTGGTGACACAATTAACAACCTTTAATTGTTTTACGTGATCAATTTCAATTGGAGTACCATTAGACTTCTTTCAAAAGTATCTCTTTGACCCTAGCTAGCTTACCAAGCAATCAAGATAGAGTCCTTTTATTTTTGCATCTGCTGCAAATGACGTTATGTTGTACTCAGGTCTTGAATGAATTCACACATGGCAAACAAGAAACAGTGAGCAAGACCGAGTTCAAAGAGGTTCTGTCGGATATTCTTCTAGGCATGGCTGCGGGTTTGAAGCGAGATCCTGTTGTGATCCTCCGGATAGATGGGGAAGACCTCCTTGAATTCATCATGGGCCCAAGTTTTGAAACAGAGATTGTCTCCATATTTTCGCAGATAGATTCACAAGATGGGTTCCTCCGTGACTACATAGTTAAGGCTTTGGAAAAACTTAGCGTTGATCAAGGGATGCCTCCCTCTTCGGATTCCTGGGTAATCATTCTTTTGCCAAAGGGCTTCCATTTTCAGCACAGACTAATGTAAAAGTTGCACAGGAGCATCATTCTACCATTTTCAAAGAACCTCGCTGCCAAAGTGCACACTTTTAGTACAAACTCTTAGTAAGAACGCAGAAAATTTTACATGCCAATCAAAAAGTCATTGACATGTTCACACATTCTTTCTTTCTTTTTGTTCTTCTGGATTCCCTTTTTTGTGTAGGTTACGGAGAACATTGTGCAACCAGCTCTGCAATCCTGTGCTACCCATGAGTGGGAGAAGCCTGTCTCTCAAGAAACATTCTTGGTGGAGTTTAAGAAAGCAGCTGAGAGAGTAGCTCAACGTCTCAAAGAGCAGCCTGTGATTGTCGCCCATACTGAAAATACCTTTGATGGAAGTGGTATTGAGAGATTATTGTCCAACAAGTTTGAATTAGACAAGGTTTGTACTGTGAACAAATCCATTCTTTTGGTTACACTCAATTTCTTGGGGTGGATACAAATATTGCGTGGGAACCGCATCATACAATCTGTTTTACAATGCAGATACTGAATGCAGCTTTAGAGAATGTGCCAAGAGACCGTACTGGAAAATTGTCTAAGGAGTATCTGAGAGTAGCGATGGATGTTGTGGCTCCATCGGCTGCTTTGCCTCCATTTGGTGCGGTTGAAGGGGTATGCTACTTCTCACAGCTAACTTTATTCAGTTCCAAATTCCAGGGAACTTTACTTGATCGAAGCTTCTTATCTTCATTGATTCTTTGAAAAAATAAAGTGTTACAAAAGGTATAATGCAGCTGTTTGACGCTCACAACCAAAAGTGGTCTGTGATGGTCTCTATTACCTCTAACCCGAAATTTGTAATTTTTGTTGGCTGTAATGAGATGTGTGAAACTGATGTGGATTGTGCCACGTTACTTAAATTTTACTTAAAACTATTTATAATAAAATAAAAAACCGCCTCTTTAAAATAAAACAAACCTTAAGGATGTTTTAGACTTTCACATGCTTGACATGCGGATACGACATAACTGTTGACTTGTGGATACCGTGTGTAGCTGTATCCACCATGCACTAGAAAGGACAAAAACAAGTTGTGTTGTAGCAGAACTTGTAGTGAGTAATTCTAGGTAATCTCATTGTGGAGATTAAAGTTCAAGGTGATTTTGGATTGTCTAATCAATACAAGCTGATACCGGGACTGGCTTGCATCAAGAAGAATTAATACGTCGTGCCTGCCTTGGACGATAACTAGCATGACTTGATGTATTTCGTGTGTTAAATGTGCAGATGGACAAGGTTGTCGGTGAAGCATTTAGGATGATGAACGCGGATGATGGGAAGATGGTTAAAGAAGATGAGTTCAAGAAAATGTTGACTGAAGTCCTGGGGAGCATCATGCTGCAATTACAAGGCAATCCCATTTCAGTTTCTACAAACTCCGTCGTGCACGAGCCCCTTGCCTCCTCTTCTGCACTTTTGCCGCCATCTTCGTAGAATTACGTCGCAGCTTTCTTAAATATAACCAGGCTAAAAGAAAGAGCAATAATATTTTTGATAGGATGATGATGCTTACTATAATAAGTTGTGTTATCATTGTGCTTATCGGTTTATCGCAGCTTTATATATAAAAGACAGATAGTCTCACTTGTTCTTTCAATTTCAGAAAAGGTACAAAGAGCATTTCAGATTCGTAACTTTGAAATACTAAGTAAACATATGCTAAAGCGCAAGTCTTGAGCCTAGAGAAACGGTATTTCCATTGAACTGCAAATTCATAGGATATGATGAAATTTCCATTAAGCTCCCTTGGGAAGGGCGACAGAGAAGCCATAATAAACGATGCAAGCTAAAAAAGGTCCCAGCCAGAACACCCAATGACCATACCAGAGTTGGCCTTGTTGCAGCAGCGCTGGGCCTAAACACCGTGCGGGGTTCACGCCAGCTCCGGCGTATCCAGGCTTTCCGGTGACCACTATCGACACATAAATTGCTAATGCAATGGATGCTGCGAATACAAAAGCAACCATAAGTACTCCAGCCTCCTTGCTCCTTTTCTGGTCAACCGCAACTGTCATAGCAAGCAAAAGAATCACGAAGGTGCAGAGAAATTCTAACATCAGTGCAGTTCCAATGCTTATCCCGGACCCATTTTCATTGATGGCGCACCCTCCTAACGAATACTTAACTACTACATCATGGCTCATCACAGTCTTTATGAAGAGAAAACCAATTATTGAGCCAAGGCATTGCCCCCAGACATAGAAAATTGCACGAACAGGAGTCATGACACCCTTGAGAGCAGCAACAAACGAGAGGCATGGATTCAAGTGGCACCCAGATAGTGGAAGTATTGTGTAGAGGAATAAAAAAGCAATGATGAAGACCGTGAACGGGACGAGCAGTTTGGGATCGGCCTCATGAGATTCGAAGCATGAGATGATGGCGGTAATGAGAGTGAACATAAAGAAGGCAGTTGCCACCAGCTCTGTCAAGACCGTCCTCCACAGCTGAAAGAAGAAACCGAGAACGAAACATTGATCTTACTATCTTCCTAAATGGTACAAGAATTGACTGGATCATCCTTTAAAAACCCTGAGAAATCAAGCTTACCTCGGGCGAGGAAATTTCATGGGCACCAATGGAGGCAAGCAAAACTGTCCTTAGGGAGCTTTCTCCTGCTTTCTCATGTGATCTTGAGACATCTTGACCAGCTTCACTGACAATATCCATGGGTAGAGTAGTGCTGATGAGGAAGAGGAAAAGATAAGAAAGCTTTCATTTCAAAACAAAAAACCTTTCAAACAACAAGGGCCTGCGCATGTCGCACGAATTAGCAGCCCCCACCTTGTTTCAGGCGAGAGGTTCACATGAAAATGGTGAAGCTTACAAATGCTGGAGAATGGCGAACAAGAAAGAGAAGTACAACAAAAAAAAAGATGCAAGGAAAAGAAATAGATGAGACGAATCCCATGTCCATCATTCTGTGAATTCTTTTCAATGATATTTGTCTTTTACCAAATAGCTCATGTACATTTTCTCCGATTCTAACAAGAAAAGCATCCTCGAAAACACAGTAAGCATTAGCAATAAACGTACAAACCAATACACTTGTAAACAGTCAAGCATGCATTTCTTTCTTAGGAGAAAAACGGTAATACCCCACAAGATCAAAAGTTCAAAGATGAGAATGGAAAGCGAAATATGGGTTTGTGAATCGATGTGCGAAAGAAGATCACAAGAGACAAAGGAGAAAATGGAAACCTAGAAGCCTTGCAGTGTAAGAGAAAGCAATGCCTTCAAGCTTTGGTGCACTGAGTGAGTAGATCTAGGGATATATATAATCTACAATTACACTTTTTGCTAATCTATAAGAATCTTTCCATGAAAAGAATCTATCTCATTGAATCTCTCTAAGTTTCGTTAATATCTCCACATACCAAGTTGGATCCCATTGTTGCTTGTTGGATGTGTCGCCTTCGGTTCTCTTTCTTTTTCCTTACTGGTTAACACCCTTTGGAGCACAAGTGTGGCGTACCCTTTCAGATAGTTTAATACGAAAATCCCATGATTCGACGGTGCCTTGCCACTTGGTTAATTTGACTGTTAGGATCCCTTGGGTGTTTTCACTCGGACTGGGAGCCATTAGCAAAAATCATTCTTCGTTTGAATCAAAATTCTACCTCATTTTAACAAAAACTGAACCCCAAAAGCCACTTTATTTCATAATCATTTTCATTCAAACATATACATCATCATTGTTTCTAACAATTCTATACCGCACAAGTTTTGACTAAATGAAATAATTAGTAGCAAATAATTATTTTATAACACAAAGAAAAAACTAAAATGGAGAAGTAATAGAAATAAATAATGCCGAAAAGTTTGATGGTTTCATCTTAAAACCCTACGTAAAGCTTAAGGGACAATTATTGCTCCTAATATATACTTAAACAAATACATAAGTTGCCCGAGTGCGGCCTAAGCAGCATGAGTACAATAGACGAAGTATGACAACAAATACTTTAGTCCTTCATAAGTCAGATGATCAAAAGGTTTTGGAATGGTTAGTGTATGTCGGTTTCCAACTCCTGCCGTATATTACCTTCCATACTATGCTTTTTGTCATATCAGCCATTTGGTTAATATTTTTTGGTAGACGACTTAGATGAATACAACTCGATGAGGTATAGATTGGTTCCTTGAGCGTATTGGCCTTTACCAAAGGCCAAAAAGGACAGTAAATGACAAGTGGGGTGTGAGTTTAGCCAAGAAAAGCCACTAACCCAAAAGGTCATTGTTTCTGACGTTTCTGATTAGTAAGAATTAGGCCTCTTTCAAACCATCATCTTTGAACTGAAATTCTATGGGAAAGTACTTGATTCAGTGGGCATAATTTGAATTGGATCGTTGCCCGTGGTTTGGTAGCATTTTTAGAGGCTCTACAGCTCATATGCTCTAGGAAAAAAATGTTCAAGGAACGTTTAGGAGATCAAGAGCCCAAATGTATGAATGGAAAAACTTAGATGGAGGAGCTTGTTAAAAAGGGTATAGTATAAATTTTATATTTTTAAATTTAATTTGAAAATTATTTATAGAAATTATTATTTTATTTTGTGAGTCGATCTATAAGTAAAATAAATTTTTTAACTTGGTATCAAAATTTATACTCAAGTGTGAAACCCTTTCACTCATAAAGAAAGATGATATGAAAAATATTCTTTGTGCTATGGATAAAGAAGCATGCTGAAAATGTTACAAATAAGTTTTACATTATTTAAATCTTACTTAAAAATCTTCTTTATATGAAAGAAAGACATTTTTACTTTTGAATAAACTTTTCTACTAAGCTTCAAGCACTAATTTCATGTGTTAGAGTTTATAGAAAATGACCAATGTTCAATTTAAAATCCTTAAGCATTAAGTGGAGGAACTCATTTCTTTATAAATTATTCTTTAATTTTAGATTTTTCCTATGTGAAACTTAACATGCTCTTTCACCTTGAACATTGAACAATACTTCCCAATAAAATTTTTGTCCATGAGTGTAGGAATGGAAATTTAAATTTGGATCTCCACTAGATTCCTTAGAAATGTAAGACATATATCCATACCAACAACACATTCCCTCACTACAATATAGGTCTTCACATCTCAACTACTGTACAGCTTTCTATGTAGATATGGTTTATCCAAATGCATAAGGGTATAAGGGAAGAACTTAAGCTTTAATATTATGTTTAAATATTAAGAGACCTATTATTCAACCTAAAACTTAAGTTAAAAAGTAGTGATACACATTATCTTATAAGCAAGATTTTTTATAACTTTTTTAGTAATGTAGGACTCATTAGCTACATCTCAATACACCCCCTCATAGCAATGGTCAAATTATTGAATTGTTATGGTACCGCATTACTTGGACAATGTGGAGACTTAAACCAATAGAAGCCCATAGAGGTGCTAAGAAATCCTAATTATGATGCCATTTTTAAGATAATCATTATCTAACTCAATGGTTAACTCAAATGTTGGTAAAACTTATAAAGCATGAATTATAGTATATTCCCTAGTAATGTGAGATTTTCATATAAAATTTAATATAGGTATGGTTAAGCCTAGAGTTTACAATAAAATTGACATCATAATATGGTCTAGGTTAGACCATTGTACTGAAAGGGTGTGTTAAATATGTGTAGAGTCTTTTCACATTGTTAAGATATGAGCTTGTGAAATAGTTTATATATAAAGAAATATTCTTTTTTTTTTAACTAACTTTTGTAAAAAGATTAAATTTTTTAATAATATGAGAAAATAAATTCACCTCAAATGAAAGAGTGGAAGGAAATGTTTGGCTGAATTCCATGGCGTTATTATGCGTCAAATATTTATAAAAAATGGAAGAAGTCATAAATCCTTTTTGTCCTTTCACAGTGGGCTTGAACAAAAACCTTTCAGATGTCTATACCACCCACCGCAACCCCCCCCACCCCCCACCCCAACCCGAATTTCTCATTTTGTAGTGCTACAGAAGCCTTTAACACCTTTATTCTACCTTTTTGACTGCAGTAAACCATTAGAAATACAGTAGCTAAACTTTCCCTGGAGGACAGGGAAGATTTCCATCATCACCAAAACATGCTCGAACTATCCTCAAAATGTCGTGCTCCCCCTCTACCCATACCAAACCCTCCTTCGGCAAGTTTGTCGAGTAAACATAATATAAAATACAAGCTAAAAAGGGACCAATCCAGAAAACCCAATGCCCATCCCATAATAGACCTCCTTGCAACAATGCTGGTCCCAAGCACCTTGCAGGGTTCAGGCCCACACCTCCGTAACCAGCCTGCCCAGTCACCGTCGCCGATACAAACACTGCCAGCGCCATCCCCCCCGCCACTACGGCACACACCATGGCCAATCCCAGTTCTTTGCATCTTTTCTTGTCAAACGCCACCGTCACACCAACAAAGAGTACCACAAATGTGCAGAAGAACTCTAACATCAACGCAGTCCCTTGGCTGACTGCGGATGCTGCTCCATTGCTGTCGATTGTGCATCCGCCTAAGAAATACTTGTGCGCTGTTTGATGGTTCATCACATTTTTAATTATGACAAAGCCCATAACCGAGCCAAGACATTGCGCCACGAAATAGATGGAAGCGCGAGCAAGAGTTATAACACCCCTGAGGCAGGCTATGAATGTGAAGACCGGGCTCATGTGGCCTCCAGATAGAGGAACTGTAACCATCAGGAACAGGAAGGCTATAAAGAAGACAGCAAGCGGGACAAGAAGCTTGGGTTCGACCTCCTTAGAGTTCAAGCACGCAATGATGGAAGCGCTTAGAGTGAACATAAGACACGCGGTTGCTACCATCTCTGTAAGCGCTGCCCTCCACATCTGAGAGAAAGAATCAAGATGTGAAACTCATAGAGCTGTGATCAAAGCTCTTTGTAAAACATTCAGAGCAAGCTTACCTCCAGGGAGAAATATTCATGAGCGCCTATGGAATCAAGAATCTTCCTTCTGGAGGAGCTGCTTCTAAAATTTGTCGTTTCACATTTCTCAAAGGATCTTGGAAGTTCCCTACCGGCTTCACTGGGGACAACTATATCCATGGCCTTAGCTCTAGACAAAGTGAAAAGAACTGCAAATTCCAAGAATCTATGCTTGATACTTACACAAGAGAATCGGAAAACACTGCCAATGGTAAACTCCACTACATCCGCGTGTTTTGGAAGTGACCCAGATGGTGCTCTTCTTACCAGAAGACAATGAGAACATATATAGAGTCATAAGCCTTAGCAACTTGAATTGCTATTGCATGGAAGGACGTGGAAGTCGAAAGGAACGATGACAGTAAGCATAGTTTGCAAGAATATTCATTTTGCACAAACAAGGATGCCATCTTAGATCTCTCCACACTAAATAAAATAACCCGATTTCTTATAATCGCATCGCACGCTGAAAGCGATGCTAACCTCTAAATTGCAGCTTATTGATAGCAACAAATTCACAGTAACATAAACAAAAATTTAGTAAATGGGTCTTTTGGATTTCTTGCTGTGTCTTTGGATCTTCTGTTTGTATCAAATCGATCATTCGGCCCCAAATGTCATTGTTTTAAACCTTTTGTGATAACATTGTTTATTAAACCAATATTTTCGTTTACTTTGGTTTTGTATTCTATTTGAAATGATGATACATGACAAATTTACACGTAATAATCGATATCCTCTCGCCGCCACCCAAGGCAGAAAAGGGTAAGCAATGACAACTAACGGAATCGAGCTGGTCATAAGCCGCCTCCCCTTTCGTCGTCTAGCCAAAGGAGAAAGGAGAATAAGGGCAAGGAAGAGAGATTCACCCTTTTGCAAGAAAGTCTCTGAATGAAAGTCATCCTCTTTTCTACTTTGCATTTCAAGTGATAAAAACAGAAGAAGACTATTGGCAGAAATACTAGACATGAATGTGTACCGTGCGTTTTTAAACAGTAATGAAAAAGTGGATGGCAAAATGAATTTGATCCCATGAGACTTGATTCAACTTTCTCCTGGATTCTTGGCTTTCGGGGTAGTTGTTTATTCATTAGATAAAAGTACAAACATCATAATCATAAACTCTTGCTGAACTATTTGCAACAACTTTTTCCAGTTAGCCCAATCTACACATGTCATACTTAATGCAACACACCTAACAAGAAAGCTAGATTGAAGTCTCAAGAGGCTAACGTTTTCCAGTTTTATTGGAACTCCGACCACAACAAAGCCCCAGAGCACAATAGATTTCCTCCGAGAAAGCCTCGGAATACTTCTTTTCTTTTACCTCTGGTGAGCACGGTCTGATGCAGAGAGAACCTTGAAAATGTTCGGGAAATCATGCTTAAACCCTTGGGCATGGGAATTGAAATGCTCTTGTGGTGTGAGCTTAACGTACAGATAGAACGCCCTAGCCGATTATAGGCCCAACCCAGAACACCCAGTGCCCATTCCAAAGGTTGCAACCTCTTAACAATTGCAGGACCCAAACACCTTGCTGGGTTCATCCCCGCACCGGCATAGCCCTTGGCCGCTGTCACAGTCGTTGATACAAACACGAGGACGCCTGCCACGATTCCAACGATGGAGAAAATCTTAACTCAGCCCATAGTCTTGCCTTGGCGATAAGCAAAAGCCATCCATATGGAAGCAAAAAGAAGAACAAATGTGCATATTATCTCCAGCCGAATAGCCTGGCTTATCCCGAGTCTAATCCTAACTGGCCCATTTGGGCCTGGTGCAATGACTGTGAGAGTACAGCCTCCCAAGGGAAAACGTTCGCTCAATGATGTTGTCTACGATGGCTTTGAGAGCCAGAGAACCTAGAATACCACCGGCACATTGTGCCAGAATGTAGATGGCGGCCCGTGATATGGAAATAAGGCCGACAAGCGCAGTGGCTATGGTGATCACGGGGTTCAAGTGACCACCGGCAACCAGATTGTGTGGCGAGGAGAACTGTGGTGGTGATAGCAGAAAGGAGAGACATCCCAAGTTTTGGTGCTCCGATTTTGGTCTCGAAGGAGGATACGACTATGGTGTCCAGTGTAAAAACAAAGATCGCCACCCCAATAAGCTCCGCCAATGATGCTCTCAATGTCTGCGATTTAACATTAACTTGTTAACAAAAGTGACCAAGTTTTGGAATATGTAAGATTTTGAGATGGTGGAAGAGAGAGGCCGACAGGTGAGCAAATATTTGATTTGTATTAATCTAATTCTTTACAATAGCAAGCATACATTTATATGCTGTAAACCTAATCTATACAAGGAAAACATAATAATTACAATAATTACATAATATTCTACCTAACACAAACACATAATTAGGGACAATTATGGTAAGGTATTAGGTAAGAAATTCAAATATCAACACTCCCCCTCAAGCTGGAGATTTGAAGAGATCAAATACTCCGAGCTTGGAGAGAAGATGCCAATGTTGTTTGTTGCAAAGTGCCTTTGTCAAAAGATCAGCTGGTTGTTCCTTGGTAGAAACGTGTTGAGTTGTGATTATTCCTTGTTGAAGTTTTTCTCTTACATAGTGACATTCCACCTCAATGTGCTTTGTACGCTCATGAAAGATCGGATTTGCTGCTATCTTCTTTGCTGCCTCATTATCACAATATAATAGTGCTAGATGTCGCATCTGAAAACCAAAGTCTTTGAGTAACCCTATAATCCATACTATCTCACATGTCGTTACTTGCATGGCTCTATATTCTGCTTCTGCTGATGACAAGGATACAGTTGGTTGTTTCTTGGACTGCCACAAAATCAAGGAATCTCCAAGCATTATGCAAAATCTGGTCGTTGACCTTCTTGTCATAGGGCATGTATTGTAGTCTGAATCACAATGTGCTCTAAGCTCAAATTTGGATGAGGATGAGAACATAAGGCCAAGACCTGGGCAACTCTTAAGGTATTTAATTACCTTCAGTGCTGCCTCCATGTGGGACTGTTTTGAATTATGCATGAACTTACTGAGAAGTTGAACTAAAAAAGTGATATCAGGTCGAGTGAGAGTCAGATATATCAACTTTCCATCCAACCAGTCTCTGATAGGTGGATGGATTTGTAAGAAGCGGGTCATCGGTTTTCTCTTCTAAACTAACATCATATTCAATGCTTGTGAACTTCTTGTTTTGTTCCATCGGAATTACAGACGGTCTCGAACCTGCCAATCCAGCCTCAGAGATTAATTCTAATGTGTACTTACGTTGGCTGAGTGAGATGCCTTCTGGAGAACGGGCTATTTTGATTCCCAAGAAGAATTTTGATTGACCCAGGTCTTTCATGAAGAAGGTAGCATGAAGATATCGTTTAAGATCCGTTATAACTGCCTAACTGTTGCCTGTGATCAATATATCATCAACATAAATGAGTAATGCCACAAAAGAGTTACCTCTGGCCTTAGTGAATAGGGAGTAGTCATGATAAGATTGGACAAAACCATGTGCAATCAATGCTCCAGTAAACTTAGCATTCCATTGACGGGATGCTTGCTTCAACCCATAAAGGGATTTTTGTAATCGACAGACTAGATGCTCCCCCTGATTGTGAAATCCAGGGGGAAGCTCCATATATACCTCCTCAGAAAGATCACCATGAAGAAAAGCATTTTGAACATCCATCTAGTAAATAGGCCAATCATGAACAACAACAATAGTGATGATGAGACGAATTGTGACATGCTTTGTAGTGGGCGAAAATGTATCCTAGTAATCAATGCCCTCACGCTGATTAAAGCCCTTGGCCACCAGACGGGCCTTATACCGCTCAATGGAACCATCGGCATGATACTTCACTTTGTACACCCATTTACACCCAATAGGACGTCGATTAGGGGGCAAAGGAACCACATCCCATGTGTGGTTAGCCTCTAAAGCAGTGAGTTCATGGTGCATAGCATCTATCCAATTAGGATCAGAAGCGGCTTCATGATAAGTGGAAGGTTCATGGATGGCAGAGATGGAGGCAATGAAATGTTGATGAAGTGGGTGACATTGTTGAAGGGAGACATAATTGGAGATGGGGTAGGCAGAGGTGTTAGAAGTCGAAGGAAGGGTAGGACATATGTAGTCAAAGGTCCAAATGGGTGGGCGACTAGGTCGACTTGAACGGCGTAAGGTGGTATCAAGGGTAGTGGGAAGAGAGGAATCTAGGCTTGGATTAGGAGCAGGAACAGGAGGGGGGGAAGGGGATATTCATCAAAAACGGTGGTAAGGTTGGGGAAAGGGGGCTCAGGGAGGTTAGGGAGATCAACTAGTAGGGACGAGGAAGTATAAGGTTCATCGAGCTGCACAGTAGGAACTGAAGGGGCGGCAGGCGTGATCGGAGGAGAGGCAGTTGAAGGAGAGAAAGGAAAATTAGTCTATTGAAAAACAACATCTCGACTAACAAAAATTTTTTTAGAGGCAGGGTCATAAAGACGGTAACCCTTCTAAGAGGAAGGATATCCCATGAAAATACAAGGGAGGGCACGAGGACTGAATTTGTCACGAGTACCGAGGGTGGAAGCGAAACAGTGACACCCAAAAACATGAAGATGATCAATAACAGGGGGTTTTCCAAAAATTTTTTCAAAAGGGCTAAGGCCATGAAGAGAGGAGGAAGGGAGACGGTTAATGAGATAGGTGGCAGTGAGAAGGCATTCACCCCAAAAACGAGGAGGGATGTGAGCTTGAAACATGAGAGCACGAGCGACATCAAGCAAGTGCCAATGTTTCCATTCAACAACTCCATTATGTTGGGGAGTGTGAACACAAGAGGTCTCATGAAGGATGCCACGCGAGGAAAGAAACGAACGGCATTCAGAAGAAAAGAATTCAGTTCCATTGTCGGAGCGAATGTGGCGAACAACAGAATTGAATTGAGTGGAGACAAGGGAGAGAAAATATTGAATTTTGGAGAAAACTTGGCTTTTAAAGGTAAGAAGAAAGGTCCAGGTAGCTCGAGAAAAATCATCCACAATGGTGAGGAAGTAACGAGCACCATCATGAGTGGGGGTCCGATGAGGACCCCAAACATCCATATGGACGAGTTCAAAAATGGAGGTGGTGCAGTGTTGACGAGAGGGAAACGGGGCACGGGTTTGTTTGGCTAAAGGACAAATAGAACATTGAAAATTAGAGGAACAAGAAAAAGATCGTCCGTGAGAATGAAAAGTTTTAAGTGAGGAATGACCCAAGCATTGATGCAAAAGAGCGTACTGAATATTATTAGTAAAAATGGAATTACAAATTGTTTGTGGAGTACAAAAAGTAGTCCATAAGGAAGCTAAATAATTTGAAAAAACTGAAGTAAATTGCGCTGGAATGGAGGAACATAGGAAATATAAGCCCCGATTAGCCTTGCCAAGCCCGATCAGATCCCTAGTCGTACAGTCCTAAAAGAGACAAAATTTATCAAAGAAAAGGGCAACACAATTATTGTCGTGGGTTAGTTTTTGAATAGATAATAAATTATGACGAAAGTGAGGGGCATATAAAACATAAGTGAGATTAAGGGAGGGATAAGGCTTATAGTGACCAATGTGAGTGACTGGACTAAGGGATTTGTCAGGGAGAGTGATGTGGATGGGTTTGGCACATGGGTAAAAAGAAGTTAACATATGCAAATTACATGTGATATGGTCCGTTGCCCCATAATCAATAATCCATAAAGATGAAAAAGGATGAGAAATAGAAGAATTACTGGAGAAATTGGCACTAGGATCAGAGGTGCCCATCTGATTGATAAGTGTCACCAATTTCTATTGTTGGTCCGCAGTCAGATTGAGTCCAGTAGAGCTGCCATAGATGTTGCTAGGGCTTGGAGGTGGATGACCCAAGATGCCTGCACTAGGATAAGGAGAAGGTGAGGGGTTACCCAAATAAGAAGGCCCAATAAAGGGGGGGCAGTGGAGGCCCATGACTGAAGTGGTGGGGCTCATGGCCATCAAGAGAAGCATTGTGGGCTTGGGTACGCCCATCAGTAGAGTGGCGGCGATTACTACCCTTAGGTTTGGGCTTCCAACCTGGGGGGTAGCCCACAAGCAAAAAACAAGCCTCTTAGACGTGCCTAGGCTTCTTGCAATGATTGCAAAAAGGGCATTGATGGGTTAAGGAAGGAGTAGGATCCTTGGGCCCTTATGGCCCAGATAGGTGATGAGGGCCTAGAGGAGTAGGCCGTGAGTCAGTGGGCCAACCTCTTGGGCCTAGCTGCAGAGCCCCGTCGCCCAACCCAACAGAAGGGCGACGTGTAGTCCCGTGTGATTGTGCCGCGAAGGCACTGGCATCGCCAGCACTGTGGCGGCCATCGCGTTGGGAACGCTGGTCAACGTCTTGCTTGGCCAGAGAGTAGATCTTCTCCAAAGAAGGAAGCTCTTCACAGCTGAGGACAAAAGAAACAAGGTTTTGGAACTCTGATGGAAGGGAAAGAAGAAGCTTCAGTGCATGATCCTCTTGGTCACGAGCCCGGAGACGCGAGTTAACTTTGCAATCGCATTTGCCGCAAGAACATCGGATGGGGGCCTGCTGTGTCTCAAGTGCACCCCAAAGGTCGGTGATAACTCTATTTTTATAGAGTTATTTTGACTATTTTAGGATATAAATAATACAAGTTTTATAAGATAATATTTAAGTTTTGATATATTTATGTAAACTGGTGTTATTTATGCAGCAAACCCCAAAAGAGCAAAAGAAATAAAGGAAGAGAAAGTTACAAAAAGGCACGTGAAGAAGACAAGGAAAGAAAAAGAAGTCAAAAGAAGAAAAGAGGAGGCAACGTGTAAAGCAGCAAAAGAGGAGGAAAAGGACAAAAAAAGGACAAGAAAGGAAATAAAGGAAAAAGGGCAAAAAAGTGAATTATTAAGGGAGAATCTTAGGGCACGCATCCCAAGATAGAATAAAAAGGCAAAGGAACGTGAATTAAAAGGGGAGGAGAAGGCACCGCACAAGAGTAGAGGAGAATAGGAGAGAGAAGAGAGAGAAAAGAAGAAGCCGTGTGTTGCCGCCGAAATCAACCAAGGAAGAGAGAAAAAGTGAGAGAAGAAAGAGAAAACCAAGAAAGAAAAAGAGAAATAGAGGCGCGAAAGCTTCCCTCTACTTCTTATCATTCTTGAATTATAGGAATTCTGTAAAGAATTCTTAAAGAAAAGACAGTGTGGTGACAACTTTCTTGTTTTTTTTTTTTATTTAAGATGTTTTGCTTAATTTCTACTATTGCTTTGGTTTGTTATTTTATTATGTTCTAAACTTCTTTTGTTAGAGCGAAGATGTAGCCTAACTATGATGATGTGAATTTTATAAGTTTTTATGTTTTGCAAGATATTTTATTTATGTGAGTTATATATTATTTATTCTTAATGCTTTTAAGTGATTGGCCACCACTTGAATGATATGATGTGCATGTTAGAGACTGAAAGGTAATAATATGCAATTGCTTCTTATAATATATAACCATGAATTAAATGTGGATAGACATATACCATGTTATTTGTGTGGCTTTTGGTGATAAGATGATCGAAAGATTTATTGTAAACCAGGAATATTCACAAATCCTAATGCATTTGGTTTGTTTCAATTCACATATAGAGATATAGTGAATTAATAAACTAAATAGGTTTGCTATACCTAGGCATAGGATAGTAAATAAATTAGGAAGTTCCGCCATCACATGGGTAATATCATTCTTGTAGGCATAAACTATAAAAATTCATATCTAGTAGTTATGGTGAAATCGGAAGCTCTAACATGTTTCTCATCATGATTTTTCTTACTTGGATTCAATTTTAATTAGTCTTGAGTTTTCGTTTTGAAAGTTTTAAATTTTAATTCATCATCAACAATATTTTGATTTGCTAGATAAATTTTAGGATTTATTCATCATTAGTATTTAATTAGTTTAGTATTCACCAATCTTCGTGGGACGATACTTTTCTTATCATTATATTACTTGTTCGACATGTTCACTTGTATTTAAAATTCACCGAACAAGTTTTTGGCGCCGTTGCCGGGGATTGGTTGTTTTACTACTGATTAATATTAATACTGAATAATTCTAAGTTTAATCTAGTTTTTATTTTGTTAAAAAAAAACAATTTTTTTCTTTCGTTTTGTTTTGTTAGATTTTATTTTTCTTTTGCTTTATTATTGTTATTTTTCCTTTAAAAACAAAATTTTAATCATTTGTTTTAGTTGTTACTTTTCAGGAGTGTTGCTGACGTGTATGACCCGTAGCCAAAAAGAACAACTTGTTAATCTTGACCCAGAAGTTGAACGCACAGTCAGAAGGCAACGAAAAGAGTTAAGAGAACAAAGAAGTGAAGTTAGAAAAATGGCGGAGAATGATGATGCACGCAAGCTTCTAAAAGAATATGTTGCACCAACAGTTCAAGGTGCCACATCAAGCATCAAAAGGCCTGCAATTCAAGCAAACAACTTTGAAATCAAGCCAGCACTCATTCAGATGCTTCAAAATTCTGTGCAATTTAGTGGGCTACCAAACGATGATCCAAATGCTCACATTGATGCTTTTCTTGAAATCTGTGACATGATTAAATACAATGGAGTCACAGATGATGCTGTTAGATTAAGGCTATTCCCATTTTCTTTAAAAGACAAAGCTAAAAGTTGGCTTTCTTCTCTTCCTGCAGGATCAATTACAACATGGGATGATTTGGCTCAGAAATTTCTTAGTAAGTTCTTTCCTCCAGTAAAATCTGCCAAAATGCGTAACGATATTACCACTTTTATGCAGATGGACAATGAATCATTATATGAAGCTTGAGAAAGATTCAAAGAGCTTTTAAGAAGATGTCCACAACATGGACTACCCATATGGTTACAAGTACAAACTTTCTATAATGGGTCTAGTACAAATCTTCGTTTTATGCTTGATGCAGCTGCAGGAGGGGCTTTGAACAATAAGACACCAGAAGAAGCATATGATCTTTTGGAGGAAATGGCAAATAATAGTTATCAATGGCCTACTGAGAGGTCACCAGTGAGGAAAGCTAGTGGAATTCATGAAGTAGATGCTTACATTGCAATGTATGCACAAATTGAAAAACTCAACAAGAAAATAGATAACCTGAGTGCTCCAGTCATGAGGATTCAAAACATATTATGTGATCATTGTGGTGGAGGACATGCAAGCATAGAGTGCCAAGTAGGTAACACCTTTGCACAGGGTAGCGAAGATGCTAATTATGTTGGAAATTCAAATAGGCCACAAAATAATCCATACTCCAACACTTACAATCCGGGATGGCGTAACCACCCAAATTTTTCATGGAGTAATTCTAATGCAATGAGGCCACCACTAGGATTCAGGCAACCAGAAGAAAAGAAGCCTA
Organism: Casuarina equisetifolia; assembly: GCA_028551475.1. Lineage (NCBI taxonomy): Eukaryota > Viridiplantae > Streptophyta > Magnoliopsida > Fagales > Casuarinaceae > Casuarina > Casuarina equisetifolia. The sequence continues at coordinate 17,778,278 of CM052360.1, forward strand.
ACTTAGAGGAAATGGTTGCCAAGATGTTACAGAACAACAAAACAAGAATGCAAAACCAAGAAGCTTCAATTTGAAATTTAGAGGTGCAAATAGGTCAGTTGGCTAATATGATTTCTGGAAGACAACAAGGTTCATTGCCAAGTAGCACAGAGAAGAATCCTATAGAAGATGCAAAGGTAATAACCTTGAGAAATGGCAAACAAGTGGGAAAAGATGATGTTGAGAAGGAAAATGTCAGGGATAAGGAAGATGATGTTAGCACGCAGCCTGAGGAGGCAACCAGGAGGACATTATTCCCTGATAATCCCAAGCCTTATATGCCTCCAGTTCCATTTCCTCAGAGACTCCAGCAACATAAAATAGATAAGCAGTTTTCTAAATTTCTTGATGTATTTAAAAAATTGCATATTAACATTCCTTTTGCAGATGCATTAGCTCAAATGCCCAGTTATGCAAAATTTCTTAAGGAGATATTGAAAAACAAAAGGAAGCTGGAAGAGTATGAAACTATGAAGCTAACTGAAGAATGCTCAGCCATCTTACAAAACAAACTGCCTCCAAAATTAAAAGATCCAGGGAGTTTTACAATTCCTTGTACTATTGGAGATTCTCACTTTGATAAGGCATTATGTGATTTAGGAGCTAGTATTAATCTAATGCCTTTTTCTGTTTTCAGGAAATTAGGATTGGGTGAAGTGAAGCCAACCACAGTGTCCCTACAATTGGCTGATCGATCAATTAAATATCCGAGGGGCATTGTAGAAGATGTATTGGTAAAAGTTGACAAATTCATTTTTCCTGCAGATTTTATAGTACTTGATATAGAGGAAGACTTTGAGGTACCACTTATCTTAGGTCGACCTTTTCTAGCAACAGGAAGAGCTTTGATTGATGTACAACAAGGGAAGTTAATATTAAGAGTTCAAAATGATTCTGTCACTTTTAATATTTTTACTGCTATGAAACATCCATATGATGATAGTTCTTGCTTTAGGGTTGAGACAATTGATAAGTTTGTGAATAAGATTTTTCAAGAAAAGGTTTTCAAGGATCCACTTGAAGCATGCTTGGTTCACCCAAAGAATGAGGAAATTGAAAGTGAAGAAATACAGGATTATGCCAATCTCATGGAAGCAAATCCACCATATTCACAGCAAAAGGCAACAAAGTTTGAGGAGTTGGGACAACATATGACAAAACCTAAGCCATCAATTGAAGAGCCCCCAACTCTTGAACTCAAGCCCTTACCTTCTCATTTGAAATATGTTTATTTAGATGAAGTTTCTACTTTGCCAGTAATTATATCTTCTTCTTTGACAAAATCAATGGAAGAGAAATTACTTCAGGTGTTGAGAGAGCATAAAGGAGCAATTGGATGGAAAATAGCTGACATCAAGGGAATTAGTCCTTCACTTTGCATGCACAAGATTTTGATGGAAGAGTAGTACAAAGCTACTGTTCAACCTCAAAGGCGATTAAATCCAAAGATGCAAGAAGTGGTGAAGGCTGAGGTAATCAAGTTGCTTGATGCAAGGATCATTTATCCTATCTATGATAGTCCCTGGGTAAGTCCTGTGCAAGTTGTGCCAAAGAAGGGAGGTATGACTGTTCAAAGAAATGATAATAATGAATTGATTCCAACTAGGACAGTTACTGGATGGCATGTGTGTATAGATTATAGAAAACTAAATGATGCCACTAGAAAAGATCATTTCCCTTTACCATTTATTGATCAAATGTTAGAAAGACTTGCAGGACATGAATTTTATTGCTTTCTTGATGGGTATTCAGGGTATAATCAAATTCACATTGCACCAGAAGATCAAGAGAAAACCACTTTCACTTGTCCTTATGGTACCTTTGCTTTTAGAAGAATGCCCTTCGGTCTTTGTAATGCACCAGCCACTTTTCAGAGATGCATGATAGCCATTTTTTCTGATATGGTTGAAAAATTCATTGAAATTTTCATGGATGATTTTTCTGTATTTGGTTCATCATTTGACATTTGTTTAGATAATTTAGCAAGGGTCTTACAAAGGTGTGAGGAGACTAACCTTGTTTTGAATTGCGAGAAGTGTCATTTTATGGTGTAGGAAGGAATAGTGCTTGGGCATAAGATATCTAAAAAAGGATTAGAGGTTGATCGAGCTAAAGTGGAGGTCATTGCAAAACTGCCCCCGCCAACATCAGTGAAACTTGTTAGAGGCTTTTTAGGGCATGCAGGATTCTATAGGCGATTCATAAAAGATTTTTCTAAAATCGCTAGACCTCTTTCAAGTTTGTTGGTTAAAGATATGAAATATAACTTTTCTGATGAATGCTTGCAGGCTTTTAACACTTTAAAGGAAAAGTTAATATCAGCACCAATCATGGCAGCACCAGAATGGGACTTACCTTTTGAGCTAATGTGTGATGCTAGTGATTTTGCAGTAGGAGCTGTTTTGGGACAACGGAAGAATGGAGTTTTTCAGACCAATCACTATGTCAGTCGAACCTTGTCAGGTGCACAATTGAATTATTCAACAACAGAAAAAGAACTTTTGGCAGTAGTATTTGCTTTTGATAAATTTCGTTCTTATCTAATTGGTTCAAAAGTTATTGTTTATTCTGACCACTCTGCTCTTAAGCATCTACTTGAAAAGAAAGAATCAAAACCTAGGTTAATCAGGTGGATTCTATTGCTACAAGAGTTTGATTTGGAGATCAAGGATAAGAAGGGGACCGAAAATCTAGTTGCAGATCATTTGTCCAGAATTCCCAATCTGAAGGAAGAAGATCAACTGATTATGGAAGAATTTCCTGATGAAAACATTTTTGTGCTCCAATCCATCCAAATTCCCTGGTATGCTGATTTTGTCAATTATTTGGTAAGTAATGTTCTTCCTCTTGAAATGTCATATCAACAAAGAAAAAAATTCTTTTCTGACCTCAAACATTATTTTTGGGAAGAGCCTTTCTTGTTTAAAGTATGTGTAGACCAAGTTATAAGGAGATGTGTTCCTGAGGAAGAGATGGCTAGTATCCTACACCATTGTCATGCTAGAGAAGCTGGTGGTCATTTTGGTGCCACCAGAACTGCAACTAAGGTTTTACAGTCTGGATTTTATTGGCCTACACTTTTTAGAGATGCATATTCATATGTAGTTGCATGTGATCAATGTCAAAGAACTGGGAATATTTCTAGGAAACATGAGATGCCTCTAAACAATGTTGTTGTGTGTGAGTTATTTGATATTTGGGGTATTGACTTCATGGGACCCTTTCCACCTTCTTATGGAAATATGTATATTTTGGTGGCTGTTGAGTATGTGTCTAAGTGGGTAGAAGCAGTAGCATTGCCTATAAATGATGCTAAAGTTGTGGTTAAATTCTTAAAGAAAAATATTTTTACCCGTTTTGGCACTCCTAGGGCAATCATAAGTGATAGAGGGACCCATTTTTGCAACAAACAATTTGAAGCACTTTTGGGTAAGTATGGGGTTACCCATAAGATTGCTACCCCTTATCACCCTCAGACTAGTGGTCAAGTTGAGATATCAAATAAGGAAATTAAGAGAATTTTAGAAAAAACTGTGAATGCCTCAAGGAAAGATTGGTCAATGAAACTTGATGATGCACTTTGGGCCTATAGAACAGCATTCAAAACACCAATTGGAATGTCTCCTTTTAGGCTAGTGTTTGGGAAGGCTTGTCATCTACCGGTAGAATTAGAGCATAAAGCATATTGGGCTTTGAAATTTTTGAACTTTGATATGCAGTCTGCAGGTGAAACTCGATTGTTGCAGCTGAATGAATTGCAGGAATTACGAGATGAGGCCTACGAAAATGCCAAAATATACAAGGAGCGGACAAAAAGATGGCATGACAAACACATATTAAGGAGAGAGTTTGTGGTTGGCCAAAAAGTATTACTTTATCATTCTCGTCTTAAATTGTTTCCAGGTAAATTGCAGTCTCGATGGTCTGGCCCTTTCATAGTCACTAAGGTATTCCCATATGGAGCAATAGAAGTTACAAATGACACCCAAGGCACGTTTAAGGTGAATGGTCAGCGTTTGAAGCCCTACTTTGAGGGAGTCAATATGCAGAAGACTACCATTGATCTTCTTCCTCCTTGAGTAGCAACATTGAAGATAGTTTGGCTGAAAACTATAAAGCAAGCGCTTCTTGGGAGGCAACCCAAGCATTTTATTGGTTCTTTTGTTGAAAATTTTGTCACCACCATCTCCTCAAAGCTTTCTATGGCTATCACCTACAATCAGGGGAGTTTTCTCATTCCTATTTTACCTTTATTTTTGCTTTATTTCTTTTTACATTGAGGACAATGCTCCATTCAAGTTTGGGGGTGGGAAAATAAATCTTTTCTTGCTAAATCTAATTGAATTTTTCTCATGTCATGATTAAACCCTTTGTTTTGAATTCTTAGCAATTCTTAGGAAGATGTAGATTCTGTTCAAACCTACAATTGTGATGTGAGTTAAGTGTGATTCTGATTATGTTGATTCATTTATTAAGCACTAAAAGTCCTTCATTTTTTAAATTATGTGTATCTCTAGAGAACATTCATGTGAAATATGTGATTTTCTTAGATCTCACCTGAATCTTAGAATTTGTTTGATTTTCTCTTGAGGCGAAATCCTAGGCTGCATCTAATTGAGAAAATGATTTAGGCCATTCTTTGGATCGTTTGAGCCTTTTAAGCCAACCTTATTTATTTATCACCAGTCACCCCGCTAAGCCTTGATTTATATCCATTTTTTTATTTTGACACCCACATATATATACCTTTGAGCCTTTGATAAATTATCTTTTCGTCCCGCACCCTTGAACATGTTGATTTTGAGTGAAAGAGAAGTCGAAGGGAAGGATGTTATATGGGAAGGATATTAATTGCAATGATTATGTAGCATAATATGTTGCTTTTGTGAATGTAAAAAAAAAAAAAAAAGGAAATGCAACATTTGTCTAAGAATGGAATTCTCTTATTGCTTATTGTCAAATTCAAGCAACTAAAGGTTTAGAAATTGACTTTTGCACAGTAGTTAGATGTCATCAACAAGATAAGATTATAATGATTACATTTCTAGTCCTACTACTTGCTTTATGATTGCAAGCATGATTGTGACTTTTGTGAGTGTCGAAATCCAAGTGAAATCAAGTATTTTTGGGAAGAAATAAATGAGAGAATTTGTGATAGAAAGATCATTTGCAAAAAAAAAAAAAAGAAGAAGAAGAAGAAAGCAAAGAAAGGAAGTGACAAAAGCTTAAATTAGATCCTAGAAAACAATGTGTTCATGGGTGAATTTAGCTTAAATGACTTTCATCTTACCCCTAGCCCAGCCTTACATTACAAGCTTATAAAAGTCCTATTGATTCTTGGTTAGATGATTGGCCTACATTAGTGGAGAGAGGAATGAAAAGCAAACCTATGAGGTTTGGTTAAAGATTTTGAGAGATTACATATTAATGTGGATCTATTTAGAATGCATATAGTTGAAAAGATAAGGACTCACACTCACACATACGAACATGGTCAACATAGTTAAAAGTCTATCTTATCTTATGAACAATTGTTGTGTTTGCATGAAAGCTATATTTTTTCTTTGAATTGTTAAGTTGAGCAATTTTGAGTGAATTTCAAGAAAGGGTTTTGTCTGAAACTATTATCTCTTACTTTTGCTCGAGGACTAGCAAAATGTCAAGTTTGGGGGTTTTGATAACTCTATTTTTATAGAGTTATTTTGACTATTTTAGGATATAAATAATACAAGTTTTATAAGATAATATTTAAATTTTGATATATTTATGTAAACTGGTGTTATTTATGCAGCAAACCCCAAAAGAGCAAAAGAAATAAAGGAAGAGAAAGTTACAAAAAGGCACTTGAAGAAGACAAGGAAAGAAAAAGAAGTCAAAAGAAGAAAAGAGGAGGCAACGTGTAAAGCAGCAAAAGAGGAGGAAAAGGACAAAAAAGGACAAGAAAGAAAATAAAGGAAAAGGGGCAAAAAAGTGAATTATTAAGGGAGAATCTTAGGGCACACATCCCAAGATAGAATAAAAAGGCAAAAGAACGTGAATTAAAAGGGGAGGAGAAGGCACCGCACAAGAGTAGAGGAGAATAGGAGAGAGAAGAGAGAGAAGAGAGAGAAAAGAAGAAGAAGCCGTGTGTTGCCGCTGAAATCAACCAAGGAAGAGAGAAAAAGTGAGAGAAGAAAGAGAAAACCAAGAAAGAAAAAGAGAAATAGAGGCGTGAAAGCTTCCCTCTACTTCTTATCATTCTTGAATTATAGGAATTCTGTAAAGAATTCTTAAAGAAAAGACAGTGTGGTGACAACTTTCCTTTTTTTTTTTTTTTATTTAAGATGTTTTGCTTAATTTCTACTATTGCTTTGGTTTGTTATTTTATTATGTTCTAAACTTCTTTTGTTAGAGCGAAAATGTAGCCTAACTATGATGATGTGAATTTTATAAGTTTTTATATTTTGCAAGATATTTTATTTATGTGAGTTATATATTATTTATTCTTAATGCTTTTAAGTGATTGGCCACCACTTGAATGACATGATGTGCATATTAGAGACTAAAAGGTAATAATATGCAATTGCTTCTTATAATATATAACCATGAATTAAATGTGGATAGACATATACCATGTTATTTGTGTGGCTTTTGGTGATAAGATGATCGAAAGATTTATTGTAAACCAGGAATATTCACAAATCCTAATGCATTTGGTTTGTTTCAATTCACATATAGAGATATAGTGAATTAATAAACTAAATAGGTTTGCTATACCTAGACATAGGATAGTAAATAAATTAGGAAGTTCCGCCATCACATGGGTAATATCATTCTTGTAGGCATAAACTATAAAAATTCATATCTAGTAGTTATGGTGAAATCGGAAGCTCTAACATGTTTCTCATCTTGATTTTTCTTACTTGGATTCAATTTTAATTAGTCTTGAGTTTTCGTTTTGAAAGTTTTAAATTTTAATTCATCATCAACAATATTTTGATTTGCTAGATAAATTTTAGGATTTATTCATCATTAGTATTTAATTAGTTTAGTATTCACCAATCTTCGTGGGACGATACTTTTCTTATCATTATATTACTTGTTCGACATGTTCACTTGTATTTAAAATTCACCGAACAGTCGGTCAGGCAGACATAAAAGGTCGTGAGATCAGCACTAGTGGCGCCGGGAGCAAGCTGAAGTGCATTGATGGCCTGTTTCAAGCCAAATTTTTGAGTAGTGGAGACTTTGTCAAAGCTCTCTTGCAGAACTCGCCAAATATCCATCACGGTCGGAAGTCGAGAAACCATGCTCTCCAAATTGGAGTCAACAGAGTGTACTAGCCAAGTTTTGATAGCGGCATGGGCTTGGGCCCATCGTTGTGCGTCTTCGCCATTACCATCTGGACAAGTAAGCTCACCGGTGAGAAAGCCAAGCTTGTTGCGGGTGAGACAAACGGTGCGAATCTGGTCACTCCAAATGCTCTAGTTCGATTCACCAACTAATCGTTTAGGAACAATGCTGCCGGGTTGGAGATCAGCAGCAGAAAGGTGATAAGGGTCGCGAAGAGCGGAGGAATGAGCTCCAGCGGCAGCCATCAAAGAAATTAAGGCTAAGGTTATGAGAAATTGGGGAATTTGGGAGATTTGGAATGGAGGTAAAATGGTGAAAAAATAAGTTTAGGGTTTTCAGTAATTATGAATGGCAGAAGGGAAAGGGAGGATAGTGGAAATGAATGAAGATTCACGGGAAAGGAAAAGGAGTCAGAAGAAAGGGAAAATTACGGGGAAAGATAGGGGTATTGAGAATCACCTGTCACTGATGGCCGTGCGGAAGCAAAAAAAATCTCAAGAAAAGAAACAAGGCTCGGGTACCATGTAAGATTTTGAGATAGGGGAAGAGAGAGGCCGACAGGTGAGCAAATATTTGATTTGTATTAATCTAATTCTTTACAATAGCAAGCATACATTTATATGCTGTAAACCTAATCTATACAAGGAAAACATAATAATTACAATAATTACATAATATTCTACCTAACACAAACACATAATTAGGGACAATTATGGTAAGGCATTAGGTAAGAAATTCAAATATCAACAGAATAAGAAGGCATGTAATTGTCCAATGTGTTCAACTTGTTCCACTACATTACTGCTCATCACGCTCTCTATGAAGAGAAAAACCAATTATGGAGCCAAGGCATTGCGCCCACGCATAGAAAATTGCACGAACAGGAGTTGTGACATCCTTGAGAACAGCAACAAAAGAGATGCATGGATTCAAGTGGCAACCAGATAGTGGAAGTGTTGTGAAGAGGAATAAGAAAGCAACGATGAAGACGAACGGGACGAGCAGTTTGGGATCGGCCTTATGAGATGATGGAGGTGATGAAGTGAACATATAGAACGCAGTTGCCACCAGTCCGGTCAAGACCGTCCTCCACCGCTGAAATAAGAAACCATGAACAAAACATTGATCTTACTATCTTCCTAAATGATACAATAATTGAGTGGATCATCCTGTAAAAACATGAGAAATTAAGCTTATCTAGAGTGAGGAAATTTAATGGGCAATAATGGAGGCAAGCAAAATTGTCCTTAGGGAGCTTTCTCTTGCTTTCTCACGTGATCTTGAGAAATCTTGACCAGTTTCACTGGACATGACAATATCCATAGGTAGAGTAGTCCTGACGAGGAACAGGAAAAGATAAGAAAGCTTTCATTTTAAAACAAAAAATCTTTCAAAAAAGAAAGGCCTCGCAGGTTGCACGAAGTAGCAGCTCCCACCATGTTTCAAGCGAGAGGTTCACATGAAAATGGTGAAGCTTACAAATGCTCAAGAATGGTGAACAAGAAAGTGAAGTACAAAAAACAAAAGATGCAAGAAAAAAAAATAGATGAGACAAATCCCAAGCCCATTATTTTGTGGATTCTTTTAAATTATATTTGTCTTTATCAAATACCTCAGGTACATTTTATCCAATTCTAACAAGAAAAGCATCCTTGAAAACACAGTAAGCATTAGCAATAAACGTATAAACCAATACACTTGTAAATAGTCAAGCATGCATTTCTTTCTTAAGAGAAAGGGGGTAATACCCAGAAAATCAAAAGTTCAAACATGAGAATGGTAAGGAAAACTTGTGTTTGTGAATCAATATGTGAAAGAAGAACACAAGAGACAAAGGAGAAAATGGAAACCTAGAAGCCTTGTAGTGTAAGAGAAAGCAATGTCTCCAAGCTTTGGTGCACTGAGTGATTAGATCTAGGGGCATTTATAGTCTACAATAACTTTTTTACTAGTCTGGAAGAATCTTACTATGAAAGGAATCTATTGCATTAAATCTCTTTGAGTTTTGTTCGCATCTCCACGTACCAAGTTGGACCCCATTGTTGCTTGTTGGATGTGTTCCCTTTATTTCTATTTCTTTTTCCTTACTGGTTAACACCCTTTAGAGCTTAAGTGTGGAGTACCCTTTCAAATAGTTCAATACAAAAATCCCATGATTCGACGGTGCCTTGCCCCTTAGTTAATTTGACTGTTAGGATCCCATCGTTATTTTCAGCAAAAATCATTCTCAGTTTGAATCAAAATTCTACCTCATTTTAACAACAATTGAACCCCAAAAGACGCTCTATTTTGTCAAAAGTCACCATAATCATTTTTCATTCAAATATCTACATCATCGTAGTTTCAACAATTCTATATCATACAAGTTTTGATTAAATGACATAACTAGTAGCAAATAATTGTGCTATGATAGAAAGAACAAACTAAAATGGAGAAGTAATAGAAATAAATAATGTAGAAAATTTTGATGGTTTCATCTTAGAACCCTAGGTGAAGCTTAAGGGACAATTGTTGTTCTTAATATATGCAAAAAGAAATACATAAGTTGCCGCAATCCGAGTGCAACCTAAGCAGCATGAGTACAATAGACAAAGTATGACAACATATACTTTAGTCATTCATCAGTCAAATAATCGACAAGTTTTGGAGTGGTTAGTTCATGTCGGTTTCCAACTCATGCCATATATTACCTTCCATACTATGCTTTTTTTCATATAAGCCGTTTGGGTAATATTTTTTGGTAGAGGACTTGGATGAAATACAACTTGATGAGGTATAGATTGGTTCCTTGAGCTATTGGCCTTTACCAAAGGCCAAAAGAGACAGTAAATGAAAACTCGAGTGTGGGTTTAGCCAAGAAAAGCCACTAACCCAAAAGGTCATTGTTTCTATCATTTTTTATTAGTAAGAATTAGGCGTCTTTCAAACCATTATCTTTGAACTGAAATTCCGTGGTTGTATTTGATTCAATGGGCATAATTTGAATTGGATTTTTGCCCGTGGTTTGGTAGCATTTTCTGAGGCTATAAAACTCATCTATTCTAGGAAGAAAATGTTCAAGGAACGTCTAGGACATCTAAGAGCCCAAACGTACGGATGGAGAAACTAAGACGATAGGAGCTTGTTAAAAATAGTATAGTAGAAGTTTTTAAAAATTTTTATATTTTTTAATTTTTATTTTAATATTATTTATAAGAAAACTTTATTTTATTTTTGTGAGTTAATTTGGAGTGAAAATAAATTTTTAACATAATATTAGAATTTATGTTCAGGTGTGAAACCTTTTATGGTAGAAACAAAGATGCATGTTGAAAATGAGATAAATAAGTTTTATATTGTTTAAATCTTAGTTAGAAACCTTTTTATAACAAAGAAAGACATTTTTACTTTTGAATAAACTTTTCTACTAACAGATCTTTAAACACTAATTCATATGAGAAAATAAATTAACCTCAAATGAAAGAATGGAAGGAGATATCTAGCTAAATTTTATGGCATTATTATGTGTCAAATATTTATAAAAAAACGGAAGTAGTCATAAATCCCTTTTGACCTTTTATACATGAACCTTTTAGAGGTCAATTCCTCCCTTTTATTTTATCTTATTTTATTTTTTTGAAATAGAGCTAGTACCTTGTCATTTATATTGATAATACAAATGAATTGAAATGTCAAATGTGATAAAAAGATGCATATGATAGGATGCAACATCTAACCTTTTATAGCATAAACCTGATGGATAAGTGAAGAACTTTAAAGAATTAAAAATATAATTGACTAGCATAGATGCATAGCTATTAGTGAAAAATAAAATACAACACTAATTAAAACTTAAAATAAAGCAAAATTAACTATGTTCAAGAGGGCCTATAATGCTTGAGACTTCATTGATCTTCCTATGAAATTTTCTTGCATCAACTTGATAAAGAGTCAAAAGTTAAAAAAAACTTAGCAATCCTATTATTGAATGTCTAAAACTTGCAATTTTACATGACTTGATAATGAGGTCAATCTCCCCTCAAATTTCAAATTTTTTGGTGCTGCAGAAGCCTCCTAGCATCTTTATTCTACCTTTATGACTGCAGTAAACCATTAGAAATACATTAGCTAAACTTTCCCTTGAGGATAGGGAAGATTTCCATCATCACCAAAACAAGCTTGAACTATCCTTAAAATGTCGTATTCCCCCTCCACCCACTCCAAACCCTCCTTCGGTAAGTTTTTCGTGTAAACAAAATAAACAATACAAGCCAGAAATGGACCAACCCAGAAAACCCAATGCCCATCCCATAATAGACCCCCTTGCAACAATGCTGGTCCCAAGCACCTTGTAGGGTTCAAGCCCGCACCTCCATAACCAGCCTGCCTAGTCACCGTCGCCGATACAAACACTGGCAGTGCCATCACCCCTGCCACCATTGTACACACCATGGCTAAGCCCAGTTCTTTGCATCTTTTCTTGTCGAACGCCACCGTCACACCAACAAAGAGTACCACAAATGTGCAGAAGAATTCTAACATCAACGCAGTCCCTTGGCTGACTGCGGATACTGCTCCATGGCCATCAATTGTGCATCCGCCTAAGAAATACTTGTACGCTATTTGATGGTTCATCACGGTTTTAATTATGAGAAAGCCCATCACCGAGCCAAGACATTGCGCCACGAAATAGATGGAAGCGCGAGCAAGAGTTATGACACCCTTGAGGCAAGCTATGAATGTTAAGATCGGGCTCATGTGGCCTCCAGAGAGAGGAACTGTCACCATCAAGAACAGGAAGAATATAAAGAAGACAGCAAATGGGACAAGAAGCTTGGGTTCAATTGAAAAAACAAGAATCGAAATAATTCTTATTTTTCTCAAGAATATCACAAGAACACAAAACGTAAGCTTGTAAATTGTTGAAATGATTTCGATGGATTAAACTGTACAAGGAATTCTAATTTATAGACTAGTAAATAATAGGAAAGAAAAATTGTAAGACAATTTGATTTAAGTTACATATCTACAAAATGAATTCGGATTGAAGAAGATCTTGGACGATTTTGGGATTTTTCCCAAACGCGGTATTACCGTGATTGATGACTTGATCTGATTTCCTGATCTTGTGTTTTGGTGATGATCGATTGTCTCTGTGCTCGAAAAGGAAACTTTTTCGGTGACTGAATTCTGACCAGATGCATTTGGAGCTTCTCGAACTTTTTGGTGAGGGAGACAGCGTGGTGCTGAGGAATCGCGATGGTCGCGATGTTTACGATTCAGGGCTGACGTGGTTAGTGCAGCCACGTGTTGTATTCTAGGAGTGAGAGGTGCTGTCATGGCCAGGTGTACGTGGCACGGCAATGTGGGTTTTAATACCCCCCCGCAAGCAGATGGGTCACATTGAACCGTCAGCTTGGTTTGAAGAGTAGCAAAACGTGATGAAGAAAGGCCTTTTGTAAAAATATCAACGGGTTGATCCACTGAAGAAATGAACTGAACATGTAATTGACGATTTTTGATACGCTCATGAATAAAATGAAAATCAATTTCTACATGTTTAGTACGAGCATGAAAAACAGGATTAGTGGAGAGGTATAAAGCCGATAAGTTATCACACCATAAGGTAGGGGATGTAGGTGTGGTTTGGCCAAAATCACGAAGAAGAGCCTCAATCCAGATGAGCTCGGCAGCAGTATCAGCAAGACTTTTGAATTCTGCTTCAGTGTTTGATCGAGCAACGGTTTTCTATTTACGAGAACACCAGGAAATAAGATTGGAACCTAAATAAATACAAAATCCACCAGTAGATTTTCGATCATCACAATCCCCAGCCCAGCCAGCATCAGAATAAGCATGGAGTTGGTTGGTAGAAGATTTTGTAATATGGATGCCATATCGAGTGGTGTCCGTTAGAAAACGGAGAATGCGTTTGACAAAGGTCCAATGAATTGTCGTAGGAGCATGCATGTATTGACATGCAGTATTGACAGCATAAGCAATGTCTGGACGTGTGAGTGTGAGGTATTGAAGGGCACCGACAATACTACGATAGTGAGTAGGGTCAGGAAAGGGTTCCCCATCATTAATTGATGGGGGAGAACCAGTGGTGCAGGGAGTAGATGTAGCACGGGCGTTTCCCATGTTTGCTCGTTGAAGAATATCTTGAGCAAATTTGGCTTGATGAAGAATAAGGCCATTTTTTGTTGGTAAAGCCTCGATGCCAAGGAAGTAGTGAAGATCACCAAGATCTTTGATATCAAATTCCCGTTGAAGTTGCTCCAAAATATGATGAAGAGGAGCATCAGGACTGCCAGTAAATAATATATCGTCAACATAGACAAGAATAAAGACACTATAGGTGGCAGTATGAAGAAAAAATAAGGAAAAGTCAGCTTTAGAAAGGGAGAAATCGATGTTTAATAAAAATTGTGTAAGGCGGTGATTCCACGCACGGGGAGCCTGTTTTAATCCATAGAGGGAGCGCTTTAAGCGACAAACATAGTGAGGGTGAGTAGGATCTTTAAAACCCTGGGGTTGTTGCATAAATACTTGTTCATCAAGATGACCGTTTAAGAAAGCATTCTTGACATCAAGTTGACGAATGTTCCATCTGTTGCTAAATGTGATTGAAAGAAACGTTCGAATTGTAACGGGTTTGGCAACGGGACTAAACGTCTCAGTATAGTCTATACCTGGACGTTGATGAAAACCTTTCGCTACTAAGCGAGCTTTGTATCGTTCAAGGGTGCCATCAGAGCGAAGTTTGATTTTATAGACCCATTTGCAACCAATGGGGATAATCTTCGCAGGAGGGGGTACGAGTTCCCATGTTTGATTTTTGATTAATGCAGTATATTCTTCGGCCATTGCTTTTCGCCATTCATGAGAGGAAGAAGCCTCTGTAAAGCATGAGGGTTCCTTAGGAACCTTGGTGGTGGCAGTTAAGGCATATGTATGTTGCCTAGTTAAAGTTCTTCTGGCAATAGTTCCTCCTTTTAACCTAGTTGTCATAGGATGAGTAGAGGGAGGAGGAGGAGGAGGAGATGGTATGAGAGTATTAGAGGAGGCCGTGGGGAGGAATGAATGAGGTTCTATGCGTGGAACCTGGGGCCTAGAGTTATTAGGTAATGATATTTGTAACGGGATATATGAGGCACTTGAGGGGCACCTTGATTCAATAAAATTCATGAATGGAAATTGGGATTCATCAAAATTTGCATCGGCTACAATAAAATATTTATTTGTCTTAAGGCAGAGACATCGATAACCTTTGTAGCCTGGAGGATAACCCATAAAGACACATGGTCGAGATCGGGGTTGTAATTTATGTTTATTATAAGGTCGTAAATAGGGATAAGCAAGACAACCAAAAACTCGTAAGTGAAGGATAGGAGGGGGTTCATGGAAAATTAAATCCCAAGGAGATTTGTTTTGAATGACAGGGCTTGGAAGCCTATTAATGATGTGGACCGCAGTTTCAAAGGCAAGATCCCAATAACAAAGAGGAACATGGGCCTGATTAAGGAAAGAAAGGCCCGTTTCAATTATATGTCTATGTTTACGCTCAGCCGATCCATTTTGGAACGGGGCATAAGGACTTATAAGCGTTGGGAAATGCCCAGGTTGGATAGAAGAGTTGTAAAATCTTGAGATGTGAACTCAGAGGCCCCATCACATTGTATGGATTTTATTTTGGAATTGCATTGATTTTCCACAAGAGAACAAAATTTTTCAAAAATGGATAAGAATTGAGTGCGCGATTGAAAGTTGTAGATCCACGTGAATTTGGAATAATCGTCAATAAAGGCAATATAATATTTATTGCCTGAAGTGGATAGTATTGGGGCAGGTCCCCAAATATCAAAATGAATTAATTCAAGTGGGCCCCGAGAGAGATTATGTGTTGGGGGATGTGGATGTTTCTTGCTTTTGCTAGTTTGGCAAGCATCACAAAGTTTATAAATAGAGCCTTCAAACTTTATTTTATTCTGTTGGAGCACTTTGGATACAATAGGTAGAGAGGCATGCCCTAACCGTTGATGCCATTTTTAAGACATATTTAAATTAATATTAAATGCAGAGGGCCCGTGCACCAATTTATTGGGTTGAAGGCGGTAGAGTCCATCTTTAAGTGGACCTTGTAGTAGAGTCCGGCCCGTAGAGAGATGCTGTACCATACAAAAGTTAGGGCAAAAAATGAAGGCACAATTATTATCCCTGGTAAATTGTGAAACAGAAAGTAAATTTTTTGAAATTTTTGGTACAACTAAAACGTTAGAAATATTTAAATTCATGGGATTGGGAAAATTACCTGTGTGGGTGATAGGAAGGCCCATTCCATCACCTACGGTGACTTCATTTTCACCTTGGTAGGGCAGCAGGTGGTCCAAGCCCATGGTCTCGGGCGTCACGTGGTTGGTTGCCCCAGAATCGGGGTACCAGTCCACTTCAGATTGGGCCTCTGAATTGAGGGCAGAGTGGGCTCCATTGGATCCGTTGTGAACGGATTGGGCCAGACTGAGGGCCTGGTGAGTCAAGCCAGCATTCTGTGTGGGCTGGTTGTAGCGGGCCCGACAGGTGGTGGCCCAGTGACCAGTCCGTCGACAGATCTGGCATTGGGGACGACGGCGATTATTGCCGTCAGTGGTGAAGCGACCTCCAGTAGGTGGTGGAAAAGGTTGATTGTCTCCGGCAAGGGCAGTTCTCCGCTGAACCTGGGTACGGGTATGGGTCTGAACCACGACCCGAGGGCGAGTCGACGGATTGTGGGCCATGGAGAAAGCCACCGGTGGAGCACGAGATTGCTCCGCGAGCTCTAACTGAGCCTCCTGAGTGAGAAGAAGACCCCGAAGATCTTCTCTGGTAAGGCCTGAAGTCCGAGTATGGACAGAGATGGCGGTTGCGAGCGGTGCATAGGGGGCGCCGAGTCCACGGAATAGGTGGGTGAGGTATTCATTGTCGGAAATGACCTCACCCACACCACCGAGTTCATCAACCAGGGAGTTGATTTCCTGGAGAAACTCAGAGACTGAGCGGTGACCCTTCGTGATTGCCTGAAGCCGCAAACGGAGGCTAGAGGCCCTTGCAGTACTTTGAGCGGCAAATTCCGCCGCAAGAGCCTTCCAAACTTCATTGGATGTGCTTTGTTTCGTCAGTTGGCTGACAATGGCATCGGAGCAAGTGCTGAGAAGCAAACCGAGGGCGGTTTGATCGCGTTTCAGCCATTCAAGATAAGCCGAGATAGCAACTTGAATGATGGAGCCTTCATCATCGGCGGTGGTAGTGAATTGGGGCGGTTGGAGAATAGACCCATCCACGATGGGCAGCAATTCAGTGGCCCGGAGATATGGAAGAATACGGGCTTTCCACACCAAATAATTTGGACCTTCGAGTTTGACAAAGGAGGTCGGAATGGTGATATTTCTGGATTGAGCAGGGATAGCGGTTTGGGTGGGAACGAAATCATTCTGCGTAGAGGCCATCAGAAAAAAAAAATATGGGTTAGGATCGATTTGGCGGTGGCCGAAAGCTCTGGATACCAAATTGAAAAAACAAGAATCGGAATAATTCTTATTTTTCTCAAGAATATCACAAGAACACAAAACGTAAGCTTGTAAATTGTTGAAATGATTTTGATGGATTAAACTGTACAAGGAATTCTAATTTATAGACTAGTAAATAATAGGAAAGAAAAATCATAAGACAATTTGATTTAAGTTACATATCTGCGAAATGAATTCGGATTGAAGAAGATCTTGGACGATTTTGGGACTTTTCCCAAACGCGGTATTGCCGTGATTGATGACTTGATCTAATTTCCTGATCTTGTGTTTTGGTGATGATCGATTGTCTCTGTGCTCGAAAAGGAAACTTTTCCGGTGACTGAATTCTGGCCAGATGCATTTGGAGCTTCTCGAACTTTTCGGTGAGGGAGACGGCGCGGTGCTGAGGAATCGCGATGGTCGCGATGTTTACGATTCAGGGCTGACGTGGTTAGTGCAGCCACGTGTTGTATTCTGGGAGTGAGAGGTGCTGTCATGGCCAGGTGTACATGGCACGGTAATGTGGGTTTTAATAGGTTCGACCTCCTTAGAGTTCAAGCACGCAAGGATAGAAGAGGTGAGGCTGAACATTAGACCTGCGGTAGCTATCATCTCTGTAAGCGCTGCCCTCCACATCTGAAAGGAAGAATCAAGATGTGAAACTCACAGAGCTGTAATCGAAGCTTTTTATAACACATTCAGAGCAAGCTTACCTCCAGGGAGAAATATTCATGGGCTCCTATGGCAGCAAGAAACTTCGTTCTGAAGCAGCTTCTTCTAAATTTTGGTGTTTCACATTTCTCAGAGGATATTGAAAGTTCCTTACCGGCTTCACTGGCGACAACTATATCCATGGCCTTAGCTCTAGAGAAAGTAAAAAGAATTAAAAATTCCAAGAACCTATGCTTGATACTTATACAAGAGAATCGGAAAACACTGCCAATGGTAAACTCCGCTACTTCCCAGTGTTTTGGAAGTGGCCAAGATGGTGTGCTCTTCTTACGAGAAGACAATAAGAACATATATAGTCATAAGCCTTATCAATCTGAATTGTTATTGCATTTGTGGGCGTGGAAGTCGAAAGGAAAGATTACACTAAGCTTAGTTTGCAAGAATATTCATTCTGTACAAACAAGAATGCCATCTTAGATTACTCCATACTAAATAAAATAATCCAATTTCTACTAATCGTATCACATGTACCGTAAGCAATGCCAACCTCTAAACTGCAGCTTATTGATAGTAACAAATTTACATTATGTTATGATTTTATATTATATTATAGTGTTAAGAGTTATTAGACTTGTCTCTCTAATAAAAAGTTCTCCTTTTAGTTTAGGAGTTTGGTCCATAACATAATAACATTAGGAAAAATTTATTCAATGGAACTTTTAAATTTCTTGTCATATCTTTAGACTTTTATGTTTGTCTTAAATCGATCATATGGTGCCAAAAATCATTGTTTTAAACCTTTTGCGATAACAATGTTTACAAAACCAACCTTTTAATTTACTTTGGTTTTGCTTTCTTTTTGAAACGATGATATATGACAAACTTACACGTAATCATCAATATCTTCTCGGCGCCACCCAAGAAAAGGGTGAGTAATGACAACAAACATCAAGGTAGTCATAAGCCGCCCCCCTTTTTGTTGTCTACCCAAAGGAAAAAGGAGAATAAGGCGAAGGAAGAGAAATTCACCCTTTTGGAAGGAAGTCTTTGAATGAAGGTCACCCTGTTTTCTACTCTGCTTTTCAAGTGACTGAGAAAAGAAGAGACCTTTCTTCTTTGCTACTTGCATACGTCACTTTTCTTACTCTTTGGTTGTCATGTGTCAAATTAACTCAAATATGTAGCTTATGTGATGAAAGGATATTGGCACAAATAGTAGTTTTAAGTGTATATCTTGCAGTGTTTAAACGTAATGAAAATGTGGATGGCAAAATCAATTTGATCCCATGAATTGATTTGATTCAACTTTCTCTTGGATTCTCGGCTCTTGGGTAGTTGTTTATTCATTAGATAAAAGTACACACATCATAGTCATAAACTCTTGCTGAACTATTTGCAACAACTTTTTCTGGGGAGCCCAATGTACACATGACATAATTAATACAACACACCTAAGAAGAAGGCTAGGTTGAAATCTCAAGAGGCTAACGTATTCCAATTGTATCAGAACTCCGACCACAACAAATCGTCAAAGCACCATAGATTTCGTCATGAAAATTTCTTTTCTTTCACCTCTGGTGAGCACGGTCCGCTGCAGAGAGAACCTTGAAAATGTTCACGAATTCATGTTTGAACCCTTGGGCATGGGAATTGAAATGCTGTTCTGGGATGAGCTTGACATACAGATAGAATGCCACGCAGGAGATTATGGGCCCAACCCAGAACACCCAGTGCCCATTCCAAAGGTGGCCACCTCTAACAATTGCAGGACCCAAACACCTCGCTGGGTTCATTCCGGCACCGGCATAGCCCTTGGCTGCTGTCACAGTCGTTGAGACAAACACCAGGAGGCCTACCACGATTCCAATGATGGAGAAAATTTTAACTCGGCCCAGAGTCTTGGCTTGGCGGTAATCAAAAGCCATCCATATGGAAGCAAAAAGAAGAACAAATGTGCATATTATCTCCAGCCAAAGGGCCTGGCTTGTCCCTAGTCCAACAGTAATTGGTCCATTTGGGCCTGGTGCAATGACCGTGAGAGTACAACCTCCAAGGGAAAATGTTTGCTCAATGGTGCCGTTTATGACGGCTTTGAGTGCCAGAGAACCCAGAATTCCACCGACACATTGGGCCAAAATGTAAATGGCGGCCCGTGGTATGGAAATGAGGCCGACAAGCGCGGCCGATATGGTAATCACGGGGTTCAAGTGACCACCGGAAACCGGATTGATGGCGAGCAGGAGAACTGTGGTGGTGATAGTAGTAAGGACAGACATTACAAGTTTTGGTGCTCCGATTTTGGTCTCGAAGGAGGATATGACTATGGTGTCCAGAGCAAACACAAAGATCGCCACCCCAATAAGCTCCGCCAATGATGCTCTCCATGTCTGCGATTCAACATTAACTTGTTAATAAGAGTGACTAAGTTTTGGAATAAGAAAGCATGTCATTGTCCAATGTCTTCAACTTGCTCTACACTCTGGATTCTTGGGCATTTTGGGCTAGCAAAGCCCAAGCAAGGCGACGAACTCTTCCTTCTATCCTGCTTTTGGCGGGTTGGGTTCATAGAGGGAGTACTTTGTTAGCATATTCCTAACTTAACGTTTTCAAATACAAGGTTCCCTTAGTTTATATCACCCAGAACACCATTATTAGTCTTTTGTCTTTCTTTCAAGAAGAAAACTTTATGGTTGTCTTCTTTTGTAGAAAAGTACCTTGCCTGCCATGAGTTTGGTTTTTCTCTTGGTATGATCAGAAACAGATAAGAGACTACAAAATTAATGTAAAATTGCTAGTACAACCTTGGTTATACAATACCTAATTATATCATAATATCTCTATCTCTTTATGCATATTTCATTTTGATTTTTCTCCCTTTTTGGAAAATTTAGTCAAATTTCATGAGGATAGGATATTGATTCATGTATACCAACAAAGTTCTTAAACATTAGCCCATCTAACTTTAAAGAACATGAAGAAGATCAAAGTATGCTTCACCTAGATATAAATGTAGAGCCTATTTTAACTTTAGGCAGAGTTCCCTTTTGTTTTTGATTGCCCCCCACCATTTAAAAATTTGTAATCATAAATGCATGTAATATCATACTAACATTCAAGGAGAACAACTCCTCGAAGCCCAATATCTCACTCAATGTAGGCGTGTTGCACTTCCCATCCTCAAATTTACACTGCTCTGACCTGTAAAAAGATTAGAGAAAGGAATGAGTTGCATAATATTACTGAGTTAATTCACTTACCCCCTGAGTTTAAAAGCTCGAAAAGAGTTTAAGAAAGTGAGATACTTGCATTGACGTCAAAGAGAAAGGTTGAACTCTAGCTCCCACAGAGATGCTTTCTACATCCTCAACTGCAGCCCCATTCCCAGCCATCTCTGAGCTGCTAAATACCTCCTTATCTCAATGGTTACCCTTTGTGTTCTATATATAGTCAGCATTCGGATATGAGAGTTGGTGATGGACAGGTAATGTCTGTCACTGCAGTCGGCATCAATTCCAACTGTTTTTCTTGAACTACATTATCGGCTACAGCTCCACAGTTATTTATTATGTGAGGCCAGGTTTGATCAACCTTTTGACAGTGATTTCCTACTTCTAAGTTTCAAAACGCTCTCATCCTCCAAATATACTGTCTTCTAATCAGCAATTCATTGAAAAAGAGGTGATATCTTGTGTAAGGATTCATGTCTGGGCATCTCACCCTTACCTGTCAAAAGCTATGGCTTGCACCTGTTACAGATTCATAGGCCAGAGGCCTGAACAGCACTGTATTCGAATTACGGTTTGGAAGAAGTTAAAGCTCACTCTGATATAAATGCTTTCAGAAAGTGGCGTATTTAATGTCAATACAGGAATACTGGTGCCACTTGCTCCAAAGTAGTCGAGTACTCAATCTAGTTGAAGGGCTTAATTGACCCCAAAGGGTTGGGGAGGTTAATAAATAAGTAGATGGCCCGTCAAAGACAATCAACTGCCGGAAATATCAGATGCAGACTATGGTAGATCCATGAAAGTGTGGTAGCCACAGTCGGCACGAGGCATTAATTAGAAAGAAGAAGAAAAAAATCTTTGCATTGCGTTATTGGCTTGTTTCATGTGGGTCTTTGTTTTTTTCAAGTCCATCTAAAAAGCAAAGCTTCCATATTTTCCCACATCTTATCAATAATTAAATGAGAGGGAGATAATGTAGATGGGGAAGTCCTGCCAAGCCTTGCCGTCAGACCGCTGACTTTACAAGCTACTGCAGATTTTGCAGATCTAGTATTAAAAATATACACAATAGTTATCATAAAATATTGAGATTTTAATATAATTTGGAATAAATTAATCTCTATGTTTACGAAGTAACAATTTATATTTTAGTTTAACTTTAATTCACTTAAAGAGTCTTTAGAACTTTTCTTCTGCGAAGGCTTCTTCCTTTAGTCACTGTAATGACTTGTTTTTCAAAATTTCAATTTAAAAGATACCTTAATTTTGGCTCCACAAATAATTGCTATTAGACATGTGTTGTCTTCCTGATCGAATTATTTTAGTTTACTTAACAGTGGATGTAAGAAACACAGCGTCATCATGTACTAGAGTATTTGTTGTACATATGGAAAATATGTGAAAGGTTCATGGAAATGAGATCGAAGACTGCAGCAGTAACCAAATGACTCTGGCTGATTATCATAGAGTCATCTTTGTGGTGAACTTCATTTGTTGATTAGCCATGTCTGATTCTACGGATATGTGGGGAATTCGGTTCGCAGAAATCATTTCAAGTAATCTGAAATCAGATTCTCCTTTTTTTTGTAATTTCTTCCAAGAAGGAACTCAGAGAACAAAGCATGCTCGTTGGTACGAATAAAAGGAAATAAAGTTTATTCGCCTAGAATTAGATGTTTCGGTTTTATAGTTGGATTTGTTACTCAGTTTGTTTTCCAAGAACTATGGGTTCTGGTTTCATACTGACTTAGACACTGCAAGATAAAGATATTTGTTCCTAAGAATTCTTAAAGAAACATCGATTTTGGGCATCAGCACTGCCCCCCCTTTGTTAAAGATGTCCTCTTTGCAATACTGTGCCATGCAATTGGGATAAATCTTTGAACCATGGGACGAGAAGATAAATGTTGAAATAAACATAGGTTTCTAGAGAAGGCTTCATCCCAGTAATGGTGTGCTGTAAGGATTAACGTTTTTCAAAAGCAATGAGAAGATGGATGACGATCTCCAGATAAACATGCCTTGAAATGGCTGACATACAGATAACATCAACTGCACTTTACATTTGTTTATTCCATACAGTTTAAGGAAAAGTGTGTGCCGTCCTTTTACTGCGTTTGGGAAAGGAAAATGTCGAATAAAACAGCAACAGCAATCCAAATTTGTAGAATCTTCTTACTGACTATCCATGAACATATTCTTTTCGATTTTTTGTTCGTATCCGATCGATATTTCCAATGACTCTTGTTTGGTCCGGAGTGAAGTAAAGATGGACGCTCACGCTCGGTTTCTCTAGATTAGTAGAGAATACCTCTTGTTAATATAAGTCAAATGGTTATAAGAACTTCTGTCCATCTCTACCAGCTTATCTCCGGAGGGATATGGCGCCGATTCTTTCCCGTGTATGGCTTTTTGCACTGCCATCAATAATACTAGTTGCTCTATGCAGTTTATCAGGCACCTTAACTTTCCTTTGCTGCTTCTGTGATTTCAGTTTCTGGGACAGAATTGGTTCTTGCTAATTGGATGGTGTTTTCTCTGCTTGCAGATTGTTATGATCCATTAGACCCAACTGGAAACATTACCGTTACTTTCGACATTATCAAATGGACGAACGATGGCTATGTGGTAAGTACAGTGTTTCCACTAAAAACCGCAGGCATATATGCATATTGCAGACCGCAGATTATAGAAGATTAAAACATGAACAACTAGAAGCTTGTTCCAAACTTTAGTGGGGGGCTCCTGCTGATGTGCAGGTTTCATAGACATTTTTAGGATTTCCAATCATCTTGAGGAAGATAAGTATGATATGATAGTTCTTTGCAGGCAAGAGTTACTATCCAGAATTACTATCAGTACCGCCATGTGGAGACTCCAGGATGGATGCTGGGGTGGACATGGGCCAGCACTGAAGTGATATGGTCAATGAGTGGTGCCTTTGCCACCCAGCAAGGAGATTGCTCATCGTTCAGAACGGAACTACCACACTCCTGCTCGAAAAAGCCTGATATACTTGATCTCATGCCGGATGCCTTGCCGGAAAACAAGTCAGAGGACTGCTGCCGGGGAGGTCTTCTTTCTGCGTGGGGTATCAACCCTTCCGAGTCACTATCTTCCTTCGAAATGAAAGTTGGAAACTTGCCTGGAAATTCTACCCCATCTGCGCCTGTAAACCTCACTTTAATGGCACCAGGTCCCGGGTACACTTGTGGCCCTGTTTTGGATACTGATCCTACAGTTTCTACACATATTGGTGGTAGAAGAAAAGCTCAAGTTTACAGTGAGTAACTTTATGCCAAATGGAACACCATTTACCACTCAGTTGCCATAACCTAATCTGAGTTTCTGAGTAATCTAGGACGTGGAATATAGTATTCTCTTAATCTCAGATGATCCTAGGAAACTTCAAATCGTGGTTGGTTACACAAAGTTGAACATAAGGATTTTCATAGAAAATGAAAGGTCACCATCTGCATGTTCCTTTTGAAGAGAACTAGATCAAATTCTCGGTCTCTCCGAAACTTTGGACTTCCTAAATTTTGGAAGCGCCTCATTATGCACAGCAAAAACTCAATTTCATGTGCTAAGACTAGCAATATAATCTTTCTTTGTGCTCTTAAATTCCTGTACCATTGGCCCAATTATATCATATCACTTATGCTTTGTAGGAACATGGAAATCAAGATGCACTTACTCCAGCTTTTTGGCTAACAAAGTACCAGTCTGCTGTGTATCATTGTCGACATTTTACTGTCCCAACATCACATCATGCCCCAAGTGCAGCTGTGGATGCAGAGAGGCAGACAAAACAACAGGGTTATGCATAAGGTGTGCATTCCTTAATTACAAGATTATTAAGAATGAAAGTTTAACATATGATTTTTTTTTCAACTTTTGAATTAACCTCTTAATATTTTTGAATAGTATTTAAATATAATGAAATCCTCTTAACTCATGAGTTAATTTTAGAGTTAAATCTTAAGTTTTCTAATACAACATCAGAGTCCATTTTAATTTCATTCTAACTCTCATTTTATTTTTGAGTTCCTTAAATATGTATGATGTAAGGAAGAGTGTTTATTTCATCCTATTTGACTTTGAGTTAAAGACATGCTTAATATACAAGAGTGTTAAGGGTGAAAATGAATTTATGTTTAAATGTAAAAAAATCTCCCCAGACATGAATTAGCATTTAAGTTGAACTTTGTACTCTCTAATAAGATTGCTGCAATTTTTTAGTTATATGCTTATCATATCATGTTATGCAAGTTCACCTACCACTTATCTCTTCCTCTATTGTTCTCACTGCATTATCAGTGCCAATGATTTTGACACTGACACGGACGTGATCCGATGCTCTGATCATATGTGCCCGATTCAAGTTCATTGGCATCTCAAGACCAATTACATGAGCTATTGGAGGGCAAAACTGACGATCTCTAACTTCAACTACAAAAGAAACATATCAGACTGGAATGTGCTTGTTCAACATCCTGGCTTCAAGCAAAATGCAACAGTCTACAGCTTTAACAGTAAAGTGCTTCCCATCGTTGGGTTTGAAGGTACTTACTGCAACTTATTTCCCTCCATATAGACACTTGTTATTCAACATTTGACAAGACCATAACCTAGAAAGTTATCAACAATTCTGCGGCAAGAAGATGGCTTTACACTCACAAAATTGTAGAACAGTTCTTTATTTTGTTCTCCTCATACAATTATGGATTAGTATACATCTAAGTCATAGGAACTCTTGCAGATGAGGTTGCTCTCTTCTGGGGCATAGACTACTATAATACTGAGCTACCGCATGCTGATCAAAATCAACTGGGTACAGTGACCACAGAGATACTGTTGAAGAAGGATTTAGACTCATTTACACTGAGCAACGGATGGGCTTTACCTCGAAGGATATATATCAATGGTGAGAACTGTGAAATGCCTCTCCCAGACACTTTCCCAATGCTACCAAACAATATCTCCAGTTTAAGATTGACTCACTGCCAAATCTTTTTAATACTTTTGACTTGTATAACACTAGTCACTTGGTTTTGATCTATAAACTACCACACTCAGAACTTCCCCTCTTGATTTTTTTCCACAAAATTGTTGATTATGTACACTTCCGAGTCCAGAGTAACTCTGCCAACTTATTTGTCTAGCTTTTCCTTCTGATGTACGAGCTTTGATTAGTCTCATTCGAATTTCGATGATGTGAATAAATGGAACCAGATAATTTTTTGTCTGCCTGTCAATTGAAAGGTTCAACATGGATGGATATTTTACACATCAGAAACGATTTCATTCGTTTTCCTGCAACAAGATTCATGCAAACTGTAGCATTTTGGTTAATATAACTAGAGTTAAATTAGAATTTGTAAGGGACCGAGTTGCAGTTGGGGTAATGCGTCGTAAAGGTTGAACTGCTTGGTCTCTATACAACCAAAACTTGAGACGATTGTCCTTACCCCTTCCCTTGCCTGGGCCAGCTATGGTGACAGTAGGAAAACTAACAAAGATTCACGGTTAAGAACTACAGATCAGTTTGCAGAGAGCTTCGCAGATACTGGAGTTTTGAGAACTGACTGCCATCTTGAGTTAGAGCACTTTTTATGTGGGGATGGAGAAGCCTTAGAACACTTAGGAACTGAATGACTAGCTACGAAGAATGTTTCAGTCATTTGATCATATGACATACTAAAAAGTTGCCCTTCCTTTCCGTGTTTTATCAGCCTGACTTGAAGGCCATGAAAACAGAGTTTTGGGGAAAAACACAGATCCTTCCACACCACCTAAAGCTTGTTTTCCTGCCGCCAACGAAATACCGAAAGTTACTCTTCCACTGACGACTTTCTCTCCTCATCTTTTCCTTTCCCCATTTTTCCTCCAGTCCAAACAACGTACAACTGTCTAATTTGCTTTTCTTAGCCGACAAAGAAATCCATATCAATATATTTGAGTTCCTCATTACGGAAACATCTGGAATAAGCTGACACTGCTTTCCAACAATATGTGTAAATGGCTGTAAACCTCAAAGTCTTCAACCAAGACGTTATCCACCCAGACATCTTAAAGTTGAGTTTATCTCTGCCCAAGCTGTGTTAAGGCGCAGTACATGATATTTTATCCATGACTCATGGGCCATGTTGCAGACTACAAGGTTTCAGAACCTGAACAGAGATTGCTTTCTCATGCTTTAATGTTCTTCCACCATTTCCAATGAAACCTGCAGCACGGGCACATGGGACTTTTTGGAATCTGTCGGGATAATGATTGAAACCGAGCATATGCTGTAGCACTTTTTGTGAGCTAGGTCCCCCTTTCTAGTACTAGGGAAAAATAGAAAGGCATGTTTCATGCTTATGAAAACCCCCTAGCTCAAATAATGATATTGCTCAGCTCCCCTCTTTCTCCAGCTTACCAGCATGGAAACGGAGCTGCAAAAGATTATGGAAAACCCAACTACAATGCAAAGTCACTTTGATCATATAGGCTTAAGCTGGTCATGATAAACCAGAAACCAGTTTATAATGCTAATCGAGGCAAACATTTGCAGGGATCGATAACGACGATGTTTAAGAGATACTGTGACAGAAGATTAGAACTTGGTTGATTAAAACTCCAAAACTACTAGTTTCATCAATAAAAAACTAGTTCTCTCTCACGTCCAATTGAGGATTAAACAAGAGTAACCTTTTTCAAGAATCTATGATCAAATTCTTTTGTGGTTAACCATGATGTTATTCATGTTCGGATATGTGGTTAGGTGGGTAGCCACGTCACTGGTGGCTGCCCCGTCAGCTCAGCTACACAGCAGCTACCTCAGTAGCTACTGTAAGAGGTTCCATCACCAGCACCTACAACATGCGCAGCAGCTACTTCAATAGCTGCTGTGAGTCATCTCAGGCAGCAGAAGGACGTGCGACGTGGGGAGACAAGACCTGGAGCCGTCGTTGGTTTATGAAAATTTTCTCTTTAAATAGACATTGTATAAGATGCTTTAAGATTCGCCACGGGATCATTCACCCATCTTTGTAATAGATTTGTAATAGGGTTTTTTGCTTCATAAATGAAATGAACAAATTTATCCCTTCTTTCAAGCATTTTAACATGGCATCAAGAGCTTAGGTTCTTACCGTGTTTTTTTTTTCTCTGCAAATCGAGCTGAAAACTCATTCGTTTCCATTCAATCCAAATCACTTCCACTCAAAACCCACAAATCGAAGGTTTTTGGCTAATTTCCAGTCAACACCGACTGTAAAACGCCCTCTGACGTCTTCTATCACAAACCAAACCGCACCCCGACCCGGCGCTGCATTTATTCCGATGACCTAACCCAAAATAGCATAGTTTTGGTTTAGCTCGTTTATCTCAAAACAACGACCAGAATGACGACGTATCATCATTCTCTATTTTAGTGGAACGATGTCGTTCACTGCTCAGAACAAGCATCTTCCAAAACAACGCCACTTCACTCGAATGACACCGTTGCCCAAACCTAGCAACGACATCATTTCACTCCCAAACAACATTATCCTGTTCCCAGCCCTCTCTGACTGACGAGATGGTGGATCCCAGCCAATCAACACCGCGGTATGTGCCGCCACATTGAAGCAGAGATGACCAAACAGCGTTTCGCACCTACCAGCGAGTTCCTCCGCTCATTCCACCGCAACTAGAATCGAAAAATAGGGTCCAAACCCTAGATTACTCTGACTCGCTATATCTGACACCCAGAGACACGAATTTGACAGCATTGGTGGCGATTAAGCTTAAAGGAGCGGCAAATTATGCAGCGTGGAGTGAGACGATGACAATCGCCCTCTCGATTAAGAACAAATTGTCTTTGTGGACGGCTCCTACACCGTACTGAACCCGATTCTCTGACCCCAGAAACAATGGAGGAGGTGAAACGACCTCTGCCGTGGGTGGATCTTGAATTCGATCAGCGACCACCTCCACAATGGTCTTCTCTACACCAAAACGACAGCAAAAATGTGGTCAGAGGTCCGCAGTCGGTATCAACAGGTCGACCAGTCTAGGGCTTTTGACCTAACGACCGAATTATGCACAATCCGGCAAGGGGGAGACTCAATCTCGACCTATTTCAATCAATTGAAGCAACTGTGGAATGAATTTAACTCTCTGATCAAGCTAAAACGCCCCAGAATGGCATCCTTCAAAGAATGGCAGGAGCACGAAAAAGAGATGAAGTTCTTCCAGTTTATTTGGGGCCTTGATGACTATTTCTTACCAATCAAATAGTATATTCTAATTATGCAACCCCCCCCGGACCTTTTACAAGCTTATTCGATCTTTTACAAGGCCAAATACCGCCGGAGCTCATTGGGGAAGACGATCGGTGAATACACATTTGTTGCAGCAAAAAACATGGTCAACACAAAAGGTCCAGGAGGCAGGTCAGGACTTGTTGCGGCTGGCACACCTATGGGGATGACTCCCTCAAGCACTAAACGACATATCGTGGGAGATGCGTCGTTTATGTGCCCTGCAGCAAACGACATGTCATTTACACTAAAGGCAGTGCAAAACGACAGGTCGTTTAGAGGGGAGCAAAATGACCATTATGCCCTCTATGGAAAAAAGGGCCATAAGAAGGAAGAATGCTACCGTTTAGTAAGGCCCTAATGTGACTATTGCAAGGGATATGGCCATGAGAAAAAGAAATGCTATAGGCTCTATGGTTTCCCACCGGGACACAAAAATTTTAGAAAAGAAGCTAAGGCCAATCTCGTGACGGATGCTTTGGATCAAACCTTCATCACGAAGACATATTTCCAAAAGTTCATGCAATTCCTGAACACTAATTAGGATAGTCACGCCCACTTGGCAGGTACATCACATTCCTTAAATCAATGTTGGATAATTGATTCAGGTGCTAGTGATCATATAACTGCCAATTTGCCATGCTTAAATTCGATTATGCCTTGTGCTTCTAAATCTAGGAAAATTAAATTTCCAAATGGTAATGGTGCATTGGTTACACATATTAGAAACACCAACATATCCAAAACACTAAAATTGAACACAGTATTATATTCTTCAGATTTTAAGTTCAATCTCATTTCTGCATCTAAATTTTTCCATGAAAATAGATGCCGCATCATATTTTATGTTGAATTTTGTGTCTTTCAGAACCTTTGGATGAGTGAAGTCAAAGGCCTTGGTAGAGTTAAAAATGGCCTCTACTTTTTTGTTGCATGTCCAGATAAAAATGATGTATCACAACTTCCAGGACATGATTTATTTTTTGTGTCGGCATGTAATATATTAAATTCCAAACTTTGACATTACAGACTTGGGCATATGTTTGATGCAAAATTTTAATATATTAATGATTTCAAATTTGCAAAATTCTCTCAACATGAGTCATACATGATTTGTCCACTTGTGAAACAAATTCGCAATTCCTTTCCTATGCGCGATCATACCACACAACGGATTTTTAATCTAATTCATGTAGATGATTAAGGACCTTATAAAATCCCAAATCATGATAAGTCACGATATTTCCTCACATTAGTCGATGATTTTTCACGAGAAACTTGGACATTTCTAATGAAAGCCAAGAGTGAAACTCATTCACGATTAAAGGAATTTCTCATCCTAGTAAAAAATCAGTTTGACATTGAAGTCAAATGCATTAGAACTGACAATGCACTTGACTTTTTCAATCATCACACAAAGCAACTGTTCATATCACGTGGCATTCGACACAAAAGCTCATGTGTGCACACACCCCAATAGAATGGTGTAGTACAACATAAACATCATCGCATCTTAGATGTTGCGTGAACTCAATTCCTGACAAATTTTGGAGGGAGTACATACTCACTGCTACCTATCTCATCAATAGGATACCTTCTACGATTTTAGGTAAAGTCACACCATTCAAAAAACTTTTTGAAAAATCACCAAAATTCTCACACCTTCGAGTTTTTGGATGTCTGTGTCATGCCACCACAGTAGGACCAAAAGACAAGTTTGCCCCCCGAGCAATCCCTAGCATTTTTATGGGATATGCTCATGGTCAGAAGGGTTACAGATTATATAACCCTAAAAAGAATAGATTTTTTATAAGTCGGGACGTGAAATTCTATGAGAATATCTTCCCATTTTCACAAGTAGAGGCCAAATCACATTCTACCATGCATGCACCTTTAACGAAGCTCATTCTAAAGGATCTGAGAATGCATGATAATGAGGCACCCCCTGATCACACACATACATTGTCCATTCCCACTTATTCCATAAACCACTAACCAAACACATCATCCTTGCCAGAATCAGCTTGTATGTCTATACCACCACCGCCTTCAACGGACCCACTAGACATATTCTCAAATGATGAGATTACGCCCACATCAAAGGCCTCATCCGAGCCACAACCACAAATGACCCCCCGACGCTCTACTAGAAACACCAAACCTCCCTTATGGTCAAAAGGTTATGTATGCCCTACCATTCATATAGTAGAAATAGAATCATCGACCTACCCTCTTTCAACCTACATCTCATACAATCATTTGTCATCAGATAACCAACACTTCATTGCATCCATATCTGCTGATATCGAACCAATGCACCACCATGATGCAATTGACAATCCTAGGTGGCAAGAAGCCATGGAACAAGAGATTAAGACATTGGAGGCAAATGATACATGGGAGCTAGTGAACTTACTTCCGGGGAGAAAACCCATTGGGTGTAAATGGGTATATAAGATCAAGTACAAGGCTAATAGGTCAATAGAAAGATATAAAGCAAGGTTAGTAGCAAAAGGATATAGTCAAAAAGAAGGAGTGGACTACCATGAGATCTTCGCTCTAGTGGTGAAACACATCACCATTCAGTGTGCTCTGTCCTTAGCAACCCAGAACAGATTGGACATTCACCAAATGGATGTGAACAATGCATTCCTGCAAGGAGATTTGGATGAAAAGGTCTACATGCAACCTCCACTAGGAGACCCCGCAAAGAACAGCAGGAAGGTTTGCAAGTTGAAGAAGTCCATTTACAGACTCAAGCAAGCAGCTAGACAATGGTATGAGAAGTTCACATAAGCACTTCTCACAGCTGGTTACAAGAACTCTATGTATGACACCTCGTTATTCGTCCAACAAAAAGGTAACTTCATTGTCATTCTCATTATTTATTTGGATGATATACTCATTACAGGCAATGACGTAGAGGGGATACAAGAGTTGAAGAAATACCTACATTTTGTCTTTCATATTAAGGATTTAGGAGATCTCAAGTACTTTCTTAAGATTGAGGTCCTTAAGGATGATAAAGGCATTCACTTAAGTCAACGAAAGTACATTCTTGAGATGATTGACAAGATGGGACTTAGGGGCACTAAACCAGTTAACAACCCCATGGACACCAACTTATCATTGATAACATTTAAGTATGATCAGGGAGCTGAGGTGCCTCGAGATGATGACCCCCTTTTAAGTGAACCGCTCAAATATCAACAACTCATAGGGAAGTTGAACTATCTCAGAGTCACCAAACCTGACATCTCCTACACTGTGCACAACCTAGCCTAGTTCATGCATTCACCCAAGAAGTCTCACTGGGAAGCAGTTACTAGATTGGTAAAATACTTGAAGAGCTGCCCGGGTACAGGTTTACACATCCCTACTTCAGAGGGTTATGAAACGAGAGCTTACTGCGACTCAAATTACGCCACTTGTAAGGTTGAGAGAAATTCGATTACAAGTTTTTGTATAATGCTTAGAGACACTCTCATATCTTGGAAAAGTAAGAAACAGGTAGTAGTATCTCTCTCCTCTACAGAAGCAAAGTATCAAGCTATGGCCTACACATCATGTGAGATCATTTGGTTACTAGGCCTTCTCGGAGATATGTGATCGAAGTCCCACAACCAATAACTCTATTTTGT
Organism: Casuarina equisetifolia; assembly: GCA_028551475.1. Lineage (NCBI taxonomy): Eukaryota > Viridiplantae > Streptophyta > Magnoliopsida > Fagales > Casuarinaceae > Casuarina > Casuarina equisetifolia. The sequence goes on from CM052360.1 coordinate 17,811,004, forward strand.
GATAATAAGGCTGCAATGGAGCTATCAGCAAATCCCATAGTGCATCAATGCACCAAACATATAGATGTGAATTGTCACTTCATCAGGGAAAAAATAAAGCGTGGCCTTATCAGAACACACCATGTTGAGACTAGAGATCAACCAACGGATGTATTCACGAAGGCTCTAGGAGCAAACCAACATGCATATCTCTTTGGCAAGCTGAATGTTAGTAATTCTTATCGACCTTCAGCTTGAAGGGGGATGTTCGGATATGTGGTTAGGAGGGTAGCCACATCATTGGTGGCTGCCCCGTCAGCTCAGCTACACAGCAGCTACTATCAGTAGCTGCTGTAAGAGGTTCCATCACCAGCACCTACAGGAGGACATGCGACGTGGGGAGACAAGACCTAGAGCCGTTGTTGGTTTATGAAAATTTTCTCTTTAAATAGACATTGTATAGGATGCTTTAAGATTCACCACGGGATCATTCACCCGTCTTTGTAATAGATTTGTAATAGGGTTTTTTGCTTCATAAATGAAATGAGCAGATTTATCCCTCCTTTCAAGCATTTTGACAATTCATATAGATTATTATGCACTATTGGGTTGTAAAAGTCATGATAATAGCATAAATTTAAGGTAAAGGATTAAATATCAATATCACCATTGCCCTTTATTGGTTAATGTCAATTGAATATTTGTGTTTCTAACTAAACAATTTATCTATCACATCTAGTATTTAATAAGTGAAAAGTGTCATTATAGAATTTTAATTAAATGAAATGAAGTGATATATTAAATTATACATTCATCCTTTATTATTTGTCTGAATTACAAATATCTTCCTTTCACGCATATGTAAAAATATAAAATACATATATGTATAGTAGGTATTTATATTAATTGATATGCTATCATGTATTATTAAAAGTTCCTTAATTTAGTAAACATCTTAAATCACAATCTATGTTCTTGCTATTAAAATTTACTTTGACATATTGAAACTCATATATGTTAGTGACTAATATTAGTAAAAAATTATAAAGTTAAAATCTTCATGTGATTCTTTATAAAGAAACTTAAATTTAGTTCAAGAGCTAAAAATATAAACAAGTAATATAACATTGAATTCAGATCCTTGGACACTTTAGTGGTATGGGGGGTCCATGGAGCATTCGTACCGTATCCAAGTCCTGGCCTGAGCATATCTGTGGGCGTTTAGTCTATTCAACTTGTCGCCTGTTCATTGGGCGCTGCATTAACAACCAAACCAATTATACAATTCTTCTTTTGTCTCCCTACGTTTTCCCAGAGAACTCAAGAAAATTGAACAAACCACGACTCAGGAGGTACAGGAACAGTGGTCATGGCTCTTCACGGCGACAAATCGGAGGACGGCGTCGTTGAAAACCGGCCAATTTCCACCATCGTCATAGTCATCGGTACTCAATATTCTCATTCATACACAGGCGTAGATATACATACAAATATGGATAGATGTATAGAATAGATAGAGGAATTTATTTGCGATTTGATCGTTTCTTTCTGTGTTTTTAATCATCATTTTGGAGCACCAGCTATGCAGACGGAGGCGCTTCCTGTGGTAAACAAGTTTCAGCTTACAGAGGACGTCGAGTCAGTGTAAGTTTCTTCTTCGCTCTGTGTTTTATTTGTTTTTCTGTTTATTTGGATTTGAACTTCAAGATACACTGGTATAGTACTGCTAGAGATAAAAATTCTAGATTTTCTAGTTTAATCCGCAAAGCTATCAACCACGTTTCCAATAATGCGCTCTTGCAGAAGAAAGGGAGGAGTCAAAATGATATTTTTTTTGTTTGTTTATGATATTGGACTTGCTTTCTACTAGCTCAAATCAGAAATTTGTGCTTGTCAAGGTGGATCAAAGTAAGCGGGACATGTATGGTGGGTTTCTGTAGTTGTAGGTGACAATTTATTAACTATTAGCTTTGTTTTAACTCTATAAATTGTGTGTTTTATGGAGAATCGGTCTTTATTGAGTTTTTTGTCTGGTGTAGATTTATATTGTTTTGGAGTCCAACACGAGTCCAACACGAATATAATAATCTTGCTTAGTGGGGCTTCAGTTTGATTGAATCCACAATGCTGCAGGTTTCCAAAAGGGGTTCCCTGGGTTAGGTATCACGGTGTTTACAAGGATCTTAATATCAATTTGGTCTGGCCAGGAAAAGATTTAGCTCTCGGTAAGTTTTTGACTCTTCTGCCTGTCTCCATCTACATGTGTGTTTGCATGTTTCTGTTGTTCATTTTTTTAACATACAGTTATCGTTATGACTATCTTGTGAATGTGGCTTATATGATTTCTATCGCTACAAACAAACTATTTTACTGAGACACGAGGAAAAGCTAAATCAATGACTGGAGATTAAATCCTTATGAAACTGTTGTCTCTTAGCTTGTCATCCTTTCATGAATTTGTGAGTGATGTATAATAAAGTAAACTTCAGATTTAAGCTAATTTGTAGGGCTATTTCTTTTTACGGGCACAGGCTGTATAATGTTTACTTCTAAAATATTGCGTTCCTTTGAGTGGATAAGTTCAGATTCAAATGTGGTCCTTATTACACTGGCATCCATCACTATTGTATAATTAAAATAGATTTCACATTCAAGTTATTGTGTGGGACTATTTGTTTGCACAACCTGTATAATGTTTACTTCTAAAATATTGCTTTCCTTTGAGTGGGATAAGTTATTCACATATGGTCCTTATTATGCTTACGCTCTTGAGTACTGTAGAATAAAATATACTTCAGATTTAAGTTATTTGTGTAGGACTAGTTGTTTTCACATGCACAAGATATACGGTGTTTACTTCTTCAAAGATATTGCAATCCTTTGAGTAGATAAGTTTATATTCATGCGACGGAGGAGAAGGGTTCCATCCATATTAGGAGAGCCACATAGTCAGTTTATTAATAAGAATTTTAAACTCAAGCTTCTCTAAATGGCTGTATCTCTTTTCTGGTAAGCAATGCAACTGTGTACAATTGACTTAGCCACCTAAGTGACCCAATTCAGTTTGCCGAGGGAGTGTGCTTAGTTGAGGTATCTCTTACATGGGCACTTTTATGGTCTGAAGCAACGATGTCTGACATGTGACGTAGACATGGGTCTGGGTTTGGATCTACCAGGCAAGGTGTCGGACATGTATCTAACAAACCTATGGAAGTAGCAGTGTTTATCCAGGTTTCTGGTACTAATCTTTAGAAGTGTTAATCTTTTCTTGTCAGGGGTTGATAGTGTAGGCACAGTGTCAGCATCTCTTGTTACCTATGCATCAATTCAAGCATTAAAGCCGGACCTAATAATTAATGCCGGCACTTGCGGTGGCTTCAAGGTATTTTGACTGCTTTCCCTCTTTTATCTTGTTTTTAGGTCTGAAATCATCTTGGGATAATCTACTTTTATTACTTGTTCTTTTGATTAATCTCATGGTCCTGCTACAAGAAGATTCACTTTTTCTATCATTGTTCAAACTTGGGTTGTGACACTAACTATTATTGAAGAGAGACATTCTTTATTGAAAAAGGCACTAAACGTTGGCAGCCTTGTCTATTGTATTGCAAAAATCATGATATGAAATAAATGGACTTCGTTGTAGAAACAAAAAACACACACACGTTTATCAATGAAGCATGAAAGTTTACTCCTTTTAATTGAATTTGCAAATAATTCTTGGATGATCAGGCTAAAGGAGCAGGCATTGGTGATGTGTATCTTGCATCTGATTGTGCTTTCCATGATAGAAGAATACCTATACCTGTAAGTTTACTTTATCATTTTTGTGACTTACTTGTTTGTCAAATACCAATGCTATCATACTATAAGTTGATGATTTTATTCCAGTCATTAGCTTGGCATGAAATTGGATAGTTGGTCAATTTTATTCCATTGATTTACATGACAACTCATCTAATTACTGCTTCCACTTATTCATATTTACTTCCACACATAAGTTGATTTGCCTTAAATTTGTTCCGTAGGTTTTTGATCTGTATGGAGTTGGCTTACGCCAGACTTTCTCAACTCCCAATCTTCTTAAGGAGCTTAACCTAAAGGTGATTACCATCCGGTGAAATCCTTGGTCTTATCGTTCTCAAATTTCTAACCCCTTCAGTTCTTGTTTGACAACAAGTCTTTTGTGGCCCTTCCCAAATTTCCCATATGTTTTCATTATAAAACTATAATTGTGGACATATCAAAAGAGTAACTAAAATTTAGAACATTCATGCCCGTAGGAAGGGGTTCAGTTTACCTATGAAATAAGCAAAAGGTGCTATCTACAAAATCACACACATGAATATTGTTTAACTCAAACATAATTACTAGTGAAGGGAAAAGTAAGAGATTCAATAAATTATGTGGTTGGATTATTGCTGTTTGATAAGTACATGATACTGCTAGTTGTGTTGCTCACGTTGACTTGTCTTGAAGTTGATTTTATTGTTCTAACATGTGAGTGCTAATTGAGAGATCTAATCTATGCAACCTTGAACAATTAATCATATACATATGCATATTTCAATGCAAATTAATGTTTTATCAATTATTCCCAAAACTAATTCAAATAAGCTATCTTCTAAATGTCGCTTCAAGACTATCATCTACTTTTCAGATGGTTGCTATTTCAATTCTGTTTATAGGCTTGACCTGCTCTGTTTTTCTCGTCTCTTGGATTACATGAAGTTGTTTCACTCCAAATATTAATCATGGAATTCCAGTGGAAGCAAAATGTGGATAAAGTTCACTCTCTACCCCTTAAAGAGTTTCTTCTTTAAAAGCACACAAACGACATGGAACAGTTGTCTTGACAACTCTTCTTTCTTTTCTTTTCCTTTTTTCCCCACTGTCTTCCTAGCAATGGTTTAACCGTTTGAAGAAAAGAAAGAAGGCCAAAAAATTTTAAACGCATAACATTTTGACAGTGAAAAACGTTTTTTGACAAATAAAGCATGCAAATAAGACCCATCATGGACCATGAGATTTTTTTTTTTTTTTTCCGTTTGTTGTTTGGAAATTTTGCATTGATGCAATTTGGCAGTAAAGAAATATTTTCTGAGGTGCATGATTTAGTATCTGATTTTTACAAGTTTAAGGCTACTGATGTAACCTCCAGAAAGAAATCCTACATTGAATGGATAAGTTGTGAAGATGTTGTACGAATATCACATTTCGCATTAGTTCTTTACTGGTTGACACTAGGGTCTACAAGTGATTTTAGGAATTTCAATCGCAAAATTGATTATTCACTTTGGAGTATATTGCTTCTATGATCAGTGCTTTCTTTAAATCATGACAACTGGTGTGAATGTTCTCTCGTGTGTTTAACAAATAAGTTTAAAAGCGAAATAAATGTTCCTTTTATCTTCGTGCTTATAAGTTATTTCATGATTTACTTTTCCTTTTTTGGCAATCCATCAGTGCACATTGCTCCAGTTGGTGATCTTCAACTTGAAAACTAGGATGTTTGTGATAGCTTTGAGCTGGGACCTTTATGCCCTAGAAGTGCACTACTGGGGTACATAGTCACCTTAATGTCTGCAAACTATGAGGACATTGGTTTAGTTACGCGGACACTCCACCAAGCATGTCTAAGTGTGTTTTTGTGCTTCTGAATGTGTATGTTTCATGATTGCACATAATCTAGAGATTCTCATGCAATCTAAAATGGTTATTTGTTTTTTGTATTGTTTTTATCTTGAGAAGACAAGATCTTTATGGTCTAAAATTCCCTTTCTGCATGTTCCAGGTTGGAAAGTTGTCTACTGGTGATTCTCTAGATATGACTCCTCAAGATGAAGCATCAATTACTGCAAATGATGCCACAATTAAAGACATGGAGGTAACCTTTTAGATTTTTTATTTTGAATGATCTTAGACCACATTACGTCATTATCCCTGGGGGCAATTCCACTAGACATAGCCCACCAGATATCTTACTTTGTTGTATTTGCTGCAATTTCTGTGGGTCACATGCTTTGTTGAATAGATTAGGAGGAAAATGACTTAATTGTCAATGAAAAGGATTTCACACTCCAGTTTGTGCGCTCTTGGCCTCTTCATGCTTAAAAGTTTCTTTGAAATAGCTGTTGTCTTCAATGACTGTAGGCAGTCATTTTAGTTTTGGTTGCCTATCATGGTCTAATAGAACTACACACAGAAAAGGGGAGGAAGGGGGAAGGGAACCTTTTGACTCTCAATCCTTGCATATGCTTGTCGAGCAATCATTCCAATAGACGATCTAATTTTATTACCAAAAATAGTGTGCAATTTATTAAGGCATTCTTGTTTTATTTTTTGAGTCTTCAGGGAGCTGCTGTTGCGTATGTAGCAGATCTTCTGAAAGTTCCTGCAATATTTGTAAAAGCTGTGACTGATATAGTAGATGGTGAGAAGCCAACTGCGGAGGAATTCTTGCAGAATTTGGCAGCAGTGACTGCTGCACTTGATCAGACAGTCACTCAAGTCATTGATTTCATCAATGGAAAATGCGTCTCTGAACTCTGACGCAAGCGCAGTTCCTGCTCTCTGTGGGCTACACATAACACTGTCTCGCATACTTCCATTTGTGAAAGACAGGATTGAATCAGAAATATGTGATTTTAAATGCAAAATAGCAATAGCTCATAGTGTGAGTAGGCATATGTTTTGGATTTCTAACTACCTGATGTTAATTTGATAAGTCTATTTTGTTTGTACATTCACGTGTATGAAGTGAATTTTATTGCTTACAACAAGTCAGTGGTTACACCTTTTAGTCGGTGTTCTTCCTGTGCCAATTGTAGTTCAGAGACTTATCTATGCCGTGGAAAGATGAAGTTTAATCTTATATCAAGAATAACAAGTTAATGGATTCAGTGTCTCATTGAAGGATGTTCTATACCTTGAATCACAAGCGACTGTTATATAGGTTTCTAAAACAATTGCATTAATCCTACAAGAGTTTGAGGGTAGCGCACCCTTTTTAAGGTCACTTCTGGGTCGTCGAGCCTAAAAATCTGAGACTACCTACCCACTATCTGGGTCTGCAGTTAAAGAAGACAGATTTACTGAATTTTCTTTTGGGGCTAAGCAGATTTAGCATACAATTCTTTCCATTACAGAGGGCTTACTTCTCACTTGGGCTACTACATATCTTGTAGCTGTCCATCCCACGCCCATTTGTTTTGAAGCGTTGGCGTTATTAAGTGGATGCAAGGATCGTACACCAAACCTCTAACAACACCTCTGATTTGACCAACATGAATGCCTTGCCCTTCAACTAATCCATTACTCAAATGTATAAGAAGTTGCACACTTCATGTCTCACCCTTTTATGAAATTTTTTGATAACCGTTATCACCAAAAGAAATTGATTCGGTGGTATGTTAACGAATTGGTCTCCTTTAAGCTTGTTTTGGGGCTCTGAGCATGCTCTTGAAATGTATATATGTGGGTAGTCCAGCGCTAGCTTCCATTCAAGGTAAAGGGTTGAAGGAGACAGTAACAAATGGGAAGTGAAGGTGTTCCACGCGGAGGTTCCACAAAGATGGCCAACCCTGGCAAAGCTACCATCTTGGCTCTTGGCAAGGCCTTCCCTCACCAGCTTGTTATGCAAGAGTATCTCGTTGATGGGTACTTCAGAGACACCAACTGTGATGATCCCCTCCTCAAACAGAAGCTTACTCGACTCTGTAACACCAACAGCTCTACTCTTACTAATTCTCATTTTTGGTTTCCATTGCTTCGAGTAAATATGCAGTAGAAGACATTTAAGACATCCATGTGGTGTTGGGATCATCTAGAACTGTTTAATTGAAAAGGAACTATTTGGTTGAAGAAGTCTTACATTGAGTGAGACGGAGTTTCTTATGTCCTTTATAAGTTTCAACAACTCTTTTTTTTTTTTATCACAAAGCCTTTTAGGAGAAAAGTAGACCAAGGCCATAGTCATAGTACCAAAGCTAGTCCTTATTATGAGCCAATCTAACCAATCCCAAAAATGGATCAATCATTCCATACGGATGTTAGATTAAAGAAAATCCCACACCAATTGAAAGGAAGGTTGTTGTGTCCAGTGCAGTCCAAGCTCATTACTCTATCAGCGAAGTGACCGATTCATTTTTTGTGTTAGAGTTTAATAAGGTGATAGAAGTTCCAAGTCCACCTCTTCCTTTTCCTCAAAAGGCCTTATCAAAGAAGGGATCACCAAATTTATAAAATGTACAACATGCTTCCTCTTTGTAGGTGTGGGACTTTTTCCATTCAACCTACCAATTGGATAGCGCGTCAGCTATCGTAACTGGTTACTTCTCTCTGGCAATTTGCAGGCAAGACAACGACGGTCAAAACGAGGTATGTAGTCATGTCTGAAGAGATCCTGAAGAAGTACCCGGAGCTTGCTGTTGAAGGCTTACCCACTGTAAAGCAAAGGCTAGATATCTGTAATGAAGCTGTAACACGGATGGCTATTGAAGCTTCGCAAGCTTGCATCAAGACTTGGGGGAGGCCTATTTCAGAAATAACCCACTTGGTCTATGTCTCATCAAGCGAAGCTCGGCTTCCTGGTGGTGACCTTTACCTGGCACAAGGACTTGGACTTAGTCCAGAGACTCAAAGGGTCATGCTTTACTTCATGGGCTGTTCAGGAGGTGTCTCTGGCCTGCGTGTTGCGAAGGACATCGCTGAGAACAATCCTGGGAGCCGAGTTTTGCTTGCTACTTCTGAAACTACCATTATTGGGTACAAACCGCCGAGTGCAGAGAGACCTTATGATCTGGTTGGAGTTGCACTCTTTGGGGATGGTGCTGGAGCGATGATAATTGGCTCAGACCCAATCACAGGCAATGAAAAGCCTCTCTTTGAACTGCACACAGCAATCCAGCACTTCCTACCAGACACTGAGAAGACCATCGATGGAAGGTTGACAGAAGAAGGGATAAGCTTCAAGCTAGCAAGGGAACTTCCCCAAATAATTGAAGACAACATTGAAGGATTCTGTAAGAAGTTAACCAAAGTTACTGGACTTCCTGAGAAGGACTACAATAGTATGTTTTGGGCAGTCCATCCTGGTGGGCCGGCAATCTTGAATCGAATGGAAAAAAGACTTGATTTGTCCCCGGAGAAGCTAAATGCAAGTAGACGAGCTCTTATGGATTATGGCAATGCTAGCAGCAACACTATTGTGTATGTGCTGGAGTACATGATAGAAGAGTGCCTAAAGACTAAGAAGGAAAACAAAGGAGACAACGAATGGGGTCTGATTCTGGCTTTTGGACCTGGGATTACCTTTGAGGGAGTTCTAGCAAGGAACCTCACCGTCTAAGAATATCATCATGTCTCAAATACTAGTTGAATTTCCATGCCTGCCGTCATTTGCAATAGAAAACTATCTGTCCCTATTTTTCAGCCAATAAGGCCTGTTATTGTAATCTACTAATTAATCCATAGCTAGAAGCTCTTACTGGAATGCTCCTCCTAATAGAAATGATATTAGTTCCTGAAGTTTACTCAATAAGGAATTTCTTTCAGGTCGTCAATGGGTTGTAGGTCAAACAACAGTTCCTCTTTCCTAAGGGGCAGGGTGGATGACAAGGGGTTACCGGGCCGTCTGGGGGAGACAAGCGATAGAAGAAACAGAGTTGCCTGTCAAATGGAGCAATCCTTGTAAAAGTAAACAACGAAAGGGTCAGCCAAATGGCTAAATCTCGAGCCAACAGCTATGTCTTACCAAATCAGTTATCGTCATTACGGTTGTTCTGGAAGCCTAGGAGTTGCGTGGAAAGATGGTCTTTATCTATAGCTTTGATGCTGTCTGCAAATGGAAACAACAGACAAAAAGAGCACCATCTTTATGCACCATTTCTTCTTATATTGTGTCCTGTACAAATTTACTCTCTTACTTTTAATGAGTTTAATCATTTTCCTATTATTTCTTTTTTTTTAAAAAATATGACAACCGATTTTTCAACTTTCCTTTTTACCATAACTACAATTCCAAAATTCGGTTTTAACCTGCTCTTTGGTTTAAATCATTTGACATTGGTCTTTTGTTATGCTTAATGCATAATTTATCTTAAAATCAAGATCATCAATTTTATTTATCTTTTTTAAGAATTTTAAATATCTATATTTACGAATTTTATCTTTAGGGCTAGTAAATTTGTTGATTTTTTTTTTTTACAATATTCATTTTTTGGTAAGTCTACCAATGTTTTTCAAAGCGACATGTCTCATGCAACTTTATCTTGAAAAGCATGTAGTGGGTGTCTTCTTGTAAGAGTAATTTCCTTATACCTATAAAATTTTCTTTAAGCATTTTTGCAAATCCCTTGGGAATGTCATCAAATCTTAGGTAGTGTCCTAGTTAAAAACAGTTTTTTGCTATTTTCCTAATTCAACTCTTTTCCCATTACTTTAACCATTGTAAGATGTCTCCCTAAAGCGCAAAAGCAACATAATCTAGAAAAATTTCTATTGTCTAAATATTTTTGTCATAGATTATTACAATTGAAAGGGTTTATTCTTAATCATCTATAGTTTCAAGTTGATTCTTAAAAGGAACATAAATAAGGTCTAAATATGGTTTTAGGCCATAGTGTGTCTCTTCATATCATAAGTTCAATGATATGATGGAAAAGGTGTTCCTTTTTCTACATCACTAAAAAATACTTAATATTAATGTTTTCTACATCAAGTTTAACATCATCAGCCTTTCCATCCCTCTAGCCACTGCATGGTTGTCAAAACTAACCAAACATAACCTTTGGAGGAAGCCCTCATTCTACCCTACACAATCCAATTAGTTTTCTAGCCAAACCTCTGCTACAAATTTGTAAAATAAATACACCCAAAACAAACCCAAATAAACTATATGGTCCTAACCCCAACCCCACCTGGTTACACATGCCACCGTCTTGCTTCCAATCACCACATGGTGGCTACAATCCACCATAACAAATTTAAATAGTTTATAAGGTTTTCATATTTAAAAAGTTTGCTTTGTATAAAGGTTTTCCTAGAAAAGGCAAAAGCGTCATTTATGTCGGTCCACCTTTAAAATACTTGATAAGCTATTAAGTCGAATGCACATTGCATTTAATGATGATGTCCTTTGGAGTACTAAAAGAAGTTAAAGTTTAAGATTCTTCAGTTAATATTTACAAAATCCTTATCTACAATCAAATTTACTAAAAATTTTAATCATTTAGTTTGATCAACTAAAAGATATTTTAAAGAGTAAAATAGTCATCCAATTCAAATTATTCATCAAGTCTGTTTAAGTTTACTTTTAATTTTTACTCTTTCAATTTTATTATGATTCCTTATTTGTCTATAACATATCTTTAATAACAGACAGAACAAAACTCTCCTTTTTAACACACTTCTATAACAAGTCGTATTGTTATGGCCTAGTTATGCGGCATATTTGACACACTTATCCCATATTAAGAAAATCACTAAGCAAAGCAATGAGGGGGTTAAGAGCGGATAAGTAATTCTCCATTGCAAGTCAACACAAATAGATAGAGTTATTCTATCATTGTAAAATAAGCCTTCTTTTCGTTGTATTTGTGTGGAAACCATACTCAGCCTTATAGTAATCCTTAGAATTTCAACTAGTTTTAAGTTGCCAAAAGCATTATAAAAGGCTAAGAAACGAAAGCAGTAGTTCTAGAAAAGAGGCTATTGATATAAAAATGTTCAAAGTTCAATAATTCCACTTAATGGCCCCGGTGTTCATGCGGCTTGAACACCCAATCAAATTCTAGAATTTGGCTTGCACAAGTAAAATTAAAAGAGCGACTTTGCCTCCAAAAGATGACAAGATAATAATTAAAGGTCAATAGACGTTGGCTTATGAGTTTCGAGTCACTTAAAAGCCAGAACATGCTTGATTTTCCATGCCGTTCACGCACTAACACCTGGCTCAGCATCAGTCCAAAACAATTCCTCACAAAGCTCCAAAACACACTTGGTAGTTGGAAGTGACACTGATGCTTGATATGAGCAAGGTATTAAAATTGATACAATAACACAAATCCACTACGAATATCACGTAGAGCAAATAATATTAGAGCTTTCTGCATCCCCATCTTTACAAACAACCCATTTTTAGTAGTCATCACAGAGAAGAACCAGAATTGATTGAAGTGCAAAAAGCGGAAGTGAAACCAAGATAACCAGCTACATTGCCTGTTTGAGTTAATCTTTGGATGACGCTCCACTCATCGAAAGTGGACGAAGAGCATCCCCTGTCACACCACTCCCGAGGGAAGACGAAGGACAAGCTGGCCACCAACAACACTACAAACCAAAGAATACGGTTTCCCGGATAAATAGGTTTGAGAGAATAATTTCTCGACATTAAACACCACTTGCAAGCATTTGGGAGAGATATGAATAAAGAAAAGTTTACAAACCAACCTCTTTATATAATAGTAACAGAAATCTGCCAAGATGAAAGTCTGGACAATTTCTGAGATGAGAACCATAGAAGGCCATAATCCATAACCAAGGGCAACCAGCAAGTGTCCACGACTATCCAAAACCTAATAGAAACAACGCAAACAGATTATAAACCCAATTAGTCCATACCCATAGAATATTTTGCAACTTACAGCAGCCATAGTCTTACAACTTTATTGACCGCCTATCCAACAGATGAAGTTTTTCTCTGTAGTCATTGTTTGATTAAAGCGTGGCAAGTGTTAACCATATGCCTGGGATTCAACTTTGGTGCTCAAAGTAATTCTTGGAAGATCAATGGTATTTGGTTGTTAGAAAATGGTTTACAAAATGTAATGCATGTTATTCTCCGAGTGTGATATATTTATATAAATCAAAATTCCTTCCCAAAAGGTGAGGCGAGTGCACTGATTACCCCAATGTTGCATTAAACCGTACTCAGAAGCAGTACATACGCAAATTCAATTTCCAAAAAGCCACTGACAAATCATAAACCTAACTCAGAACACATAGATTTAACTTTGCAAAACCAAACCTGGAGAACCCAGTGGGCACAGCTCAAGAACCTCGCCACACCCAAAGCAAATACATAGTGAGCAGTGAATGGTTCTACAATCTGTAAGTAATAAAGTAAGATATCAAATTACAGAGGAAAGCAATACTACCAATTTCCACTAAAAACCTCATTAAAAACATCATAAGCATAAAAAGTAATACCTTCGTATTCTGCATTACACGCAACTGGGGCAGTACCGAAACAGCTTCCAGATATACACAGAATGCCCAGGCAATCCGGTTTACTAGATGATGAGATGTTGATGGGTGAATGAACAAAGCTAAGGCAGCACAGGGAAGCAACTGCATCCAAGTTAAAAAGTAATACGGTTACTGTTAGAAGAAGACAACGAAAAGAACAGATATAAATCAAGCCAGGGATGAAAGAATGTAAATTATTGACTGACTGATTTCCTTCCCTAAAGACCTTATAAAGCAATATTTTGATTTAAACTGGTCCAATTGAAGAAAATTGCAGACCAAAGGAATGAAAAAATAAGAATAGCTTCCAGAGAGGTTTTCATCAGCACATGAAACAGCTCTAATCATACTCAAAGAGTTCAGCCGAAAAAAAAAAACTCACAATGAGAAATTAACAGCAGGATATAAATGAACCAACAATATCTGGTTCTCTTTCGAGCTATGAGCTTGTTTAACAGAAGAATTAGTGAATAACAAAGTTTTTCCACATGAAAAATTTTTCACAACTCAGAAAACTACAGAAAAATGAATAAGTACTTTTCACCGTCTTCCAACAAGCTTTTTCTAGTAAAAGCACTATGAAGGAATACATAGATATCTACACCAAACGTACTATAAATCTTTGGTAAAGTATAAGTCAAGTATTATTAAAAAGACAAAGGATCACGTCACTATTGCCAGATCCAAGGGAATATGTTGAATAACATAATTTCTTCAAAGTATTACCTCATCTCCAAGCATTAGACCCCAATGTCAGGAAATCAAGTAATTTGCCCCTCTAATGATGCTCCCCATATATGTCTTATGATCTAGTTACAAAACCACCCAACTTTCACAGGAAGATGAAATAAAAAGCAAACACTCACAGTTACATTATGAACATCCCACTGTCATATTCTTGCTTTCTATACATACCATGACTGTTACAAATTTACACCATGTCTAAGGAAAGATGAAACTGTGTAGCATGAGCATTAAACTCAATCGGAAGTTCTAGGATCAGTGCATCACAGACATAACTAAGAAAGAAAATGGCACAGAAAGTGATAGAAATCTCACCACATAATAGATTGCAAAGTTGTCCTTGTCCTCCATATAGCTGGACCTTAATTTAAAACGGATCATATAAATAACCCACAGGGTTGTCCCCAACGTAGCTAAATCAAGTAGAGTATGTATATCATATTCCATAACAAAGCTGCAGTACAGCCGAACAGCTAGAAAAATAGCTGTTAATTCCTGGGATTTGAGTGACAATCCTACAAAACATTAAACGCCACATTAGAGAAGTGATATCATAAGGCACTGAGAGTAGACGGAAAATATAAGAGTTGTGGCATGAGGTGAACACTCAATCCCTAAAAGGTACTACATTTTGGTAAATCCAGTGATAACTGACAAAAATGGGTAGCAGTTGAGGCTTCTCTGAAAAGCATGGAAGAAGGCGCTCAAAAGGCCAACCACTAATTAATAGGACTTCCATCCTGGTGGAATTATGTCTACATGCAACAACTCAACAGCACCTTAGCATTCTCCTTAGTACTCAGAAAAATATGAAAAGGATTTAACCAAAAGGGATTGTTCGCAAGTAAAATGGTCTCATTGGCTCTTGCCGGACAGTGAGATTTGTTTCCTAGATCCCCAAGTAATAATAACTTCAAATTTTGACTGCTAGGTTATTTCCTTCCTATATTTTCCAATTAAATTTAAAAGACAAAGACCTTTTTACTGTCCAGAATCTCACATGTATACCAGAGATGACTAGATATGTCCGTGCAACATATATGTGTATAGCATTAAATAACCCTTCATGGAAATGACAAGGCAAAGTCTTAGCAATAGAATCAAAATCTTCAAGTGTCTCATCATAGGTTTAATTTTAAGCCGCCTACATCCTTATAAAAATTGAATAGCAGAAACCTTATAAAATGCCTTAAGTCAAGCATATAAAATTCTGACGCACCACCTTAAACTCCAGTAATTCATAAAATTTACAGAAAAGAAGAAAACCCCTAAACCATATAAACCCCAGCTGAAAAAACAGAAACTAGACAGCTACAATCACAGTAAAACTTGTTAATCTTTGATCTCCTGTTGCCGTAGTTCTTTTACCAATTAAAATGAAAATCACTCTCTTAAAAAACTAATTTCCTTCAAGTTCATCTAATATGGAAATGATCATCATCATGTGCTTTTGTTCAGCTATAGCCACATGCATTAGAGACTGAGATAACAGAATGGAAAAAGCATAGTAAGAAACATAAAAATAAAAAATAAAAAATCCGCCTTATGATAGATTGACTACAGAGTCAAAGAACCAACCAAAGATAGATATATAAACATAAGCATATAACCCAGACACTTTAGTCACCTTAAGCATCACAAGGCCCAAAGGTTTATATGTTGCAGATCAACCCCATTGGCCTTCAGTTCCTAAGAATAGTTTGTTCAAAAATGTTGATTCCAACTAGTTATAATTCCATGAAAATCAATTTCTTTGGTGTAGTTCAAAATTGGCAGCTTATCAGAACCTCTATGGAATATAGAATTGAATAATTTTGTGGCACTATAGTCAAATATATGAATGATTGCTATATTATTTTATATTTTCCAATGTTCTTCATGTACTTGTTTATCAAATTGTACCCACAAAAGATTTACTTGAAGTGGCGAATAATATTTATTTCAAGTTAGATATATAGTGAATTGGCTTTATTAATAAACTAAATGAACCAGAAGGTTGAAGTATCTCAATTGTTTCTCCCATAATCTCACCCCTCCACAATATATGACTTGGAATTATGCTAGCACAATAAATTTCATTGACAATGAATACCATAAAACAACTTTTACTTTATCACATTCCTCTTGGCTTTTAATCCCAAGATATATTCAAGACTGTGAAATAACTAACTGTTTAATGCCAACGCAGTTTAGGCTGAGAAATTCGAAACTTAAAATGTATTCAAGCTCTTTTAACTGCAGGAGAATGAAGGAACCCGAACTTATTGGACAGGACAAGGCTTAGCACATCTGCCTAACTTCAATCGACAGCCTCAAGTGAGTAAATATTGAGTGCTTTCTTTTTACATATGTGCGTCTGTGTTAATGAAATTTTTTTTTTTTTTTCAGATCAGGCTTAGCGTATCTGCCTATCTTGAATCTACAGCCTCAGGTGAGTAAATATTGATTGCTTTCTATTCATATATGTGAGTCTGTGTTAATGAATAACTTTTATTTTTTTTTGGCAGATCGGAAAGTAAAGTTGGTTATACAACTTCATCATGTTATGCCTCTAACTTATTAAGCAACCAGAACTCTATTCGACATCCATCAAAAATCAACAAACAAACAAAGTAAAGGAATTATTTGAGATTCAAATCTACTAGCATATGTTCAACTTTTGACCCAGATCGAAATTGTTGTAACCTTTACAGCACAAGTTAGCTTTGTGTAGCACTTGGTTTAAGACAAATTAAACCATTATTTTGACTTGTAAAATGCCAACTATTTCACAAAATAAATAAAAAATTTATACTCCTTCCCAAGAAAAAATTTAACAAATCACCACAGCTTGAGTTGGAGTTTGGGCCAATGGAATTACTAGACCTTAAGCTTGAGTCAAGCTCAACTCCAGCTTCAAAACATAAGCCTGTGCGTAACTTAGTCAACATTCCATGGATCTCCAGACTAGTGCATCAAGCGCGTCTTCCACGATAATTTGGATTAAAAATAATCAACTTTACTGAACTCAACCGTCAATGAGAGAAAAGATCCCTTTTCCTAGCTAAATTCTGATCAATCAAAACCAAAAATGTACAATCAAAGGCACAGCTAATAACCAAAAGGTTAAGAAATAAGTGTGGTGCTCTTAGCTTAATCGGAATTTATAAAGAGAACGGAAAAAAAAAAGACAAAAACATAAACCTATATCCAATTCACAGAACAGAAAAGGCAATCAAAAAAATCGAAGATCACCAATTAAACCCGTAAAATTGTCTATAAATCATACCTGAAAAGAACTAAGGCCAGAAATTTAAAAAATAAATAAAATAAATAAAGACTTGCAACATCAAATACCCACTTCCAACAAAACTACAGACGTAAATTTCCGATAAATTCTTATCAATCAAACTGACCAAAACAAAGAAATTTCCCAAACCCCAAGCAGAAAGGATTTGAACTTTACCAGCGCAGGTCCTCTCCTTCATGAGCTTGTAGATAAGCACGGAGATTCCGATGGAATGAACGGCCTCCGCAGCAACGAAGAGGTTGTCGTGGTCGTGAACAATGAATCGGAGCAGAACCAGCGCCGCCATGCCAGAGACCACGGCCAAGAAGGCCTTCACCTTCGGTGGTTGTTTCCGCACCCATGCGTACGCGGTGTGGATTGGCTTTTTCTGTGCCCTCATAAGGTTTTGGCCTAGATGCGTATCTCTGTCTCGTTGTTTGCTCTGTTCTGATCTTCCAGGAAAGGGTGGCGAGAAATGGAGTGGAAGTATTAAGAACTGGAATTGGACTTCGGAGAATATCGGACTTCCGTAATTTTGCTATTTCCGATTTGATTAGTGGATTTCCGTAGCGTAGCGAGGAAAGGGAGTAAGCATTGGATTATACGACGCCCTTTGGATGTGTTTCAATCGGATTTGCGCTAAGCACGGCGTTAATTTTTTTTTTTTTTTTTCCTATTACAACTAACGCACACGGGAGGAGAGAGAAGGATTCGAACCATGGTGGACTCGCCGGTCAAGGTTTAGCTTAGTGACTCAACGTCTGTCTTAAAGCATGCTTAAATTAGTTAAAAATATAACTGATAAGATTCAAACCAAAAATACTTATTTTACAAGATTTCTTACATAAACCCTCATTAACATCTTAACTACATTCTAGGGGGTTTGAAAATCTTATTTCTACCTCTCATCTCTCTTAAACAACTCCTTTAAATAATATTTATCCACATTTATAAGTCATTAGGAAGTAATATAAGAAAGTTTTTATTCTTGTTGGAGTATGGATTTACCTTTTTAAATAGAGGCCAAAAGTAAATTGTGTATAATTTCAAAATTATAAGATATAATAATCTAAGACCATTACATTGAAAATTATAAAATAAAAGGTTAATTAAGAATTATTTTATTTAAATATCATTATTAACTCGAGAGTTTAAGTCTAAGCATAAGTCTAGCCGATGAACTCAAGGCGTGAATTTGATTATGATATTAATTGACATGATTTAAAACCATTTTGTCTTATGATTGAAGGTTAATCAAATATCATTTTAGTTAAATATTGTCACTAATTTTAAAAATGTGAAACAAAAATTTTGTCCTTTAGTTTTTAAATTTGTAATGAGATGAACGAGGTAGGTTGAATTACTTCATATGCCTTTTGGGAAAGCATTGATCCAATTGGTGAAAGTAAGATGCAATTGACGCAAAGGCCGGCCTCTATAACTATGGCAACCACCACATTTTGAAAAGAAAATCAAAAGTGGTAATGCTTGTTTCTTGTTTGTAGTTTCCTACAGATCCATGATACCATTATGCTCTCCTCGAGATACTCTTTCCATATAAGAAATGGCCACACAGTCAAGGGTATCTGCGGAATGTTCACATCCCATTTTCGAAGAACAATTTGGTGGCAATGCTTCCTCCCTGGAGAACATTTTCCTTCATCTAGGATGCATTGATCGAATATGGGTGGCTTTGTCAAGAATGATTTGAAGCAGAGCAAATATGCCTATGAAACCAGTAAGGTGAGCAACAGGCCCATGTCATTGAAAAAGAGCAAAAGCAGAAACATGAAATTACTCAAGTCAACATCTTCTGTGACTTCAGAGTTCAACTGTCTTACAGGAAAAGGTTAATCATTCTAGTACTAGTTCATAATTCTTCGTATAGACAAGTCTAACATCTTCTGTAACTCCGAAGTGCATCTTGAACTTATTTTAGGAATCAAAAACATTGTCAGAAGATTTCCGTGCGCTTATTTTTCTAACTACTTAGTTGCAAACTGCAACCATATAATGTCCATGAGAAAGATGGATGGAGGATAAAGACGCCTTATTGGTAGGAACCTGAGAGTTAGAAGGGAAAGGGAAAAGCTTCCATTAGCTCGGTCCTTCTACCCTCACAGAATACGCTGAGAAATAGAAAATGAAGGTAAACAGCATCAGAAAGCCCATGAATTTGATCTTCTGAGCAGGGGCTTCATCTGTTTGTCTTCTTCGAGTGCTATCATGCCCAAATGAGAAGGGTCTTCAAGCAACATCTTCGCGACCAAGTATCCAGCAATCGACCAGGTTTGGAATTTCCGGGCCTGCTTCCCAATGTATCGACCAAGCTTCCCGTCATAATATTCAGGCCAGCTGTCCTTTAGCAACCTGGTTTCAGCAAGTTCAATGGCGCGTCTTGCAATCTGGGGGCGTCCAGTCTTGATACATGCTGCAGTGACGAGCCATAAAAGCACTGCACAGATTTGACCACAAAAACGTATCAGCTAGAAGAAAGCACAGCACAGATTTTCCTATCATGATCTTTCCGGATAGCTACATACTATTCCTGGTTTATGTGGACTACCCAGGTTGTAAAAGCATGAGTGAAAGAATTGAGTAATTGCCGATCTATTGAAGAACTAAAGAACGAATCTATAAGATAAAACAAGTGCATTTTCTCCTGAAGTTTACAAGGATGGAATATGTCGTGAACTACAAACACCAGTAGACAGCACTTTTGGAGTTTAAAAAACTGAAAATTCCAGTAACTTTGTTTTTCTTTGTTTTCTCAGATATTTGTGAGGGCAGGATCATTTCAGTACTGTCAGTATTCAGAAAAGCCGATGGATTGGAAAAAGTTGACGTCTTATGTTTTGAGTTTGGTCATGAATCCATGCAGAGGTAAATTAAAATCCAAAAGCATACCTGGCCACGATCCACCATTATGGTAACTCCATCTTGTATTTTTTGGGTCACATCCTGTTACAATCCGCCATTCATGGCTTTCTATTGCTGGATAACAAACCTTTAATGGCATTTCTCCGACCAATTCCTCCCATCGTGATTCTATAAGATCCATAATTGCAGTGGATTGTTCAGGGGTTGCCAAAGATGACAGAATTGCAATGCAATTGCCCAGGCAAAACCAGCGGAAATCCATTCTCGCAGGACTAACATTCCCAATGAAGTAACCACCACGAGTCGGCATAAAATCAAAAACCCATTCTGGAAGAGAATCAGGTATCACATTAAATTTGTTGACTGCTGTGTGCGAGTATTCTTCTGTTTTATATCGGTATATATCATTAAGCTGCTTCAAGTCTAGCCAAAAATAACTTCTCATGTGATAGCTTAAGGCATGAAGGCGTTTTACTATTCGTTCTACGACCTCTTTCCCTTCCCCATCTTGCTTAAGTAAAAGCAAAGCACACCTTAAAGCCATGAAGAAAAGTGCTTGAATTTCAATCGGATATCCATAAACACCCTGGAAATATATACATGGTCAGTACTTAGATGAAAGAAAGTTTAACTGATTGATTAAGCATAAAACATCCATAACCCTACGTTTGATTAGAAAGAGAGAAGTAACAGACACTAACAAATATCAAGAAAACTTGCAACAGAAGTTTATTTGGGGCTAGAAAGTCCACAGTCACGTTGGTCCATTCTTGACCAAAAAGACTAAGTTTTCTGTTTACAGGGCAGACTAGTTTCTGAAAATCCACAAATCTCAGATTTATGCTCAACCCAACAAGCCTAAGCTCCATGGTATGTTTGCTTGCTATGTTGATTCCTTTTTACCATTTATGGAGATAAGAAACCTGAAACAGTCATCATGTGTTGGCATGAACATGTTAGCTAGTTATCTGACTGCTCATGCCATAACTAAGCCCACGCATGGGATATCAGGCTCAATCGGTAAGAGAACTATCAATGCTCAACTTAGACTATGTCAAGAAGGTATTTGATAGAAATGAAAAGGTTGGGCCTGAAGCAAATTTCGTAAGATTAGAAGTTCCAGTTTCTTTAATAAAATGGAAAAGAGCATAAAGACTGATGACAGGTGCTAGGCAATTTATTCAAAGCATTACAGGTGACAAATAAGTACTAATGATCAATGGAAAAGCTTTATAAAGATATTGTATTTTGAAAGGCTTTTGAAAGCTAAGACTTGGCCCACATGTGTACAGTCTGAGCCTCAGATTTTCATATTTTCCAGTATGAAATTGAAACATTTCATAGATTTGACATGCTTCAGTGATCATTAAAGAGCATTAACATAACTTTGAGAACTCACCATTCTACGATCAATCATACAGCATCCATCAGCACAGAGAAGAGTTGGGAAAGTGTCAAATCCCTCTGAAAGGCATAAACTCAGAATTAACCGCATACCCTTCTGGCACTCAGGCAATTCAGCCAAGGAAGTATCTCCTGTAGATTTTGTGTATGCCCGAAGCAATATAATCCACCAAAATCCAGAGTCAACTGGAGCAACTCTACCAATCGCACTTTCACCAAAATCTGCTATTAAAGTTTCAGTGTTCCTGACTGGATCGTGTAGTACCTTGAAACTAGCAGGCATTACTCCTTCTCCTAGGTGGAATCTATCAATCTTTTTCTCCCATGACTGGAGGCGAAGAGTCTTTAAAAGAAAATTTTTCACAATTTCAGGTTCACCATTCATCAGAAAAGCCAGGGCGCTTGGGACAAAGTCTCTCACAAACACCTAAGCAGAACAAGAAAGTCAGCACTAATGTTTATCATCCTCCAGCCAATTAAACCTGCGTAGTCACAAAACGGTAACAGTATGTACTAAAGACAAGCATTAAAAAACCAGACAGATGAAAGAGGGAATGTGCTGGATAGCATTAACTAAAAAAACCACCAATATGAGCACACATTAAACACAAATACTAAAAGGCAGCACCTAGCTAACACATTTCCACAAATTTCATTAAACCAAAGGCATCTACAATTCAGGAAGCCCAATAATTGGTCAGCATACTCTATATATTTGGATCCACACCCCCTGCAAAAAGAGAAAGCAAAGAAAACGAGAAAAATATATGAATGATGAATTGCCATATTGAAAGGTTTTTAACTTGTCTGTGCTCCAAGTGTGATGGCATTCACACAGACAGTATAATAAAATGAAAACATAAATATCCTGGAACTGGAACATGGATTGAATAGATAAATAAGCAGGAAATAATACGGAGGCTTGTGATAGTTGGCATGTAAAAAAGTATCAACTATCAAGACAACATGTGATGCATCATGAAGTATCAATTTTTTTATTTTTTTTATTTTTGTTTTTATTTTTTGCAACAACAGGGATTAGTATCCATTTATGCATGTCTTAAGAGTAGGTGCACTCTGGAATCCGTGTTGATAAGACGGGGAAAAGATTGAACAAAGAGTAGGTAGGTAGGTAGTAAACTAAAAAGGATAAATTAATGACTGTTCAGTCTCTCAAGCACAATCAAAAGTAGAAGCACTTTATAGCTTTTGCCCAAGGCTAGAAACACTGAGTTAGCAACAATCAGCAGCACTTGTATAATGAATGATGTTAAAGAGGCTTAAGGAGACAGATTATTCACTTGATCATAGTTAAGATTTTCTTCAGAATTATCCAATGCAGCAATTGTCCCAACTGGCAGGCCACGGAAATGCACCAACGATCTTCTCAAAGCATCCCAAGCTTCAGCAACCATTGGATGTGGCTCAAAGCCAACGCAAGACCTTGGGGTATTATAACCTGACCTTCTACCCGGGGAAAATGAATATTCTAGATGGTCCATTATTCGGTAAGAGTAATCAGCATTTCTGGATGAAGGCTGTGGTGACAACGGAAGTGATAAATCATGGAGTGACCTTTCGTCACATGATCTCTGTCTCTCCATATTCAGAGGCCTTGGCCTTTCTAATAGCCTTGAGAAATCGCATTCTTCAATTCCAGTAACGCTGCATAAGGTCTCCATAACTCTTACATCCCCATTCTGAGACAGCTCCACATTATGTATAGACATTTTCAAAGATCTCAAAAATACTTATAACTGGAGGTAGTATGGTGACTTTGGCGTTTAATACCCTGCAGTGTAATTAGCAGAAAGTTAATTCCAACAAAATTCAATCAACTCTATGATGACCATAAATGGCAATTGAGATATGGTAGAACCAGCTCTTTTGAACTGATTATACAACAGGAACAGCACAAAGACCGTCAATTTCCAGACCTAATTGAGAAACTAAAAAGGAAAACAAAAAACAAAACCCCAGTGCGTTCTTTCTGTCAGTTATCTAACAGTGTCCAGAAAATACATACAGATCTCTAAACTGAACTTGTTAAAGCACCTGTATTACTTTATATAGGTTTCCCAGTTTCTGATACCAAAGAAATTTGAGTATAAGATTCAAAAATTTGATTGTCTTATCATCCTTAAAGTTTTCTCACAGAGGGTATGCTTAAAACATAATAGACATTCAGCTATTAAACAAGCGGTAGAAACGAAAAGTGCCCCAAGTTCGCATCTGTAATCTTCTTATATAAACCATCAAAACAGAACAATCAAGATAATCTTTTAGATCCAAACAAGCACGAAATTTTACTCAACCCAAACAAAAACAAAACTGACAAAAAAAAAAAAAATGCGGAGAAGCATGTTCGTGCATGCATTAAATCTTCCATTAACCACGCAAAAATCCGGTTACATAAATAGAGATCAGCAACCCACCTCAGAATCAGTTACTCAGAAGAGAATTGAGCAGCTGGAGGGATCAAAACGTAAAGGAAAGGACCCTCTTCCTCATTTCCGAATTTGTTTAGAGAACTCTTTGTCTCGTACCACGAGCGGGACCACCCCGGGGACAAAAACAAATCCCATGAAATATCATATTGGTAGAGGGCGACCGGCAAGTGGAGCTGTCACGCTTAGTGCCTGACCATCGTCATTGGTGATCATACGTGACTTCATGGAAGAGATGCGCGACTCTTTGGCGACGACAAGGGAGTGTTGGAGGTAGGCGTTGTACGGAGGAGTTGATGAATAGATGCGATTGCCACGCGGGACGTTGGATCGACAGCGACGGGGGCTTTTGAAAATCTATTGGAGCTGCGGTGGGGGTAGATACTGGACAGTGACGTTTGTGAAGATGAATTGCGGTGAGCGAGTGGCGACACGCAGGGACAGGTGCGCTTCGGAACTTGGGCCTGGAGGGCAGGTCGGAGTAGCTGGATTGCCTGCGTGACAACAATAATGCAAGCGTTTCTGCAGTGGAAGACGTCCTTTTGTGCACGTGTACGGTCACTTTTCTGCACGAGGTCTCTGCTTCTTTCGACAGGTGGGTACACCGTCCGTAGCGCAACTTGCAGCTCCTCATCATTTTTTAAGAAGAAAAAAATGGAAGGAAACTTCAAGTACATTTTAATCCGAGTAGTCGTCGATTTCATCTTTTTATTAGTTGAATAATAAGTTGGTCGATATTTTATTTTATTTTATTTTATTTTTTAAACGTATGCATAAACTTCTAATAAAATTTATTATATATGATAGAAGGCTCAAATTCGTTCTAAAAGCAAACTCAATAAAGGGGCACTTTATTTCATTGAAATAAGATTTTAAATCAATTTCTTAACAACTTAAGAATATTGTATATGCACTTTTTTAAAACGCACGTTCATACTATCATTTGATGTGAAATCAAAAATTAATAAATCTTAAGCTGCATTTATTCCTAACTGAATGACTGACACTTATCAATGCATTCCCAATGTACATATAGTATGATTCCATATTTAGGGCATCCAACGTGGTGCTACAGTGCATGGATATGAACAATGAAATAAGATTTTTTTGGAGATCTATCGCCATGAGACAAGATCCACCTCTCTTGATATATATATGTACATATAATACATATAAATTTATCAAAGGTTTGTAGGCAAAATACAATAATAATTTCCGGAGCCAAAAAAAAAAAAAACAAAAAACAAGGAAGAGCGGGGCCCACCCTGTAAACGGACTAAAACCCTGCTGAGAACCCTAAAACCCTTCCAACTAAGATTTCGTCTCTTGGAAGGACGAAATCTTAACAATGGCAGACTCGGGAGGGAGAGCTAGGAGGAAGACAAAAACTAAAGACAGCAAAAAGAGAAAGTTACGGAGCCCCGAACAAGCTGACAGACCTCCGAAGACGCACTGTTCAGAGAATACGAGAGAACTGGCTGAGTTTGGTCATGTAGAAGAGTTGGAACGGAGAGAACCAAATCAGGAGTTCCTCGAAGAAGGCTCTCCATGGAGGAACCTGCAGTTGATTTTATTGCTGCAGAACAAAGAGCTTGATCTTCAGAAGTTAGTCTCTTTCTCTATCGTTGTGTTTGTTTTCATTTGTGGCGGTCTATTTGGTTTCCCTAAAAGTTCAACGAAATAGATAAATTTTGAAGTCAGGATGGTATTTTTCCTATTTTTAGCTTCATCAATCGCCAAGCCTGTAGCTTTGGTTTCTGGGTGTTGTGGGGGGTGGGGGTGCTGAGGAGATGATCTCTTGGAGTTGTCGGATTCTATCTAATCGATTATATTATTGTTATTAGTCATATTCTTTTTAACCAACTACATCCCAAATTTTTACCATGACATTTTATTTTTTCAATACGAATGGGGCCCAGTTTTATAGTTCTAATAAAATGATGGACACATAACTAAGACTTATTGAGCATTTTCATTTGTTACTTTTAATTTGTCTGCTAACTTTGTTATCTTTCATCCCTTTCCTGTTTCCATATATTTGGTTGCTGGAAAGACCAACGAGAAGGCCTGGAATTAGAGCTTGAGCTATATATTTTAGTTTGTTTAAACTTAAACTGACATCGATTTGGGTTTACAGTGGGTCCGAAGTAAAAGTCACCCAAGAACTGGGGATTCTATTTGTGTTAATTTCCTACATTTGATAGCCATCAAAAAAGCATTTAAGTTTTATTTTTTCTTTAACAAAGAGGGGAATTCCAATGCTGCAGGAAAGTAGAATTAGCTTTCGGTTTTGTGAAAATGAGGGCCACAGAAGAAGGCAAAGGTGCTGATCAGGACTATCAACCAGTGAAATTATCTCGTTTGATAGTCTTCCTTAATGATTGGATCCAGTCTTTGTTGATTCCTTCAGAAAGGAAAATGAGGGGTGGCAGACAGAAACCTCAGGGTGAAGTTTTTGAGACATGTTTAGATTTTAGATGCTGGGAGATTTTCTTATTTTGCTTGGAG
This sequence comes from Casuarina equisetifolia, assembly GCA_028551475.1. Classification (NCBI taxonomy): domain Eukaryota; kingdom Viridiplantae; phylum Streptophyta; class Magnoliopsida; order Fagales; family Casuarinaceae; genus Casuarina; species Casuarina equisetifolia. The sequence goes on from CM052360.1 coordinate 17,837,482, forward strand.
CAGTCATTGAAATTGCAAGTTTCCTTGCATTTCTCTCGGAATCTCTTACGCTCTTTCTCTTCTATTGCAAAAAATGCAGTTTCTTTGGCAGACGACACATTTCTGTGTTCACAAGAATCTCTTTTTATTGGTGAAGATTTTAAAATGTACATTATCGTGCTTAATTGTATGCCTTTTGTCTTTGCATCCCATGGAGGTTTCTCAAATGAAAATTTAGAACTGTGGATTTCAACTGTCGATGCAGTTCTTGATCTTGTCCTCAAAGTTTATGCCAAGAAGCTTGATAGCAGCAACATGGGTGTCTTTACCCTGAGGTTTTCATGCTTGGTACTTGAACCATTTGCCAACTTTTTGAGGATCCACCCAGCTCGGAAAACGGGATTTCATGGTTTTATAGATAAACTTCTGGAGCCACTGATGCATTTGTTGGGTGTCTTGAATCTTCAAATTGGTAGGAGTAATTCTCATTGGACAGAAAACTTACTGAAACAAGTCAGAGAAGTTTTATCCAGTGGTTTATTTCATCCAGTCCATATTGATGGATTTCTGAGCTTACACAGTACAGAAAAGTATGCCAAATCTCCTGATGGGAAGCCAAAGAACACAAAAACTGTCATTAAGAGTTATCATCGACACTTATTTGAGAAACTTGAAAATGTTCTGACTGAGAAGAAAGTATCAGCTATAGCTAGCTTTGGGGAACTATTCTGCTTGCTTGTTCATCGAGTTAAAGTACTTAAAAGGACATCTGGAAGTTCCCCAGATACCAAGCTGATGGGGAAAACAGGAGCTTCAAGGCAAAGGGAGGATAACTCCTTGGATTGTGAGCCTAAGAGATCTTTTGAAAGTAGTAGTGTACCCCAACACAACAACCGTTGCCCCAGTAGTTTCAATGCGGACACAAGAAAGTCCCTTTTTGATTTTTTTGTACAGATTATGGAGCCTCTTTTGCTCAAGATTGATGCTTGTGCTCAAGTTAGATTGGAAGTGGAATCTGACTTGATGGGGGTTCACAGCACTCTGAAATCTATGAATAGTTTACTTGCTAGCCTTGTGCATGAAATGGTGTACGTAAGAACGGAGGATACCTCTGAAGGAGCTTGCTTTAATTTCCTGAAGAAGGTTTATGATATAGTTATGTCATTTTCCACCAATTTACTCTGGTCAGCTAAATATGTTTTAGATAACCAGAAGCTTATTGAATTGTTAACATTTTCAGCCAATGAGGTGCTTGTAACTGTGGGTCATCTCCTTGAAATTGAGTATGAGGTTATTGGGAATGACTTGCTAAGCTTGTGGCTAATGATGTTTTCTTACTCGGCTGTTGCCCTGTCTTTGGTGGATATTGTGGATCAAAGCTCATTACCGTCCAAGATAGAAGCCCTTGGATGCCAACTAGTTAATCTCTACAGTCAGCTACGTCAGGTTAGTAGGATAACTATCAATTATAATCTGTTTTCCCTTTTTTTGTCCTCTTAATTTCTGTAGTAGACATTCTGGCTTTACAGTTGGTTTAAGTCGTTAGAATATGTACATGTGAATATTTTTATTTTTGTTTTGCCCATGAGAAAGAGGAGGGGGAAGAGGGTGGGGGGGGGGGGGGGGGGGAGCTGGCTGGTGTTGTGTCCGATGTTATCAAGTGTCATGGGTCCAGAATGTTTACTGTGAGGTGCTTTTTCATCCCCAGCAACTATCCTATCTTGTTCTGTTTCTCGTTCTTCTTTCTGTACCTCAAAATCTGGTTCAAGTTTTTTTTTCGATTAAGAGTTTTCCCTACCATGTTCTTAAACATTTGAAATAATGTAGGTGAGTGATGCCATCTTTGCACTGTCTAAAGCAGCAAGGCTTGTAATATCACGTGATGATGACCATGAAATAAATTATAACGGATTTATAGTTCCTCTACCTTCTGAAGCATTTGCAAGATCAGTGGGAATGCTACTGTCTTCCCAAGAATTTAAGGGTGCTGTATGTGTTGCCATTAGATCTATACCAGAGGGGCAAGCAAGTGGATGTGTTAGGCAGTTAACAGCAGATATATCAGAATCTCTGGAATGGTTGAAGACTAGTTGTTCAGTGGCTGAGGGAAAAGAAGTTGGCCAATTGAAAGTAAATGATGTGCAAGGTTTTGATCTGCAGGCAGAAATTTTGGGAAGAGTATTATCTGAATTGTATGCCCTAGTAGTGAATTCAGTGACTGTCACAACAGGTAATAGTAGCCTCCTTGGGGCTTCTATCAAGGACCTGATGACACTACTACATCCTTGCTTGAATTGCCTCGTTGGAATAGAGCCAGATAGTGTCAACAAGTTCCTTTTTACTGTCACTGGAAGAAATTTGGACATTGGGGTGGTGGGTAATAAAGGTGATATGCCAAAGTCTAGGTTTTCCACTTATAGGGTCTTCTTGTTCTTCTTTCAGTTGTATATGTGCTGCCGAAGCTTATATAGGCAGGCAATCAGCCTTATGCCTCCAGATGTATCCAGAAAGATGTCAGAAGGGATGGGGGATTCATTTACTGCATACTCTGGAAAGGACTGGATTGAGAGGACTGAACTGGATGATAAGGGTTACTTTTCATGGATTCTCCAATCTTCAGCTTCTCTTCTTGCAGTTATACAATCAGTTTCTAATATCTATCTTCACAGTAGAACTGAAGATTGCTACCCCTTGCTTTATGTATTGCATGCCATGTCTCTTCAAAGGCTTGTTGATTTGAATAGGGAGATAAAGTCCCTTGAGTATTTGCTGCAGAGAAATGATAATCTGGTGCAAAATAACTTGGTTGATGGTTCTGCTGTGTCAGTGTATAGCAAAAAAAGTAGGAGGATGGAAAAACGCATTTCACTTTTAAGAAAAGAGGCCGCAGGTCTTACTGATTTCATAATGGGGCATCTATCATTTTTGGCTAATGATCAACAATTAATGTCTGATGGTGCTACTTGTATGGATGAAACCAAAGAATGGGATTTTGGTATTTGCACCATAAACAAGAAGTCATTGCCCACTGCAATTTGGTGGATTCTTTGCCAAAATGTTGATATTTGGTGCACTCATGCTTCCAAAAAGAAGATGAAGTTGTTTCTTTCAGTTCTGATTCATACTTCCCTTCCTTTAACTAGCAACTATGTAAAGGTTGGAATGCAGAACAACAATGTAGCCAGCCAGCTGAAGCAAATTACAATAAGTCAAATCTCATCAGAACTTCTAAGTGACTCGATTTTTTATGAACAAAAGGTAAGACACCTTAAGTAACATCCTGCTTATTTGTCAGACATTCACACTCTTACAAGCTCTTCTATAGCGTTTATTATGTATAATTTTATTTTGTTCAAGTTTTCTCTTTCTGTAGGAAGTCAATAGTTTTATGAGTTTATTTGAAGTTATTGCTACAAATCTTTATTTCATCTCTTGTACTAGATTGTTCGCAGGTACTTTGCATCGAGATTTTGCCATGTATTGGAGAAATCTGCATCACTGTTATCTCGAGACTTCTCACCTGGCAATGTTGATTTGAATTCATTGCCCCATTGGCCCCAGGTTCTTGATGTACTTGAAAAGTCACTAGTTGATGTTTGCAGCAACAAACAAGCTACAGATGATTGTCTGTTTGTTTCAAAACCACTTGCTCATTCATCTGATAAATTGCCTACTGAAATATTCAAGGAACAAACGGCTATACTTTCCGTTAGCACAGAATTTACAGCTTGTCGGAGTTTGCTTAATCTTTTGTGTTCAATGCCGAAAGAGTATCTGAACTCAAAATCGTTATTACGTTATGAAACTTATCTACTTAACCTTGAAAGGTACACTGTCTTCTTTGCTTGTTGACACCTTTATTTATGGTGTGGTGCGTGTTTATGTAATTGTCCCCTAGTCAAATGGTGATTGTCTTTAGAATATCAGCAAGTAGATCATAACCTCTCCTCTCTAGAGGAAAGGCCTTTGTGGTATATGTTGAGTTGTCTGAATCTATTCAAATTGATAATGAAATTAGCAAAGAACTGCTAAGTGTCTAATATAGAAGCTTAAACTCCTATACTTGCATATGGTTTCTACAATGTTTTGCATTGAACTACAGTTCTTAAATAATGACTATATCCTAGTGGACTTCTCCAAAATTTCATGGTTTTTTTAATGATCTGTTGTTTTGTTGCGTATTTGGCTTCTTCTCACTGGAGCTTGGGTGTTAATTATCTTGTGATAAAACATGGCTGGTTTTGCCGCTTCTGCTGAGGGTAATCTTTGAGTCATGCTGAAATGTTGCAGGTTTGTTGTTGGCCGCTTGTTGGAATGTCAGGGCACCTTGAACTTGCATAGTTATCAGGAGCTTTTCAGATTGTTTGTTTCTTGTCGGAAGGCTTTGAAGTATATAATTACCACAGCTTGTGACAAGAGGACAAGAGCTAGTGACTCCTCATTTATACCCACATTCCCTGATGATTCACTCTTTGCTTTATGGCTTTGCAAGTCAGCAGCTGTGGTGGTTGGGCTTCAACAGGCAGTATCAGAAGATAATGCTTATCAAGTTAAAGATTTGACGTTTGCATTGATGGATCACACATCATACGTCTTCTTGACATTAAGCAAACATCAATTTAGTCATTCTGTTCAAGACCTTTTCGATGCAAAGAAGCTTTGTAAAGAGCAAACCTCTTCTGGCACTGCTGATCAACGGAGTAACTTCAATGAATCCAATCGATCATTGGAACCCACCAACTGTGTTGAGGCCTGGAAAAGTGCATTCCTTGTTTCTAAGACTTTGATGGAACAGACACAAAACTTTTTAACCTCTTCAAGGGATGCCTTTTGTACCCAAAAACTGGGTCTTGGTGACGATGTTGTAAAGTTGAAGACATTTTCTTCTGTAGTTTCTTGCTTTAGTGGGTTTTTGTGGGGTCTGGCATCTGCTATTAATGATGCAAGTACAAGATATAGTGATAATAAAGTAAAACTGTCAGGGTTGAAAAGTGAACTTGTCTTGGAACTAAACCTTTGCATAAATGTGTTTGAAAAGTTCATTAGTTCTTTCTTACACATGTTCCTCATCGATGATCAACAAGCCAGAAGTTTTCTTAACACTCAAGGCCTTAGAAAGTTAGACTATGGCCAGAATTTTGTAGAAGCACAGGGTACTTCACTGGAAGGCTCTCATGCCCAGGCTGAAATTTCATCTGATAGACAGCAGCAAATATTGGCTGCTGCAAAGACCTCAGCATCAATTGACATTGATGATGACTCTGGAAATGCTAGTCTTAAAAGGTCACAGTTGAAATGTGCAAACTTTTCTGCCACTCTTCTGACTGAGGCTGATTCATTCGATTCCCAGTGTTTGAACAAGGCTCTGTTGCAAAACTTGCTAAAGGGTGATAATCCTGAAGCAGCGTTTGCATTGAGGCAGCTATTAATTGGTTCTTCAGCCATTTTGAAGCTAAAATTGCACATCAATAAAATTTCCTCACTCTCAAGCTTGGTTGCATTTTTTGTTGGCATCTCGCAAGTATTGTTGTCAAGTTTTGTGTATATGGTTGAAACACCGCAACCATTTTGCTTTGTTTGGTTGGATGGTGTTTTGAAGTATCTGGAAGAGCTAGGAAACCATTTTCCTTCTGCTAGTCCGACCTTATCTGGAAATGTGTATGCAAAGCTGATAGAGTTGCACTTAAGGGCTGTAGGAAAATGCATAACTTTGCAAGGAAAAAGAGCTACTCTAGCTTCCCATGAGACAGAGTCAAGTACTAAGACACTCTATGGTCATATAGGATTATCTGAAGCTTCTAATCCTCATGGACCGTATAGCTTGGATGAATTTAAATCTAGATTAAGGATGTCATTTAAAATGTTCATAAAGAAGCCATCAGAGCTGAATCTGTTATCTGCTATACAGGCTATAGAAAGAGCACTAGTTGGAGTACGTGAACAATGCACAATGATCTATGACATAACTACTGGAAACATAGGAGGTGGAAAGGTCTCCTCAATTGTTGCAGCTGCAATTGATTGCTTCGATCTGGTGCTTGAATATGTTTCAGGTAACGCTGCACATTCAATGAAGGCATGGTTCTTAAATATGTAGAGTAATTACTTAGGTGCATTCTCTTAAGATGCCTGTATCCATTTTGTGTTTTTGGCATCTTCTGCATGTTTCTGTTTGATTTTGGTATCTATTAGATGAGAAAGTGCTTCTATTGGAAATTTTTCCTCCAGAAGGATTTAAATCTTTAAATTTTTCCAATGCCATTCTGAAAAGAAGGGAAGATATGTTATGTTACTTTAGAAATGCAAGCCAATGATAAGTGAATTATTCCTCTCATACTGCACTAATATGTAACTGCTTTTTAAGTGGAAAAGAAATAAAAAATAATTATATTGCTTTTTTATGAGTGATTATAAGATAGGCCTTTATTTTGGGTTGAACTTGGGAATGTTAGATCTTAATTGTCTTTATTTGAAAATAGAAAAGTTATTTCAAAAATTCAATTGAAATTTGAATTAAAATGCCAAGTTTAACTTGTTACATTGCCATCCAAATGCCTCCGATTATATCCACAATATCAGTAACATTATCATTACTACTGTTCATTTTCTGCATCAACAAAATCAGTCACTTATAGTGTAACTAATATTACTCTCATTGACACTGTCACTTGTTTGAATTGCTACAGCTGTCATCACCGCTATCACTAGTAGCACTGTCAGCCATTGTCGTTTTCTGCAACTATCAACTATTATCACCACCAACATTACTAAGACCATCACTTGTCATTCTGCAATTGCCGTCGTTATCACCATTACCAGTCACTATTGTTGCCATCACTCCCACCGTTGCTGCTAATACTCTTACTTCTACTTTTCACTGCCACTTCCATCCACTTTTACCATCATTAAGGCACCCATAACCAGTCTAATATTAGAGTCATTGCCAAGTCATTATCACCTTTATTACGACCATAATTATACCTATTTATTGTATTTTGATTTCTATTTTTCTAGACGCATTTATTCGAACATTAGAAATTTAAATTAGTGGAACTAAATTTCCCATTCCTTTGAATCTTTCGGCTTGAAAGTTGTCAATAAATTCAATTTTCCTAGATCTGTGAAAATTTTCACCTTTATATTGAACGTGGTGTTTTAACTGTGGAGAGACATCAAATGTACCAGATTTTTGTTGGAATTTCTTCATCACTCATTTTGCCTTTTAACTCTTCCATGCTTTCATCCTACAACTCATAATCCTGCAAGCTAAATCATGAACTCTATGGAAAGGGGGGATTGATTAACCAGATGTAGAATAATGCTATTGCACGTGTCGCATCAATTTGTCCATGCTCTGATCTTTGACTTGCTTCAGGACGCAAACGCTTGAGTGTGTTGAAAACACACATCCAGGGCTTAGTTGCAGGCTTGTTCAACATAATTCTGCACTTGGAGAGTCCTTCAATTTTCTATGTGAGATCTATCCATAGTAAAGGTGACAGTGGTCCAGATCCAGGGGCAGTAATTCTTATGTGCGTTGAAGTACTCACAAGAGTTTCGGGAAAGCATGCTCTTTTCCAAATGGCTGCATGGCATGTAGGACAGGTTTTACGTATTCCTGGTGCACTTTTCCAGGATTTCTGTCGGCTTGAACTTTCTGATGCGCCCATTTCATCTCATTCTTCCTTGGCCGAGGACAACCAAGTCTCTGATCCAGTGGCAAGGGATTTCTATGCCATTGATCGGTGCTTCTCAGTTGACCTATTTGCTGCATGTTGTAGACTGTTGTATACAGTCCTTAAACATCATAAAAGGTATGCTCTCTCTCTGAATTCTTGAAAAAGCTGCTTACAATGGTTAATAATGTTTATAAGTAGACAGCTAGGAAATCAATGTGAAAAAAGGGGATGAAGCCTGTTGGGAGTCATCCTCGGAATCTAGGCACTGACAGGGTCCCAAATGGTCTGAATTACTTCGTAGTCCATGGTACCATCTTGAAATGCTAATGTAGAGCACTATCTTGCTAATTTTACTGTGGCAAACAGTACTAGCTATCAGTGATATATCAATCCCATAGTTACTACCTGATGTTTACGGGAATCAGCAAATCTTGTGGATTAACCTCTGCTTTAGTTTGATCCATTAATCCCCTGCTCTTAGTGAATAATATTCTTTTTGGTTTTAGTCTGTTCTCATCGAAGGAGCCACTTAATGGTTCGAGAAAATGCTAAACAATGATCTTCTATGCTTGTTACTGCAGCAGAAAGAGATGCTTTAATCTTTTTGTTTTTTCAAATACTTGGGTATGCTTTTCACATATTAATAATATTCTTGATTGCATTTTGATTCAAGGGCTAGATTTGACTCTTATCAGTTTCTTTTAGTATAGTGAAGCTGGATCTATAACTGATGGCAATTGATTCAGTTATTTCTTTTCTTATTCTTGGCTTATACATCTTATGTTTTGTGGTTTTGACATTTATATTCTGCACTAAATGTACAAGCTATCTTGTTTTTTAGTTCTCTACCCTGCTTTCTCTTCCCCCCCTCCTTTTCCTGTTCTGGGGTATGAAATTGGGCATCGTACATGTTTATACTGATTGTTTTCCTTGTTTCTAGTGAATGTGAGAGGTCTATTGCTTTACTTGAAGCCTCTGTTTCTGTTCTTCTTAATTGTTTGGAGATGGTGGATGCCGATTCAGTTGTCAGAAAAGAATATTTTTCATGGGAATTAGAAGAGGGAGTAAAATGTGCTTGTTTTCTCCGAAGGATTTATGAAGAGGTAGGCGATGTTTGTTTGAACATTCATTATCATTCAATCTGAATTGGAGTATCGTATTGCATTCTTATCCCATGGCCTTAATTTGCTTTGCTCATGCAAGGCAAACACTGCCTCTTGTTTGGCTGGAGTTTTGGGACATAATATCTGAGTTGGCTGATTTAGCCAAGACAATTATTTTGGGATAAGATTATCTGGAAACCATTTGTGTGGAGTATACTACACAGTTGGCTATGGAGCTAAAGTCCATAAGCTAGCTTGTTTGTTGGCAATAGAGCTTGTTCTTGTTTTGAATGGGTAACATAGACCGTTTGATTGTAACATGAGCTCAGCTGGCACGTTGGAGATGGAGCTCTAGATTTTGCTTTAAGTTCTTTGGAGATATTTATTTACTTCAAAATGATCGAACAAATAAACATTAATTGGTCTGGTCAAGAAATGCACCCCTATTCCTTGTTAGAATCATCTTTATCACAGCAACAAAACGGATGAGAAAGAACGGAGAGATACATACCATTGACATGCTGTATAATGGATCTATTCACGTGCAGGAAGTTCAAAACAATCTTCAACTAGTATTTTGCCATTTCAATTCATGTAAAGGGACATACGAGCTTTAAGCACTTGGTCCTAGCATGCTGTTCTTTTATTTCAATTTATTTTACAGGTAATTTTAGCTTGTGGACCACAATCTGTTTAGAGGGATATTTTGGTGCATGGGTCCCTGAAGGCTTTATTTAGAGCCTATATTGGGTTGAAGTTTTTAGTGCTTGGGAACTTCCCATCAGCCCAGCGCTGTGTTTAGGAACCTTTAATGGTCAGAAAAGGCGTTCCCCAACTAAACATTGGGTGCATTCAGTTTGGCGTAGGCAACTGCTATGTCACCGATAGTGATAGAAAAATGTGTATATGAAGCCCTAGTTTGCTGTTTTAATTGTTCATTCTTCACTTCATCTTTACCATTACTGACAATAAGTAGTCATTTAAGTTTTGACATTTACATACATGTGTTAATGGTCTTTGGATTCTGTGATATCTATTCCTCCCACAAATTATTGCTTAATTGATTCTACTTAACTTGATTTAAATTTCATCTTTTATGGCACAGATACGACAGCAAAAAGATGTCCTTGGGCGCCATTGTTCTCAGTTTTTGTCCAATTACATATGGGTTTATTCGGGGTATGGCCCCCTTAAAACTGGCATCAGAAGGTAACCTTTAGAACCTTAACCTAAAACCTGATTATTCTTATGGAGTGCGCGAAATTTCCATGTTTTAGCTTCTGTTCTGTTTAACCAACTCTCCTTCCTACTAAGATTGCACTTAGCATCTTAGTTTGTCTTATAAACATTTGTCAATCTCAAAAGACACGACATCTTTCATTGCTGACCAACATGATCCCTGATCTTGTGCCGTAGTTTAGAGCTAAAGAATGAGAGGACAATATTGGAGAAAAATAAGTCTATATAAGCAAAGTGTGAATGCATAATTTACTCTCATTAAAATGTTGGCCTTTCGAGGTGTATAAATTGGTGGATTACCGTAGCCCTTTAGCCCTCATACTGTAATAGCTGAATCTTTGTATAATAAATCTGCAGGGAAATTGATGAAGCTCTAAGACCGGGTTTATATGCTTTAGTGGATGCCTGCTCAGCCGATGATCTCCAATACCTTCATACTGTATTTGGAGGTAAGCAATCTTGACTTGATATCTAAAATGGAGCTTCAGAAGGAAATGCACTCATTCTCACTTAATTCTTATAATTTCTGTAGAGGGTCCTTGCAGAAACACACTGGCGACCCTACGACATGATTATAAGTTGAATTTCCAGTATGCTGGAAAAGTCTGATCTATTCTTTTTCCCCTCTGGCTGGACATACTTGCTTGAATCAACAAGTCGGCTAACGAGTGACTACAAGGTACATTGTTGCTGTGATAATCTAAAATATATAATCAATTTTGTATCCTTGCGGAAGTTGGAAAAAGTGCAGCTGTAGGTTGTTATTTTAGCGCAAATGGATTTTTTTCTTTTTCTTTTTCCATTTCTTGATGGCAGGTGACGACATAGGATTAGGTTTGAAAATTATAGTTATTTTGAATTGTACATACCAACTTAAACACCTAACATCATTCCTTGATACCGTTGTAAATGGGTTCTACAGTGTTGTAAATTGCAATTGTGGTTTAATTAATTTCCAATTTCTAGTTTGTATTACGTTCCGGTGTTTTAGCATCCTGCTAACCAGATGGTGTCTTCTCATCGGTGGTGCCGCTTGATTACCACATATATACAGAGTTCCTAGAGCGATATCTCTCCCTGACTGATATTTTTACTGGGCATAGGATACCCACCACTAATGAACATCCTATCACAATCAGCATGTAGGTCCAATCGTAGTGGATTTGGAACACTTCTATAAGTCTGAAATTCTCTTCTTTTTCCAGTGGAATCTAATTGTCACAAATGATGAATTGTGGCAGTTTGTTTATGTGAGAACATATTTGGTTTTCGTCTGGATACTGCTGTCTAGTTACTCAAATTCATTTGACAAAATTTTCAGCCAAAGTTGGATGAAACAGATCTTGAATTTCAACAAATGACTAGCATGCCCAATGGCAATGTTGTAAAACAACATGGCAGTTGTTTATATTAGATTAGTTAACGTTTATTTAACTCCATGACAACAATCATTGCTCTAGGAAATTTTGTTAAGTGGTATTATTAGCAGCCGCCTGTTTGCCTATTCTAATTAGACAGAGAACAGGACCACCACGAGCTGCCAAAAGTTTTGTTGAGAAATGGACGGCCTGGATCTAAAGTGTGCGTTTTTGTGCAGGAGGATAATTGAGAGAATGATGCGGTGAAAGAAGGTGAAGGACGAATTGACATAAAGACTCCAAGCCTTCCCGTGTCTATTGATGTCACCGTTTCTACAAGAAATCAATATGTTAAAGGGATATGTCGACAAAGCAACAACCCACTGTCTGACTCGGAAAAGTAGACAGGAAGAAACGTGTGTGGCTGAGATCAAAGTCGGATATCATCTGCTTTCTAAGTCCACTTCATAGTCTTCGTCTCCATCTAGAAAAAGACCAGAAGCAGCCTTCAAAACTCAGCAAACGCTCTGCCTCTGTCTTACTCCAGAAAGAGCCTTGATGAGGTACTGTAGAGGAGGCAGACGACCCCCTGGCTGTGACGTGCTTCCTCTTCTGCCATTGCTGGCTGCGATGTTGTTGCTTCTTTGCATACCCAGGCTGTCTCGGATTACTATTGAACTACCTGAATTTCACATAAACTGGGGACTTTTACTCTTAATACTGCTGTTGCTTGCCATTGCGCTGTGCCTATCATCAAATACATCCTCCTGTAGGTATTATCCCCCGCCGCGGTGCAAGCGATGTTACTGCTGGCCGTGCAGAGGATGCGTGCCGCTGGGTTGCTGATTCCGTTCTCGCTTATCATGGTAGTCTGTCAGCTTGTGTTTTCCCGAGAGCTGGTCGGTAGAACTGCTGTGTTTTTTATCAATAAATTATGCATTCAGTAAAAACTGCTGTGTTTTGTATTGGATCCTTTACGCATTTCATCAGCTGGCAGCATCTTTTACTTTTCTTTATTTCTGTGGTGGTCTCTTTTGGTGTCATGGGTGGTGAAGGTCATTTGTACCAGATACAAATTGGCAATTATATAAATAATGTTATTATCTTGAATAGAAAACAATGTTGCCCTTTTTTCTTTTCTTTTTTCCTTTACTTGGAAGTTCTGTTCTTGTCTGGCTGATTCATTCTCAGGTGATCCAGTGTTTTGGTGGGAAAGAATCGATTCTATCATAGTTTTTGATGAGTTAATTTGGTTTTAAAAGATGATTCAGTTGATTTTAATTGGTAATAGAAGCACATCATTCTGTGTTGAGCATTGGAATCAATTTGAATATTCTGCAGGTGTTGTATTAATGCTTTCCCTGTTCTGTCTTCATTTCCTTTACTTCATGAGTTACGAATTTTGCAAGAAAATTGTTTAAAACCCTTGACTATCGCAAAATTGGTCCACTTAGATTTGATCGATAACCCAAGATCTATGGCCTCTAATAGTGTTTGTGTATAACCAAAAGCAAAACCCACAATCTAATCACACTTAACTGTCTGCTCTACCCTGGACAAGTGCAAAATCCTTCTGGGTTCTTGCATTTGATGTTCAATCTCAGTAAGCTCTGGACTTGTGCACAAAACTAGAAAGTTGGCTATAAACCTGCTAAAAGATAACTAGGAAGGAGGAAATCAAGCAGCTGACGATTAAGACTACATTTCCCATGTCCACATTTAAGCATTAACATTGATGGTGCCTATTATTATTAGAAAATGGAAGCGGTAAAAAAAAATCCTAAGAACATAAAGAATAGTGACAAGCAAACACGCATAAAGAGTAGAATAATTTAATGTCATCTATCAAATCCTTTTTCACCTTGGAAAGCTACGCATAAAGAGTAGCATAATTTAATGTCATCTATCAAATACTTTTTCATCTTGGAAAGCTACAATTTCATTTGTAACAACGAATCATTACTGCAATTTTACCCAAAACATCACGTAAAGGTCATGTGAATTTTTTGTCTGCCACTTATAGCATCTTAGTGGAGCAACTGTTAAACCAATGGTTCTACGAAATTAATCTCACTTGAGTGAGTTGAGTAAAATTTATATTTTACTTGCAAAACATTTGATAAACCCCTCATTGAGATCGAGCTCTAGAGGCTTATTAATTTTTCACGTAGAGATTGATATCACTAAAATACCAAACGCCACATGACCCCCATATCATGTTCTTACTAGTTTCAGTAATTACAAAAAATTTCACCTTTGTAGTAGAGAGAGTAGCAATTTTTTTAAAGCAAATCACATCTATCCATTTCAAATTATATATGTTGCTAAAGAATTACATCATTTGCTTTACAATTGTATACACAACAAAAATGAGCTTATACTAACGTGATGGGCCTAAGCCCAATACAACATAAAATAGCTACTGTAGTAAAATATAGTAGCCCAAGAAAAACACTAATATCCAACAAAACAACTATGTATGTTTACAAATTTTAGAAATTTATCTTAACCTAGTTGCATGTATACCTTGTTCCTTATTGGTGTTCATGATTTAGAAGATAAATAGCAACGTGAACCAACTCCAGTTTTCTTATCATGGGTAGCCTTTGATAATTCCATCCTCTTTTGCTTTGTCAAAGACAATCCTCACATCAGCTAATGTCTTGATTTCAACATCTGAAAGTTCTCCCTTTGACAAAAACATCTTCATCCCCTTTTCATAAAAATTCCCATTGACAATGCCATAGATTGGAATCTGCATAAAAATCAGTAACTGCTAAAACACTCTTAAAAGGTTATCTTGTCTAAAATTACGGATCTTCCATGTAGCTCTGTTCTGTGTGGAAAATCGAGAAAGTTGTGGAGGTAAAAGAAGAGAGAATCCGAGAACGGGGAGGATCAAAAAGAGGGCTCTTCAGTTTTTCTTATTCTGTTTAAATCTTTTTAATCAATCTTGGTGTCCTTATATGCATTTTATAGGACCACCTTGTTGATCCCACCTACTGCAGAAATGGATGGTGCGGCACCGTGGTGTGAGTCCTGATGTAGTCTGCAGCTTCAGTCGCATGTGGGGTGATCCCACTCGAACTTGGCCAAGGCTGAAAAGCTAAAACTGTGAAGACTACGTCAAAACAGCCAAATCGGCGAAAGCAAAATGACAAGGTCCTAAACCGGATGCCTTTATATAGTAGCTGTTGATTCTTATTCACTGTCATCTGTAGCAATAAATGAGATCTTGCACCAAAGTAGTTGAGCAATTATAGTCTCCAAGTTCCGTCATCTGCATGTGCAATCAGCATTGTGATGGCTTTGAATCTCTTTCGGATAAACAAACTCCTGAAGAGAAAAAGGCCAGTAAATTTTGTGATCCCACTTCCCTAAATTCGAGAAGCCATGTTTCTGGGTCAGGACGTGGGTGATCATAAATAGCCTAAAGAGAACGATGGCATGTGGGTTTTGACAAAGCATGAAGGTTTAGAATAAGTTTAGTGGTCAAAGAATGGTTCTAAAGCAGTATGGCTTGTATTAAATACAAGCCTACAAAGGGAATGAAACAGTGAGCATCATTCATGGAAAAGTTGGCCCATCTGTCCCACCTTCATCTCAATTATTGGCCACAAAATACGTAGGTTTTCCTATTTAAATTCAATCTCCATTACTTTTGCTTTTTCTTGATCAAACTTCAATCTTGTGATGTAAAGTATTAGTGGAAAATGCCTAATGGCAGACACTGATAAATTTTAGTTGGACGGTTGCTGCAATTATCTTTCAAAGGCTACCTTTGGTGGATCGGTATAGATGGCTATGACGTCCTTATCACTTGAGCCTACTCTTGACGACTTTGATTACCCTACTTTTGATTCATAGTTTCGTGTCAAAGTACTATTTTTTCAGTAATTCTAGATGTTGTCACTGTAGGTCCCATTAAAGCGTAGTACCCCCACAAAACAGTCCGACCAATTGAAAAAATAAAAAGCAACCTATTTGAAAATCCACGACCGGGGATCACCATGTATATCTTTAAAAGTAACTGATGAAGCACCATAGTAGATGCGCCACGTTCTACTATAAAGCATAGTGTGCCCCGGAATTCGCAACAGCCACTTGAATTTGTCAAACCTTTGGAGCTTCTGAGACCAAAGAAGTTTCTCAAATGGCCTACAGAAGAGGCACAGCTTCCTCTTTCTTTGATGCTTTCACTCTGAATCCTCTTCCATACCCGGTCCTGCTGATCCTTGCGGTGATCTCCATCTTTCTTGGTTTTTCGTGGTTCTTCTCTTATGAGGAAGTCGTGGAGACTGTTGAAGAACAGCTCAATTGGGTGCTCTTGGCCACACCGTTAGTGTTACTGATCATCGTCCGGTGGCTGTCGTCGATGGAAAATCCAGAGGCTCTCTTTCCCATGTCACCGTGGGATCAGCGCCGGCGGACCCACCGTCGTCCCTCCGAAGGAAGCTCCCCGTGGGGTGTGGCAGCTTTGATTGTGCTGTTGCTTGTTATGGTGCAATACCGGTCTGTCCTTCTTGAAGGCTGGTTAATTTAGGTACTGCCAACATGTTAAATTTGTTTTTGTTGTTTGGTTTGGCTTTTACTATTGAAAGTGTGTTTGGTTTCAAAATATCGACTTGTGTTAGGGCGAAGACAGGTTCATCATGACAATATACATAATTACTGTAGATAGTAAGGGATGTTGCCTTGTAGTTGGGTTGATTCCGTTTGATATAAGATGTAATACATGTTTAAGATTGTCTTTAGCTCCTATTCATTATAAACATAAGCAAAAAATATATCATTACTTCTTTTTTCATATTTAACTTACAAGAAAATTGAGTGTACTATATATATTTCTAATTCATGAATATTTAGTTTATAAATAAAGTGATATATAATTTAAAACCTGAACTACGATACCATGTTTGACTCTTCATTTTTCTTTTAAAACCAAATTGTAAAACTTGGAAACACTTTCATTTATAAGATTAAAAAATTCCAATATATTAGCAACTTTGGACATATTATTCGAATTCCAGCACTTAGCAAAGGATGATGTCTTCAGAAGATCTAGATCTGTATTTCATTCTGTTTTTTTATCTTAATTTGGTTAGGTGCTTGTCAGACAACAATATGTTTGCATGTATTTCTTGTGGTTACTGAAAATAGAAAGAATGACGCAGAAATATCCCCACCATGTTTGCTTCGTGTTTACTGTACAAGGAAGTAGAAGAACAATGTCACTTCAGTTTGAAAAATGCACCTCAACTAAGCCTTTGGACACGGTTGAGTGTTGCCCCTGGTTTTCTGTAATCTCAAGCAAGGACTACCTAAGAGTCATAACTCTGATTTCTTGTCTTCTACTACCACCATTAACCGACCAATCAGATCTTTGAACAGATTTTACTCGTAAGCTAAAAGTCTGCATATCGATCGGTGAAAGTGAAAAGGAAAAGCAAAGACCCACAAATCAAACGTTCTGATCACAAACTTGAATTTGCAAACAAGGGAACAGGAATCAATCTGTCACAATCCCAATTAATTTAAGGAAAATCCACTACTTTGTATTGCCTGTTTGTCTGTCTTTTAAATCTCACGGGCAACTGAGAATAGGTCGGCCATCCCGGAGTTAAATATTCCGGAATGCCGATTTCAGAGGACCGTTCCTTTGTCTCAAAGAGCCAAAGCACAAGTATGTGTCACCGGCCATCCTCATTTAATCAGGTAAACCAACCACCTGTCTCGTGGTCCAGTGTCAATCAAACCGGACATCTCCTCCTTTTCAATCGAACAAGCTCACATCCATGGCTAGTGGTGGTTCTATTGAACCATAAACGACTTCCGTATTTGCCATTTCCATGCCAGCAATTACGTTATTCATCTTCCATGTTTCACCATTCTGAAAAAATTGTTATAGGACAAAGATTCCAGAGGAAACTGGGTTTCAGGGGATTGGTATAATCAGGCCTCGTGCAATGATCAACTTGATTACAAAATTGATTTAAATACCAAGTTGGTATATCATATATACCTCGGATTAACAAGAAAATCAAGTGCATGCACCCTTAATTCCCAATTTTACCACCTATTTTCTTTCTAATATGATGTTTAGTCAATGTGGTCCATAATCATAGATATTCAACATTTGAAGCTGATTGCAAATTCTATGGGAATCTGATCATAAATGGAAAATTATGCATTAAATGATATATGCATATGGATCCTTAAATAATCTTTTCAAAACCTTAAATTTCCTCTACACTTCATAGCAATTTCTTGAAATTTTCATTTTCCACTGGTTTTTGACCTTGGTATGATAGATTCCGGGCTAGTAGCCTTACGAACTATATCAATTTCACCAAACTATTACAATTTTAAGTTACATATTTTTTAAATAATCTTATTAGTAGTAAGTTTTGGATTTTAATCAAAATGAATTATCGATTTCTTGCTTGGTTTAGATGCCTTTTACGACCTGTCTAAGTGTTGACTGCTTTGCTATCAACGGATTTTTTTAAAATCTAATTGTAATAAGAAAATAAGCTCCTGGTCAAAGCTAAAATAAGCTCCCCTCCTTTATAGCAAAGGATGAATGACAGCCACAACAACTAGGCAGGAATCTAGCCTGGGTAGGATAAGACAATGTTAATCCAAATGGTAGTCAAATAACTGCTAAATACAATACTGTGGAAAGCCAGACTGAATTCTGGATCAGAAAGTTTTTCTTGAGCAACCTTGCAACAACCACCTCTTTGTAAACTAGATTTTGTACAAAAATCAATGTCTCTTTCTTTCCAGGAAAAATGGTGCCAAGGTAGCTTTGCTGAGAAAACAAAAGACAAAAAGGAAGAAAAGAAACCCAAAAAAATTCCATCACGGGATTGATAACATGATAGAAATCAAAATCCATCATGGGATTGATTACTTCTTTCGCAAGGACAACATAGAGTCAACTCCGAAGAGGTCCAAACCACATGGAACGAAACGATGATTGGTAAGAAAGCAACACAAGAAGCAGCACCACCAAGATGGCAATACCCCAAGGCAAGCCCCCGGCAAGCTGAGTTGACCCGTAGCGAGGGCCCGAGACAGGAGAGTGGAGCTTCCCACCGCTAGAATACAAAACCATGATCATTATCAACAGAATGGGCAGCAAGAGAATGAACAGTTGGAAACTCATTGCTGTCTGTCTCAACTGGTCCTTGTAGTCTCCCGCTTGAGAAAACCACAGCAAGACAGTGACAATCCCAAAAATGGTGAGCAACTGGAGTGGAGGGGTGGAAATAGAGGCCAGAGTCTGGCCCTTCCACCCTCGCTTCCACTCTGGACCCCTTCTCCTAGTGTAGAACCACTCCATCTCATTCTCTTATCTCTCTCCTTGCCCACAAGAACGGCTTATATAATAAGTGAAAAGCTTACTTTTCTTTGTTTCAAGGTTTAGTTTGGCATATATACTTTGAGTGTGGAACCACTCCGCTCTGCCCAAGCGGTGGACACCGTGCTATATTCTTGCTTTTGGATGAGTGCTTGCGAATGAAGTTACCATTGCATGACAAGGTGAAGTTCTTAAAACTTCTTCAACCCGACTCACCTGTTGCTTTGCATAATTCCTGATAACAGTCTCTCATAATGTGGCCATTGGTCAGTAGAAAGTTTTGCAGAATAATTGAGATGGTTCACGCAAAGTCGGGATGTTCACTGATAGCTTGCAGAGAAAGTTGGAAGAAAAGGCCATTGTTTATGGTAATAATGTCAATATGATGCACATGCCACATTAACAAAACTTCAAGACATAAGTTATGGATTCTTAATATGGTTCATAAGCTGTTTATGCCAAGAAAAACATGACTTGTATACCTCTAGTTGCCCGAAAGAGAGGTAGCCCATGAAAACAAACAAAAGATATTCTTGTGTCTATATAAGAATTTGAAAAAACTGGAAAATGATCAAAAATCCATCCAAGGAAAATGGTACATCGTTTTATTAGACTTGGTCTCAAATTGACACGGCTCCTCTCCAATTATTTGCCTTGTTCCCCAAACCACCATAATCAAGCCGCAATTTTCTTGGATGTTACAGAATTGATGATAGTTGCAAATTCAGGACCCTACATCAGGAAAAATCAAGTTGTGGAATCACAGCACATAATCGTTTGCGAAAATCCTAGTAAAAAGCATCTGTCTTCAAGGTTTCGAGGAAACATTTATGATAGGAATATACCTTCAAGGAAGCACCACCGACCAGAAAACCATCGATATCTTCTTGCTTTGCGAGCTCAGCACAATTGCCTCCATTTACAGACCCTGAAAGTGAATTTTTGGTTTCAGTAGATTCTAAGCAACAGTCATATGTCACTGCATCAAAGAAGGCTAAAACGTTCCAATTGGCGGAGCAAAACTTATAAGCTGTAATGAAAGAAGCTTCTCAGAACTGGCCGAAGCATTTAGCCCAGACATATCTATGATTCAGCAACACGATCTACATGATGCAAAAAGTTGCACTAAACAAACTACCTCCATAAATAATTCGTGTTTTAGAAGCAATATCTGCCGACAAATTCTTCCTTAGCCACTCACGGACAGCTGCATGTACTTCCTGTGCTTGCACAGGCGTTGCTACTTTACCGGTCCCAATGGCCCATACAGGCTCATAAGCAATAACGACATTGTCCCAACTAGGCACTGCATCTGCACATAATGGACAAGGCTAATGTTATGGAACAATCAATGTGGTTTCCTTTTTCAACAGGTCCGCCAACACTACCTGCATATTTAATGAAAGGAAACATCAGCAAGAAACTTGCCTGCAAAAGCCTTCAGTTGCTGAAAACAAACATCAAAAGTTTTCCCGGCTTCCCTTTCTTCCAACTTTTCTCCAATGCAGGCTATTACTCCAAGACCCTCGCTCAATGCATAGGCAGCTTTCTTTCCTATAAACTGAAATCGACAAACCTTCAGTTAAATTCTTCATCCATAGCATCATTAGAAATAAGCATTTATCATCTTCTCTAGGAGACCTCTCATTAGAATTATTACTAAAACTTTCACCTGATCGTCTTCACCAATAACATGCCTTCGCTCTGAATGCCCAAGAATAACCCACTTGCAGCCAATATCTTTCAACTGCTCCACGCTACAAAATTGAAAGGGTAAAATTAGTACATGTGTCACATTATTAAATTGAAAAATGTGCAGAAGCACAAGTATGTATGATCACATCAGGATCCACATAAAGGCAATGGTGTTCAAACAACTTCCAAACTAGTGAAAATACAACCAAAAGATACGCCCATCACACTGACCCGAAAGGCCTACTTTGAAATATTAGACCCTGACAGAAAAAACCCAGTGCAAAATAGGTGGCTACAAAAATTTCCAATTACTAGTTCTTAAATTTCTGAGTTACAAGAAACTGGATTTAGAAGCTAACATAGAAAGGATGTTCATGTCCATTTTAAAGAGAAAAAGATAGGGGGAAAAAAGTGCTTCTTGATGTTGCAGTTATAAAGAACACCCCTCCCCCCCAACAAAAAAAAAAAAAAAGCAATTAAATCAGATGACTAGAGAAAAAACACATTATTTTGGGACATAATACAATGCCATCACTCCCTAAAATTTTCAAAAATAACACAACTAACTGCCCAGTTAGAACATACTCAGCAATCAAACCAAGGTAAGATAACAACAAGAGACTCTCAATCTAAACAAAGATCAAGTTTTAGAAACCAAACAAAAATAGTAATCCAAAGAATGAGAAAAAGTCCAAGAACCAACAAATATTTTGTCCCCAGTAAGGAATGGCAAGCTCACCTGATTTCACCCGTGAAAGCCCCACCCTTTCCAACCCAGGAGTTCTGGGCAGATATCTCAATACGATCTGTTAATGTGTTCTTGACCTGATCGATGTAAACAAAGGGGGGTGATACAACAACATCTGTATAACCCACCAGGAAACCAAAATCCATCAACTTTCTAACTTTGACTTAGATAAAACAACATGTAACAAACTCAATGACACTTAATTTGGAAAGTACTCAACTTTCTTTTTTGCATGCTCCAGAACTTAATTTTTAGTTTTAAGCACAAGATTATCTTTGCATCCAAATTTTGGAAAGCAGTTATGGTCAAGCCATAAAAACAATGATACTGTCAACTAAAAAGTTAGAAAGGATACCAAATAAAAAAAAATTAAAAAAAAAAATCAATTCTCACCAACATCAGCCTCCAATTTTGCACTGTTCAAGTCAGAGACAAGCTTACTGATAGAGTCTTTCGTCCCATTCTATATTAAGAAAAGAACATGAATGTTTCAATATGAAGAAATTAATAACCTATAGAACAAGAATAGAAAGAATAAAATATCTACATTGAATTTGCAATTCGAAACAGAATAACAAGATAAAAAATACAATTTTAGAACTGAGACTCTTAAAAAGCGTGAACTAGAAGTAATGAAAGGAAAAATTATTTGACAGCGTAACATAAAAGATCTAGAGAAGAGGACCAAACTATGTCAATTTCAAGGGGTGGAAAAAGAACTTACACACTTCCAGTTTCCACCAACAAAGAACTGCAACCACGAGAAGGCATAAGACCAGTTAGTAAATTCTCAAACAGGAGAATCAGTAAGAATTGAGAAATCATGAAGAATGAATGTAAAATGAAAATTACTGCATGAAGTAATTTAGAAATTCTACTCTACACTTTGCCGAGAAATAGTTTCTCTAATAGTTTGTGGCACAATAATTACAGGAAAATTATGCAAACCTATCAACAACATAAATAGGAAGAGATTGGAGGAAAAAAGTACAATGAAATTAAAACACGTATTCCACTTAAAACCCACAATTTACAGGCAGACTGATTTTTTAACAAAACTTGAAGCAAACAGTCCAGTCATCATTGAATGTTCATAACATTGGGAATAAAGGTTCACAGGGTTCATCGGTCATCACTAAAGAAGTCCAAAACAATAGGCCAAAAGTTTGCCATGGCCTTTAGGCTAAATGATGACTGGACATGTTTGCCATCCCACATAGGCCTGCGGTGGTGGCTTGGTCAGGGCTTCCTAACCAATGTAAAGCAAAGTCGGCCAGAGGACTCACTGCGCCTGGGATTCAGTCACCCCAAAAGACTAGCAATAACTCACCAGAATGGATGGGTTAGTAGAAAGGATGACGAAGAAAAACATTAGTTATATGTAAGGTGACTTATTCTGAGTAATAATTTAATTAAAAGCTCAATAACGCTTCAAAAAGAACAACAACATTCTTTTACTCGGGAAGCCTTGAAATTGACAAAGAGCTTTCTCATAGTAGTTTCATTTTCTTTAGGTGGTTCCAGCTCTAAAGCATGTCTAATGGAATTGCTTCGATTGGCAAGTGGATAATGCTCTGCACGTTATTGGCGAGTTTTGAACTTCCTAGACTTTCCTCGTGCTTGGCTGAGGGCCAGCTAACTGCCCAGATTTACCTATGCATTTCCACAATATAAGCTTTGCGCTCTGGCTGTAGGTACCTCATTATCCAGAAAGGAAAAAGAAAAAGTTACAGAACATATAAGGATTGGTTTCTCCCACATTGCCTCTCCATGTATTTTTTATTTCTTAATCTACTCATCATGATTCAACTTTTCCAGCATCTCGAACACGTTGATACTCTAAAAGAACTCGTAAATGACAATCAAAATCGAAGCAAAACACAGAACAATAGCCATACCCCTAGGAATGAACAAAGAATACAAGTTGAAGCGTAGATCTAGAAAATCATTCAGAAGCTTAATGCGTACCTTGCCAGAGCCGGCCATCGCAACCACGCCGCGGCAGCCTTTACGGGAGGAAGAGAGGCGGATATGCGAGTGGACATGTTGGGATAAGGATTGGGAGTGAGAGTTGTCGAGTGTCAAGGAGGATCGGCGGAGGCCGGAGAACTGAGCTGAGAGTTGGGAAGCGAGAGACGTGGAGGCCACGGCCATCGTATCTCCGAGAGTGAGAGTAAAGTGAGGGATTGGGTGGGTGTTGCTGTTGTTGTTAGCAGTTACCTAAGGCTCGGCTACTCCGAGTTGAGGTTTGGTGCTTCCTTCGATGCTTTATGGTAAAAAGGGGCCCGTTAGTGGAGTAGTTCCTTCACGCGAACTGATATGCGTCAAGCGCACGCGAGAAAGGAATGATAACGAGTGGAACGAATCAAAGCAGGATGACAAATCTACGGCTAGTAGGTAATATGCTTCCTACGTTGAGAGGTAATTAAGAAATCAACCTTTAAAAAGCTGAATTAAGTAATATAATCATTAAATCATAAATTCAGGTCTTCGATAACCCTTTTGTCTTAGGTTTTCCTTCGAGTTTAAAAGAACAAATTGAGGCTTTTATGTTAAATGAACCTTCCCCAAATGTTATTACGACGATAGGTCCGCGTTAATAAGTCTGCATGCTGCTTAGCGGCATGGAAGGAGTTGGATATTAGTTGGTAAAGAAGATGCCAAACAGGCCATGAGCGAGTGCATCAACGCGCCTCAAGGGCGACGGTGTTAACAAAGACAGTCACGGTTGTAGTTGTCGCTGTCGTTCAACGAGAAGACATTTTGGCAAAGGGTGATCACGGCCTCAGCCCGCATGAAACACAAAGCACACCGGCGTCGTTTGAGGACGCCATTGTTGCGGGATAACACTGAGATCTTCGTCTGCTTGCCACGTGGCTTAACTGAGGAAGAGGAGGATGTGGATGTAGTGGTGTGCATCTTCATAGAATCTGTGGTGAAAGGCTCCGTTGACCGTACAGGGATCTTTGCTTATCCATCGTGTCCAAAACAAAACCCAGTTTGATCATCCTAGGTTTTCAGAATTTTGCTTGTTCCATGTCAAAAAACGCTTGAGAAAGATTTGGTTTCTGTAGATTAGCAAGTAATTGATTAAAGAAGCTAAAAATTATTGATAAAGCGGCCTTAGCAACAAAAAGTCAAAGGTTGTTGATTGGTCGTTGCGCCACCAAACCTTATCTCCTAACTCATAAAGCTGTTCAGAACCATCAAAGATCTTTAACAAACAAAGGAGCAGAGAAAGAAACCATGTTTGTGTTTTATCTGTGGTTCTTTATTTTATATAAAATACCGACTCCAGAGGAATTATTGGCAAGAAGATTCATAATATTCAGATTATCTGTTGATTGTTATGAAATTAGTAAGAGTTTTCTATTATAATGACTATTTAATTGGAAATAATATGTATCATTTAGGACCTTTGAGAGGCCACTTGCGGCCTTCTTTGGCATATCTATTGCGCCCATACTCATAAATAGCCGAACCCGTCTCTTTCAGCATTCAGGTCCTTTGGAAGTTCTGACTAGCAGTTGTGATTGTGTGTTTCCTAGCAATTCAAATGGCTAACAGTAATACCCACCAAGAACAAACAGTATCTGCACTTCGAGTGTGTTAAAGTTGTTAGATCATTTTCTCCTTCAAATAGAGAGAACTCAAAAGGAGATTCATTTGTAGCCATGTACAGTGGCATAAAGAGTTTAGTTCTTTCGTAAGATCCAGAGATACAGTTCCAAAACACTAAGACCTTCACTTTGTACAGAAGTTAAATCACGAATTCAATGCTAACAAATAAGGTTTAGAGTACTCCCCTTTGCCCAGAAAAAGGGGACAATAGCAGAAGGTCCCCTCGCCTTACTTGTGAAGTGATGCATGGGCAAACCACATATGTAGACTTGTTATAGAAACACATTGCGTTCTGCGTGCAACATTTTGGAAGTAATTCAGCCGAACCATATCCGATATGAAAAACAGTTCAAGGTCATAGAAACCTTTTATCATTAGTTTTGAGGTGGCATTGTATTTTAGATCGGGTAACCTTTCAGCACTGGAAAGGATCCGTTGCTGAAACTCTAGCATTGGGAGAACTTTAGGTCGGGTTCAGGGCAGCACTCCCGCCCAGATTCTTTTTAGGCTTCCTGATGTGCATGTCAAGAGGAAAACATGCTGCCGGACTATGAAAATAGTCACTGTTATTGAACAATGTTGAATTTATATATGCCCTTTTCTGTTCTATATCCTTTCATTTCTTGTATGGGAGTGTGACTGCCCAAATTTCACTTTCTTCTTTTTCAAGTAAATGGGGTTTAAAAGGAGTTGGTATGCTCCGAGGACTTTGTAAGCAAAAAAACAGCAGACAAAGTTACATAATAAACTAATGATAGGATACGAAGAAACGAGGTAAAACCTGATTTTTCTTGTTCTTTGTTTATGTCTCTCCCATTTTTCATGCATCAACCTTTTCAGGACCAGCCTTGACACCAGATGAGCTATCCGACAGGCTACAAGATGAAGAACACCTGCTTGAAGAACTCCCTTCAGTAGCACTGTTTTCCTTCCCCGAACTCATTTTAGAGTTTTTTCTTCCCGATGACAAATCCTGTTAAATCGTAACATTTGTATCAACTATATTCTAACCAGAAAATAATAATATCTAAAATTTTCAGGAGTCCATCTGAAGGGCAGCATCTGACCTGATCTTCAGCAGATCCAGGGGTCTTCAACTCCAAGTCTGTCGTAACATCATTGGAATCCTCTCTTTTTTCAGTCTTGCTCTCCCCAGATAACCTGTTTTTGGAGTCTTGTTCATCAGACTTGGTGGATCTATGGCCTTGATGCACAAGTGCAGATACATGCTGGCTGGAGTGTTGTTCAACCAAGGCATTTGGAGTTACATATGGGACAAAAGTTGAACATGGATTAGGAATTAGCCCAGGATTCTGGTTTCCAAAAAAGGGATATGGCTGCAAAGATGGATGCACTGGAATGGGTGCAGGAGCCATTGGCATTTGCACCGGAAATTGATAAGATGGTGGAGCCATGACAATGGTATGATCCATAGGAGCCCATGGGAACATTCCCCTGACTCTCTGCTGACATTGAATATTAAGATTCTCAATGTCAGACTTGAGAGATGCCTTCTCTTCTCTGAGATCATTTTTCTCCTGTGTCAACTGTTTGCCAACAAAAGTAAGCGACTCAAGTACCTCACGACACAAGCAACACCGCTTACAGCACTATCCATCAAGCCATAAGATAAGGACTACCTCACGTGATTCTTCCATTAATATAGCAGACTCAGCCTTGAGTTTCTGAATTTGAGATGTGAGGTCCTTCAGCACTTGCATTGCTTCAACTAGAATGGTTGCTTTATCGTTTTTTGGCCTACTTGGATCTGCGTTTTAGAACCACCAGCTGAATTCCATGCTTCTGGGCAAAACATACTTGACCACCACATATTTGCTTTCAAAGAAATACAAGCAAAAGCAACTAAACACTTGACATGTCTTAAGTTTACCGCCACAAATGGTCCCATAAATAAAGCTAAAAAACACTTCCACTATGAGCACAATTTGAAGATTCAGAAGAAAGCATCAAACAGTTTCAGCAGTTGATTACTAAATTCTAATCTCTCAATCATCCTTGAGTATGGCAAACCCCTAATTTTTATTCCATTGTTTTCTACTTGTGTCCTTATCCAATATAAAAGACGACAATGGTTCACATTCTATACCCTTTGATTGCAGATGGAACCCATGACACACTGAGGGCACAAAAACCAGATACAAGAACCTGTTATGATTCCATTTTACATGGGCTTTTGCGAGAAATATTTAACTGTCAATACACATACTACGATGGCAGACAGATCCAAATCTGATAAATAGGAAAAATACAGAGTGAAAAGGAGAACAAATGGCAGAATTTCATTCCCAAGAGGGATACCCTCAAATTTGTTTTCTTTCGCGTAATAGTTTCGCATTTCTCATCAAAGAAATATGGGAATTCCCATTTATTCAACAAGTACCAATTGATAGGAGAAAGACATATGTGATTAGTACAGTAATTGGTAGAATCATACTCAGGATAGACAGCAGAGAGACTAGCACAATCACCTACGACATTTCCCAGCTCGAAAAACTGCTCGTTTAGTTGATCCCTCCGACGTTTCTCTCGCCCAGCTTTCTGCATTTTCCTTGCGGATAAGCCATCCTCTTCAGACCTTTGGCTGGAAAGACAAGTTAAAAACAACAGCAGTAATCGATCAAAAGAGTAACTTTTTTAACTTCAATTCAAGTATGGCATTTCAATAAGAACTAAAAGAGTCCTTCGCATCACCGCAACAAGAATTGATACGAACCTGGGACAGCGTTGGGACCGAGTGGAGAGCTCATGCTGGTTCGGAGGAGATGGACTTGGGGGAGGCGGGGCTTGAATTAAATCCATAAGGATTTCCAGAGACCGTCTTTCTTTCCGACGGCGGATGAAAGTCGCCTGCGAAGTGTTTGGTCAGACCGGATACGAGCACGAAGGTCCACCAGCAACTGGTTTATCTTCCGCCCAAGTTGCGTGGCTTTGCTTCCCACAATTGGTCGCAGTCCACTGAAGAAAGGGATATTTTATATGAATTAACTTGCCCTTTCATGGAGAAGTTACAGCCAAAGCAAATTATTTGTTTTATCTTTATTATTGTTATTATTGTTTTTTAATAACTTTAGAAGTTAAATTTTGTAACTATATTATGAATTAATGAATAATTGGTTGCCATGTTTATACATGAGTATATAATGACATTAATAAACTTTTGTAAAACTCACTTGTATGAACTTATATGAATAGATTTGAAATTAGTCTAATTAAATAAGACATATAAAATCTTAATTATTAAATATTTATTAATTATGATGAGTTAAACCTATTAATAATGGTCCTTGATGACCTTTTCCGAGAAGTTTCTCTCTTAACTACAAGGATACTTTATAGGAATCAGTGATTAACATCAACAAGTAAAATTCAATTAAAACTATTCAAAGTAAAAAAAAAATTAGAAAATAGATGATTATTTAGATATTAAAATCTTTAATTATACATAAAAATTATTTTCACTATAAATAAATAATAAATTACCGTTATATTGGGATTCAGGCGGCATTGCTCCTACTGTCATGCACAACGAAACCCCCCAGTGTCCTCAATGTGAAGCCACGTGTCCACACTTGGTCGGGCATCTGACGACCGACAGCGAAAGGTTCAAAGATCCACGATGTCTTCAGCAGCTCCATAGATATTTGCTTTACACCGCGCTGTACCTGATAGCATCACGTTCTATATATAACTAAAACGAGCGCTATTCTTTGCGTAATTTTGTTAGTCAACCGGAGAGAGCACGGAGGAGCGGAAAGATGTCGGGTATGGGAGACGGGTACGTGGGCACCGCCCAGGATGCCGTTCGGATCCGAAAGCTCGAGAAGCAGAGGGAAGCTGAGCGGCGCAAAATCCAGGAGCTAAAGGACAAGTCCGCCTCCGCCAAAGGCCAGCCGGGTCTCCTCCAGTTCGGCAAAAGCCGGGCCGAGGTTGGTCCGGGAAGACCCATCTAATCCTAGGGTTTTCAATTGCTTTTTTTGATATCCTGGCTAACCACAAATCAACATGGCACTTGTTTCAGGTTCTCGAGCACGCGTTTAAGAAGGAAACTGTGGGTTTGGTTACAAGAGAGGAGTATGTTGAGAAGGTAGTAAAGATTGATTGTTGTCTGTAGTTGATGAATGCTTAGTTTTCTGAATTAAGGTTTGCTCAGGTACTTTTGGTTTCTTCTTTGTTGTAGAGAATTAACATTCGAAACAAAATCGAAGAGGAAGAGAAGGAGAAGCTTCAGAAGCAGCAACAAGAGTGAGTTTGCATAACATTTGTGGAATTCAGGGTCTTTTCTGGTGGGGAAATTTTGTATGTATTGTTCTATGGTTGATTTTGTTGTTCCATGTCTTACAGGGAGGAGGAGCTTCAATTAAAGAAGCGTAAGCAAAGGAAGATAAAAGGGAATGCGAAGTTATCGTTTGCGGATGATATCGAGAATGGTAGTGAGGAGGAGGATGGTGAAAATGGTAGGTGGATATTATTTCGAGTTAAAAGCTATAGCTTTTTGGTTCTCCATTACCACAAATTGTTACCTGCTATTATAATTCTTCACTTCGTCATCTTAGCGGGTGGATCTCAGACAAGCAGTAATTTTTTTTTAGGCTTGTTATTCTCACCGCACTTAATTTTGATCCTATAACTCTTTTATTTACACGACTTGAGTTCTTGTTCTATGTATGTTTGATGACCATGATGAAGTTTAGGTGCTGATGTGCCTTCTTCTTTAGAAAGTTCAAGAGCTGCTGAGCTCACTTTTGTCCTCAAATGCTCCAACAAGGGGTTTAGCTTTAGGACTTTGAGCTATCTGGCCAGGACCGTCTAGGTGTTGGGACAGATCTAGCTGAATCCATACTTGGACTGGGTATTCTGTAAGGAAAATTTCATATAAATCACTTATGTGTTGCTCCAAATTCATTTATACGTATGAATGCATCTGGATGTTTACTCTGGGTAAAGTCCGGAGCAACTGCTGATTTGTGTTGATAGCTTTGTCTTTTGCATTTTACCCCTTAGTTTGAGGTTACAAATTTGCGTTTGAGAGAGCTCTAGCTGCCATATAATTATTTGAAATGTAAGTGTGCAATCATTTTTATCCTGCTCTGTGTCTTCTACGGGTGGCAACAACCCTATTTATAACTTTTTGAGGCTGATGGATTTATATTCTATTTGCCAATGTTGCATTCATAGACTTCATGGAGAGTTTACTTGATGAGTTGTTTGTAATGGGACCATATGTACAGAAATCTTCAAGAGTTTCTAGTCATCTAGATGATGTACTAACTTTTGTGTTCCTTTATTTTTTGAAAAATCAATCATAGAACTACTTGTGGGTAGTCTATTCTGAATCTGCATGTGGATGCTCAGTGCTAGAATGTTCTTGCTGATTTTTTTTTTCTTTTTTTTTCATCAAGTCTTGTTCCACTGGTAAGCCCTGTAAACAGAAAAACACAGTGGAGTGCTGGATTTCCTTAATGTTAAGTAGTTGATTGCTGTCAAGAGCTTTTATGACTTTTTACTGAACACGGATCCTAGGTATTTTAGTAGTTTCTTAAAGATCTTGTGATTGTCCTCCCCTTCTAAGAGTTGAAAGTGGGATGGATGCCAACTATTATAACTTCTTTACTGCTTCTCTTTATTCCTTATTTTAAAGTAATACGTTTACTTGTCCCCTTGTAGCCTTCGAATCAAAGAAGTTTCGTCATGGCAAATTTGGTAAAGATCCAACAGTGGAAACGGGCTTTCTGCCAGATAGGTATGGCAACTCTCTCCACTCCCTTTCTCCCTTCCCCCTCTCTCTGTGGTTTTCTACTAACGTTTGATGTTAGAGGTGACGAGGATACACTTTCAGTGAGCGGGAGGCAGAGGAGCAAGCTGAGCGTGAAAGGCTACGCAGACAGTGGCTTCTTGAGCAGGAGCAGATTCGAAGTAACTCTATTCGATCGGACACGTTAAATCTTTTATGAACATTTGAAACCATTTTTTTTTTTTACTGAATTAGGCTTTTTTATGTATTTCAGATGAACCTCTTGAAATCACATACAGCTATTGGGATGGTGCTGGCCATAGGCGGGTGATTCAGGTGAGTGGTGTTTACCAGAAATTGTGTTATTTATGCTACTTGTGATTTTTTCCTTGAATTTAATGTTGGTATTTACATTTAGAGAATTATTCTCCTTCAAATGTTCTTGACCTGGTTCCTTTTGGTCATCTCTCAGGTTCGCAAGGGGGATGCAATAGGAGAGTTTCTTCGGGCAGTTCAGCAGCAACTTGCACCTGAGTTTCGAGAAATTCGGACAACCTCAGTGGAGAATTTGCTTTATGTAAAAGAGGATCTTATTATTCCCCATGTAAGTTACTAACGAAAAGATGCATTTAAGTATCATTGTGAGATTCAGTTGTCGAACATGTACTGAGTAATTCTGTCTTTATTGTTTCCATGATTTGGGAATTGCAGCAGCATAGTTTCTATGAGTTAATCGTAAACAAGGCCAGGGGCAAGAGTGGACCGGTAATGTTCAATTTTAAGACTTCTCATCATTTTTTGGTACGCAGCTTTTCCGTAAAGCAAATTCTCAGGATCTTATTATTGTATTTTTTCCCCCTTTTATTTTGGTACGCAGCTTTTCCACTTTGATGTGCATGAAGATGTGCGTACAATTGCTGATGCAACGATAGAAAAGGATGAGGTACGTTATCTTCGTGCTTTATCATTAAATGTCACCTTTGAATTAGTGTAAGTTCGCTTTTGTGGTGCGAGAACTCTAACAGAAAAGAGACACAAACAAGCCTGAATTATGGCTTCTCCATTCTACTAATAACATGGCACATTCTAATGGTATGCGATTATTAAAATTTGTTAAGTCCATTTTTGGAATTGTGGATAACATAGTTTGACGTGACACATCAACTCTTGCCTTGTATTTTTTTCAAAAAATGTGATTGGAAAACGAGTGTATGCATACAACTGTATGTATGCATCTGATGGGTGAGAGGTCATGAGCTTTATCATTTCTGGGATCTCTTTTGTGAATTCCATTGATACTTACTTTTTCTTGAATATTCCAACAGTCTCATGCTGGGAAAGTTGTCGAGAGGCACTGGTACGAAAAGAACAAGCATATTTTCCCGGCTTCAAGATGGGAGGTGAGTTTCTCTCTTCCTTTCTATCCACACTTGTTTTTAGATGGACCTTTCAAGTACATATACGGCACCCATACATATCAATCTATGATACCAATAGATACCAAAGGGGCCTGGCATTTCACCTTCGAAATCAGTTGTTTGGAAAATATTTGGTTGAACGCTTATATATTTTTGGAAAGATGAGACATGTAGATGATATAATATTCATGATGTTGCTCAGGATGTTTTTTCTAATCACTTCCATTTATCCTTCGGTTTGGCAGATATATGACCCAACGAAAAAATGGGAGCGCTATACTATCCATGGGGACTGATTAGTTTTCGCAGGCAGAAAAGGATGGAGCTTTCAAAGCAGTGGAAGCTGAAGTTAATCATTGGTTGCTTAGGCTCAATGTTGGAATTGTTAGTCCTAATATTTTAGATTGCCTTACCTAGTGGGAGTTGGGAAATGGGTTTTGGACGTACTATATGGGAGATGTTTTGTGATGGATTGTAAAGACTATAGTTAGTTATAAATGCCAACATTAATCTCGTGCTATTCTTTCCTTGGTTCTTGTATTAATAAATGGCGTGATATCGTTAATGATTGTTTAAGAGGTGCATTAATTGCTCGGTCAGAAACAATGTCATATTTTCATCCTAAGCACAAACGTTTTTATATTCCTTTTCATATTGAATTTTTCGTTATTGATGGGTATATTAGACCCTCGGTAAAGGAAGGATGAGATTCAATTACATAACTATTTGTAAATCATTAAATATATCGTTGAAGCCGCAAATTTTGTAATTTTTTTTAAACTCCTGATAGCGAAACCACCTAGCTGAGATTTTGTCATCAGATCTACTTTTTGGTTTTATTGAAAAGTGAATAACACACGAAAATTTCAAATTGTACAACCACAAAGGTCCATTTCAGGCTGCTATCCTTATGTAACATTCAATTCAAGAAACAAGGATGGTATTGGACAAATTTTTATTAATCACAATAATGTTGATAACAACCATATCTTGTAAAAGTATAAAGAGCATGATATAAAATCCAACCCTTCTATCATAAGTCTCTAAGAGTAATTAAAACAAAATAAGATGGGCAATGCATGCACTAAATCCTTTACATTTTCTAAACATAATCCGTCCGTGTAAACCATGAAACTACACTAATCTAAGGTTCATAAAAAACCTTTGAATGGCCATTATCAATTAGGGTGGTCGATAATATTCCAAGCCAAGTTGATATTCTCTACATGCATCCAGGTAAACCCGAGGTAAAAATCCAATTTAGTCATAAATTTGTTGTCCAATCAAAGAGTAACCATAACCTGCAAATGTGTTTACTAGAAAATTCCCCTTATGGAATTCATATTGAATTGTTGCTGTCAGGCATTTTTTGACAATATACTCTATTGATAGAACTTATTAACTGAAGTTGAATTCATCTATTAAGCCTTATGAAATCTTATACTACTTGTCACATCACAAAGTTTTAGATAAATCATACTTTACAATTACAAATTAAGACTGTTCTTAAGTCGTGACCAAATTCTTAAATACTGTAACTTGCTATTCATCCAAAATTAGCATTTGGAGTTTTTTTTTTTTTTTTCCTTTTGTTTTTGGTAATAATTGGTCAATTTCAGATGAGGATTTTTTTTATTCATATAGTTTTACTGAGTTAGTAAGATTATATATATTTTTTATACAGAAAAGCTAATTTGAGAAAAGAAAACAAATAAAAAGCGGGACATAGTTTTTGATGCTGTGTATGGAAACGGGACTTTGTGTTTAGGAAGATCGTGGGGGTTCCACCTGTAAAAATAGCTCTGGAGATTTGACCCAAGAGCCGAAGCCTGGTTCGGTCTATCTCGGCTGCCCTGTGTTTTAATCGACTGGGTCTCTCTGGGAAACCCATTCCCCTCTACATAGAAAAACCAGTGCTCGTCCCTCTGACCACACTTACCAACCCCACCAAGGCTTCCAATCATGGCCATGAAGGACGTTAGGGTTTTCATCCTCGCTCTCCTCCTCCTCCTTGCTTCCCCTCTCGCTCAAGGTTCGTTTCCTCAGTTCCAGATCTAGATCCACCACCCACCCAGTCGCTGACACGATAGCTAGTGTCTTTGGGTGAATCCGATTCCTGTCATTTAATTTAATTTTGCTTTTCATGTGATTGAAAAGAGCCACTCAAGGTCTTGATGCCTGCATGCATGGTACGGTCTGCGAGGATCTATTTGGATTGAGATCTGTCTGCATAAAAGTCTGATCCCCTTTGAGTCTTGCGCATGATTTCTTTTGGGATTTGGTCGCGTCGTATCGGCTTCTGATTCATTGTTCAAATTGGCATTCCCACGGTTTGACCGAATTTTTTTTTTTTTTTCGTGACTGAGGCATTATTCCCGTAGCTTATAATGCTTTTGAAAGCAAAAATTTACTTGGTTATTACAATTTCTTCCTAAAATGAAGTTTGACCTTTTTCTTATTAATGAGGAAAGTTGGGTAAGAAAGCGAGAGAAAGACTACTTTGTTTCCTCCCTCGCTTTTGAAGTAAATTTTGCCTACACTGAGATTTGTGATCAAATGGCATCTAATTGAAAATTACTTGAAAGTAGAGGATTCCTGATTTGATTCGATTTTCCGTTTGGATTCTGAACTTCTATGCTTGTCCACCAGTTGCTTCATGCTTATTAGACAGTTGCTTTCATCTTTTGTTGCCCTGGATTTCGATCTACATATCGGTGAACCGGTTTGGGTTGGGGGGGTGGGGGCTAATATCTTTGTTTGAATGCATTTGTTTATTTCTCTGTGATTCTATCATAACTTAGGTTCTCTTACTTGATAGTTGCTAGGTGCCAATCAGATTCGGATGCGGAGGGTGCAGAGGTTGTTGAAGAAATGGGTGATCTTGGGATCATCGGTGAGGATGTCCAAGATTTTGGTGATGGGAGTTTTAGCCCAGCTCCCGGAGTCGATACAATCTGTGTTTTCCCGAAGAATGGTGCTAAATGTAATAGTCTTACCTATATTCGCATGTCTTCTTTTCTGCTTTTTTTTTTTTTTGGAGATACCACTGTATAATTCAAAATGTTTCCTTCTTGTAGTGGTGCCAGCTGGAGAAGAGACTGAAATATTGGTCGGAATGAAGAATGATGGTAATGAAATTCCTGTTTTCTGTTGTTATTGGTTTAGTTTGTGCTGAAACTTGGTGATGTTTAAGATGTCTTTTATGCCCATTGTGCATTCTGCCCTCTACTGGCTTCTCTTTGTACCGTTTTAGTTTCATTTGAAATACCACAATGTCGTCGTGCTGTTTGTATTTGTCACTCATGCAACCCTCTTCTTTGTATTTTCGCCTTTAATCTCTGAAGCGTGGCTCATTTTGCGTCTTTGGATGAAAAACAGGGGAGGCCACTGTGAACGTCATTGCAATAAAGGCCAGTGTTCATCTTCCTTTTGATCATAACCTGTTGGTCCAAAATCTTACTACGCAGGTAATTCTTGTTATACTTGAGTTTGATTGGATGGTTTGTGTAGATGAGGTCTCCATCTCCATTTTGTTTAAGTGTAACAATGTTGTTGGATATCTTGCATCAATCGGTCACACTGTATGTTGTGTACAATTAGTATTTTGTAGTTTGTATTTGCATCCTTGCTGTGAATTAATGTGGACAACTTTCTTTCATGTGTTGGAAATGTTAAATCACACTCGTTGTGTATCATCAATAATAGCTTGCATGTCAAAATGTGTTTTTTTATTTTATTTTTTTTGGCTGTAATAATAGTAATATTTTGTACTGCTTCACCCTCTCTGTGAAATTATGGTTTTCCGTGCGTTTCAGTAAGTTTTGCTTGGCATAAAACTTTGCATTAGCTGTCTTACTTTAACTATCTTTTATATGTTGCATTTTCCTACCCTTCATTTTTATATTCCTTTGAAATTGAAATTCTTTTTATTACTTCTTAAGCTTTGCAACCTTTTCTTCCTTATTGCACTGGTTGGATGGTGCCCATTCAGTGGATGGGCTCTCAAGGGATATGATTACTAGAGTACATGGAAGGAAAAGCAGTTTTTTCTCTCTATATCTTTGATTAAAGCGGCCTTCTGGTTTTCCTTTATTTGGTTAATTTCTGCATGTTATTTCCTTGTTCACTTGTAAGTTTCCTTTGGTTATAGGCTTTTAACAACGCATCAGTACCAGCTTCTGCACAGGCTACTTTTCCATACATGTTTGCTGTCAGCAAGTTCATGCAGGTATTGCTTTATTGTTTGAATTACTTACTACACCAAAAATTGGCGTCAGAAATATGTCAAGTCTATTTCACATTCTAGAAACACTTATAAAACTGATAAAGATGGGAACCTTTTGCTTGAGCTTAGGAATTTCGTTTCTTTTGTGCAGCCTGGAACGTTTGACCTTGTAGGCACCATCATATATGAAATTGACCAGAATCCTTACCAGAGCACCTTCTATAATGGCACCATTGAAGTTGTTGAAGCTGGCAATGTTCTCAGCATTGAGTCTGTTTTTCTCGTCACACTTGGGATCGCCCTTCTTGTCCTCCTTGGCATCTGGATTCGCGGTCAAATCCAAAACCTTTCTAAGGTTTGCAATTCCAGTCCTGCTGTGTTCCAATTATTAAATATCTTACTGGATAGTAAATGTAGCATCTCATTAACTTGCATCGATTGCTGTTCTCCAACCTCATGATGCCAGCTTTTTCCTAACACCAAGGCACAGTTGATGGGCAATTACTGTATTATGGTTTTTTTTTTTTTTTCTGAAGTATGAATTATGTCGATTGACATTTTGATTGGAAAGTTGACCTTTTACCGGAAGTCTTTTATGTGCTTTTCTTATTGTTTAAACCTTCTATCAGAGAGATTAACAATTCACGGTTGTGATGTGCATGGTAAAAGGCAGGCATCTCATTAGGTGCTTGCCTTTTTATCTTCTCATGATTACATATGTTATTTTTCAATTTTGGATATTTCTTCTCATAATAATTCTCATCTGTCTTCATGTGCTTGGTCAGAAAACTAAGAGGGCTCCCAAGGTGGAAGTTGGAACTAGGGCTACAGATGCCTCAATGGATGAGTGGCTTCAGGTGAGTGGTGTATGCTTCAACATGGCACTGAATGTGTACAAACATAGTTGTCCTATAGATGGGAGGACAAATGGCTGAACATTTTCTTCCTCTTTTACTTTTTTCCCCATTTTTTCCGGGGAGGGGTGGTAGGGTGGTTTAGAAAATGGTCAAAATTGACTGAGCTAGAGCTTAAACAAACTAGTCTGAGTTACTAATGCCCTGTAACCCAGACTAGCTTGTATATCACATTGAACTTTGGGAGGTCTATCATTAAGACAAATTATGTTTCATTCTATTTTACTGGCAATTAAGGCAAGAATTGTCTTTTGATCGCTTATTGATACCCGCTAATATTTTCTTTTGCTGCCCTTTCCAATGATCAGGGAACTGCATACACGCAGTCGTTGTCTAGCAAATCGAAGAAGAAAAAGTAGATAATTATTATCATCTGGTTCAGCTGCAGAAGCCAGTAAACTGAAGCGCGGACTCTTGTAACTTCTTCTAGGCATTTGAAGATTTTAAGAGAGCTCAAAAGGTTAAGAGTAGATTTTGAAATTAGACCAGAAAAGACCTGTCTCGCTGTTGTAGCATGAAAGAAATTTTTGCTTTAAATTTATTTTGGAGATGAAGTTGAGCATTTTGAGGTAAATTAACGCAGTTTTACTTGAAACTAATTCAGATGAGTTAGGAAGGACACAATTTTCCGTGATACTAATTATTTATTCCAATATTACGTTCCCTTTCTTTTATATCTTAGATTAATCATCTTGAGGATGAATCTGGATATGTTTTTGGTTTCGTGTGCAAGCACTATGTGATGTGGGGATTGTCGAGTTATTTTGACGAAGTTAATGCAGCTAGTTCTGCACTTGCTTTGTCAAGTGGTTCATGATGCTAAGGTTTCCTTTGCCATTCCGACGTCTGATGTGAAGGCTGCAGCAGATAATGAAATCAAAGTATCTGAACAAAAAGTCATTAAATTTCTCATCTGATGCTCGTCTTGTGGTGGTTCTAGAGCCACATTCTTGACATGGACCTTTGTAAAGAATGGAAGATTATGACATGGATGAACAAAATAATATCTACTTCTTCCAAGATGCTTAAGCTCCTTTTGACTTTTGCTTCTGAAGAACACTATCAAAGCCGTTCCGCAGGTGGGTCGCTGGATTTACGACTTTGATACTATTTTGGTTGCAACATCTTTCAAGTGGCTTAGATTCGACTCTCGCTGTAGGTCTTGCACCTCATGAAAACGGATACAACCACTGACCAGTGGATTTTATGTCGAATATCTTCTTTGTCATTTAGCCTTCGCTTGCTTGTTTGCATTGGAGCCTCTATTGCGCCCTCACCCTCATTTATCCTTTCTTTCTTCTCCAATCTTTGTGTTTATTATCGAAATCACATCTTAACCATAACTCGAAACAGATCTCCAAGGAATTGTTTCTTGAAAGTGACGGCTTAGTCTATGATTGTGTTAGTCTTCTGTATGGTTATGAACATCCACAGGTCAGGCAGCATAAGCTACCAACGGAGCTACATGTTTGACAGGTGATGGGTATCTTAAACCGACAGAAAACATCATTCAATTGATATTTTCTTCGGGTCAGGTATAGCGGCTTATTTATACCGCCATTCCATCGGTGTCGATGGGATTCTTTTTCTTGTCTTTCGGAAAAAAAGACACTCAGGTTTTGGTTATCCCCACTGAAGCTGCTTCATTTATGATAAGCATGGCATTTTCTGGCTTGCATGTATTTGCGTTTCTGAAAACAAAGTACGTAGAAAACTCCAATTCCACTATTTGACTGCTTAAGCTTTGGTGAAAACCCAATAAATTTTACATTTACCAATTGATCTCGTACTTGAAATGCCAGACTGTGAGCGTACTTACTCTTCTAAGATACACCACAAGAAGGTCCTTCAATTTATTGTGTATGGACAAATAATCATGGTCACATTTCACCGCAGATGAACACAAGTTTCCTCGTAGCTTGTCTGATCTACAGAAACGACAGCCGGAGGGTAAAGACAACAATGGTAGACATCAAATAATCGACAAGGGTTCGCACTTCACATGTCTCCAATTACGAGGAGTAAATAGCATAACTACTCTTTTCTGACGCTCCAGAAGCTGCATGCTTGTGTCAGACACTGATACGGACACAGCATTTTCTAGTGCCTGCAGACATTGTCCCTGAAAATGTTTGGGTGAACAACAAAGGAAGCCATCGAGATCAGTTTATGCATACGAGAAAGAGCCTCCAATGAAACAGATCTAGAAACTTCTATTTTTATTGCATCCACAAGGACCATAATTCTCCGATCCCTCCTGCTGGATTGACAGAAGTGCAGCTGTACTCGGCTGCAGACGGAGTAATTGGCCCTCGACAGTGAAATCTTGGTAGCAGACAGACAGTGAGGACATTGCTGGATTTTTGAAGCATAGGAAGTTGAACCCGGATAATGTCGAGGATTTTTTTCATTCGCGCATAGAAAGTGTTTAAATATGTATTTTGTTGGTGAGATTGGATTTTGAACTTTTCTTATGTAGTATTAGAGTTCATAATGAGATTCACTTTAAGTTCTCTTGCCTTGAGCTGATATGATTAGGAATATTGAGGGTAATTGTTTCATGTTTAAACACGATTTTGTCTTTTCAATTTATGAGTTTATTTTTGAGTTGGAGTTTAATATTTCTTAGGCTTAGAACACCACTCCAAACTATCATCATCCGGTTATGTTTCATATTGGTTATCTTTTCCTGCCTTGTACAGCTGCATATTGGTAAGGTCGGACTAAACGTCCATCTCAGCTTTCGGCGTTTCTAAGTCAGATGTCTTAAAGATTTGGAAAACATGATGGCCCTTTGAATCCAAATCTTTTGAAGTTGTTACAAATTTGGTTATCAAGTGTGGATGATTCATGTGAACTTTAAATGTATCTCATGCTTGGATGTTTTTAATACGCTTTCTTTTGAAGCTTCCTGACTGTACGAGCTCTAGCAGCAGGCAATGGATTGCCATTCCCGTTCAAACGTAGGCTAGAAAGTCGGAGTCCAACCCTTTGTTTTTTGAAAGAAAGTATTTATTGAGAGCAAGGAGTTAGGTTTGGGGAGAGATAAGGAAGTGAGCTGTGCATGCAGTTGAGACCTCATTCAATGAAAGCTTAATGGCCTTTAGAGACTAAGCCAGTGGGCGTCGTGACTGTCTTTCTCATATTGAAGACTAAGCATCTCAATGGGTCCTGGCCTCATGTGAAGCCCTTAAGTGTGGTGTCGGTTGGACGTGTGGAACTATTCATGCTGATCACTATAAAATAAGGCTTATAAGCCTCCATGATCAGGCTGTATCGAACACAAGAAGTAAATAGCTTCTCAGCTGCTAAGCTGCCTTCTTTGTAGCTTCTTTTGTTCTTGTCCCTGATCTTTTCATCTTTGTTTATTGGGATCCAAAGTTACGGATCCCAATGCAACTTTTTCTATCATGCAGAGGAGCACTTTTGTGCTTCTGGGTGATCGTGCTTTTTACAGTGAGTTTCTGCTACGGTAATGGTGAGACGGCCGAGGTAGTTGGCTCCGGACTATGTTCAGACTGTGAGCAGAGAAACATTAAGAACAGTCATGCCTTTGACGGTACTCATTTTGTTTTGTTTTCGTCCTTATTTCTGCTTTACTTTGTTTTTTCCCTGAAACCAATCACTAGTATAGTTCATGTCAGCTGCGACATTCTTGTAAATGCCAAAGCTGATTATGCCATGAGTTACATAAATGCAACCATGGCTTAACCTTACCTGATGTCCTTCTTGCTAATCCTGTCTTGGTCCTACATTGAACACTGAGAGAGAGTGATGTTTTACCACAACACTTTCAGATTAGATTATCTGAATATGGTAAAAAGAGATGCCAAGCAACTTAGCTAGGAGTCCGATGGCTCTAACTGGTTGGATTCAGAATAACCGTGCATCACTGTGCAGGGCTTCGTGTAACAATTGATTGCAAGCAAAGGAACGGCCAGTTCAAGACAAGGGCGGTGGGGGAGCTCGATGAAGAAGGAAAGTTTAGAGCGGCTCTTCCTAAGGAGATCATAAAAGATGGAAAACTTAAGGCAAAATGCTATGCGCAGCTCCACAGTGCCTCAGCCACTCCATGCCCTGTCCATAATGGAGCAGAATCCTCCAAAGTGATATTCAAGACCAAAGCCAATGGAAAACACACCTTTGAGCTCGCTGGTAAACTCAAGTTCTCCTCCGAGACATGCGCTTCAGCCTTGTTCTGGCCGTCACATAAGCCTTGGCCTAAGTTGCCACCCTTCCCCAAGTCTCACCCTCTCTTTCCCAAGTTCCCTCATCCACCTTCGAAGAACTTCGGTCATCCATTCTTTCCCCCACTGCCACCAAAGGTATTCCCTCCCATTTATAAGAAGCCATGTCCTCCAGCGGTTCCTGTCTTTGAAAAGCCACTTCCACCACCTGCTCCAGTTTACGAGAAACCACTTCCTCCACCGGTTCCTGTATTCAAGCCCATTCCACCACCGACTCCTGTTTACAAAGAACCACTTCCTCCTCCGGTTCCTGTATTCAAGAAGCCCCTTCCACCGCCTGTTCCAGTTTACAAAAAACCACTTCCTCCACCGGTTCCCATATTCAAGAAGCCTCTTCCACCACCTGTTCCAGTTTACAAAAAACCACTTCCTCCCCCCGTTCCTGTGTTCAAGAAGCCCCTTCCACCACCTGTTCCAGTTTACAAAAAACCACTTCCTCCGCCAGTTCCTGTGTTCAAGAAGCCCCTTCCACCGCCTGTTCCAGTTTACAAAAAACCACTTCCTCCACCGGTTCCCATATTCAAGAAGCCTCTTCCACCACGTGTTCCAGTTTACAAAAAACCACTTCCTCCACCGGTTCCTGTGTTCAAGAAGCCCCTTCCACCACCTGTTCCAGTTTACAAAAAACCACTTCCTCCTCCGGTTCCTGTGTTCAAGAAGCCCCTTCCACCACCTGTTCCAGTTTACGAAAAACCACTTCCTCCTCCGGTTCCTGTGTTCAAGAAGCCCCTTCCACCACCTGTTCCAGTTTACAAAAAACCACTCCCTCCACCGGTTCCTGTGTTCAAGAAGCCTCCACCAGTTCCAGTTTACAAAAAACCACTTCCTCCGCCAGTCCCTCTTGTGAAACCAAAACCACCTTGCAATCCTCCTTCAATCCCAAAGATCCTTCCTCCCCCTGTTCCGGTATTTAAAAAGCCGCTTCCACCGCCCATCCCAGTCTACAAACCTCTTCCTCCAGTCCCAAAGATCCTTCCTCCACCTGTTCCTGTATTCAAAAAGCCGCTTCCGCCTCCCGTTCCCATCTACAAACCTCTTCCTCCAGCCCCAGAGATCCTTCCTCCACCAGTACCAGTATTCGAAAAGCCGCTTCCACCTCCCTTTCCACTCTACAAGCCAAAACCACCACTCTTCTATAAACCTCTTCCTCCATTCTCAAGCATCCCACCATTTTTTAAGAAGCCCTGCCCACCCCTTCCTAAAGTCCCTCTTCTTCCTAAGCTACCCCCTTTCCCCAAGCATCCCAAGTATGGAAAATTCCCTCCCTGGTCACCTTTCCCCCCTCGTGCTTAGGTACCTCAGTATCTGTTCCAAATGTTAGTATAAACAGTTCTGTTTGGTGTAATGAAAGTTGGTGTGGAACCCTATACGGCAATAAAGCCTTCAAATGCACGATGAGCGTGATTGTATGATTTATTTTTATATTTACATTGTTCTTATGTACTTCCTTAAATGCTCAAATGCATTTGACTGCTGTGATGGACCTTTTTCCTTGTAATGTAGAAATCTTCCCATTGTGATTGCTTATACTCTATATATTATCAATGAGACAAGGTCGACTGTGGACAGCGAAAACGAGTCCCTCTCCTTCACATGAAATGCTGGCATGGTGCCTTGGTGCATGCCGAACTGCTTTCTTCACGTACGTGGTCCTGAACCATGATGAGCAGCTATGCTGAACTAACAACTCGATCACCATCCCGAGTTATTGTTTCACGACAGAGCTAGCTTTGATGGAGTTAGGTAGACAACTCGGCATGCACTGGGTCCTTTTACGCAGAAAATCAAAGATAATCGAAGTCCAAAGTAATGTTGACACAACGATAATGTTAGCAGAGAAAGAAGCGTGATCTTGACAAGTTCTTGGTTAATATAATGAGCTTTTATGAATGGGATCTACTCTACGGGCTCGTACCTTGCAGTCCTTGTGCTGTGAAGTATATAGGTGCCCTTTCTTCTAAACCAAACCTTCTTTTTCATCCTTTGCTCTATCACTCCAGCATTTGACCAAGTTGTTTGATTGGCTGTACACCTTCCTAATATGGAGGCAGATGTATCATGTCATTTAGCATCCATAAACCTTGACAAGCAAAATGAAAAATCACAAAAAAAAAAAAAAAACTCTAAAGAAAAATAATTGTCATTTCACCACTTTCTTTTCTTCTTTTTCTTCTTTTTTATGGCAATGGGGTACGAGATTTTAAAATCTCAAATCTCTTTAGTCTCAAGTTGCCTTGGTTCTAACTAAGTCAATACTTATTGACCATACCACATTTTTATAATTTC
The DNA here is from genome assembly GCA_028551475.1 of Casuarina equisetifolia. Lineage (NCBI taxonomy): Eukaryota > Viridiplantae > Streptophyta > Magnoliopsida > Fagales > Casuarinaceae > Casuarina > Casuarina equisetifolia. The sequence goes on from CM052360.1 coordinate 17,881,112, forward strand.
GTCATATTTACTATCCAAAGTTGCCTTACTAATTAATTTAAGAAAAAACTTTTTTTAATTATTCAGAGCTTCCCTTACAATAGAGATTGTAATATCTTAAATAAGATTTTGAATAACAACTAAAATGTCTTGAACAACGAAAGCGTCTTAACCAGCCAAAATTTTCTAACAAATTAATAATTCCTACCTAGTATATTATATCGACCTAAGAAACTAATCACATAATTTAATTTACTAAATTGTTATAACCATTTAATCAAAGAAAATATTAAGACCATTAGATTATTACTAATTTTGATAATTTTATTTTCTCATAAATATTTTTTTAAAATTAATAAAAAATCCATGATCCTCGAATAATTGTTTCAATAATTTTGGTTGATAACGGTTTTCCCGTCCAGTCGATGATTTTTTTATTAAACTCAAGTCACTTTAGGCTTTTGATGATAAAGCGTATTCTTGGAACCCAAACATTCCCGAACGGAGGCCCAGCCCAAAAGCACCAGACCTTCGGCTCCATCTCGCTCCCGCATTTTCGCTTGCACGCCAAGCTCTCTGTGGCAAACCTTCCGAGCACAGAAAGCGCGAAAATCAAACATAAACCCTCCTTCTTCTTCTCCTTTCACCTTTCACTCTTCTTTGTTAGGGTTTTGGCTCTTCGAGTTCTCTAGCGCTTCCAATGGCGAGCGCTAGCTCTGTCGATGGTTCTCTCTGGTGGGACCCGTTCTCTGTCCTCCTCACTGAGCTCGAGCAGGCTTCTCTTTCCTCCGACCTGTCTCCGAATATTGTAAACTCAAATCCTAAGCCTATTCTTCACATAGATTTTATAAATGCAGTTGCATGTGAATATGAATTTGATTTTCTTGGGGTTTGCTTAGGCGAAGAAGTTGAGGGACAACCGTGCCTGGTTTGTGGACACAGTGTCGCGCTTCAAGCCACCGAATGAGAAGTCAAGGGAAGCTTTGAATTCACAGAAAGTGGAGATAGGGTCTCACCAATTTTCTGTACAAACCGAATTGAAAGACAAGGCTTTGCATATCAGCTCCTACTTGGTGCGCGTTGCACGCTTCGCTACTTTTGTAGCTAATATGTGACTTGCTAAATTTTTGGTGCACTCTTTATTTGTCTAGGCTTTGGTGCATTGTTCTCAATGATGAGTTCCGTCCAACTAAGTGGCGTTTTTTTTTTTAGACATAAAAGTGAATTATCTGAAGATACGAGTTTCATAATGAGAATGCGTCATATGATTCTGAAAGACAAGGCTTTGCATATCAGCTCCTACTTGGTGCGCGTTGCATGCTTCTTTACTTTTGTGGCTAATCTGTGACTTGCTAAATTTTTGGTGCACTCTTTATTTGTCTAGGCTTTGGTACATTGTTCTCAATGATGAGTTCCGTCCAACTAAGTGGCATTTTGTTAAACATAAAAGTGAATTATCTGAAGATACAAGTTTCATAATGAAAGTGCATCATATAATTCCGACCGACTTGCTGTCAGTGTTTTCATTGATTATCTTTTTCACTGTTGCGCTTTCTTTTTTTCTTCTTCCCCTCAATTCTCCCTTCAGTGTTTAGATGAAGTGCAATCGTACATTCTTGTTGAAAGGTCTCTTAAGGACGAAAATTTAAGTGCTACTTCGTTAGTTCAAGAATTTCTTCACAAGGTCAGTAGCTTCTCTTCCCTTGGTCTTTTTATGTTGTATGTGAGTGCAGCCAAATTGTACATTGTGCCAGCTGCTTGTCTTTTTTCTTTTTTCTCTGCTCTTTTACTTTCTTCCCCTCTCAATGTTCTGTTTCCTTTTGCTGCTGTTATGAAGGTATTACTTCAGTATTATATGGAGCGGCAGTGCTTGCTAAAGTGTACCAGACAAATTCTTATGCATGCCTGTAAGTCCATTGTTGAGCTCTTCCTTCTAAGTTTTTTTCTATATCTGATTTTGAGATTGGACTGTCTGAGTCACCTGTGATTATTTCTTGAATCATACCTTCACCCCCTTTATGCCTTGATCTGTCTTGTTAATGATACATTGGGTGCAGTATATGTTCGAACTGGATCCAAGGATGGTCAAATTATGAGGGAGGAGGGACTAAAATTGGTTTCTGGTGGACTTGAAGGGAAACTAATTTCAGTGCTGGAGGACCTTCTATCCTCCAGTCATCCGGAGCAGATGGTATGTTTTATGTGAACATGTTGCTTCTACTTTGTGCCTAGTATGATTGCAAAAGAAGCCTAACAAGAGACATATGAAGTGCTCATGCAAATTTATGATGCTACTACATTGGGTCTAAAATGACTAGCATAACAATCAGCTATGGTAATGGTTGCATGTTGGTTCTATCTTCACTTCTTCTACAGTCACACAATGCATTATACACTCTAGCATGTTGAAATAGTATGTTGTTGCATTTTGTGTGTTTGATCACCATCAGGTTGTGAGTGAATCCTACATATGTAATGGGTTAGCCTCTTTTAGTGGCTTACTCAATTTTGTATGGTGTTGATATTTAGAAGTTTTTGTGTTCTGTGTTTCTTCATATTTTATTCACAGCTAGTGAAAAAAAATGTTACGTAACCATGTTTAGAGTACTTGCTTATTTTAAGGGGGGTTTGTCCTAATTTAGCTTTTCAATTTTTTGTGACTTGTGGGAATGCTTTGTAGGATATTGACCTTTTCATTCTGTGGGCTGAGGAGACACTGATTGAAGACAACTTGGTTTTAGACATTCTTTTTCTAGCATATTATGAGTCATTCTGTACTTGTGATGGTGGAAGATGGAAAAATTTGTGCTCCATTTACAAGGTATGTTGTAATCTGTATGGGGGTACTGTTCTCTGCATTCCTTGTTGGTCCTAACCGTTGCTTAAAAACAAACCAAAAACCTCCAGGGAATGATATCTGGGGCTTATAACTTTGGAAAGCTGGCAGTGTCATCTGATGCACAGTATTATTCTTATCACGCCAAAGTTCAGCTGCTTCTTATCCTTTTGGAGACCCTGGACCTGGAAACTCTTCTCCAGATGGTTCATGATGAAATTCCTTACAGGTTTTTGTTACCTAGTTGCTAGCTACTTTTTATAAATTTTATTGGGCAACATGGAAATTTTGCGAGAAATATTTATCTTTAGGAGTATGAGGATAGCTGCTCAATTCTATTAAATTCCCTATTATTTTTTTTCAGTATGTCGTTTAGTGCATTCTTGTTGGGCAATACTGTGTATATCGTTGGGGCTGTTGAATCTCAACTGAACAAAATGCTTCGTAAGGCTAAATGCTTTGAGTTATGAGACACTGCCGTGGTAGATAGGGTGTCACATTGTACATAATATCTCTTCTTCTAAGATCTCGTGTCCAGGATACATAACTTCTCTTACAAGGTAACTTAGCTAATTTGAGGAACATAAAAAATATATAGAATATTCTGGAAATTCTAGAATTCTGGTAATACCTCTTTGCCTGTTCTAGGTTTGGGATGTCCATAAGGCATGTGTTGTATGATATACATACTTCACAAGTATAATTGTGTCTTTGTTGTCCCTTGTCTGACACGGTTTTTGTCATTTCTTAAAGATTTATTTGACTTAAGAGAATTAATGTTGAGTATGTGCTTTTTTCTTTCTGGTTCTTTCTTTTATTGGGATTTTTCATGTAATGTTGACTGTAATTGGAGGGTCTTATTGAAAAATGAAGGTTACATTATTGTCAGACTTGTCTACTAAAGATTGATGTGTAGCATAAGTGCTGAGCAGGATATGATTGCCTGTGCCTGGCATGGGGAAGAAGCTGTAGATTGTTTAACTGATGTTATTTTCCTTTTTGCACTTTTTAATGCTAATGCTGTCTAACATTACTTCAGTCTCTAAATATTTGATCAACGTTGAGTTCCTCAATTGTCCAAAATGCCCTATTTTGGGGAGATTCCTCCATTGGAATTGGGTTTGTATGGATGCACAATGAGACATTGGAAGTCTTTTCGTTTTGGTTGTAGCTCAAAAACTGATGAACCTTGATTTTTCATCTCTCTTTATGGAAACTTTTACAATGGTGCTAACTGCGGTTTAGATAATTTGATACGTTCAGGAGGTTTCATGAGTATGTTTTGTGTGAGCTTTTGAGAATATCTGTGCTGAAGTTCTTCCGGTGGCTACATGTCTTTTCAATGTCTATCTGTTACCTACCCAAACCCACCCCACCACCCCAAATCCCTCCTCCCTCCTCCCTCCTCCTTCTCTCTCTTATCCTCTTCCCTTCTTCATACTTTGTTTTCCAAATATACCTGTTCTACTTGTTTGAAGGTTTGATTTGGAATTTCTTAGGGAGGGTGTCTCTGTTTTCACCTTGGCTGAAGTTCAAGAGATGGATTCAGTTGTCTCTAGTTTGAATGACTTTGAAGTGAAAGAGGCAGGCCCCCTGATTCTAGCATGGGCAGTGTTTCTTTGCTTAGTTTCCTCACTTCCTGGAAAGGAGGAAAATAGCGTGCTAACGGTATGCACTGTTGACTGACTTATGAGTGTGCTATACCTGGAGGAATAGACATTGCAAACATTGAGCATGTTATTCTTTTTTGATTGTTCAGGAGATTGATCATGTTGCATATGTACGTCAAGCATTCAAGGCTGCATCCTTGGGTTCGTTTTGCGAAATTCTTCAAAATGATCTTCTGAAGGAGTTAGATGTGAGTCATTTGTAGTTTATAGTCCAAGTAGTTGCTCTGAATTTGTTCTATTGTTTCTCATTGATTTCAAGTCCTTGACTGCTCTGTCATTCTTTTTCATTATAAACAATGTGGCTATATAATTAACCACGTTTTTGTTCTTGTATCGAAAGAAAATAAAGTATTTGGTCTATTGTTTGACATTAGATTTTCATATGATTTCACCTTTTGGTTCTGACATATCCTGGCTTCTAGGTCTTCCTCTTTAGTTCTTGTATATTTTCTTTTCATATTTATCAGTTCATCTCTCTTTCTTACTGCTTTCATTTCTCTTTCTTCCTTGACCAGGGACCTATATCTGGTTATCGAAGTGTCTTGAGAACTTTTATTTCTGCATTTATTGCCTCTTATGAGATCAATCTTCAGGTAACTATACTAGGCTACCTGGTCGTAGTTTGTAAGGAACTGATTGTGCTCCTTTCTAATTTATCTTGCTTCATCATGGTGCAGATGGGGGATGATACTCTTAATTTGATATTGGATATTCTTTGCAAAATTTATCGGGGCGAGGTTTGTACAAGTAACAATTTTTATTCCTCAGGTCATCATTCTTCTAAGCACTTGAAATATCGCTTGTTGCTTTCTAATTGGAGAATTTTGCTGTTGAATTTGCAGGAGTCTCTTTGTACACAATTTTGGGACAAGGAAAGTTTTATTGATGGTCCTATTCGCTGTCTTCTCTGCAGCTTAGAGGGTGAATTCCCATTCCGGACTACAGAACTTGTTCGCCTTTTATCATCCCTCTGTGAAGGATCATGGCCCGCAGAGTGTGTGTGAGTAAAAATTAGATTTTCTTGGTAATCCAAATGGCTTCAAATCAAACATCCTTTCATGCAAAAAGTTTAACTTTGTCTGGATGCTGTTTTTGAGTGCGTGTTTCTCATTCTAATATAGAATAAACTCTACAATTCTCTCCCTTTTCATTTCTTAGTATTTCAGTCTGGAATGATGGTAGTTTTTTATTACCTCTTATGTGTTTATTTTGCCAACAGGTATAACTTTCTGGACAAGTCGGTTGGAATATCATCCTTGTTTGAGATTACTGATGAATCTATGGTGGATAACATCTCTCAAATTGTTGAAACACACCAGCCAGTTCATGTTCCTGGCATCGAAGGTTTATTCATTCCTAGTAATACTCGTGGACGTATTTTGAAAATGATTGATGGCAGTACTGCTCTTGTAAAATGGGAGGTAAAGTTCAGTTGTTTGTGCAATGTTTAGAGATGGTGTATCTCAGGCCCTGTGGATTTTGTTGGAAACAATGAGGCTTCTTTTATTGGTTTTGATCTGCATTAGAATACACAATTGTTATTAGATGAGGATGTTTGGATGTTATTGCTCTATTTAGTGTATTTTACTCAGAAGTTTTGTTGAATACTTCATATCCCCAAGATCACCTGTTCTAATCATCTTTATGATGCAGCGTCTCATTGAAATTGTGTCTAACCAATTCAAAGCTTCATAATCAAATATGGTTGCATAGAGCGATATCTGATATGAAATGCTGATCTCATTATTGCTTAGTTTGAAACCTCTGTTATCACATATTGCTTAGTTTTTCTTCCTTATACTCTGAAAAAGATGATTTTGATCTTTCTGTTGTGATTTTCACAAGAAATTCATAACTTCAAGGGTGAAATTGCTCTTTCTCCCATCAAGCCACTTCCCTCTACTCAGCTAGTTGGTTTCTCTATCATTACTGACAATATTTGCAGTCCCTTTTGATGACCTCTGACGTTGTGACAAGGTTTGAGTTGATATTTTTGTGATGATATGACTACAGAAAGCTTAATGAACCACGATCTATTCAAGAAGGAAATCATCTGATCATGCAATTTAACTTCAAACCAGCTGCGTCCTCTTTTGTGACATATGGATCTTTTTCTTTTTGTAGTATATGCAATCTGGAGTGCTTGTATTGCTCCTCCGTTTGGCACAAGACCGGTACTTGGAGAAGAATGAGGAAGTTTTCCTTACTCTTGATTTGTTTAGTCGAATGGCCTCTTTCAACATGGTAAGTTGCTTTTGTTTGATATCTCATGAGATTTGGTTGGGAATGACTATTGCATCATGCTTCGGTGATCTTGATAGTAGTTAGTTGTGGTTCTGTAGCGTGACAAAGTTGGTTTGCCATACAATGCAAGCTGGGAAGTGTTGTTTGAGTTGCACTAGACATGGATGATTAAGAATGTCAATAGTCTTCTCATGGTGATGCTCACATTATAAGACTATGGTTTATTGAAACCTAGATCTCACTTACTGTTTTAGACACAAATTTATCCCCGATGAGTGATTTGCTGGCTGACCACGAGACTTAAAGATATTTTGATACATTCTACTGGTAATTACATTGCTGTCAGAGGACTTTGGTCCATAGGGATGCCAAGAAAAACAAAAGGTCTTGGATGGCTTCAGCTTTGTACATAAAATTTACTCATTTTTAGTCTATTTGTCTACTTTTCTTTTTTCAGTTTTTGATCTGCTATAGAGTCAACTTGGAAAGTTTGGTTTAATATGGTTTTGATAATGAAATGGTGTTCTCTTTGAATACTGAACTGAGTGGGATTCCCCTAATTATGATAAACTGAGATTTTGTTGATCTTATTGGTTTATTTGTGGTGCCTGGGGTTATCTTTTCTTCCATGGTTCTGCAATGATTAGTCCTTTACCTGGCCTGTGTGTTTATTATCTTCTCAACTTTTTACATGCATTTGTGTCCTTAAAACAATCTTCATTGTATTTGTGCCTTACCTTCTGATTCCCTCAATTGAACTGTTTCCTTTCCTTTTTGTTTGCTGGTAAAAAGGTCTGCAGTTTCTGCACATCAGTTTACTCTAGTTATTATATTTTAATAGGAATTCCAGACTTTTCTTAAGTTTATGATAATACAGCTTCTTGTGAAAACATATTGCTGTTACAATTTTCTTTGTTGCCATGTTTTGACCCAAGTTCTTTGTCACGCTGAGTTGATAGCAAACCCAAACGAATGCTAATGGACTGAACTTGAACGCATTTACCTCGGCTTGGCTAAAGTCCTAGTTTTGCTTGAGCAAGTCTGACTAACGGATGTTGTGAATTGAGTGCTTAGCTCAGGTTGCTTGCATTAGCAGATAAGCATGTTGAAAAAGGTCATAGTGCTAAAAATAATGTTCATTTTGAAGAAACAGTTGTATTTTTTTTTGTTTATTTTTCTATTTTGTTCAATGTTTCTGTTTCGACTTCTTCTCACCAGAATTTCTGTTAATTTGTTGTATGTAGGCACTCTGCATTGGCTTAATGGAAATTGGGAGCTTATTCCATCTGCAGGAAACTGGCATGGCTGGGAGTTTAAAAAAGAATGTCTGGTAATTTGGTGAATTAGATGCTTTTTTGTTGTTTCTTGTCTTTTGTCTTTTCCTTTTCAAGTTCGTTCTCTTTCTTTTCCTTTCATGAGTATATTTCTTTTAAGTTGGATAAAGTTGGTGTTTATGTTCACTGCAGGGTGATTGAGACCATTTGCACTCTGGTCAGAAATCTGCCTCCAAATTGCAGTGGTGCTGCTATGATGTCTTTGTGTCTCAAGATTTTGGGCAAGATGTTGAAATGGTATATTCCTTTTGAACTTTGACAGATCAGGGTTTTTCTTAAACTTGGAAATGTGTTTCTTCAGCTAATCCTTGGCTTGATTTTTCTTGGTAAAATTCTGTAAACTTGGCATTTGGTAGAATCTCTCATTTCTGTATTTGCTCTGGTTCTCTGCATTACACTTTTAAGATTTATGCATGAGGAGAAATATGTCTACTATGACCTTGGTCATTAATATTGGCTTCTCTGGTCAGTTCGCCATCTCATGTTGCTGCGGTAGTTCTAAAGGCAAATATATTTGATGTCATCTCAAGGACGAGTATCTCTGATGTTGGCAGTAATGGTTCATCAAGGTGAGTCATCGAGTTTCAAATTCTTGCCTTATATATGTTACTGTCAAAGTGTAATGATCAGATTGCATGAAATTGCATGGTCACCAACTGTGCTGTGGCAACCATATTCCTTTCTGACTTTTGTTTCCTTATTGATTTGACTTACTCATTCTGAAGAATGTTGTTTTATAACTGTGTCCAAATATTTAGTTTACTGCTCTACCTGTATGTGGATCCTGAAGCATTTTATTTCTTCGTTAAATGAGGCTGAATTTTCCTTAGTTGTACAAACATGAACACATGCAAACACACTCACACATGGATTGCATTATTTAATAGACTAAATAATTTATCTTTTCCATTCTTATTCTTTTTGTCTCCTTTCTAGTGGATCATGGTTACTTTCTGGAAAGTTGGCGAAGATGCTTCTAATTGACTGTGAGCAGAATGATAATGACTTACCATTGGCTATATCAGGCAAGTTTAGTAGTTGCTTGTTGCATTTTGGTCTTAGCATCCTTAAATTTGCTCTGCATATTTAATTTTTTCTAAGCATTGTAGTTTGTTCCATATGTTATTGCTTTTTGGACTCTCCCTTCACTTTCTTTCACTCTCTCAACATAGGAACCTTTTTCATCAAAGTTTTCTCTTTGCACCTCTTTGAAATGGTGTTGCATACATCCTTGCAGCCCGCCTTCCTTTTTTTTTTTTTTTTTGGTGTAATACTTCACCCCTATTTAGATGTCTTGCACTTGTTTTTCTGATATTTTAAAATAATGTGAAAGTGAAGACGTTTAGTTTGACATCTTCCACAATTGCCCTGGTATTTTCTGAAAAATAATTATGATTATGATTATAAGTTGTCCACCCTAATGATATAGTGAAGGGTGTTACAGGAAGTTAATTGGACTTTCAAGTTCTTTGTCGCACTAAATCAAGACACTTCTTGTTTTAGAATTTTCACTGTTCTTCTATAATCCGCGTTTTAAACAACTTTCCCTTATAGGTAGTCTATACAAAATGACTTAATAAGCATAAATGTTGAAGTTCCTAATCAGGGGACAGCAAGGTGCAAATCATTTTATTTGTCCATCCAACTATTTTATGATTTGTCTTTGCTGCACAATTCTTCACGAACTCTGTTACATCATCTTTGTCTGTTTGCTCTCTGGACTCTGATCCCTCATTGTTCAAAAACCATTACAGTGCTGGACTTTACCATGCAGCTTGTGGAGACAGGCTTTGAGGATGATTCTGTATTAGCTCTAGTTGTTTTCTCCCTGCAGTATGTCCTAGTGAGTCATGAGTATTGGAAATACAAGGCTAAGTATGTGCGTTGGAAAGTAACATTAAAGGTACACCTTGAATATTGCTGGAAGCTGCTGCAGCTTGGTTTGTACTTTTATTTATTATCTTTGTCTGACACGTGTTGAATTATCAAATGATTGGAATTGTTGGATATCTTTTTGGCAATCAGTAGCTTGGTCTTGACAGGTGAAAGTCCGACAAGAAAATAGTATGGAGCAGTCTAACACTGCAAACAGTTTAAGCATTCAATTGCGTCCAGTCCAGAATATATATTCATGAGTATTAGCTAAAATTGGAATATAATAAAATGGTTAATATTAGTCTGAATCCATTTAGTAATTAAGTTTTGTTCAATGTCCTTTACTCCTAGGTGCCATCGGGTAGGAGGGAAAATTGGGAGACGTAGTGGAAATTTATAGTTGGAGTTTCCACCTGTTCCGCCTTTCTCTTTTGCATCCCTTTGCAAAAATGAGTAGGAAATGGGAAGTATAACGGAGAAGGAACAAGGTGTTTCGCTTCTTTTTCCAATCTACCATACAATCCCCAAAGCAAGGGGTGTACTGCTAGCTTCAAAACTTCTTCCGTTTTTCATCTGCATTATGTGACATTGAGGAAAAAAATCTCCTATCTGTCTTTGCCCCCTTTATTTTCCTGTAGTTTTGAATTTTCACTTTCCATCACTTCTATCAAATGATCTCTTTAAGCAGTTCTTAATCTGTGAACCGTACCTTTTAGTATTGTGGGGCTTCTGATGCAACATAAATTGAGAGATTTTCTGTCTTGTTTTATCTCTTACATCGTTTGTAAGAGATAAATATCATTCATATTTATTAGCTTGACATACACTTGCAAGGAAAAGTAAAACTACATTAGCAGGGCTAGAAAGACAGACAAGAATATGCATCTGCACTGTGGCCGATAACAAGAATATGAGGCCAATGACTCTTCATTTTTGTTGTCATATTTTTATCATTTTAATTTAGTTTCAAGTCCTCTGATTAAGGTTTTTGCTGTAGGTGTGCACGTGATATGACAATTGTAGCTCTCCTTTAGCCTTGTGTCATTGGCCTGGAACCCTGTCATTATAAATTGATAATACTGGAATAGTAAAAGCACTTATGTTACAATTTACAAATTGTGTTTCATTGATTCTTACATATTTCATTTTGGTAATGGTACATATATTTTCTTAAGATCTTTAACAGCTATCCTGCCGTCTGAAAATTGTTTCACATATATCAGTCGCCTCTTTTTACTGGCTTTTAATATTTCTTTACTGGCACTTGTAACCTTTTTAATTCTTGGCTAATTTGAATAAGCCTGAGAACATTTGTCAGGGTGTAGTCATGACCTTTTCTCTTCAAACCAAAAAATAAAGTTTGCTTTTTGTGTTTGATGGCTGCATTGTAAACAGTTCTATACCTGCACATCATTTGACCGCTATCTGGTTCTTGTGTACTTAAATTTCTCTGATTCATTGCAAATCCTGCTAGAAATAATATGATTTTGATCATGCGTTCACTGTTTTAGGTGCTGGAAGTAATGAAAGGATGCATCTTGTCAATAAAGTACTATAGAAGACTGGGTGATGTTATCAGGGATATGCTTCTTTGCGATTCTTCCATCCACAGTACACTCTTTCGAGTCATCTGTACAACTACAGAAGCCTTAGAGGTCAGCTATATTCTGTTTCTACCAATCTTAATTGGCCATGAAAAATTACATTCCTCTGCTCCTAACTGATGTGAGAATATTTTCCTGTAGGATCTTTATGTTAGCCGACTGTCTGAACTGACGGGTATTGAAGGATTACAGCTTGCTATGGTTTCTGTTTTTGATATTATTTGCACCATGCTCTCCAATTTTTCAAAGGTGACTTCAATAGATACTGCACTTTTTGTTTCTAGTGGCATCGCTTATTGGCAAATTTTTTTAAGTAGACTTTTATGTTATATTTCTTCTCACACTGCCATCTAAATGTTATATGTTTCGGTCTAATGCGTTTTTCAGAAGTTCTCACGTTTATTTTCTGTCGCACCACAATATTGATTTGAAGTCTTTATGTCTCCATCCTGCAAACTCTTTCTTATTTAGATAGGTTCGATTTTGTGAATCAGAAAATGTAAAATACAAAATTTAGTTCCTGTTGGCGTGTATTTTACAGGATATGTCTCCCAGCCTTCCTGTCTTTTATCAAGCGCTGCTGTCATCTACAACCAAACCAGTTCCTGTTGTTGCTGCTGTTGTGTCCTTGATATCATACTTCCAAAATCCTGTATGTACTTAATCCTTGCCCAACCTATGCATGGATCATGATTGGAACCAATGTTTCAACTCTTGTTCCTTAGTGATGCTGTTAATTTGATCTCTGCCTTTCATGAGGTCTTGACCACTCATAATGAAAGTTTCTTGTACTTTATATTGTTTACTGTGTTAGTTCTCTATGTTTGTTTATGCCTTGTCATCCAAATCATCCTTCAACATCAAGAAATGCACGGTATATGTTTTTGCTGCTAATGGTTTGAGTTAGACATTGATCATGGCATTGTAATGCTCAGAGAATAGAATAATACGTTTTTTTCGTACTCAAGGTGAAATTTACTGTTGTATTGGCAGAAATTGACAAAATGATTTTACGACAAAAGGTTGATAATTATTTATTTATTTATTTTGGGTGCTTGGGATAGTGCAAAATTTGATTCGACTATTTAGAATCATGTAAGGTTTTATGAAGAAAGTTTTTTTTTTTTGCTTCAGTTGGGGGTATCACTGGTCATTTCATGTAAGAGTGCCAAATATTTCCATCATTGCATACTTTATTAATATCTTTAGTGGCTGTAGATCTTTTCTTCTGCTACCATCAATCTTTCATGGATCCCATGTCTTTGCCAATTAATTCTGCTGTTAACCATTTGGTCTGGACTTGGTAATGTTTTCCTTCAAAATGGTATCTCCTGTTGGATGCATATAGACCATGGAGATTGGTGGTGTTTATTCTCTTTACTGCATGACCTTGGTTGCGCCTCCCCATTATTCACAACCCAGTGCCCTTTTAAATATTTATCTTCCTTCTACATTGTGGACGTCATATGGTACTTCTTTTATTGTTGAGAAGCTTTAATGAAGTTTTGAGTTGTCCATGCAGGCAATTCAAGTTGGTGCTGCCCGTTTATTGTCAGAATTGTTGATTGTGGCAGATTATTTACAACAATATTTGTTTGGCAATGCATGCTGTGGCTTGAATGATAAGCAGGTTTTTATATGTTGTGTTTGAGCTTATCCTCATACTTTCCTCTATCGCCATTGTACTAAAATGACCAGATCACTTGTTTCTACTCTGATTTTGATTAAGTTTTAGATTTCAGATTTGAGGCACACTGTCTTCTCTGTACTACTTGAGGATTCAGCTGAGAATAAATATCTCTTTGTTGCCATGGTCAAGTTGCTCACCTCTGCTGCAAATTATCAGGTTTGGTACCTTATATGCTGTTGTTGCGGTTCAAAAAAAGTTTGGATAACATCTATCTCTGTGAATTGATATAATCCTTTTTAGGACTGGGTCCAGTATTGCTGTATTGTACTCCAATGATATTCTTGTGATGCTAATGTACATCTAGATTCTCTTCCTCTATTATCATTTTGGAGAATGATGGGGCTTATGGGGTTCTGCTATGTATATCTGGGAAAAACAGTAGTCTTTTTGTCAAACTGTGTGGATCTGACAGTTTCAGTTGGATGACATGAAGCTAGAAGAAGCTATGATCTTCTCAAATAATATGTTACCTATATTGTTGCATCAACTTTTAATAGGATTAAAGAGTTCATGCTCTGTGGTTTCTGACACAACTCTGAAAATTGACATGGGCAAGGCAGCCAAGCCTTAGCTCAGAAACCATACTGAACACGGGAAAGTTATGCATAAGCCAAATAGGCCATTTCCTTCGCCAAGATCAGTTCAACCAGTGGCTAACTGATCTTGGTGAAGGAATGTGGCTTAGTTCGACCAGTTTATAGTATATTATCTGGCTCATCTTTACGTTTCCTAAGTCTGTTGCCTCGAAGATATCATTCTAGCTTTTCTTGGCATTTTTTCCTAACATATGGTTTCTTCTGGCAGCCTGCTTTTCTTGTTGCTTTATCTGCTGACAAAGAGGGTACAGATGGCCACCACAATAACACAGGTGATGTGAAGCAAGTAGCTAGTCAAGCTTCCTCTGGCCCTCAGGGCTCCAAGAAGTCAAGTCTGGTTGATGTGGTTTTGCACCTTAGCAACATGGCAAAAGATCTTATCAACAGGTACATTATTCCCAAAAGGAATTTTATTCTGATTTCTTTCAGCATTATTATTTTCATGTGCAGCTATATTTGGTGGCTATTTTTTGATATTATTGATGTGGTTTCATCTTATCTTGGTTTCATAATCTAATCTGCTGATTTTCTTTATTATGTTCAGCAATCCCCAAATTCTGTTGTACGTACTTAATTTTCTGAAGGCCTTATGGCAAGGAGCTGCTAACTATGCACATATCCTGAAATGGCTGGGTAGCTCTGAGAACTTCTGGAAACAACTATGCAATCTTGTTTCCTCAATTGCTGGCTCTGAAGATCCTCTACCTGAAAATCTTGCTGAAAAGGAGGCTCTGAAGCTGGCATGCAAATATCAATGTCAATCTGCAATATTGGAAATAATGGCATATGACATGTTCCTGCAGAAAAAACTGTCACATGTGGAATCGCTTATAAAGAATGCAGCTGAATCAAAGGACAGAATAGAAAATGCAGCAAATATTGGAAAATCAGAAGCTGTGAAAGATATTATGTCAAACTGGTCTGTGAGTGCTGTTTTAGGCAATCTGATCAAGTCATACACTTCATGTGAATATAACAATGACAAAAGCTTAAACGCAAAGGTGATTATTAGGATTTGTGGTAGCTAGCCAATGATTTTCATAATCAATTTCTCATATTTTTGTAAATATGTTGATTTACGCATGTTGCAGCTGATAGATAGTTTACTTTCTTCTGTTTATATGATGTTTCTCTCTGTTACTCCTTTCTTGGTTTATGTATACACTGAGCAAAGAGCTAGGGTTAAAAGAACGTGTCATTGCATCTCAAGTACTTTCACAATTCTTAAGTCACAAAAATGAGTGATTTTTGTTGTTGATACCTGAATGCTTGTCCCAAACTGTAATGAATAAACTAAATCAGTACTATTACATGGTTCCTTGATATTTTCTCAGCCTATTTTATTAGCTTCTTTAATATTTAAAACTTGAAAATCATCGTTCTCAGTTGCAAATTTTCAGCTTGCTGCCAGCTTATTCACTGTGCATGTGATGGGAAGATTAGCAACTGGTGACTCAGGAACTTTGTCCGTATCATTGCTTGAGAAGATCCTTGTGATTTCCAAAAAGGTTTGATTTGTCTCTAGCATAGGCAGATTGTTTAGTTTGTGAATTTTCAATAACAAATTTTAGAACATCATATCTATGTCAAAGTGCAGGCTCTATTTACTTATCATTGTTTCTTCTTTTATGTTATTTTCTTTAGTTGTATGTAACTTAAAGCTAGTTTTGTTATTTCTTGTTTGCAGTTGGTTAGTCAGCCTGCTTTTTTCGAATTGATAGCTCAGTACTCTCAGCATGGTTACAGGTAAGAGTTGTCTTGTTCTAATCCAAACACTAAATTTTGATTATAACTTCATGTAGTAACCTGATAGACAGTTCTATCTCTTTTTCATTTTCTTTTCCTGATTTGCGAAAGTGGGTTTACCATAGGGATTAAATACTCAGGTCTGGATGCTTTTTAAGCTTGGAAATGGTCCTTCATATTTTAACGTGGACTACTGAAAAATATGAATCTGATTCTTATCTATTGTATTTATATCTCTTGGAAAATTACTCTCCTAAATATGATCATTTGGGCTGCCTTCTATCTTGCAGTCTATGACATTCTATTCTGTGTAGTATATACGTTATATCTGTTATGTTTAGGTTCTTCTCATTGTTTTTCTTGTTTGTGTGTAAATCTGCATGTTGATAGTTCTAGATTTTACGATAATTAGTTGTGAATTTGATGACTCCACCTATGACATGTTGTGCATTTTGTTTCCCTTCTGTTTGTTCAATGAACTTGGTCTCTCCTTTACTCACTATGGGAGCAATGTAAATTATCCTGCCATTTGCATGAAATCCGACTCTTTATTGTTTGCAGTCCGTTACGTTGATTCTTTTTTTTTGGGAAAGTTTTTTGTTAACTTGGTCTTAAACAATGCAAGATATTTCTTATTTATTATCAGTTAGATTTCCACTGACATATTTTATTCTAAGATGCTGTATACAAATAATTCTTTTTTTTTTTTTTGGTATTTTTTGCAGTGAGGAGAAGGAGCTAAATACCTTAATTCTCAGTGACCTTTACTATCATTTACAAGGAGAGTTTGAAGGCCGTAAAATTGGCCCAGGACCATTCAAAGAACTTTATCAGTATCTAGTTGAATATAAGTTTTTGCTAACTTATCAACATAAGTATGATGATGACCTCTGTCCAACTTCTAAAGGTGTATACCTGTTTGACCTTGTACGCCTCAAGGCAGAAATGGGATTAGAAATGTGGGACTACTCAGAGTGGAGAGCATCAAAAGTAATTGCAGAATCAATCTTGCATTGCATGCAGGATGTGAACTCAATGGTGTTGGTTGCAAGTTCAAAGCATTCTGCACTCAAAGCATTGATAGCTGTTTTAACTGTCAACGAAGATGATGTGAGTTAGCAGAACTGTATCGTTTTCAGTTGAAGTTTCCAAGTTAGAAATACATAAATGCTAGCTTCCTTTTAATGATTGGATATGCTAAGAAATCATAGTCCTTTGTGTTTTATCCTGTTAAAACTGAAATATGAGTTATCATAGTCTAAGCAGTTCATAAAATATAAACATAACCTATAACTGAAGGTCTGTTTTTAATATAGAAGTTAATCTTTGGCTTTTTGATGAATTTCATGGGCAAGGGTGATTGTAGTGAACATCATGCCTTTAACTCCCTGCTTTGCTGGAAAAATGATGCCTTGGGAAAAGCATGTTTGAGTTATGCCCTAGGGCCATGGATATTTGAGACATAATTCTCGCTGTGTTATGAATTTACTGTCTTAAGTGCGGAATAACTTGTGAGGAATTGGGTTATTGCTGAAATAACTTGATTCTTGTAGAATACAAAAAGATATGGGATTATTTTGATATATATCTTTTGATAAGGAAATTTCTGGTGGAAGCAATTTTTCTCAAAGCTTAGTTCTTTCAATTGCCTGGCATGATTCTCTAATGGTAAAGGAAGCACGAAAGGAGTTCTGATGACTCTACACCATATGGAAAAATTGTTATATTCAACAAAGTAAACCTTAGGCATATGGGATATGTTTTCTCCTCTCAACTTCTGCAACAGGCAACTAATATGATCAATGCTGGTTTTTTAATCTGTGTCAAGATCTGCTTGATATAGCTTACACAGTTCAACTTCATGACTTAGAAATATATATATATATATATATTTGGCTTTGATTTGCTTTATTTTTGGATGGTTAATTCACTTTTGCCTGTACATGCAGCCGCTACAGAGAAAAACGATTGGAGCAAAGATCCCTGATCAAGTCGTTTTTTCTTGTATTGATCATATGTGTCAGTGCTTCTATGACACAGTAGAATCTTTAGCTCCAGATCTCGATGCCTCTGAAGATATCCTTGATTTTCTAGCATCCCAAGCAGAATTGCTTCTCCATCTTATGAGATCTGCATATAAAAGCCTGCCCTTGCATGCTTTTGTACTCGTCTTAAAAGCCTTGGGTTCTGGCCTGAAAGTGTTGACTGACTTAAGGCCAGTGGTCAAAGGGGTTAGCACAACAATGAAGGTCCTACTTATGTTGCTTCTTTTAACTGTGGAGTTTACCCGCGTTGGTTCATATTTAAGTGAGGGAAAAGGTGCAGAAGATGTTGAAGACTTGGCTAAGATTTCTAATGCGACTATTGTGCTACTACCCACTCTCTGTAATTGCATTGCTACTGCTGAGCACTGCACTCTCTCCCTGACGACTATGGATTTCATGCTAAGAAGCTTCTTGATGCCTAGCACTTGGCTTCCAATCATACAGAATCATTTACCATTGCAGAGTATTGTTCGGAAGCTCTATGATAAAAAATCTTTCGCATCCATTCTAATAATATTGAAGTTCTTTGTGACCCTGGCACGTGTGAGAGGAGGTGCTGAGATGCTTGTCAACTCTGGTTTTTTCTCATCTCTAAGGGTTTTGTTTCCTGAATCCTTCAATGGCGAACTTGTCTCCCCAACTAATAGTGAGGGAGGTTTCTCCAACTCATCTGAAAAAATTGAAAACCCTCAACAAATATGGGGGCTTGGCTTGTCTGTGGTTACAGCTGTAATTGAATCTTTAGGAGACAGTCCGACATGCACTGATATCGTGGACAATGCAATATCTTTCTTCTTTTCCGAGAAAGCTCATATGATTTTTTATTATCTCAATTCGCCAGACTTTCCATCAGATGACCCTGACAAGAAAAGGCCTCGGGCTCAAAGGACACAAACTTCTTTGGCTACTCTTAAAGAAACAGAGCATGTCCTAATGCTGATGTGCGTACTGGCAAAACATTGGAGTTCATGGGTTAAGGCCATGAAAGAAGTAGATTCCCAGCTAAGGGAGAAAAGTATCCATCTCTTGGCCTTTATTAGCCGGGGAACTCAACGCCGTGGAGAACCTGCTATCAGGGGTGCGCCTCTTTTGTGTCCTCCTGCCCTCAAAGAGGACTTTGATTTCTGCAAGAAAGAATCAGTTGTCAAAAGCAGAAATGGATGGTTTGCTCTTTCACCGCCTGGTTGTGTGGCAAAACAGAAGTTCACTGCCGTCTCCACTGCTTTGATAATCAAGGATCAAGCAAGTGAAAATACGGATCCTGTTTCCCAAACATACTTCTCCGATGCTGTTGCCTTGCAGATCTACAGGATTGCATTTCTTCTTCTCAAGTTTCTCTGTTTACAAGCTGAGGGTGCTGCTAGAAGGGCTGAGGAGTTGGGATTTGTTGATCTTGCTCATTTTCCTGAGTTGCCAATGCCTGAGATTTTACATGGTTTACAGGTAGGATGGTGATGTATTTGTCAATTAGCATTATCACCTATTTCTACATAATGCGACTTTAAAGATTAATAAGCAAACCTAGTTCACGGTTTGGATGCTGTCATTTGTTGACGGTGCTTTTTCTGGGGAAAAATTTGTCCAATCAGCCACTTTATTTTATCCAATGCAGGATCAAGCCTTTGCTATTGTTATTGAGCTATGTGAGGCCAACAAATCGGAGCGGATTAGTTCTGAAGTCCAAGATGTCTGTTGCTTGTTGCTGCAAATAATGGAGATGGCTTTATATTTGGAACTTTGTGTTCTAAAAATTTGTGGCATAAGACCTGTGCTGGGGCGTGTTGAAGATGTCTCAAAAGAACTCAAGTTGTTGATAAGAGGTACTCATCTTTTCATTCCCCCGACAATCTAATAACCCAGTGTCAAGTTGCATACGTTAACTTGTACTGCCTGTTTATGCAGCAACAGAAGGCCATTCTTTTCTGAAGGTGTCAATGAAGTCCGTGAAACATATAATTTCATTTCTGTATCCGGGATTGTTACAGTCGGAGGGTTTGTTGTAGAGGACTTAAAAAAGGAGAAAAAGAATTCTAAAGTTTTGTAGGTATTCCGGATTTCAACATTAAAATGACATCTTTTGTACGTATAAAAGAATGGGTGTCTAAATGTCTCTACTTCCTTTTCCGTATTCGTGGCTTTTTGTGGAGCCATGCTTTTGTGATTCGAAGGAGGTGACGGCTTTTGGTAAGGGGCAATGTTCAGTCGGCCCACTTTGGAAATCCTTGTCTGTCGTTGGGCGCCGAATAATATCTTCCCAGAACAATTGGATTCTTCCCTTTTAAGCTTTTCCTTTTCCTTGTTGGTAAATTTCGTTTTCTTACCACTGGGGCCCGTGTGTTTTGGGTGAAAACGCGCAGGCCTATTGGATAAGCACAAGCGGTAAGGATTTTACTGATTGTTTCCATACCAAAAAACATAATATTTATTTGAAATGTTTTTTTAACATCTTTGTAAACTTACATTCATGAATGGTTCGGGTAAAGTTATTTCTACGATCAAGTTCATCACGCGTTGGATGTGGCCTTTTTCACCTTTTTAAGATCTCTGCACGTCTTCTTGTATGCACTGTGTTGACCGTACAATTCCGGAGGGGAAAAGTAGAGGACCAATCAACAGGGCGAGTGGCCACGTCGAACCGCACTTCGTAAACTCGGGGAAGGTCCCGGCGGTGGCCATTGATCTTTCGTGTCCTTTTCTCGTCTTTCCCAATTGGAATCACAATTTCCGCGCGCTTTGTGGGCCCACCATGACAACATCAAGAAGCTGCAATGATATTTCGAGAATTATTTTAATATTTAAAACCCGATATATCAAATAAAAATTATTACTTCTTTACGAAAGTGGAGTGGTGAATAATTTGAACAAGAATCAAAGAAAGGCAAGAGAGAGAACAATGACACCTTTAAGAATCTGAAATTTCAATTCCAAACTTCCAATGCATTCGTCTTTACGCAAAATGGGACAGAATAGATCCGATTGCAGAAGGAGAAAAAAAGATTTTACTTATTTTTTATTTATTTACTTATTTATGATAGAGCAACGACACAGGTAACAGACGTACCTCGTACGACTAGATAAAACTGGGCAACGTGGCGACTCGAAAGAGCATGGGTGCCAAGCGTAATCTCAGCCCGGGGAACCCCCCAAAACGGTGCCGTTCCTCTCGCCCTTCCGGTCCCTCCTAGCAGTCCACGCTCCCTGATCCCGAATAATACAAACAGCATATACCGTCTTGACCTCGGACCACCCATACTAACCCTAGTCAACCTTAACTAACCCTAGTTACTCTAATCACTGTCGCGATCCCCCCACGTGTTTCCATCCGACGGCCCATCTCAACCTTCTAGACCCTACGCCCTCTTCCAGCGCCTTTATAGCCTCTCTCCTCCTCTGAAAAACCCTATCAAGCTCACTCTCGCTCATCTTCAATCTGATTGTAGAGTCTCTGCAGCAATGGCTTCTAACCCAAAGGTATTCTTCGACATGACGATCGGCGGCCAGCCTGCCGGCCGGATCGTGATGGAGCTCTATGCTGACACTACTCCGCGCACGGCAGAGAACTTCCGTGCCCTTTGCACTGGCGAGAAGGGCGTCGGCCGCGCCGGCAAGCCCCTCCACTACAAGGGCTCCACCTTCCACCGTGTGATCCCCGGATTCATGTGCCAGGGTGGTGACTTCACTGCCGGGAACGGCACCGGTGGCGAGTCCATCTATGGTTCTAAGTTCGCTGACGAGAACTTCATCAAGAAGCACACCGGTCCCGGCGTCCTTTCCATGGCTAATGCCGGTCCCGGCACCAACGGATCTCAGTTCTTCATCTGTACGGCCAAGACCGAGTGGCTGGACGGCAAGCATGTGGTGTTCGGCCAAGTGGTGGAGGGCCTGGATGTGGTGAAAAACATTGAAAAGGTTGGGTCCAGCAGCGGCAGGACCTCCAAGCCCGTGGCCATCGCCGACTGCGGTCAACTCTCTTAGATCTGATTTAACTCTTTTATCTAATAATATTACTGTGGCTTTTATCTACTCGGGCAGCGTCGGTTAACTCTTTAGTGGCGTCCTTTAGCTTTATGCGGTTGTGTGTACGGTGATGGTGCTCTGTTTTTGTGGAGTCTTGTTGGACTGGGTTTTCGTTTTCGTTTTCGTTTTCGTTGACCCTTTGGATCCGGTGGTTCTGGGACCTTTTATTATGTGATGAAACTGAACCGCCATCAAATAATATGTTGCTCTTTGTTTTCCTCCATTACTGTTCCTTGTGTGCTTTCTGGTTTGTTTTTTAGGGAAAGTAACCTTGTTAAGAAGGGTGTCTGTTAATTGGTAAGCGGATCAGAGAACAGAAACCGGTAGCCGATGATTTTTATAATGCGAAAACGTTGGACAATCTAGATATCTGTTTGGCCATGCTTGTTGGAGAAAAACAGACGAAGCGATGTTAAGGCCTAATAATGGAGGAATGAAAAGAGACTCCCTCCGACACACTATTTCTCGATGATCGGGTGTTTTGTTTTGAAATGGCAATGGTACGATTCGGGCAGATAAGGTTAAAAAAGGACACGCACCGAGCGGATAAGCATGGACTTTGGGCCGTGATATAGATGGTAACTTTAAAGTCTTGCGGGTTTTATAATTAATGTGGTCCAGAACTTGAGATGGGGTTGGTAGATGGAATTCTCTCACCTGTGTCCGGACGAACCTAGCCAAGTCACCGGGCATGGCTAACGTAACACGAGCTGGTTGACCTTTGAACTGTTGATTTTGGCTTGTGTTGTACTCTGTTGTCTTTACAGATCCCTTTTAAAAAATAAATAAATTAATTCATTCATTAATTCATTAGACCATATGGACTTTGGTTTCACCAGCTTGCTCGTTCAACAGCAAGGGAAGGGATCTGAAGTATTTACGAGCATTCTCTGAAACGAGTCAGAGTCTGACTTGTCCCATTGAAGACGTAGTAATGCAAAGCCTGTAAGCATTATGGGCCGCACCAGGTTTTTTACACTCTCTTGAGCTATTTTTCTGATATTTTCATGGGAGTCAAACGAAGTCACAAGCATATAGTTGTCGGATTCTCCAAATGGTTTGGGGTTGCTTCAAATTTTGATCCCACCAAACCAAAACAAACAACCCTGGCCAAGACTAGATATCTTGCTTATAACAATTGAAGTCTAGTCAAAGTTTTCGGCAGGGGGGTGGTTGTTTCTGTACTTTGGGTAATTGGATGTTGATTGGCTTGCGTAAGGTATGACCTACCCACCGAACTGTTAATTGAAATTGCTGCGACAAGCAAGAGGAGAGTTTACCTTCAGTATTAATACCTAATCAAAATATAGACTCCTTGATAAGTTTTATCGTTTCTGTGAAGGACAAGTGAGCGAAATGGTAAGCTTCGAGGAGTCACAACGATTGATGCGAGACAACATGCGGGTGAACAGATGCGAGACAGCTTCAGTTCTAGGTTTGCTTAGGGGACATTAATGAATTTAGCTCCGTTGAGAAGGATTTTCTGTGCTATTTCTGGTTAATCTTGAGCGATTCAAGTAACTCTCCCTTGGTCCACGCATCAGCCACGTTTCTCATTCTCTAGCTTAATAATATTCTTCGTTAAATCACTATTAATAATTTAGTGATTCATTATTAATCGCCTCTGCAGGAATGTACAATCCAGGCCCTTCGAATTACTACAACGTTGTAAAAGATGGCCAAACCGTTGGTCGGCTCACTGTGGAGATATACGACAAGGACAAGGTTCCTGATAGCGCCTACCACATCATGAACGAGATCGAGAAGGTGACAACGGTCTCCGGACTTAAATTTGAGGCCGTGAAGTATCAGCCCTGTGATTAACTCTCTGCGTTCGGTTGTTCATCTAATAACGTGTTCAGTGTTGTCTACTAGCGTTATGGGTTGCGACCCTTTCTCTGGCATATCAGAGACTTAGGATCAATGCTTGAAATGCAATAACCCGTTTTGAAGCTTTTTTTTGGCTTCAATTCATGTATCAGTTACTGATTGCTTGATATCCGGTTGCCTCACCTGTTGGTCTGATATCATAAGATGCAACATTGTTGGTATGACATTAACAAGGTGGTGGTATAGTTTACTCCGACCATCGATATATCTGTTTTGTTTTGGAGTGCACTGGCAGATTTCTTTGAAGATGATTCCTAAATTTCAAAGAAGAGGTAGACCACCACAAGTTTGGATAGCATCAACGCGTGTTTCTACGTTTACATAACTCCATGATTTGTTGGTGGGTGGGGGGGTGGAAACATCAAGAGCAACAGATTTTACTAAGTAATAAAGAAATATGTGAGAAAAGAGAGCATTTCTTCCCTAATACTAATGCTGACAACTCCATTCATGGTTAAATAGCCTACATAAGATAAGCCAATGGACGTTCACAAATAACAATCTCCTTTCATGGCTAGAGTACTCTAAATGGATAAGCTGTGGAAATTAGACCTAATGGTTAGTAGGAATATTGAACTCGTTTTACAAGAGCCATGTTAATGAACTTGCTGTGAGAAGTCCCATAAACAGGTATTTTATGGCTAGACCGAGACTTTCAACTTCCTAATAAGAAGCATGTCTCTGTTCCACAGCAGCTCTCAAAACTGGTGATGTCCTTGTTTCGGAGCACAAGGTGGAGACCCAGCCGAGTTTAGCCAAAGTGAAAATACAAGTGTTCCAAGAGACATACATAGGGAAACAAGAACGTTGGACTGCACACCAAAACCCCCTCTAAAAACAAAGTTTCCACAAACTTCTATAAAAGAGCTATCAGAAAGCTTGCAAGACGTTTGTGGAGATATCAACGTGATATATGCATATGGCTCGTACATGAGGCATGGTAGATCATAAAGAACCCAGCTGAGGTCCATAACCTTCTCAGCAAATGAGAGTAATATAAGAAAGGAAGATTCATTCCGCTAGGCAATGCCCAAAAATGCAGAATTACGAGGAGATGCCTAGTGGGCTGGTCCTGGCCGTGGAATCGGTAGTTCCATGCACTTATATCTAACTTTTTTTTCCCTGACATATCGTGACTTAGAATCATTGAGGAACCCAATCATGCCTGAAATGATCCCATTACAACCATAGACTCATAGGATTATTTTCCAGGGTGATATTCTCTAAATTCAATGAAATCATCAGCAAGGCGACGATTAAGGATCGGTTGGAGGAGTTTTTCTAATCCAAGAATGATTAGATGAAGCCGTTGTGATACTAACATAAGCAGGTCTAGTTTGGTTTCCAAGATAGTCTTTGAATAAAGTGTACCTTGATGTCTTCAGTTCTTTCTTAGAGATGCGGAGTAAAGTGTTGGCCATATTCACAATTTCTCACCATAGCTTTATGAAAGTTAGCTGCACATGGATATTCATATATGTAGGTAAAATTGATTGGCTCAAGATACTGAAGTAAGACAAAGTCAATTTTAAGGGCAAATAGAGGTGAGGGACGAACATTTATATTTTAGATGGTTAAGTTGTTACAAAAAAGGGAAGATAAGGTGACAAAGAGACCGATGAGAGTTCTATTCAAATACAAAAAGGTTAAAGGAAATAACTGTATGAACTTTCAAAAAACGTGAAGGTGTTTGAGATTTTTTTGAGAGAAGAATTATGAAGACTCTTCAAAATCTCAAAGGAGCCTTACATGGGTTGAGAAAAAAAAGATTTAAAGGTTGTAGTACTATAAATGAGAATTACATGGATGATGTCCCACATGGCTTAGGAAAAAAAGCTATGGGAATTGGAAGCCTATGACCAAGCCTTTGAGTTGTCTATTCTAGGTTATAGAACTAAATATTATGCACTACTAATAATGAAGAGTAAGATTATTTGAAGAGTATGTATGAAGTTTTCAAAATCTCAAAGGAGCTTTGCATGGTTAGAGAGAGAGAGAGAAAAAAAAAAAAGGATTTAAAGGTTGTAGTACTATAAATGAGAATTACATGGACGATGTCCCACATGGCTTAGGAAAATAAGCTATGGGAATTGGAAGCTTAGAACTAAGCCTTTGAGTTGTCTATTTTGGGTTATAGAACTAAATCTTATGCCCTACTAATAATCAAGAGTTAGATTATTTGAAGAGTATTACAATTCTATTGTTAAGAAGGTTTTTAGTTTTTCCTTGTTCAACCTACTACAATTGTAAAAGTGTGGAGCATTAGTGAAATTAGGATAAACATAAGATATAATGTTAGTTTAAGCCTCATTAAATTTGTTAATATTCATAACATAAAGTACCCTCACATTAGGCTTCTTTCCTAGCAGAAAAGTAAGATATAAATTATGCAAGTTATGTTCGCAAATAGGTCATTTCCCTCGGAGAATAATAGGACCTATTATGATTAAGCAAGTCTTGAAATTGAATTCTTCTCCTGTTTTTCGCATGCGAAGACTGTATAGAATAACCAGAAAATACATCTAAAGGAAACTTCCTCTATGCAGCCACATTCAGGGGAGCTTCCTTTTGGTTCTCTTTGCTTCCTCCCCTTCCGCAGCATCTTTGAATTATTGAAGCTAATGGGATTCCTCCACTGCAGCTTTATTGGGAAGTAAGTTAATCCACGCAAGGAAACCAAACAATGGAGTACACAACTTAGCCAAAGGTCTTCGTATCCGATTCTTGATTCTTAATGTGTGGAACAGTGTCTCCAGGTTTTGGATTCTCTTTCGACGATTCTTGATTCTTGATTCTTGATTCTTAGTGGGTGGAACTGTGTTTTTAGGTTTGTCCTGTTGGGTTCCTCGTCATTGAAAAGAAACAGGAAAAGGTGCAAGAACTTGGGTTGGGCCGGCTTGAATTTCGGACTTTGGAAGTACCGACAGATAAGATCAAGGAACCTACACGTCGTTTCTAGCACGTCGTTGAGTGTGTGGCTTGTGTGCGTGGGCAACATAGAACAGCCCGAAATCTTTAAGAAGATTGGTTTTTTCAATGCGTGACAACTCAGGGTTTTGGTCCATTGGTGCGTCACTTTCTGTCCTGTAATTCGACCAGGGACCCAAGTGGATCCAAGCACAATCATGCGTTGCCGTGACGGCCATCCTGCTTAATGTTAAATGGCGCATTTATATACTTGCTGTGCAAGACACCCTCCACGTGCTGCCCTTGGGATACCCGCCCCCGGATTGGCCAATAAAGTAAGTGACAATGGACTAGGAACTTCATTGAGAAGATCTCAACTTCTAATCATTTCTTTTGTTTTTTTTTTTCGTTTTACCTCAAATTATAGTATTCAATATAAAATAAAATAATTGGACCTATAAGGAATTGTTGGCATGTCTTCACATAAGTCATAATATAGTACAGATAATAAAAAATATTAAGCAATAATCTTATTCTTAAAAGTGGTTGATTATTTTTAAAAAGTATGGATAATCATTTTAAAAGAAGGCTTGCGATTATTTGATTATCCTTAAAAATATTTGTTAAGAATAATTCACTACTAAACTTGTTCTAAGTAGTAGATTAATAATCCCTTTGAAAATAATTTATGAATCATTATTTGAATCCTAGCAATTCCTTATCCCAATCATCTTTTATTTATTGTGAAACAATTAATTTTTCTCAAACAAATGTTTTTATAAATTTTGTAGGAAATTGTTCATCTCAATTTTTTTTTAATTTACAGGTAATTATTTGCGACCAGTTGACAGATAAAAGACTTAAGTAAATCACGGCCATCTGTGATTCCTAAGGATCTCCAAGGTATCGCAAGATCCTCAAAAGGTTCGTACTTTTTTAATTTTACATCACTAATTACCACCACATGCGATCACGTGGGCGAGTGAGCCTGAGCCACACGATAGTCACTGTGATCTCAAAAATTAGGAAACAAAAACGGAAATCAGGATCGCCTGCGAACGGACACACGAAAAAGCTCACACGTCATCACAGACCAACGGCGGTTGGCAGGAGGTGTAAGGAAGGACAATACACCTCGACACAGGAAACCTTGCCTAGGGAAACTTCCAACAAGACGACGAAGACGAAGCTCTTGCACTGTGAGAGTCTGAGCTTCGCCAGGCTTCGTCGAGAAGGCTTTGTAGTCATTTCAGATCTCTATCCGTGGTGTCGATTTATAACTCTCTGGTCGGCGTTGCAGAGAGGAACGAACATTTGTGCAATTCACATTGGGCCCTCCCGGTTTTTGTTTGTCGGGAGGGATTCCGTGCCTCTCTTTCTTATTTTTTGGCGGGAAGATTTCAAGCTCTTCCGCACCTAGTCAACCAGCTTGACCATCTCAGTCTTTTCCGATCGGCCTCTGAGAGAGGGAGAGAGATGGGGGCGTCGGACAATGTGAAGGGGTTGATTCTGGCCGTGGCATCGAGCGTTTTCATTGGCTCCAGCTTCATCTTGAAGAAGATGGGCCTCAAGCGCGCCGGTGCCACTGGTCCTCGCGCAGGTCAGTCATACGCTTTCCCGGTATTCATATTTTGGTTAGAAATTCTGTGAATTGCTTTTAAGCGTATTTTAATTTTGAATGTACTGGTCATAGAGCTGACACGAAGTTTTTAGGATTTATCTGTGTCCGTGTGTTTGTGCATGTGCGCCATATATTGAATCTATACCGGATTAGCTGAGGACTTTTGAAGTTGGAAATTTTCGATTTGGTTTGGAAGATTGGAATGATAGATACGAAGGTGTTGAAAATATTTTGAATGGTTAAAAGTGGTTGAATTGGGTTCGGTTGCGCAATCTTTAAGCCCTTCGTCTCTTTGAATTGGCTTGTAATTAAGCTCGATATTCTTAAATGAATATCGAACTTACCCCAACTTTTCGCCTATAAAAAATAGAGAAGGATGACTTCTGTGTAGCTTGTGATGCTCTGTCGAGAAGTATGTCTTTGTCACAGCTAATTGACTTTTCGTTTATTCTCTAATACAGGAGTTGGAGGATATACTTATTTAGCAGAGCCACTCTGGTGGGTAGGCATGGTGACAAGTAAGTACAGCAACAAAAGTTGATTAGATTTTGTGTTTGCAATGGTACACGCGATTGCATTGAACCTTTGATCTTATGATCTTATATTTCTGGACGATATAGTGTTTGTTGGAGAGGTTGCAAACTTTGTAGCTTACGTCTATGCTCCGGCAGTTCTAGTAACCCCGCTTGGTGCACTGAGCATAATTATTAGGTAAATTATGATGACTCTGAGCTTTTCTTATGGGTGCTAATCTCTCGCGGAAGCCTGTCCGAACTTTGTTATATAACTTAAAATATTTGCCGAATTTGGGCAGTGCTGTTTTGGCTCACTTAATGTTGAAGGAACGTCTGCAGAGAATGGGCATTGTAGGATGTCTCTCCTGCATTGTGGGATCAATTGTAATTGTAATCCATGCACCTCAAGAGCATACTCCAACTTCTGTGGAAGAAATCTGGAATCTGGCAACACAACCAGGTATATGGGGATGCATGTCTATGTGAGTTTAAGCCCCGTTTTTCGTGCTGCAATGTTATCTGTGATTAAATGTTTACTTTCTTGGGGTTACTAATTTCGTTTTTCCTTTCCTTTCTCTATCAACAGCCTTTCTAATATATGTTGCAGCTACACTTTCAATAGTGCTAGCCTTGATTTTACATTTTGAACCTCGCTATGGGCAAACAAATCTGCTCATCTACTTGGGAATTTGTTCTTTGGTCGGTTCACTTACGGTAATTATTTTCTTGAAGTTATCTACTATACATGTGCCTTTTGTCATCAGGCTTATATGTTATTTGGATTTTGCTCTGTAATATCAATGCTTGGTCTTGGGTTCTTATCTCTGAAACTTTCCTACACTGTACTTCAGGTTGTAAGCATAAAGGCCGTTGGAATTGCGATTAAGCTTACACTGGAGGGAATAAGTCAAATGGCTTATCCCCAGACTTGGTTTTTTCTCACTGTTGCGGCCATCTGTGTCATTACACAGTTAAATTACCTGAACAAGGTGAGTGTGATGTTATTACAAAGATAGCGATACAATTAACTGGTTGGACTTAGGTCAGTATCTCTAAAAATATGTTCATTGCTTCCAAAGTACCTAGTCATCTTGTGATGCAATATCTTTCCTCTGCCGTATGTGTAAACTATGTTTTTTTTTTTTTTTTGGTTTAAAGTAAAATAGTTATATATATAAGATATATTATTACAAGATGGTTAGGGACATATCCCTATAATGGGACTATATGCATTATTACATTACATCACAAATGGTCTCATCAAGTCTCTAAGGATTTAGACAGTTTTTTGGCAATTTTGTGCAAACTGTGTTATTTGCGTGCAAAATCTAATTTAAGATTTTGCGTATCTAGTTTAATTATTTACTTTTCCCTGGAGAAGCCACGAATATTTGTGTAAAGACTTTCTAGCTTGAATGTAGTAAAGTTAAAGTGTGCTTGTGAAGACGAATGCTGGTTGGGAACAGCAATCTAACCCTGGCTGATGTGCAAAAGCTTTCAGAACATTATCATATGGGTTCTGATCACCATTGCCAATCTGATGCTATCACATTTATTTGTCACCTTTAAACGACAGAATGTTCTGAAGGACCTTAACAAGGAATAATTAAATCCTAGTTCTCTCTAGTTGACACATGAATATCAGACATAGTAAAAAGAACATTCCAGGCCTTATCAATACCTGGTGTCAATAAAATATGCTACAGCCTTGTAGTGTGAGTGATGAATTTAGAACTTAAACGAGACTTTTGAAATTTATGGATGGAAGTATAAGCTGCACACATAGAACTGCAAATAGTCTTCTGTTAGCTACTTCATGATTGCTGCTGCATGTTCTAGTCAATAAGTTTTGGGTGAAATCATATTGGTAACTGAAGATAATACTGCACATTTTAAGGCAATTTCATAGAAACTTAGGTTTCTTTGTAACGGGTGCTGCTTAAAGGGCTATCTTACTACTTTTTGATCAAACTTAGTTGGTTTTTTGGCCTTTGTTTTTGGCCAAGTCTTAGTAGATAAGTTTAACCTTCTAAGGGAAAGGGTTGGTTTGAATTCTTATATTGGCTGATGATTATGTCATCTTAATCTCAGGCATTGGATACATTCAGCGCAACAATTGTTTCTCCAGTATATTATGTGATGTTTACAACTCTGACTATCATCGCTAGTGTCATAATGTTCAAGGTGAGAATCTCGAATGTATCCAGGGATGTGCTTCTGAGGCTGCATTTTGCTTTTATAAGATAGTATAAATTCCTGGAAATATTGAGCTGAA
The DNA here is from genome assembly GCA_028551475.1 of Casuarina equisetifolia. Lineage (NCBI taxonomy): Eukaryota > Viridiplantae > Streptophyta > Magnoliopsida > Fagales > Casuarinaceae > Casuarina > Casuarina equisetifolia. Next base: position 17,911,956 of record CM052360.1, read on the forward strand.
ATCTTTTAACCCCCTGAATGTCTTATGCAGGATTGGTCAGGTCAGGACGTCAGCAGCATAGCCTCTGAGATATGTGGATTCATCACTGTGCTTTCAGGAACAATCGTGCTTCATGCAACCAGAGAACAGGAACCTCCTCCGCTAGGTACAGTTTGACTTTATTGTTCTAAAAATGTTGGCTGTTAATCACCTTTGATCTGATATGGATCTAGTCTATGTTGGTCGATCTTCTTTTTCATGAGCCCTAGTTAAAGTTGTGCTCTGAAGTCAAATTGATATAAAACTAAAAACTGTGAAGGATTCTGTAAATTTGTGACCCCTGACTACTCGTCTAAAGAGTGTGCCCGACGGTAGGACCATATGGGTCTGTTACAAATATGTGAATTCCAAAAATGAAATTTGATTTCTGCATAATCCATATCACCCTTAGACCAAAAGTATGCCTGTCGCTTTCTTTTATCTTCTGTTATTCTGCAATTGGTCCTGGCGTGGTCCTATGTTGGACTTAACCAAAGAGCGAAACTGATGAAGTATAAATAACATTCATTGAGCGCATTCTCAGTAAGAATGCAGTCCATTATTTGCACTGGACATATTAAGCAGAGGCTTCAGAAGGAGGCCTTTTGAGATTGCTGAAACCAATAATATCCTATCGACTGCAAAGGTTTTGTTAATTTTTAACCTAAGATCCTGGTTGGTTATTTTGACTTATTTAGAATGTGGGTTTTGATCATCTTTTCTTTTTTCTGGATGAAGTTTTTCTTTGTTCTCTGTTTTTTGTTTTATTTTATTTTATTTTTTTATGGGGAATGGCTGCCCTTGTCATTTTTTCAGGATTGGAGACAGAATCACTGTCATCAATATCATGCGATCCTCATTATCATCACTTTCCTCAATAAGAAAACCCTTGGCTTGTTATCCGGGAACTTGTTCATTAATATTACTGTAATGACAGGAACATAGGAGTTTTCTGCTAGGTATTTGACCAAATGAGATCGTCCAGTTCCTATAGAACCCTATTGCTAAAAGACCTCTAGAGGGGGATAGGGCTAACTGGAGCGGAAAGAGTTTTCCATGAGAGGGGAAATGAAAACTATTAGGCCTAGAGGTGGTTTGTGAATAATTATTGTCTGATTATGAGCAAGGAATATCTGTCTTTCAGCCAAACAGGGTGTATTGAACTCATATCTGCCTAAGTATCCTAAGTAAATTGCTCCTGGTTTTTAATCATTTGATAACCGGAGTCATTCTTTGGTAGGCTCTGTTGGATCTTCTCTCAGTCATCCTTTTTTTTTTTAACCCTCCAAGGAGCAAGACTGAAATTCAGTTTTAGATATATGGTTGATCTTCAAGACACTGGTACTGGTGGTTCCTACTGATAACAACGGGAAGTTAGGCTCTTTTAGTTATTCTTCTATAATTTGTTGCTAATCAGGTAGTTATGGAGTTTATCCATCCTCTCGGACGTCTTGTACATCCTGATATACTGTGAACTTGTTCCCTATACCTCTGTGGTGATGAATGGCAAGTCAGAATCGCAAGTATGCTGCAATGTTCTATCTTCCGCTATAGCTTGTTGATGATGTTGCCAATGGTCTAGTACCTGCTCTGCTTTTTATGCTAATTTTCATCTTAGTGCTTCTTTTGGATAGAGTAACCCCATAGCTTGTTGATTTGGCGTCCTAAAAAGGAATGTTGCCAATCTCTCTGTTTCGGGTACACATCGGATCTCCTTAATACCTAAAAGCGGCTCTAACAGTAATCTTAGTTGCAATGTTTTAGGAGCTCTCTTGAAGTTGGATTTGTTAGAGACTGGAATAATTAGTACATCCGTTCAGTGTTGATTACTTGAAAAGCGTATACCTTTAAGCTTAACATGGTGTGTCTGTTATTCACTGCAGGGACTGTGACATGGTACATCAATGGAGATTTAGTGAAGAGTTTTGAAGAAGAACATCTAATCACCATACACAACTCAGATGATCTTGAACAATGAGGTCTTTTGCAAGAGAACGTGATTCCCACTCAAAGAAGCAGCCCGTGGTTGTTGTTAAAAGAGTAGTACATATGCATGCGAGAAGCTCCTTTGTTTCCTCAATTCAAGCCTCGGGGTTTTGAATTCCCAGTCACAGCATCTGCGCCATTCTCCTCAAGCTAGGGCACAAGGTTGGATCTTCGCGTGATGCATTATTATCAAGGGTTTCAGAGCTGTCTCAGAGGCATGGAGATGCCTAAAGAGAGGTCGTGGCAGGTTTCATTATTTATCAGAGTTCGAGATTTCTTTCTGTACAAATTTGTATTTATCCCTTTTTTTTTCTTCATTAAACATACTTGTACGAAGGTTTCAGTGATTTGATTCGTTTCTTCTTTTGAGTTTGTTTAATCCTGTTGTTGTCAGCTGGGGAAATTCTCAGTGTATCAATCACAAAACCAAAAGATCCATCACATGCTTGATGAGTTCTTTTTTTATTTAATACATCTTGGTTTGTAACTTCAGAATTATGGGTTTTTTTATTTTATTTTATTTTATTTTTAAACTCACGTATAAATTCACATATCTTCGGTTCCAAAATTAAAACAAAAAAGAATCAAGTAGTATTTACTCCCAATTAAGTTAGGTTTTGGTGTCACTTTGGTCAACCCCTCGCATTGCTAACAGAGGTCGGGGCATTGACGGCAAATACGCTCACATTCCCTTATGAAGGCGTGCTTCTGGCGGAGGAATGAGAATCAACAAAAATTAGGCCTTTATCTTGGAACAAAACCAAGGGAATATCCCGATTTGCCTACGGTGATGGAACAAGAATCTAATTTGCACCTTCCTAATCTGACCCAAACTTCCAATCTCAGCCGTCAAACAACCCTGACCGCACAGGGTCCAGACCCCTTCGGGTTAGATGAGTGTTCCACCGCCCTATCCCATCCATCGTCATACATATAAATATTCCCGACCCCGGCTAATACCTGCTAACAAAAGCAATCGATTCGCGAGCGAGAGAGGAAATCCACAGAGAGAAGGGAATAGAGAAAGCTATGGCGGCAACAGTTTCTGCGTGGTCCAAGCCCGGCGCCTGGGCGTTGGACTCTGAGGAAAACGAGGCCGAGCTCCAACAACAGCCGCCAAAGTCCGAGGTTGTCAGCGAGCCGCTTGCCGACTTTCCGTCCCTCGCCGCCGCCGCCACCACCAAGCAGAAAAGGAAGAAGGGCCAGACCCTCCCGCTCGCCGAGTTCACTGCCAAGCCGACTCAGCTGAGTCACCAACACCACGAACCGCAGGGCCTCACTGCTGAGGAGTTTCTGGCTCTCCCCACCGGCCCGCGTCAGCGCTCAGCCGAGGAGCTCGAGCGCGACCGCGACCGCGGCCGTCTCGGCGGTGGCTTCAGATCCTACGGCAATAACCGCTACTCCAGTGGCGATGAGTCCTCGAATTCTCGCTGGGGGTCCTCTAGGGTTTCCGAGGAGCCCCGCCGAGGCGGTGCATTTAATAGGGAGAGAGAGTCGGGTCCTTCTCGGGCCGACGAGATCGACAATTGGGCCGCGGGGAAGAAATCCACGGTCGGAAACAATGGATTTGATAGGAGGGAGCGAGAGAGGAGTGGGGTAGGGTTTTTCAATTCGCAGTCTCGGGCTGATGATTCGGATAATTGGGGATCGAGCAAAGCCTTTTCGCCGTCGACAGAAGGGCGGAGATCCAGCGGCGGGGAGAGGAAGGTTGGTTTCACGTCGGACGGCGGTGCTGAATCGGATAATTGGTTGAGGATGAAGAAGAAGGAGGAGAGCACAGGGGCTGACAGGCCGAGGCTGAATTTGCAGCCGAGGACGCTGCCTGTGAACGAGGGGAAGCAGGAGGGGTCGGTGGCGGTATCGAGGCCCTCGTCACGGGGGTCGAATCCATTCGGCGCAGCTAGGCCGAGAGAGGATGTGCTGGCGGAGAAAGGACAGGATTACAGGAAGATTGACGAGCAGCTGGAAGCGATGAGGATCAAGGAGGCGGTGCCTGAGAGGGCGGACGGGCCCGGAAAGATGGGTTTCGGGCATGGAAACAGCTGGTACGCAACTGTGGCGGAAGATACTCGAAGTTGGAGGAAGCCAGAACCGGTGCAAACTCAGTCTGAGAGGTTCGTTACTATTGTTGTTTTATGATAGGAATAATTTGGATGCGCGATACCTTTTCTAGATTAGAACTGTTTTCTGGCTCTATTGGAATGGGGAAGTGATTGGCTATCTCGCATTCTATATGGTGGTCTGTATCGGTCTCTGTGCAATGCAGTAGATTGTTTTTTGCCTATTGCTTCCTTAGCATGTGCGACTTAATTGAGTTGATTGTTGTAATGGAAGGTTTTTTAGGCTAATAATAGGAGGAAAGAGGAGGTGGGATGATTCTTTAAATTTCAGTGATTGGGAAATGACTTTTGGTTTCTTGAGCTTAAGGGCTAGTTAGCATTTTTATCATATTTGTGGCTTGAGGGAGTGATATGAAGAAAGCTGGTCAGTATTGTAGGGTTGTTTTAGCATCATTTCAAGTGCTTTGGTTCCCATATGTGGGAACATTTAGTGAATTACCTTTTGAGATGATCATGAGGGAGCTTATGATTCTAGCGAACCAAAGTGAATGAGGGATCCTATTCTCTGCTCAAAGGATGGCATGTTTACTGTGTGGTTATGCCTGCTGCTGATTTAATGTTGCGAAGTTGCTAGTATTGGCTTTTGCAATCCTCGTATAATATGGTTCATAGTTGTTGATGACAAACTCTGGTTCCTGATCTTATTTCTAGCTTAGTAGTGCCTCATTTTTAATTGAAGGGACTACACACACAGTTAAGGTTGTTTCCAAAGCATTCTTGTTCTTCAATATTACTATGGTTCTCAGTTCACTGCTACTGGTTGCATTTAGTTCGCACGTTGTTCCACATGAGGTACACATGCATGGATGGTCTAGATCTTATTGTTGTAGGGTATAAGCACATAGTTGTTCCACCTTGATAACTATCACCTGCTCTTTGTGAATCATTCCACCTTCGCAGTGGTCAAAATGGGTGATTTAGTTTTCAGTGAACAATCTGTTTATCTGGCTTTTTGAGACGCCTCTTAATATGAAGTGTTTCATTTGCACATATTCCTATGGATTGGAAGTATCCTATATTTGGAAGTTTCTCTTTGGAGAGCACTAGAGTTCCATGATTTTAGGGATCTTATGGTCACTCTTATACAAATACGCAAACATATTTTCTTCTCCCACCCTCTCTCTCTTTTATGTCGTTTTGAAAAACGTGTAAGTGGCAGAGATAGTACTACTTTTTAAGCATGTAGAAGATATTTTTACTTCAGGGTTTCACAAAAAAGATAAAGAGTTTTGAGGTTTGCTTCTGTTATTTATTTGCATTAGTTTAATTGCTTATTCACTTTTATAAACAACTGTTTTGCTTTGGTTGCAGTGATGAGAATGCTGAGAATGCTGAGGATGCTGAGAAAGCTGAGAATGGTCTTGGTGAAGGAAACTGAGGAGTGTTTGCTACACTGAGGATAAACAAAGCTATTGGTTAATGAGAGGCTTGGTTTCTTAGGGTCTAAAGTTGTATTTTTGATGCTTAATTTTTGGTGTTCTGCCGTCAAATGTTGTTACTTCTGAACACAGCTGAGAAAATTTTGGTAGACTTAAAGGTAGTGACACTGGTGTGGCCTATATCTTGTAGTAGGATTTGCAACTCACAATCATTGGTGTTATTGTTAATTGTGGAATTTTGTTCTGTTAAGCGCTGAGTGTAGATTTCATTTAATTCGCAATGGTCGTGGAATAAACTGAGAAATATACATATGTACGGATGCATTCCTGGTGAGTCTCACTTGTACTTATGGCTATTGTTTTTTTTCCTTTTGGGCTGCTGAGAACCATGTAGTGTGAATTGCTGGCGAGCATCCCCGGGCCATTTGTCCATTCTAATAACGACAGTGTGTCCAATTCCATTCCTGGGGATTCAATTAATTGAAGTATGCAACGGCCATCCAGGATTGTTACATTGACGTTCAATAGTCCTCCTTTCGTCAAATTAGTAAGAATATGATATTTCTTTCCTTCTCTGAGCAATTTAATTTGGATACCTAAAACGTTTTTATCAAAAGTTGTCTTGGGGTATAGTAGAGATGGTAATAAGGGTTGGTGTGAAGGTTTTGTGAATCAAGTATTTATGTTCGAATTTTCTTAATGTATTTTAAACTGACTTGAGTATGATTTGAGGTGGATCTTTGCTTTCTAATGTAAGCCATTAAACAAATATTTTTTATTCATTAAAAGTAGATGTTAAAGAGCATTAAACATGCAATATTACTCTGAGTTTATAATTATATACTCTCTTAACGGTAATGTTCTGGGTAACTGGGTTTGTGAGCAGCCCATGGGAATTAGAAGTCTATCTACACGGCCTTTTCAAAAGCCTTTCAGCGAAGCCACGGTGAAACCCAATGCGAGGATAAAGGTTCAATGGTCCATGTAACCAGAAACTCCTGTCTTCCAAGGGTAAGACGTCAAAGTGCTGTTGAATGCAGTCAGTGTCCTGAACATAAATGCTGCATGCACTTTGCCTCCTTCTGTCAAGAATTATGTCAGTGCACTGATCATGCAGTCTTCAAATGCTGTGTGCATCCCAGTGTTCATGTTTTCTGAACAAGTTAAAGAGTTTATTAGGGGAGAAAAAGAAAGAGCAAAATGTTACGCCCACAAGATGAAATGTAGTAGGGCAGACTTGTTAAATTGCTATTGAGGTACTGTCTCCCTCCCATCGAGGCTTGTTTATCCTTCTTCTTTCTTGAACTTTGCTTATCCCCGCAACCAGCAGCTATAGGCCAATCCAAGAAGAAGTTTTCACCCCTCTTCCTAGATGATCGCAGAGTCCAAAGACCTGTAACTCGTTCATTGACTTTTGGGTTCATCACAAAATGTTGCATAAGCACTCATAATGAAGCGTACTATAAATATGCAGTTTAGAATTTACTAAATAATTGTGTAGATATCAGCAATAAGAATCATCAAGAACTTTTGAAATATGCAGGCAAGAAGTGAGATATAGTGAACTAGAAAGTACCAACATCCTTCCAAAAGTGATTTAATGTCAAAATCATAAGATTTGAACTATTTAACCAAAAATAGTGGTCAGGGCTTTAAGACTTACAAAATTGTTTCTAGAAATCTTTAGATGTAATATGATTTGACTAAGTAATCTCCAACCTTCCCCATATGGGAAAGAGAAACATCAAACTTCGGTGGGATGGCAACCTTTGTCCATAGTATAGCCAGGCAAGCCCAAGCACGTCCAAGCACGTGCAGTGTAGTTGAAGTAGAAGAAGGACATAAAGAGTGTACTCCTCGTCTCCTAGCTTTGCACATGAGCACATTTCCATCTCCTACCTCCTCATCAATGCTCCTCGCTACTTTTACGGCCAACTAATGCTGTCTACCGCCAAAACATTGATACCATTACCGTCACAAATAGTGGCTTTCTGCCATGAAGGAGTTAGGTGCCACATTTCCAACGAACCCCACCACCCCTTTCTTTGAGAGGTTGGCGTGGCAGTAAACTATTAAATGGCATGGCTACAGCGGCTAAGAGCAACTTCTACTAAGAAGTCGTGAAATTAAAGGTCGTTGATGCTGCCTTACACCCTTCAGTAACTCTTTCCTAGCCGACATTTGGTAGATCTGTTGTCGATTTTTATAGTAAGAAAACTTGTCCTTGTGTTCTCCAAGCTTTCGCTCAATTGAGGTTCTTTGCCATCCAACTTGCTGGGGCCAGGCGTGGACTACAGCTATAGACCTTGAGAATATGGATTTGGCAAACGTGTGGTAAAAAATTGAGACAGCGATATTATCTTAGAGTTTGGTGCTTCCAAGGCAAGAAGCACAACTAAATAGCATACGAGAAGACAAGATGACAACAAAAATTCTAAGATGTTCGTGATATAGCTGTCTCACTTTTGCACAGGAAGTTCCTCCTTTACAACTTTTGGTTGAGGCATCAACCGCCCATCAATGGCGTTCATGTTGCAATCAGACTTGCCCGGAATCTCTTTTTTCGTTAAAAGAAAGTATGAACCTATTTCCCGTGCCTAAAAGTCATTCCCGGCAAGTCTGACACTAAAAGTTTAAAGGTGAAATGAGGTTCCTCCACTTTCAGAGTATATTTTGTCTTTCCGCACGCCATAAATATAGGTAGTTGAGGGTTAAATATGAGCATATCAGACTGCTATTTATTTACTTCTCACTGTCACCGTGTTGATCACATCCGACCCTTCTCTTTCCTCTCATTTGCCTTGGTTGGCTCCTTCACAGCTTCATGGACTTGCTAGAGAAGCTCTTGTTTGCAGGTTTCATCGTTCTCGCTGCTGCCATTAATGAAGCTCAGGCAGAGACTCTGGTCAGTGGCTCCGTCTACTGTGACCAATGCAAAGATGGTGAAAGATCCTTCATGGACTATCCCATTGCTGGTGAGCTCCAAAACCAGTGACTGAATTCTTCATTTTTCCCTTAGTTCTTGTTTTCTTTTTTTAGATTGTTTTGGAGGGAAGTTGGATATGTTCCCTCGCATTAAGTCTTCAACGTTTGGCCGTGAGCTTTCTCCAGATGCCCCTGATCAGTCCATTCATGGACTTAGGTGGCATGCTTGCCAATTTACTGAATCCTGTAGTACAACAATGTCAATTAATAAGGCCCTCAATAGTTTATGATATCCTTGAAGTCCCTCAAATTCAAAACATTAAATGCCCTTACCTGTCATGAACGACTTCTGGATGAGCTCAAAAGAGTGAGGCCTAATTAATGAGGAAAAGGGTCAAATGCTACTAAATGCACATTTTCGAAGATTAACATCAAACGTGCAGATAAATCTTGGAAGTCCATTCATGATATAGAAATGTGGCTTCGAATTAGTTTGGTGGCTTTCTTTCTGCAGGAATTAAAGTGAAAGTCACATGTGCCAATGGTAACGGGGAAGTCGCAATGTCAAGGGAAGAGACTACAAATTGGATGGGAAACTATGTAATGAAGTTTGATGGTTCCCCAGACTTGAGCAGTTGTTATGTCAAGGTTTTAAGCAGTGAACAAGGTTTTGTGGCTTGTGCTGCAGCCGCCGGTCTTGCCCAAAATCTCAAACTTTTGTTTAGGATATTTGATATGGAGATCTACACAGCGGATCCTTTGCTGTCTGAGCCTGCTAAACCAATGCCATTCTGCCGAAGGTCAGTTGCGCCGGTGATGGCACCGGCAATACCGGCAAGATCTCCTCCACCATCGCCTGGATTGCCACCAGTGACTCCACTACCATCAGGGTCTCCTCCACCTTTCAGGCATCAGCCATTGCCTAGATTGCCACCAATGCCTCCACTACCACCTCTGCCTCCGATGCCTCCAGTTCACTCATTGGAAGCGTCAGCATGCTCACATGAGTAAGTTGGATCTCATTGAGGTTACTTGTCTTGTCACGGGTAATATTCTTAGTTTTTGAACATAAACAGAGAAAAAAAAGAGAAGATGTTAAAATGAACGAACATTACAAAAAAATTTCAATATTTTTTCTTGCTTGATAAGTCGTACAAGACATGCCTTTCTTAGGAGTTCCATCCATTTCTATCTGTTTTCCTGCTCATTTCCACTAAATACACATTCCACACCTACTGTACAAATTCTTGCCTGTCTCCTGTTAGCCAAGGTTAAGAGGTTTAGGTCCACCAGTTTAGCCTCGTCTGGAAGTGAACTTGCATGTGCATCAGGCTTCCAAGAGGAAGTCAATGCACGTGTTTGTACTGCTCTTTAGCAAGCTTCCATGTCAGATCTGGCATCACCAATCGAAAGAAAGCAATCAACTGGACTCGTGAAGTAGTAATTCCATTTTGGATCTTCACGGGGAACTTGGCATATTAGTTTTCCTTTAGAATAATTGTTTCTGTTGGTCGCCAAGGATATTGCTTTTGCCTTTTCAGCTTTTCTGACATTCAGAGGATGTCTTACCAAACGCTTTCCTCATTGGTTCTTATGCGTTGGACTTGAGATCCTTGCAACTAATGTGTAAGCTACAACTACCGAAGCTGATTCCTTAGCTTGAAAATACCTAGCAATGGGCTGCAACAGACCTAACTTGATACGGCAACTCCAAGTAGAGCCTAAAATCTATAGTGAAAGCTGACCCATCAATTGTTTTGTGGTGTCACAGGCAATGGATGAATCCAGAGTACAAATGCTACTGGAGGGTGGTGGGAATGGACACAAAGGTGGCGTTTGCTTTTGGCTTGCTTGCAGCTAGACGCTATGGAACGTACATGACATTGTGGCAAGGTCTGCAAGGAAGAGGAGACCCTTATGCGACACTTCTAAGGGAAGGGATCACTGCCTTTCTCAACTCTTATAACAGTCCTCGATTCCCTTACAGTGCAGCTAGCGTGATTCAACATATGAATTGGGCATTGATAGGGTCCCAGCGAGGTGTCCTCCTCACGGCTCTGCGGTTCAGGAGGGCCAATTCTGGTAATGGCAGACTGAGGTGCAAGTTCACCTCTTGCAAGTGACTCATCCATCGGCATTCTTGAAGATACAGACTGCTTGCCCTGTTTGGCTACATTTATAAGTAGGTTTCTAGTTTTTCTTTCTGTGGTTGGGCTTCTCCAATCAGCAGATTCTTGTATTGTCAGTAATTACTGCTGTTTTCTGTATTTTTCTTAAGTTCAAATAAAAGATTTAATGTATCAGAGGAGCTCTCCCAAGTTTGAGACGTAAGGATAGAAATTCGAGACCTCTTAATCGTTCACAGACATTGTGAATATTTTTGGCAACCACCAAAAAGAAAATCACAAACAAGTTCTTTATGAATAACCTTTTAAAATTACCTTAATTATGACAAGGTATATTCTTCAACATTGGATTCACCAGGTTTAGCAAGAAAGGGGAAGACAATTAAATGTTAGCTTGATGTATCATTTCTTTGTAGCTTTCATTACATTGATTTTGCTTTGTACTAATGTTTTATCGAAAATGCAAACAAGAATTGAATGTTCTGCAAAGCATCTGCGTTTGACAGAAAAATTCTAGTCACGGGATCCTACCCAGCTAACAAATTAACCCTTCCGTTTAATCCGAAGGCAGCCCATAGCCAACTGCATGATGGAGTCAATCAAAACAGTACTATTTTCTTTTCTTTTTGTCCTTGAGGATTAATTCCTTTAAAATGCCAAGGACTAACTTGAAACTCTTCACATGTATCTGGGACCAGAATTGATATTCACAACTTTGATTGTGTTTGCATATCTACGCGTCACTCATACAGCTTCCGCTTATCACATGGTCGGTAGAACAAATAATGACCATAATCACTCACCCAATCACATGAGAGCTGCAGGCGATATAGTTCTTGCAGAAAAATAGAAGTGGACCAATTCTCAAGTTGCTATCTCTCCCTACTACCAACTTCTTACCCTCCGGTCGCTGTCCATGAACATGAAGACAAAGCTTAACAAAGGAAACTCATTAGAAGACATTTCTTCGATGCTTCTGAATACTAAGTTGCTTCTGAGAGTCAAAGTAAAAACTACTATATTACATTGATTGTAAGAGACCTGCTTGTGTACTACTACTCTGGGGAAAGTACCAGTGTTGGAAGAAGGTGAATTCTTGCTGGAGAAAAGCTAGGGTTGATTTTCGAGGGTTATGATTGTGTGAGAGCAGGTCTAATTTCATAAAATCTTGACCACTTCTCTGTAAGTTTTAACTTGAGAAGTAGTATTTTTTCTTCTCTTTGACGTGAAAGTGGCTAATACACAACAACATATCTCTAAGTCTTCTCTACGTGATTTTATTATTAGTGCCTTACAAGTCCTTAAAAAATTGGTTCAATAAGAAAGGGAGAGCCCACACTTGTAAGTTTACAATTTTTGGGTTGCACCCGATGTGGGAGCATTTTAACACTCGTCACATATCAGGTCTTGAGTTTGTATAATTAACTAGTTTTGACCCATTAGTTTTTTTGGCCTAATTTCATTAGGGTTTGATACCACTATTAATTTTATAAACTATAGTCATACAATTCCTTAAAAAACTAGTTTAGTAAGAAAATTAGAACTCACACTTATAAGTTCACAATTTTTGGATTTTACACTTGATATGTGAGCGTTTTAACATCTTTTGATGTCAAGCTAGTCTTTCAACCATGTTTTTTGGTTAAATGCTATAATTAGTTTTATTAAAGTATATGTGTTAACTATATAAATGCTTAATTTCGTAAAACCTCTACATTACCTTAATGACATAGGTAGCTTTATCTTAGATCATGATCTCGACATGGGAAAGTAATATAACTATGTGTAAGAAAGTGAAGGCAACAAGTGAGCTGAATTCTGTTATGATATTATTGAATTAATCTGTACAAAGGAAAGCCTCATTTTATAGGCATGATTTCTAACCTATACAAGGACATAATAAATGAGAAGATTACAAGATATATTTACACTAAATACATAGCCTATTTAGGCACCTACGAATCTTGCCATATGTGCACCAACACTCCCCCTCAAGCCAAAGATTTGTATAGATCAAATACTTCGAGCTTGGAGAGAAGGTGCCAATGTTGTCTGCTATAAAGTGCTTTGGTTAATAAATCGGCTGGTTGTTCTTTGGTGGATATGTGACGTGTTGTTATAATACCTTGCTGAAGCTTTTCTTTAACAAAATGACATTCTACTTCAATGTGCTTTGTACGTTCGTGAAAGATCAGATTTGCAACAATCTTTTTTACAACTTCATTGTCATAGTGTAGAAGTGTTGGGCGATTCATGTGAAATCCAAAATCCTTCAATAATCTAATGATCCAAATAATCTTGCATGTGGTGACTTGCATAGCTTGGTATTTTGCTTCTGCAGAGGAGAGAGATACTGTTGGTTGTTTCTTGGAATGCCACGAAATCAATGAGTCTCAAGTCATGATGCAAAAACCTGTAATGGATCTTCGCGTCATGGGACACGTGCTATAATCAGAATCACAAAATGCCTTGATATGGAATTGTGACATGGAAGGGAATATAAGACCAAGTCCAAGGTAACTTTTCAAATATCTTATCACTCACATAGCTGCTTCCATGTGTGATTGCTTCGGAGCATGCATGAATTGGTTAAGGAGTTGAACTGTAAAAGTGATATCAGGCCTAGTAAGTGTCAAGTAGATCAGTCTGCCAACAAGTCTCTGATAGGCTGAATGATCTTCTAGAGGTGGATCATTTATTTTATTTGGAGAACTTGTTTTGCTCCATGGGAATAATTGATGGTTTCAAGCCTGCAAGACCAGCTTCAGAAATTAATTCTAAAGCATATTTACGTTGACTAAGGGTGATACGTTCTGGAGATCGGGTGATTTCAATTCCCAGGAAGAACTTTGATGGACCAAGATCTTTCATGGAAAAAGTAGAGTGAAGATATTGCTTGAGCTCGGCAATCCCTCTTTCATTGTTGCCCATAATCAATATGTCATCCATATAAATTAATAATGCTACAAATGAGTTGCCTCGAGACTTTGTAAATAAAGAATAGTCATGACGAGATTGAGAGAAACCATGTTGGACTAGGGTAGATGTAAATTTTGCATTCCATTGACGGGAAACTTGCTTTAACCCATATAAAGATTTGCGCAATCGACACACCATGCGCTCCCCCTGAGTGCGAAATCCAGGTGGAAGTTGCATATAGACCTCTTCGGAGAGATCACCATGGAGAAAAGCATTCTAAACATCCATTTGGAAGAGAGGCCAATGATGAACAGAAGCAATAGTGATGATAAGGCGAATAGTGACATGCTTCGCCATAGGAGAAAAAGTATCCTGAAAATCAATCCCTTCACGTTGACTGAAGCCTTTCGTCATAAGGCGAGCCTTATATCTCTTAACATAGCCATCGGCATAGTACTTCACCTTATAAACCCATTTACAACCAATGGGACGACGATTAGGGGGCAAGGAGACCAAATCCCAAGTATGATTGGCCTCAAGGGCCATGATCTCATTATCCATGGCAGTCACCCAATAAGGATTGAGGACGACCTCATGAAAGGTGATGGTTCAGGGATGGAGGAAATAATGGCAATGAAGTGTTGATAAGGAGGGTGACATTGAGTAAGGGAAACATAATTAGAGATAGGATAAAGAGAGGTAGAGGAAGAATGAGGTAGTGTAGGGGTAAAGATAGTTAGAAGTCCAAATGAGAGGTTTGGTGGAATGGGAAGAATGACAGAGAGAGGAATCCTGAATTACAGCAGGTGGGGGGTCAGAGGTAGTAGTAGTGGGAGGTGAGGGTTCCGAAGTAGTGGGAGTAAGATTGGGAGGTGAGGATTCCAAAGTAGTGGGAGTAGTATTGAGAGGATCAATTGTGAGGGGTTCATCGAATGAAATAGGTTCTGTGGAGGGAGTTGGCTCTGTAGATGAGATAGGTTCCTCAGAAGTTGGAGGATCGGGTAAGTTAGGGATATCAACAGGGAAGTTATAGGAGGTATATGACTCATCGAACTGGAGAGCTGGAGGCGGAGAAGTAGGAGAGCTGTCTAGGGCCAAAGGAAAAGAAAAAGAAAAAATATGTTCTTGAAAAATGACATCACGGTTGACAAAAAAATTTTGGGAAGAGGGATCATAAAGGCGATAGCCCTTTTGAGAAGAAGGATAACCCATGAAAATATAAGGAATGGCACAAGGACTAAATTTGTCGCAATGACCAAGGGTGGTACCATAACATCGTCAACCAAAAACACGAAGATGTTCAATGATGGGGGGTTCACCAAATAATCGCTCAAAGGGACTGACACCATGAAGGGAAGTGGATGGGCAGCGATTGATGATGTGGGTAGTAGTGAGAAGGCATTCTCCCCAGAAAGAAGAAGGGATGGAAGCCTAAAACATTAAGGCCCGAGTGGCATCAAGAAGGTGGCAATGCTTACATTCAATAACTCCATTTTGTTGAGGAGTATAAACGCAAGAGGTTTCATGAGTAATCCCGTGACGAGATAAGAAGTTCTGACATTTAGTGGAGAAAAATTTGGGACCATTGTCAGAGCGAATGCGTTTGATAGTAGTGCTAAGTTAGGTTTGAATAAGGGAAATAAAAAGCTAAATTTTTGAAAAAACTTAACTTTTATAAGAAAGAAGGAAAACTTAAGTGGCGTGAGAGAAATCATTCACAATAGTGAGAAAATTACGTGCACCATCGTGGGTGGGTGTACAGTAAGGGCCCCACACATCCATATGAATTAGGTCAAAAATGGATCGTGTGTGAGATTGACATTTAGGAAAAACAAGGCGAGTTTGTTTTGCTAGAGGACAAATTGAACAGAAATAATGAGAAAGACAGGAAATTGATTTTCCATGAGCGAAAAAAGTTTTTAAGGAGGAATGACTGAGGCGTTGGTGCCAAAGATGATAATTATTATTGATAAAAGAGGAATTACAAAATGTTTTTGGGGTACAATGAGTATCTTTTAGGGAATTGAAATATTGAGCAAAAACAGAATGAAATTGTGATGGAATTGAAGCACAAAGAAAATAGAGGCCCCATTTAGGTTTGCCTAGCCCGATTAGAGCTCTAGTCGTATGGTCCTAGAAAACACAGAAAACATTGAAGAAAATTGCCACACAATTATTGTCATGGGTTAATTTTTGAATGGATAAAAGATTGTGTCGAAAACGAGGGGCATATAAAACATGGGTGAGGCGTAATAAGGGATTTGGAGCATAGGTGCTAATATGGGTGACAGGGCTAGTGGACCGATCAAGTAAGGTGATGGATAATGGTGCAACACATGGATAATAATAATCTAAAAAATTTAAATCATAAGTAATATAGTCACTTGCCTCAGAATCGATAATCCATGATGTATAAAAGGGTGTTTGAGGAGAAGCATTTCTGGTGAATGGGCTGGGGTCAATGGGTCCCGGCTGATTGAGGAGACTGAGTAGGCATTTGTTGCTGATCAAGGGTTAAATGGAGCCCATTTGACCCACCAAAAGAGCTAGGTGGGCTGAGTATTAATAAGCTTGAAGAATCTGTACCATGAGAAAAAATAAAAGGTGGGTTAGATTGATAGGGGGTCCATTAGGAGATGGAAGCCCATGGGTAGTGGGGTTGAGAGGCCCAAATCCAGATTGGTAGACTGGATCATGGGCTTTAACGTGATGGGCCAAAGGAGTCGGCCCGTTGGGCTTGCCTCTAGACCCACCCCGCTGTTTAGGCTACCAATTGGGTGGGTAACCCACGAATAGGAAGCAGGATTCTTGAACGTGGCCTGGCTTTTTGCAATGATTACAAAAGAGGCGGGCTTGTGCGAGCTAGAAGAGGTGGAGTGAGGCCCACGGGTAAACCCGCGAGCTAGGGCTGACCTGGCCTGCAACCGAGACGGGGTCGCAGAGATAGACTCCCCCGTATGCGGAACAAGCAACTAGGAGGCTTGGAATGCAGAATGGTCGCCAGAGGAGGGTTTTCTGGCGTGCGTGGAGCGCTGAGCGACGTCATGCTTAGCCATGGTGTAGGTCTTCTCCAGACTTGGAAGCTTTTCACGGGAGAGAATTGAAGAGCACAACGTTTGGAATTTTGATGGGAGGCCGAGGAGAAACTTCATTGTTTTCTCCTCCTGATTGCGGGCACGAAGGCGAGAGTTCACACCGCAGTTGCACTTTTTGCAAGTGCAATGAATCGGTACTTAATGGGCTTCAAGTTCGCTCCAGAGGTTTTGAAGCCGGACAAAAAAATTCGTGAGTTTGGCACCGGTGGTGCTGCTGAGGAGTTTGAGATCATTGGTGGCCTCTTCCACGCCAAATTTTTGGGTTGCGGTGACCTTATTGAAGCTTTCTTCAAGAACATTCCAAATCTCCATGACTGATAAGCAGGTAATCATCCTGGTGAGATTGGGTTCGATGGAGTTGATGAGCCATGTTTTGACAGCAGCGTGGCATTGATTCTAGCGTTTTGCATCTTCGCCGTCGTCGAGGGGTCGCGAGAGGGTTCTGTCGATAAAGCCCATCTTGTTGCGGGCAAGAAGAACAGTTTGAATTTGATCGCTCTAATTCGCCCAATTGGATTTGCCAGTGAGTTTGACGGAGACAATACTCACAGGTTGAAGATCGGCCACCGAAAGGCTATAAGGATTGCGAGTAGGGACAACGGCGGTGGTGGTGGCGGTGGCGGTGGCGGTGGCGGCGGATTCAGTGGACATGGTGGTTAGGGTTATGGGTAAGATTGGGGATTAGGGTTAGGGGTAATTTGGGTAATTGTGGGAAAGAAAGAGGGGAAAAATGAATGGTCAAGTCGGGGTAAGTGGGACGACGTCAAATAGAGAAAGGTGCAAACGACGTTGGGTAGGAATAAAATAAAGGGTAAAAAATGAGGGATGAAAGAATGAAGAAAGGGCTCCTAACTTGTTACCGGAGGCCAGGAAATGAAAGAGCGGAAGCGAAAAAAAATCTCAGGAAAGTACCAAGGTCGATGATACCATGTAAGAAAGTGAAGGCAACAAGTGGGCTGAATTCTATTATGATATTATTGAATTAATCTGTACAAAGGAAAGCCTTATTTTATAGGCCTGATTTCTAACCTATACAAGGACATAATAAATGAGAATATTACAAGATATATTTACACTAAATACATAGCCTATTTAGGCACCTACGAATCTTGCCATATGTGCACTAACACTATGAATATTGGTTTTGAGGGCTAAACAGTGATTTTCCTAACATAGCCCTAACACAATTTGGTGAGACATCAAACTCCAAAGATAACCAGTAAAAGAAAAAGACAATTCGTCCAAACAAATATGAACAAATCCACCGGAAATGGGCGGCAAAGGCTATGAACTAGTCAGATGCCACTTGTATATATATAATGGAAAGAACAAATGCTAACCCATTTTTGTATATAACTGGACCTACTTCCTCTAGACGATTTTGGAATGATAGGTTCATCAAGCTAAGAGGAAGAGAAATAAGTTCACTATGTTTTTGTTTCTCTCCTAGAGCTTTATCGTTGTTGTTTGGTACACAATTTTATGCGTTCTAGAATCTCCTTAACTAGGCTACAAATGGACCATCTCTTTTTTTGTTAAAAGAAAGTGTAGTGGCGAATTACCCAGAAGGAAGCTAATCTTTGCTTTGTCGGCTTGTCTGTCAAGGTTGCTATATATACACATGTTCAGGACCATGTGTAATTGAACACAAAACTGTCGTCTCCTACTTAATATCGCAAAACTGCATGGCCACCAAAAGCAACTCTGCTCGAGGCCTCCCTCTCTTCTCATCACTGCTTCTGATTCTCCTAGCCATATTATCATCCGGGTCACACGTTATCACTGCCTATGGCTTCTCAATCGGCGAAGCAACCATCGGTGATCTCCAACTCGCCTTCAGGCAAAACCAGCTCACCTCGAGACAGCTCGTTGAGTTCTACATTTGGAGAAATTCGGAGACTCAACCCGCTCCTCAAAGGTGTCATGGAGGTGAACCCAGATGCTCTATGGCAAGCCGACAAGGCTGACTACGAGCGCGAGGCCCAGGCACCTGGCTCACTCTCTGGGTTGCATGGTATTCCTATTTTGCTGAAGGACAACATTGGAACAAAGGACAAGTTGAACACCACCGCCGGCTCTTTCGTGCTGCTTCGCTCGGTTGTGCCTAGGGATGCGGGCGTGGTAACCAAGTTGAGAAAAGCGGGGGCCATCATAATAGGCAAGGCAAGCTTGAGCGAGTGGGCTAATTTTAGGTCGCTCAATGCACCCAGTGGATGGAGTGCCAGAGGTGGCCAAGGCAAGGTAAGTCTTAAAATCCTTGTCAAACAACCTGAATCTTTTGGGCTTGCAATCATATACTAAATACAATAAAATCAAAATTTATAATATAGCTGTTCCTAACTTTTTCTATGCAAACTCCATTTCTTTATACCTCTATGGATCTGATATAGTTTTAGTAATTTCGTAACCATGTTAAATTGATACTTTGTGCAGAATCCTTACGTATTATCAGCAGATCCTTGTGGGTCAAGTAGTGGGTCAGCAATATCAGTAGCGGCAAATCTTGTAGCAGTGGCGCTTGGGACCGAGACTGATGGGTCAAACCTATGTCCTGCCAGTTTTAACTCGGTAGTAGGCATCAAGCCAACCGTTGGTCTCACCAGTAGAGCAGGAGTCATTCCAGTCACTCCTAGAAAAGACACTATTGGGTGGGTGATGCTACATCAATATTTCCTTTTGTTAGGTTCTAAAATACTCAGTTTCACGGATTATTAAAATAATCTTCTCCACTGATTCACTATTTTCTATTTGATTGATGAATT
Source organism: Casuarina equisetifolia (assembly GCA_028551475.1). Taxonomy (NCBI): domain Eukaryota; kingdom Viridiplantae; phylum Streptophyta; class Magnoliopsida; order Fagales; family Casuarinaceae; genus Casuarina; species Casuarina equisetifolia. The sequence goes on from CM052360.1 coordinate 17,931,286, forward strand.
GATGAATTGCTGAAGTCCTATCAGCTACGCTATAGCTCTAAATAACTAGGACTAAGGAGAGAAGGTCTATAATATTTCAAGTTCATTCTTGTCCTTGTTGACTATCGGATATGATTCTGCATAACAAAAAACGTCAATTCCTTTTCATAAATTTCTCCTCTTCCCTTAAAAAGTTCATTAGACTTGTGTTGCAATCTTCATTGCCCTCACTATCATGTTCATGAGCTTTGCTGGATATATGGACAGGCCCATCGGCAGGACGGTATCGGATGCTGTTTATGTTCTTGATGCCATTGTAGGTTTCGATAATAATGATGAAGCAACAAGGGTTGTATCAAACTATATTCCACGTGGTGGCTATAAGCAGTTTCTGAAGGCTTACGGACTCGAAGGGAAGAGACTGGGAATAGTGAGGAATCCCTTCTTCACTTCTGGCAGTCGAGCTGTCCAGGCTAAAGTTTTTGAATATCATTTCCAAACTTTAAGGTAAGCAATTTCCAAGCACTATTCTTAATGAACCGGGGGGTTCAAATTAGTTTACTGTTTTGATGTTCCATAATTTCTTTTGTTATAAAGGCAAGAAGGAACGATTTTGATTGACAACCTGCAAATAGCCAACATTGATGTTATCTTGAACGCCACATTGAGTGGGGAGGCAACAACATCTCTTGCTGAATTCAAGCTATCTTTGAATGCGTACCTAACGGAGTTGGTCGCTTCACCAGTGCGAAGCTTGGCTGATGTTATAGCCTTCAACACAAAATTTTCTGATTTGGTAAGAAAATCAGCAAAGGTTCATTTTATTTCTCTTGTATATCTAGCACAGAACGAAGCTTATTCTTGTTATGATTACTTTCCTTAAATGGCCATGCAGGAAATGATCAAGGAATTTGGCCAAGACATATTTCTTACAGCCCAAGCCACGAATGCGATTGGCGATAAAGAGAAGGCAGCGTTGCTCAATTTGGTGAAATTGTCCGAAGATGGATTTGAGAAGGTGATAAGAGAACAGGTTAGATGCATTGGTAACTCCTGGTGCGGATGCTGCTCCTGTTCTTGCTATTGGGGGATTTCCTGCAATTAGTGTCCCAGCAGGGTACGACAACAAGGGAGTGCCGTTTGGTATAGCATTTGGAGGACTAAAAGGCTCAAAGCCGAAGTTGATTGAGATCTCATATGGCTTTGAACAAGCTACTAAGATTAGGAGGGCTCCTTCATTTAAACCATGAAGCTCTTCAATACTCTTTATCCACAGTTGAACTTGTATCGGAACCTCGAAAGTCATTTAGTTTGGTTAATAAATTGCAAGTAATCGAGGAAACAATATATGTTCTTCTGTGGGTAGACAGTCTACGTTGTGGCAACTATATTCTAATTCTTACAGAGGAGCGTGCATGGAAAACATGCTAAAATAGTTGAAATAAAATGGAATGGGCCTATTTATATATCAATCGATTGCGTGTTGCTGTTTTGAATGTTATCGTTAGAAGAAATATGTCATTGATCTTGATGATTGAATATAAAATGGTTTTTCGCTAGTTGACTAACGTTGTCGATGAACAGCAAGTTCGGACTTCCAATTTTAAAAGCCATGGTAACAACGTTGACCTCGGTTTTAGAAGCAAAGGAAGGTGTAGATGACTTTGCTTCTCTTAACGCCGGTGACCAATGACTTAAAAACTCAAGAGAAGAGCAGGCAAACCAGAGAAATCAGCCAAACAAGCCACCCAAATTCCTCTCTGGGTGTGTATTATTTACGTTCCTTCGAAATATCATGATGAGTTCCATTTTATGGATCAAGCTTACGGTGTCTCTCCTCTCTTTGCCGTTGATTTTTCTCTTAGTTTTCGGCTTCGCCGACGGGTCAGGCGGCTTAGGATTCACCATCACGGAAGCTACAATCGACGACATCCAACTTGCCTTCGCCGCTAACAAACTTACGTCAAGGCAACTGGTTGAGTTGTACCTGGACCAGATCGCGCGCTTGAATCCACTGCTTCACAGCGTGCTGGAAGTGAATCCAGACGCATGTGGACAAGCGGACCAAGCGGACCGCGAGAGGGAGGCTGCGGCATCTAGTGGTGGCCGTCGGTCCTTGGGGGAGCTACATGGCATCCCGGTGCTGCTCAAGGATGGCATAGCCACCAAGGATAAGCTGAACAACACGGCTGGGTCGTTCGCGCTGCTGGGAGCTAAGGCGCCAAGAGATGCGGGCGTAGTCAAGCGGCTGAGAAGGGCCGGAGCTGTGATCCTGGGAAAAGCCAGTCTCACCGAGTGGTACGGAGGTCGGTCCTCGAATATTCCTCTTGGCTGGTGTGCTCGTGGCGGACAAGGCCTTGTCAGTATAAATTGCATTTCTATTTCTTTCCTTCTTAATTTGTTTTCTCGGTTTTACTTCCTTCTTAATTTGCATTCCCATTTGGTAACAAAACCTGTTGCCAAGATTACAACGCCAGCCTTTCGCTGCTTTCATAAGCGTAGCCAGTAAACATTTTACCCAATTTTTGAAATTTCAGTACAGCTTTATAAATGAGATTATTCCTTCTTTACTAGAGTTGAAACGAAGAAAAAAATACTCTTTGAATTTAAGCTTATTTTTGTTCTGCTTCGAGCTTGTTTCAATCCAAAATAATTTCAACTTATCTATCTATTTGATGAATTTAAACTTTAAATAACAATTTTATTTATAAGATTAAGATCATTTTCTGGGACCCCGCAGAATCCATATGTAGAATCGAAGTCTCCATGCGGGTCTAGTAGTGGATCTGCAATATCAGTGGCAGCAAACATGGTATCAGTGTCACTGGGGACTGAAACTCATGGTTCTGTTATTTGCCCTGCCGATCACAACTCGGTTGTAGGGCTCAAACCCACCGTTGGTCTCACCAGCCGAGCAGGCGTCATCCCAGTCTCCCTCCGTCTGGACACAATTGGGTATGCCGTTCTGCTTTCAGCACTTCTCCAACCGCATAAATCTTTGATGCAACTTTTTTTAGGTTGAGGATGACTTTGTACATGTTCAGTCTTTCAAGACAAGAAGGAAAAAGTAAAAGTGCTGATGCTTATCTGGGAAGTCAGACTTACGAATTTTGAATGCGATGAAATTACAGGCCCATCTGCAGGACAGTAAAGGATGCAGTTTATGTGCTGGATGCTATTGTAGGGTTTGATCCGAGGGATCATGCAGCAACAAAGGCAGCAGCCAAGTTCATACCTCCAGGTGGTTATAGACAATTTCTTAATGAAGATGGTCTCAAAGGAAAGAGATTGGGTGTTGTGAGGGATCCGTTTTTGAACTCCTACAATGATTCCAAAGCTATTCTGGCATTCGAGCGCAGTCTGAATGTGTTAAGGTAAAGTTTCGCCAGGCTACTGGGTAGCTGTAGATATCCCCACGCACCCATTGTGCTTGGATTCAGTCTCTTAGCCATGAAAAGCAACAAGTTTCCTTTAATCAAGTCTCAATACTTCCTGATTTTTCTTTTTCTGTGCATATCTAGACGAGGAGGTGCAGTCATTTCAGACAATCTGGAGATAGCAAATATTGCTAGAATTATGAACCCCATTCAAAGTGGGGAGTTCACTTCAGTACTAGCAGAGGCCAAGCTTTACCTAAATAGTTACCTGGAAGGACTCATCAACTCTACCATGAAGTCACTGTCAGACATCATTGCCTTCAACTTAAATAACCTTGACCTGGTAAGTTCATAGCTCTTAAGAATCTCCATCAATGGTTGAGAAGCTCCTTGTGTAGCAATACTCTTGTCTGCTTGCTAGTAATTTCTATAATTCCCTAAGAAAATTTTCTTTTGGTTGCAAAAAACGTAGCGTAGAACAACATTACTAGCAAAGTAGATTTTGGAAGTTTAGCAACGTTTCATGCTGATTTGATAATAAAACAACTAATTCACCTTTTGCCGTTGCAGGAAAGGATGAAAAAATATGGCCAGGACTTGTTCCTTGCATCAGAGATGACAAATGGGATTGGGAAGGAAGAGATAAAAGCAATTGAGAATATGGAATACCTGTCAAAACATGGTTTCGAGAAACTTATAGAAGACAATGGCTTGGATGCAATTGTGACACTAGGCTCAGACGCTTCCACGGTTCTAGCAATTGGAGGTTACCCAGGAATCACCGTTCCCATGGGGTATGAAAGCGATGGAATGCCATTTGGGATCTTGTTCGGTGGATTAAAGGGTACTGAGCCAAAGCTAATCGAGATTGCTTATGCTTTTGAGCAAGCTACAATGGCGCGGAGGCCACCTTCGACCTTTGCCAAGTGAAGTCAAAACGAAGTTCTGCAATAAGTATTGAACAAATGAAGCTTACGGCTTTGCACTCAGAATAAATGAATAATTTAGTGACTATGTTTCTGTTTGTACCAGAATTTATACATTCTAAAGTCTCCTTGTGACTGTTGTTTGGCTTCGTGTATAATGCGCTGTTGGAATCCAGTGGGTCTTTAAGAAGCCTTGCATGGAGGTTTTCTGTGTCTTCTTCCTCGAGTTCTTTTAACTCCTTAAGTCGGTGATTTGAACACAGCGTACGCATTACGTTTTCTCGATAGCTGATTATGCTGCAGATTGTACAAAGCTTGGGGAGCGACAATGGATTTTAAACTTGGTGTTGAGTGTAATGCATTTTTCCGAAAAGAACATTCTAGCAAGATCAAGATCCAAAGAATTCCTAAAGGTGCATTATGGAGACCAGCCAAAAGAGTTAGTCGGTGCAGAGAAGAAGCTCTACAGAGTTCCGGCAGGTCTGGATTATTCCGAACAAAGATAATAACAAAAGCTTGTAAGCAAAGTAAAAAATAGTGGCTTGTAAAGTCAAAAATAGTGGCTATATAAGTCGGTTACTTGGTTATAAATACCACCGTCTGTGCTGTAAAAACGTGTACAGAAACTTTAGAAGCTTTAACAATAAAGAGCTTCCTTTACTTCCTTCCTTTCCTTCCAACTACTTTAGAGACAACCAGCTCCACTTTTAACTTCTTCAATCTCCCTTTGTACTTTCTCTTTCTCAAACCCACCATACACCTTTTTCGCTGCACAATACTTTTCTTTTCTCCTAAACCAACAATTGGTATCGAAGCCCAAGTTCGATTATATTGGCTTTCTGATGACCGAATCAAGTCAATCTGTTTCACTTCCTTTTCCAGTTTTCCAAGGAGAAAACTATGACTATTGGAGTCTAAAGATGAAAACATTTTTCTCCTTTTAAGATTTGTGGGATATTGTTGAAAAAGGCATAGACATCCCATAAGACGTCTCTACTCTCTCAAAGGAGCAGCAGAAGAAACTAAAGGAGTTGAGATTGAAGGATGCTCGAGCTCTCTTTATCATTCAACAAGCTGTTGCTGAACATATCTTTCCAAGGCTTGTGGAGGTGAAGACTGCTAAAGATGCTTGGGAGACTCTACAAATAGAATATCAAGGAATAGAAAAGGTATGTTATGTTAGACTACAAACTTTGAGAAAGGAGCTTGAAAATATAAAAATGAAGGATTTTGAGATAATTTCAAATTATTATGCTAGAATAAAAGAACTTGTTAATCAAATGAGAGCCTGTGGAGAAAAAGTATTTGACAAAAGAGTTATAGAAAGATAATGATAATTCTTATTGAAAAATATGATCTTATTGTTGCTACTATAGAAGAATCCAAGGATCTAAATAGATTGTCAATAACTGAATTGATAGGCTCTTTACAATCCTATGAATATAGGTTGAATAGGCGAAGTGAAAGTTCAGTTGAAAATGCTTTTTAGTCTAAACTAAGCATAAGGTCTTAGAATTCAAGAGAAAATTCAAAAGAAAATAAAAATAAGTCTACAAAAAGACAAAAGGAGAAAAGAAATCCTCCTTGTAATATATGCAAAAAGACAAATCATTTGGAAAAAGACAGTTGGTTTAAAGGAAAGCCACAGTGCAAAATATGTAAAAGATTTGGCCATGTTGAAAAGACATGCAGATATAAAGATAATCATGATGCCAATTATATTGGAGAAAAAGAAGAAGAATCTAAAGAAGAAAATCATGGTGTTCTCTTTTATACAAGTCAAACAACAGAAAAAGAAAGTGATACTTGGTTTCATGATAGTGGTTGTAGTAATCACATGATTGGGAATAAAAATATATTTACAAAGTTAGATCCATCATTTAAATCCAAAGTTAAGCTTGGAAATGGAGAATTTGTTAATGTTGAAGGAAAATGAACTATTTCTATTGAAACAAAGAAAGGTGTGAGGTTTATTCATGAAGTTTTATTAGTTCCTACTAGTCTACATCAAAATTTGTTAAGTGTTGGACAAATGATTGAAAAAGGATATGTTCTGCATTTTGAAAGAAATTTCTGTACTATATATGATAAAAATGATAAATCTCTAGTCTTAGCAAAAATAAAAATGCAAAACAATAGAAATTTTCCTATTCAATGGAAATATGCTCTCTATATTGCCATGAAAGTTAAAACTGATGATTTATGGTTATGACATAAAAGATTTGGTCACTTTAATTTTCATGGATTAAAATTATTTCATCAAAAGAAAATGATGTTAAATCTTCTAAGCATAAAAGTAGATAATGAAGTATGTGAAAGTTGTATGCTTGGAAAACAACAAAGACTGCCATTCTCTTCTGCATGGAGAGCTAAAGATTTGCTAGAATTAGTGCACACAGATGTTTGTGGGCCTATGAGAATACCATCTATTCAACAAAACAAGTATTTCATCTTATTTATTGATGACTATACAAGAATGACATGGGTGTCTTTTATGAAAGAAAAATCAGAAGTCTTTGAAATATTTAAGAAATTTAAAAATCTAGTAGAAAAACAAATTGGACGTTATATTAAAAGACTAAGAAGTGATAAAGGTACAAAATATGTCTCAAAAGAACTTAACAAGTTCTATGAAGATGAATGAATTGAAAGACAATTAACAGTTAGATATACTCCATAGCAAAATGGAGGATCAGAAAGGAAAAATAGAATTGTTATGGAAATGGCAAGATCAATGTTGAAAGAAAAAGGTCTGCCAATAACTTTTTGGGCTGAAGCTGTATACACTGCAGTTTATTTACTAAATAGATGTTAAACTAAAGTAGTAAAGAATAAAACTCTAGTTGAAGCTTGGACAGGAAGAAAACCATCAACTAAACATCTTAAGTCTTTGGTTGTATATGCTATATGCACATACCTGAAGAAAAAAGAAGTAAGCTTGATGATAAAACTGAAAAAGGTATATTCTTAGGCTATAGTGATCAATCAAAAGGATATTGAATTTATAGCCTAAGAACAAAGAAATTAATGATCAGTAGAGATGTTGAATTTGATGAAAATGCAAAATGAAACTGGGAAGAAGAAAAAGTTGAAAAGAAAAATGTTCTAGTACCTGCTTACATTCCAACAATTCAAGAAGCCATGGAGAAGGTTGCTAAACAAAGAGAAGAACCCCAAATGCTAGTAACTCCAGAAGCATTAGGTTTGTCTTCTCCAACTCTACAAGAATCTTCTTCAGAATCTTCTTTAAGAAGAGTAAGATCTTTAAGAGAAATATAAGAAACTTGCAACTTTGTTTTTCAGAACCAGAAAATTTTGAAGAAGCAGCAAAACATGATGTATGGAAAAAAGCTATGGAGGAGGAGATTAAAATGATTGAAAATAATAAAACTTGGGAACTAGTGGACAAACTTGAAAACAAGGAAATTATTGGCGTTAAATGGGTTTATAGAACAAAGTTAAATCCTGATGGAACAATACACAAGCATAAAGCAAGACTAGTAGCAAAAGGGTATTCACAAATTCTTAGAGTAGATTATGTAGAAACTTTTGCTCCAGTTGCAAGATTAGAAACCATTAAGGCTCTTGTTGCATTGGCTACTTATAGAAAATGGAAAATTTATCAGCTTGATGTAATCTACATTTCTTAATGGTTTCTTAGAGGAAGAAATATTTGTAGATCAACCTCAAGGATTTGAGATAAAAGGATCTGAAGATAAAGTTTACAAACTAAAAAAAGCTTTGTATGGACTTAAATAAGCTCCACGAGCATGGTATAGTAGAATTGATGGAAATTTTATTGATCAAGGTTTTAGGAGGAGTTTAAGTGAGCCTATTCTTTATATCAAAACTCAAGGTAAGTCTGAAAGACTTATTATCTCTTTATATGTTGATGATATCATTTACATAGGAAATAGTGAAAGAATGATACAAGATTTAAAAAATGACATGATAAAAAACTTTGAGATGAATGATGTGAGTTTGATGAATTACTTTCTTGGTATTAAAGCAAGTCAAGAAAAAGAAGGAATATTTATTTCTCAAAGAAAGTATGTTGAAAATTTGTTGAAGAAATTTAAGGTGAAAAATTGTAAGTTAATCAATACACCACTTACACCTAATGAAAAATTCAGGAAAGAAGATGGTTTAAATAAAGCAAATGGTTCAATTTACAGAAGTCTTATTGGCAGCTTACTTTATCTGACTATTACTAGACTTGATATTATGTATGCCACAAGTTTACTTTCAAGATTTATGCAAAATCCAAGTGAAATTCATTATATAGCTACCAAAAGAATTCTCAAATATATACAAGGTACAAAGAATTATGGCATTTGGTACAAGGCAATTGCAGAACTCAAACTAATTGGATATATTGATAGTGATATAAGTGGCTCAATTAATGATATGAAAAGCACATCAGGTTATGCTTTCACATTAGTTTCTGGATTTTTCTCTTGGTTATCCAAGAAGTAGCATTTTGTAGCATTATCTATTGCAGAAACAAAGTACGTTTCAACTACAGAATGTGCAACACAAGCTATATGGCTTCGGAGAATTCTTGTTGATGTGGGTGAAAACCAAGAAGAACCAACAAAAGTCCTCTACGATAACAAATTTGCTATTGCCATGTCAAAGAATGCAGTGTTTCATAGTATAACCAAGCACATTGTAGTAAAGTACCATTTTCTTCGAGAAGCATATACTTAAAAGGAGATCAAAATTACATACTGCAAAGCTCAAGATCAAATTGCAGACATCTTTACAAATGTATTGCCAAAAAATAAGTTTGAGACATTTAGAAGCTTTAGCAATAAAGAGCTTCTTTTCCTTCCTTCCCTTCCTTCCAACTACTTTGGAGACAATGGACTCCACTTTTAACTTCTTCAATCTCCCTTCATACTTTCTCTTTCTCAAACCCACCATACACCTTTTCCGCTGCACAATACTTTTCTTTTCTCCTAAACCAAGACTTGGCCAATGAGAACACGGTTGCTTGTGTTCTCTTTTTCTAGGGTTATTTGGTATGGGGATTCGGCAAGCTTGACATCAGTGTAATATTGGAGAAATATATTAGGAAGATTTTTCAAGTCACCCTTTCATGTTTTTTGTGGTGCATCTAGGAGATAAGAGTGATGAATTCTTGGCATTTTTTGTAAGATGCCAGTGCTAGATTTTATGTATCACTTTTATGCTTAGATGGTTCAACTAATTGCTTTTATTTATTTTGCTCCACTTGAGTGCTCAAGATATTCTTGAGAGGCAAGCTTGATTATTTTGTCCTCAGAATCATCATAAGTCCACCACCACCCTCCTATAGCTGGCATCGCCGCCTTTCTCAAAATCGTTTTCCCATCCTATCGCGAAGGAAAATGCGGTTGGGATGCCGCGGAGCAGATCACATCCTTTGTCGAAGAATTGGGGGCTACCTTCTAATTGAATCACCAAAAGCAGATCTGGTCTATATTAAGGTATCGTGGACACCCCACCCTTGAATTTATAGGACAGAAAAAAAAAATGCAACAATTAAGTGACGCCAAAATTTTGAAATTTTGAAATGAGGAAATCTGGACTAAGAGTTGAAAACAATATATCGGATATGTTCCATCTTCAATTCATAAGACAAGCATCGTAGAATCAGACAGGTTACTGATTGTGTTTGCTTGTGTTGTCGGGATGCACCTGTAGGGATGTTCTAATTATTGAAGATGAGGGCAATTTTGAATATGAAATGCTCATTTGTCTAACAGGAATGTTTTGTGTACCTGTGTGTATGATAAATAGGGCCATGAGTAAAAAACTTCATCTAGATACACAATTATTATTTTTGTTAAGAAAATTTATGGAATTTTCCTTACTTTAAATTTCAAACTTATTTTTTAATAATATAGAATTGATTGTCTAAATCTTAACATGCCCTTTCATTAGGATGGTTTAACTTTATACCAACTATGGCGTTACTCAACTATGTGGACCCATAAAAGAAAAAGAAGAAAAAAAAAGATGGTGTTTATATGGTTCATTACAAAAGAAAAACTTGCCGCCGTTGGAAGAATGCGTTGTCTCCTCCAGGCCATTGTGGGAAAGAAAACCCCGCCGCTGACCTTTCAGGCTTCTACTCTGATATATGTTTTCACGTTGAAGACAAATTAGAATGAAACCTCTTCGTTTCAATTAGTTTTTAACTTGCAAGTAAATAAATAAAAAAGGAATAAAACTAAATGAATGAGCCGATATGAATGAAAAGAATCAGTTTTTGAAGATATAAAATAAAAAAAAATATTGGATTTTGAAATACCAATTGGCTATTTGAGAACTTTTTGTAAATAATTTTAGTAAATGAATGAGTATATAAATTAATATAAAAGCTCAATTTGATAAATTAAAAAATAAAGGTGTATGATTTTTAAACAATTATTAACCTAAGTAGTCCGGTAGAAAAGTGGTTGGCTACTAACTACCTTGGACCTAAATCCTAGTTTAACAATCCATCATCCTCAAATGCTCTTACTTTAAAATAAAAAGGAAACTAAAAAATTGGTCTATGTTGTTTAAACCTTTGGCTTGGTGCTACAGCGTGGACAGCACTCATCAGTAACTTCCATCATCCTCGTCGTCCTTGTCGTCAAGCAGAACCTAATCCTTGACAGTACAAGATAGGATTAGGATTTTGTCTCCCTCTCGACATGGGCTTCCAAAATTGTGTGGCTTTCCGACGTGAAGCGCAACGTCTGCTTTTGTTTGATCACATCAAGACAGTGCATGATTTTGTCTAAATTCTGGCCGTCTGTTCTCCATTCAAATAGTACGTACGCATTTGGGATATGGGCGACCTCCAAATTAGGCATCTTGGCATTTGTTAAAGAACATAAGAGTCCATTTGTTAAAGGATTAAGCCTTTAAGCCTTTTAACATGGTATTATAATTCAAGTAAAATCATATGTTATTTTTTGACATTATTGATATCAAAATGACTTCTTATGATACAAGAGTGTTAGAGACTATAAGTCTCACATCAGTGAGAGGTCATTCTAAGGCAAAGTTTAATTTTTTTAAAAAAATTTATTAGTTAACTTTAAAATTAGCTTTTGAATCTTTTAACATTATTATTATTGTATTCTTCATTTGTTGTTAATTTCTTTATTTTTCTCCCTAACATAAATTATCTTTTCTTGAAATTTGTTTCAAATAAAGAAAAAGGTTATGATATGATATTAAATCACTTTAATATGATCAATGATCTTAGTCTCCGGACGTCTCCCTTATTACGTCACATCCACGGCAACCATTCTTTTCATTAAAGGGGCAAGACTCAAAAGCTGCGAACCGTCAAATATCCCTTCATGGTGCTTACGTGTCCCGCCATGATCCAAAGCAGGATTCGGAATGCCTTGGCCTTTCTTTTTGTTAACGTGCAGCTCTTGCACTGTGGTATAGACACGGACTCTGATTCAGATTCGGATTCGGGTATGATTTCGGATTTGGATTTTGTTGCTACAAATTTTGATGATGCTTACATGGTGCTTACATGCAAGCGTTTCCCAAAATTCATACGTAAAAAGAGGCATTAAAGTGTATGTATATATGAATATGTGCTCATTAAATGTGGATACATTCTTTCACTTGTTAACTTGTTAAGCAGGTTTTTCACATAGGAATGAACCTCCTAATGAATATGCTTCCATAATTTTCAGAAGAATGGAGCTCGGCAATACATGCAAATCACATATCAAAGATCATCATATAATCATTCCAATTTCAGGAAGTGAAGAGTAAAGAATCAAAAGTTGAATTTAACTGCCAAAAGTTACAAAAGCGTTGAAGATTTAAGAAAATGTACATTTAAACAAAGAAAATGGGATTCAGCCGCTTTGACACAAAAACTGAAAGAGGCAAGGCCCAAAATTGTCCGATCAGTGAACCGAAAAGTCATTTCGGATCTTTACAAACAAACGGGTGGGAGAGGAGTTCCACCGCTGTCCACCTCTTACCCGTTTCCTTCTGCAAGCAGCACTGGATGAAGCTCCAGAACTCGTCTGGTGCCTCTTTCGGCATGCTTGGGGGGTCGCCAAAGCAAATCGCGCACATCAGGGTCGGAAAGTTGGGTCTCTGACTGGGAGCTAACAATGGGAAGTGCCCCAAGTAGAGTTCCGCCAGGGTTAGCCCCAAGCTCCATATGTCTCCGGTGTAGCCGTTGTACTTCCTGCCGTAGGTTTCCGGGCCGAACTGCTTCGGGCTCATGTAGGCGCACGTGCCAACGTAGGAGTTATAGTTGTCCAACGTGCGACACATGATTCTGCTAACTCCGAAGTCGGCAATCTTCACCTCCATCTCGTCGTTCACCAACAGATTGGAGGGCTTAATATCCCGATGAACGATCTTGTGGGTGTGGAGGTAGTTGAGCCCGTTAAGGACCTGGCGCGCCACGATGGCGAGCTTGGGCTCGGAGAACGTCCCGTGGGTGTTAAGTAGCGACTCTAAGGTTCCGAGGTTGACATACTCCATGAGAATCGCGATCTCGCCGGACGGCTTGTCTTAGATGTCGTGGCAGCGGACCACATGAGGGGAGTTGGTCCGGCAGAGGATCTCCATCTCCCGGAAGACCTAGAGGCGGACGCTGGGATCAGAGTTTCCGTGGATCACCTTGAGCGTGTAGAAAGTGTTGATGGGCTTGTGGCGCACCTTGTAGACGGTCCCACCGTTGTCGTGGCCAAGAACTTGAAGCTTTTTAAGATTGGTGGCGGAGATGGTTGAGGATGAGACGCTGGTTCCAGAGGTGGCACTGTTGTGAGGCACGGGCAAAGGAAAGCGTGAGCAGCTGTCGGAGAGATTGAGTTGGGGACACCCTCGGACGACAGCCATTGGATTTTCTTAGAGAGTTCCGTTTGGTGTGGTAATGGGCACTGAGGGAAAGAAAGTGGATTATATAGGAGGGGACGTAGTAGGAGGGACGAAGTAGAAAAACACATTGGATAAGAGGGGACGCTACTGGGAGGGACGAAGCAGGAAGGCGCATGGATATGGGAGGAAGGACTGGGGCCTGCAATTTGAAAAGATTCGAACGTGGGGTAAGGCTTTTTTTGCCAAGTTTGTTAGTTTAAACGGGAGAATGGCTTGTTTGGCAGAACTTGTTACTATAAACGGTAGGGTGGCTGGCATCGCCGCCTTTACATTACATCCCCCGCATCACATGTGCCAGATGATGTCACTTCATCAAATCCCGCAAATTGTGGCGCAGTAACGTGATGTCTCTGTCCACGATGCTGACGCCTATTTGGGAATGGACACAAAGGTGGTGTTTGCTTTTGGCTTGCTTGCAGCTAGACGCTATGGTACGAACATGACATTGTGGAAAGGTCTGCAAGGAAGAGGAGACTCTTATGCGACACTTCTAAGGGAAAGGATTGTTGGGTTGGTCCAGCCCATATTTGGGGACTTATTATTGGGTCCAATTAGGGTAATGTGGCCTTAAGGTTTAAAAAGAAAAATATAGGATTTTTCTTTAGAGAGAAGAGGTGAGTGGCTGTCAAAAAGAAAAGAGAGAGAGAAAAGAAAAGAGCATAATTTCGCAGGAATTAGAGGTCCTACGCAGTAGTTGATCAAACGTCTGATCAAGGTTGATCCGTGGTCCGATTGAGTTGATTTTTTGTCAGTAGGTTCGGGATTGGGTGTTCTTCATTGTGAACGGTTGGATCGTCATTTGGAGCTCTTGAAGTCAGTAGATCTTGGTAAAAAATCTGGGTGATATTTCTCCAACTTTTCTTGGTTAAGTTGTTGTTTACAACTTGTTCTTCACTATTCATTGGTGATTCTATTATTGTTGAATCAATAAATCTTAGTCCTGTTGCTATTGTTAAGGACTTGATTGGGTTGTAACCTAACGATTTATATAGTGGAGATTTGGGTGGACTCCGTGATCGGTCCTGTGATTTTTTATCCTTAACATTGGAGGGGTTTTTCCACGTAGAAATTCTTTTGTGTTGAGTGTGATATTTGCTTATTCTACTTGTGATTCAAATACATCGTTAGTGTTTTAGTATTTCCTCACAAGTTCAATCAAAGTGGGAAACATTATACGTCGTTTTTCCCATCAAAGTGGTATTAAGAGCTTAGGTTGTGGTTGTTTTATTTTTGGATTTAATTGAATGATAGAACTAAGCATTAATAGGATGATTAGTTTGAATGAAAGAAACTATCATGTTTGGAAGGGTAAGATGGAAGATTTGCTTTATGTGAAGTGTTGGCACTTACCGGTGTTTAGTGAAACAAGACCAGACAACATGAGTGAGGCTGATTGGACTCTTGAGCATAAAATTGTATGCGGGTTCATTCGACAATTTGTAGATGAGAATGTTTTGAATCACATTAGCAAAGAAACACATGCTCGGACTCTATGGAATAAACTTGAATCTTTGTATGCTCGAAAGACTGGAAATAATAAGATGTATTTGATGAAGCAATTTATTAGCTTGAAATACAAAGATGGGCAATCCATATATGATCATTTGAATGAGTTTCAGGGAATGTTAGATCAACTTTTAGGTATGAATATGAAGTTTGAAGATGAAGTACAAGGACTTTGGTTACTTGGTACTTTACCAAAATCTTGGGAAACATTTTGTATGTCAGTGAGTAACTTTGCTCCCGATAGTATTGTCACTATGGATTTTGCCAAGACTAGAATTTTGAATGAAGAGATGAGAAGAAAGATTCAGGGTTCTTTGTCTCATTCTGAAGCTTTGGTTGTTGAAAACAGGGGGAGAAGTCATAGTAGAGGTCCGAGAAGCTATAACAAAAATCGAAGTAAGTTTAGATCGTGACATAAAAATGTAGAGTGCCATCATTGTGGCAAGATGGACCATATCAAGAAAAATTATTTCCAGTTGAAAAATGAAAAGAAGAATGGTAAAGGTAGAAATGAGAAGAAGAAAGTTAATGAGTGAGGAGAAGAAGGACAACAATGATGATGATCGAGTTGCAGCAGCTACTAATGAACTTGTTATTGTGTGCTATGATGATAATGTGAATTTTGCAAGTAATAAGACAAGTTGGGTAATTGATAGTGGTGCTTTTCTTTGTATTACTTCTAAGAGGGAGTTCTTTACTTCTTATACTCCTGAAAACTTTGGCACATTGAAAATGGGTAATGATTGTTTAGCTAAAGTAATAGGTATGAGAAATGTATGCTTAGAGACTCGTAATGGATCCAAGTTGGTTCTTAAGAATGTGTTGGCAAAGAAGAACTTGTTATCTGGGATTAAGAGTGCAAAACTTGAGAAGTGTGCACATTGTTTAGCTGGAAAACAGAAAAGAGTTTCATTCTATAGTCACCTTCCTTCAAGAAAATCAAATTTCTTGGAGTTAGTACACTCAGATGTTTGTGGCCTAGTTGACCTGAGGACGCTTGGTGGAGCATCCTACTTTGTGACCTTTATTGATGACTACTCAAGAAAGGTTTGGATTTATGTTTTGATGTCAAAAGATCAAGTGCTAGATGTTTTCAAGCAGTTTCAAGTTTCAATAGAGCAGTAAACTGGAAAGAAGTTGAAATGTATTCGATCAGACAATGGTGGTGAGTACATTGGACCATTTGATGAGTATTGTAGGCAACATGATATTCAACATTAGAAGACACCTTCAAAAACACCTCAGTTGAATGGTATAGCGGAAAGAATGAACAGGACATTGGTTGAAAGAGTTAGATGCATGATTTCAAATGCTAACCTGCCAAAGACATTTTGGGGTGAGACATTACTTACAACAGTTTATGTTATCAATCTATTTCCAATTGTTACTTTAGATGGTGATGTGCCAGATAGAGTTTGGTTTGGTAAGGATGTTTCCTATAACTATCTAAGAGTATTTGGTTGCAAAGCATTTGTTCATATTCCAAAGGATGAGAGGTCTAAGTTAGATGTCAAGACATGAGAATGTATATTTCTTGGTTATGGTTCTAATGAATTTGGTTACAGGTGTTATGATCCAGTTGTAAAGAAAATTGTGAGGAGTCGTGATGTTGTATTTTTTGAGAATCAAAATATGACAAATATTGGCCAGAGTGAGAAGAATATGTCACAAGGCTCTAAAATTGGTATTGATATTGATCTAATTCCTTTAAATGATTTACAGTGACAGTTGTCAGAACAAGTTGAAAGTAATATTTAGCATGATGTTCAGGATCAAGTTCAGAATGACCAACAGGGTGCAGATAATAGTAACACTCAGACAGATAATGTTGTTGATGTTCAGCAGAATCCATCTTCAGTTCTACCATTAAGAAGGTCTATTAGAGATCGCCATCCATCCTCTAGATACGTTACTGAGGAGTACGTATTGTTGATTGATGCAGGTGAGCCTGAGAGCTTTGAAGAAGCAGTAGTGGATGTGGATAAGAAAAAATGGGTTGATGCAATGCAAGATGAGTTAAAATCTTTGCATGATAATCAAACATTTGAGTTGGTGACATTGCCTAAGGGTAAGAAAGCTTTGAAGAATCGTTGGATTTATAGATTGAAGCATGATGAAAATTTTTCACAACCTCGATACAAAGCTAGACTAGTTGTTAAAGGTTTTAGTCAGAAAAAGAGAATTGATTATGATGAGATTTTCTCACCTGTTGTGAAAATGTCCTCAATTCGAGTGATTTTGGGATTGGCTGCCAGTCTTGATCTTGAAATTGAGTAAATGGATGTAAAGACTGTTTTTCTTCATGCTGACCTAAATGAAGAAATTTATATGGAGCAACTAGAGGGTTTTGAAGAAAAAGGTAAAGAGAACTATGTTTGCAAGCTAAAGAAAAGTTTATATGGCTTAAAACAAGCACCAAGACAATGGTGTCAAAAATTTAAGTCTTTTATAGGGGAGCAAGCCTATAAGAAGACAAATTCTGATCATTGTGTATTTGTGCAGAAGTTCTCAGATGATGACTTTATCATTCTACTACTTTATGTAGATGACATGCTTATAGTTGGTAAGAATGCTGCAAGAATTGAAAAGTTGAAGCAGGAGTTAAGTAAGTCACTCTCAATGAAAGACTTAGGCTCAGTGAAGCAAATTCTTAGTATGAGAGTTAGTTGTGATAGAAAAGCTAAGAAGTTATGGTTGTCTCAAGAAGAGTACATCAAGAAAGTGCTTCAAAGGTTTTGTATGGATAAGCTAAAGTGGTGAGTACACCTCTTGCTATACACTTTAAGCTTAGTAAGAAACAATGTCCTACAGATAAGGAAAACAGAAAAGATATGGAAATAGCTCCTTATGCTTCGGCTGTTGGTTGTTTAATGTATGCAATGATTTGTACAAGGTAAGATATAGCTCATGTAGTTGGAGTAGTTAACAGATTTACTTCTAATCTTGGAAGAGAACATTGGAATGTGGTGAAGTGGATTCTAAGGTATCTTTAAGGCACTTCTAGTTTGAAACTTTCATTTGAGAGTGATAAGCCTATTCTTGTGGGATATACAAATTCTGATATGGCAGGGGATATTGATAATAGAAGATCTACTTCATGCTACTTGATTAAGTTTTCAGGGGGAGCTGTGGCATAGCAATCAAGATTACAAAAATGTATTGCTTTATCTACAACGGAAACAGAATTTATTACAGCAACGGAAGCATGTAAAGAATTGCTTTGGATGAAGGAATTCATAAAAGAACTTGGTTTCGTATAAAAAAAGTATGTGTTATTTTGTGATAGTCAAAGTGCTATACGTCTTGCTAAGAACTCTACTTTTCATCAAAGATCAAAGCATATTGATGTAAGGTATCATTGGATACGAGATATTATGGAAACCAAAGAGGTTGCACTTGAAAAAGTACATACTGAAGATAATGGTTCTGATATGATGACAAAGGCTTTATGGCGAGAAAAGTTTGAGTTTTGTCGGCATGAGGCCGATTTGAATTGTGCTTGAAAAATAGACATATAGAATCTCCCTCATTTGGATTGGAGGGGGAGAATTGTTGGGTTGGTCTAGCCCATATTCGGAGACTTATTATTGGGTCCAATTAAGGTAATGTGGCCCTAAGGTTTATAAAAAAAATATAGGGTTTTTCTTTAGAGAGAAGAGGTGAGTAGCCGTCGAAAAGAAAAGAGAAAGAGAAAAGAAAAGAGTAGAATTTCGCAGGAATTAGAGGCCCTGCGCCGCAGTTGATCAAACGTCTGATCAAGGTCGATCTGTGGTCCGATTGAGTTGATTTTTTGTCAGTAGGTTCAGGATTGGGTGTTCTTCATTGTGAACGGTTGGATCGTCGTTTGGAGCTCTTGAAGTCAGCAGATCTTGGTTGAAAATTTGGATGATATTTCTCCAATTTTTCTTGGTTAAGTTGTTTACAACTTGTTCTTCACTATTCATTGATGATTCTATTATTGTTGAATTAGTAAATCTTAGTCCTGTTGCTATTGTTAAGGACTTGATTGGGTTGTAACCTAACGATTTATATAGTGGAGATTTGGGTGGACTCCGTGATTGGTCCCGTGGTTTTTTATTCTTCACATTGGAGGAGTTTTTCCATATAAAAATTCTTTTGTGTTGAGTATGATATTTGCTTATTCTACTTGTGATTCAAATATATCGTTGGTGTTTTAGTATTTTCTCACAAGTTCAATCAAAGTGGAAAACATCATACATAATTTTTCCCTTCAGGGATCACTGCCTTTCTTAACTCTTATAAGAGTCCTCGATTCCCTTACAATGCAGCTAGCGTGATTCAACATATGAATTGGGCATTGATAGGGTCCTAGCGAGGTGTCCTCCTCACGGCTATGCGGTTCAGGAGGGCCAAGGACAAGAAGTATTTTCTTATTATTTGTTAATCTCTTTTTCAAATGCATTGCTCTTCCGCGTTCAGTCTCCGCAAAATCTTCCCTGGCCTCTTCCGTAATCTTATCCACCTTTGTCAACAACCCTTGAACATCAGTCTCAATTTCCTCACAGTTATTTAGAGCAGCAGTAACTGCATGTTGTACCCCCTGACATGCTTTGTTGATTGTCCTCCGTACTTCTCAATCATCGCCCCACGGACCCACTTTTGGTCTGCGCTTATTGTCGAGATATTCTCGCCGAACCGAAATTCTGCGTGGGTCCAACACCGGGCTCGGAGTGACGAGGGCCATACTTTTCTTAATTGAAAGCCAGTTGTTTGACTAAATCGACGAGAAACTGCTGTGAGCAACAAAGCAATCTGCTTATTAGTCATAACTTTAAAAATCACTGAAGATATAATTATTATTAGAGCCAAATCATATGGGTAGTTGTGGCAGGAATTATTTTACACATTTAATTGGTATATTAAAAGCAGTGCTTTGAATCTATTTTTTATTTTGTCATTAAGACTTGAAATTAAGAACCAAGTAAAAAACAATATACCGTAACATCATAATGTAAATCAAATGGCAAGAGGTATGCACAACAAATTCTTTAGATCAAGAGTGGACCTTCTTTTCTACTAATAACAATGAGTTAGAAGAAAGATGTATAAGTAAAAATAATTTTCTCACTAGATATAATTACAGTTGACATACATTTATAAATTATAATGATAGTCCATATAATTTAGATATGTCTTGATATGCTATATCAACTAATATCCAATTTTGCGAGTTTTGAATGAAATAAAAATCAGTTAGAATCATTAAACAATATAGTGCTCGTTTTCAAATGCTGAACCCAATTTAACTTGAACTTGACCATTTTCACATTAGCAAATTTTTGTCCTAGAACAAGAAATTTAATATAAGTTTATATGCCAATTTATTTTTGTTCCTCCATGTCTATCATCTTTCTTCGTTTATTTTGGTAAACCGGGAAATTTGATTTAGGATGGCCTGCAATTAGCATCATCTCAAATTGAGAAAGAAGTGTCTCGAAATGGACATGGTTGCTGCGATAGTCGTCGAATGTTCAACAAGTTGTGTTGGATGGGTCTCCCTTGATTCCACTTTGATTCCACTTTGCCACCTCCGATCGTGTTTTGACCTTTGCACCATACCAGCAGTGCATGCAACAAAGCAATCTGCTGCAAGAGGATAAAAGCGTCGCTGGATGATGACCGAGCGACAAATAAATTGGCAATGTTTAAGGCGATTCCACAATCTCAAGACTTTTGAAGGCTTACCACCTTGAAGCTATTGATATCCTGCCATAATCTGATTACAAGAATGAAATAAGTTTTGAAAAAGTATCGATTCTCTAATCAACACCTTAATATGTTAATTCGTGTTGTTAAAAGAGGGAAATAACGGAGAGAAGCCTGTTAGTGAGCAAATTAATTCCATATTCTATGGTAGTGATTCTGTACAATACTTTGAGTAAATTTATTTGCTGTAATTTACTTAATAGAATTCCATTAAGGAAGAAAAATTACTTGAGACTTTACATATTTAGAAAAAATCTGTTTGAAGCTACATTAACATTGATAACTGTTGGGGAAGAATAAATTAAAAAAATATATGTAAAATTTGGCCTTGAATTGTACATTTTGTGGTGTGTTCATAAACATTATGTCAAACTATATAAAGAGTACAATACTTTGTATGCTTACCTACTACTTTCCTCACAACCAAAGCATCCAAAATTCAATAAATCTCATTGTCTCTATTTTTTACTGCATACATGGTATTCTTTCCATCAAATACAACATTAGTATTGAAAAGGAAAATCAATTTGACGATGAAAAAATCTCATATTTTCTTCTCTTACCAAATTACAAGGAGGTTGTTGGAAGTTATTTAGCAAAGGCAAGGAAGTTGAGCTTGAGGCTTTTAGATTTGATTTGTGAGGGATTAGGACTTGAATCTGAATCTTTCAGGGATGAATTCAGCCAAATTCAGATGATGGTTATAAATCATTACCCTTCATGCCCATATCCAAGTCTAACCTTGGGGATTGCTTAAACATAGTGATGCTAATCTCATAACCCTCCTTCTCCAAGGGTAGGCGGATGGTCTACAAGTATTGGAGTATGGACAATAGCTTGCGGTTAAGCCACTCCCAAATGCATTTGATGTTTTAACATAGGAAATATGTTACAGGTACCTCCCTCTTCCTAGTCCTCATTTTGCAATTTTTGGCCTTCCTTTTGGCTATCCTTGTAGTGTCTTTCTTATAAATGTATTTTGTTGTTTGGAAAAATTTGTTAGTATTAATGGTAGGAAGGCTGTTTGGCAACTTTTGTTAATTCCATTGACGAAATATGTTTTCCTAATTTTTTTTTTCAATTTTTCCAAAGTAATAAAAGATACTTTTCCTTGAAATATTTCCTTTCAAGTGCCAAAGGGTGGAATATGAGATAACATGATTCCAATTGTAATCGGATCTATTTATAAAAGTTTGAAATAAACAAAAAAACTATGTTAAGAGTTACCTACTTAAATCATGTAGCACTATTTATGTGAAAACATAAGAAGTTCTTGGAAGAGAATGTTGATTTTTAATTTTTTTTTATGATAACTAACCTAAATGAATGAGCTGATATAAATGAAAAGAATCAATTTGAGAAGATATAAAATAAAAAAAATATTGGATTTGGAAATACCAATTTCGCTATTTGAACTTTTTGTAAATAATTTTAGTAAACGAATGGTATATAAATTAATACAAAGGCTCAATTTGATAAATTAAAAAATAAAGTTGCATGATTTTTAAACAATTATTAGTCTAAGTAGCCTGGTAGAAAAGTGGTTGGCTACTAACTACCTTGGACCTAGATCCTAGTTCGACAATTCATCAGCCTCAAACGCCCTTACCTTAAGATGATATGTTGTGGTGTCAATTTGTAATCTCTTGCATAAGTAAGAATTGTAACAAATACGATAGCAAATTTAACCGACTTAGTGATATCTTTTTTCCTACAATTGGCTTCAATCTGAACATATATGTGGAAATCGACGTCCTTTTGAGAATAATTCAAAAGGACCAGTCGTCCTGTCCCTTTGGGAATAATTCAAAGTTCCCTTCTGCCCCTCCATGTAGCCTCCAAAATGACAAAATAGGCCGGGCAGTAGTTTGGAATGATGACAGTACCAACTACACTGAACCTAATCTGTAAGCTCTAACTTCATGGCATCTAAGGTGTTTCTTCTACTCAGAATTACAGTTTAACTTAGGCTATGCAACAGCAGAAGTTTGCATAGGGAGCTACGGTTATTTTGCAGAACCAGTAAACTTGAGATGACCACTTCGTGCTAGTTTTATAAGAACGTCTAGTATGCTTCTTTTTTAAGGATGATGTCCTTCCATTATGCAATTGGAAAGACAAATGATGGCTGATATTATAAAACAATCTTTGTCTTTCTTGTTGAATAGAAATAAGAATGCAAACACTTCAACGTATGACCCAGGAGTGGTCCTCAGGTTGATGTCGGTTGCAAGGTTTGAGTCGTTGTCAGTTGTAAATATCCCATTATAGGATGAAACAAAGGATGTATTTCAGAGTCGGACAAAGAAAATGACGAATGGTAAAGCTTTCCCTTTGTGCTACAGCGTGGACGGCACTCATCAGTAACTTCCATCATCCTCGTCGTCCTTGTCGTCGACCAGAACCTAATCGTTGACAGGACAAGACAGGATTATGATTTTGTCTCCCTCTCGACATTGGCTGCCGAAAATGTGTGGCTTTCGAACGCAAAGCGTAACATCTGCTTTTGTTTGATCAGACGAAGACAGTGCATGATTTTGTCTAAATTCTGGCCATCTGTTCGTCATCCAAATAGTACGTACGCATTTGGGATATGGGAGAACTCCAAATTAGGCATCTTGCCATTTGTGAAAATAACATGAGTCCAACATTAGAGAAGAGCCATTTTAAGGTGATGTTCAAATTTTAAAAAAAAATTATTTATAATTTTTTAACTAAATTTTGAATTAGACCTTTAAACCTTTTAATATGATTTTATAATTCAAATTACATCATATTCTAAACTTGATACTTTTTGACATTATTGATATCAAAATGATCTCTTAGTATATAAGAGAATGTCAAGACCATAAGTCTCACATTAGAGAGAGGTCATTCTAAGGCAAAGTTTAAATTATTTTTTTAAAGTTATTAGTTAACTTTAAAATTAATTTTTGAATATTTTAACATTATTATTATTGTATTCTTCATTTTTTGTTAGTTTCTTTATTTTTCTCTCTAACATAAATTATCTTTTCTTAAAAGTTGTTTTAAATAAAGAACAAGGTTACAATATGATGTTACAATCACCTTAAACTGAGCAAGTATCTTTTCACGGGCTTACGTGCCACGCAGTATGGTCAATGATCTTATTCTCCGACATCTCCCTTATTACGTCACATCCACGGCAACCATACTTTTCATTAAAGGGGCGAGATTCAAAAGCTGCGAACCGTCAATATCCCTTTCAAAAGTATGGTCAATTAGGTACCTATCGGGATTTGAACTCAGATGTGAGGTTTGACTTTAATATTAATTGTGAGAAAACAGATCCGATAACTCTTAACATCGTAACAAAAATCAGGAAAGGTTCATTTTATTTCTCTTGTATATCTAGCAAAGAACGAAGCTTATTCTTGTTATGATTACTTTACTTAAATGGCCATACAGGAAATGATCAAGGAATTTGGCCAAGACATATTTCTTGCAGCCCAAGCCACGAATGGGATTGGCAATAAAGAGAAGGCAGCGTTGCTCAATTTGGCGAAATTGTCCGAAGATGGATTTGAGAAGGTGATAAGAGACAACAGGTTAGATGCATTGGTAACTCCTGGTGCAGATGCTGCTCCTGTTCTTGCTATTGGGGGATTCCCTGCAATTAGTGTCCCAGCAGGGTACGACAACAAGGGCGTGCCGTTTGGTATAGCTTTTGGAGGACTAAAAGGCTCAGAGCCGAAGTTGATTGAGATCGCATATGGCTTCGAACAAGCTACTAAGATAAGGAGGCCTCCTTCATTTAAACCATGAAGCTCTTCAATACTCTCTATCCACAGTTGAACAACTAGTATCGGAGCCTCGAAAGTCATTTAGTTTGGTTAATAAATCGCAAGTAATCAAGGAACTAATGTATGTTCTTCTGTGGTCAGACAGTCCACGTTGTGGCAATTATCCTCTAATTCTTACAGCGGATCGAACATGGAAAACATACTAAAATAATTGAAATAAAATGGAATGGGCCTATTTTTATAACCATCGATTGCGTGTTGCTGTTTTGAATGTTATCGTTAGAAGAAATATTTCATCGATCTTGATGATTGAATACAAAATGGTTTTTCGCTAGATGACTAACGTTGCCGATGAACTGCAAGTTCGGACTTCCAATTTTAAAACCCAAGGTAACAACGTTGACCTCAGTTTTAAAACCCAAGGAAGACGTAGATGACTTCGCTTCTCTTAACGCCGGTGAATTTGCTCGCTGCGGAGACCAATGACTTAAAAAATCAAGAGAAGAACAGGCAAACCAGAGAAACCAGAGAAACCAGCGAAACAAGTCACTCAAATTCCTCTCTGGGTTTGTATTATTTACGTTCCTTCGGGATATCATGATGAGTTCCATTTTACGGATCAAACATACGGTGTCTCTCCTCTCTTTGCCGTTGATTTTTCTCTTAGTTTTCGGCTTCGTCGACGCGTCAGGCGGCTTAGGATTCACCATCACGGAAGCTACAATCGACGACATCCAACTCGCCTTCGCCGCTAACAAACTTACGTCAAGGCAACTGGTTGAGTTGTACCTGGACCAGATTGCGCGCTTGAATCCACTGCTTCACAGCGTGCTGGAAGTGAATCCAGACGCATGTGGACAAGCGGACCAAGCGGACCGCGAGAGGGAGGCTGCGGCATCTAGTGGTGGCCGTCGGTCCTTGGGGGAGCTACATGGCATCCCGGTGCTGCTCAAGGATACCATAGCCACCAAGGATAAGCTGAACAACACGGCTGGTTCATTCGCGCTGCTGGGAGCGAAGGCGCCAAGAGATGCGGGGGTGGTCAAGCGGCTGAGAGGGGCCGGGGCTGTGATCCTGGGAAAAGCCAGTCTCACCGAATGGTACGGAGGTCGGTCCTCGAAGATACCTGATGGCTAGTGTGCACGTGGCGGACAAGGCGTTGTCAGTATAAATTGCATTTCTATTTCTTTCCTTCTTAATTTGTTTTCTCGGTTTTATTTCCTTCTTAATTTGCATTTCCATTTGGTAACAAGACCTGCTGGCTTAGTAGTAAGTTATAAGGTAGGGGTTTGATACCGAATACGTATACCATGTGTGAGTTATTTAAAAGTGGGTAGAAGACTAGGCCAACTTTACAATCCCAGTGCACATTCACAACGCTGACCTTTGGCTACTTTCATAAGCGTAGGCTGTAACATTACCCAATTTTTAAAATTTCAGTACAGCTTTATGAATGAGATTATTCCTCCTTTCTAGAGTTGAAACGAAGAAAAATTTACTCTTTTGAATTTAAGCATATTTTTGTTCTGCGCCGGGCTTGTTTCAATCTAAAATAATTTCAATTTATCTATATATTTGATGGATTTAAACTTTACATAAACAATTTTATTTATAAGATTAAGACCATTTTCTGGGACCCTGCAGAATCCTTATGTGGAATCGAAGTCTCCATGCGGGTCTAGTAGTGGATCTGCAATATCAGTGGCAGCGAACATGGTATCAGCGTCTCTGGGGACTGAAACTCATGGTTCTATTATTTGCCCTGCCGATCACAACTCGGTTGTAGGAGTCAAACCCACCGTTGGTCTCACCAGCCGAGCAGGCGTCATCCCAATCTCTCCCCGTCAGGACACAATTGGGTATACCGTTCCCCAACCGCATATATACACTACCCTCGCATAAATCATTGATGCAACTTTTTTTAGCTTGAGGATGACTTTGTACATGTTCAGTCTTTCAACATAATAAGGAAAAAGTAAAAGTGCTGATGCCTATCTGGGAAGCCAGACTTAACGAATTTTGAATGTGATGAAATTACAGGCCCTTCTGTAGGACAGTAAAGGATGCAGTTTATGTGCTGGATGCCATTGTGGGGTTTGATCCGAGGGATCATGCAGCAACAGAGGCAGCAGCCAAGTTCACACCTCCAGGTGGTTATAGACAATTTCTTAATGAAGATGGTATCAAAGGAAAGAGATTGGGTGTTGTAAGGGATCCGTTTTTGAACTCCTACAATGATTCCAAAGCTATTCTGGCGTTCGAGCGCAGTCTGAATGTGTTAAGGTAAAGTTTCACCAGGCTACTGGGTAGCTGTACATATCCCCACGCACCCATTGTGCTTGGATTCAGTCGCTTAGCCATGAAAAGCAAAAAGTTTCCTTTAATCAAGTCTCAATACTTCCTGATTTTTCTTTTTCTGTGCATATCTAGACGAGGAGGTGCCGTCATTTTTGATAATCTGGAAATAGCAAATATTGCTAGAATTATGAACCGCATTCAAAGTGGGGAGTTCACTGCACTACTGGCAGAGGCCACGCTTTACCTAAATAGTTACCTCGAAGGACTCATCAACTCTACCATGAAGTCACTGTCAGACATCATTGCCTTCAACTTAAATAACCCCGACCTGGTAAGTTCATAGCTCTTAAGAATCTCCATCAATGGTTGAGAAGCTCCTTGTGTAGCAATACTCATGTCTGCTTGCTAGTAATTTCTACAATTCCCTAAGAAAATTTTCTTTTGGTTGCAAAAAAAAGTAGCATAGAACAACATTACTAGCAAAGTAGATTTTGGAAGTTTAGCAATGTCTCATGCTGATTTGATAATAAAACAACTAATTCACCTCTTGCCGTTGCAGGAAAGGATGAAAAAATATGGCCAGGACTTATTCCTTGCATCAGAGATGACAAATGGGTCTGGTAAGGAAGAGATAAAAGCAATTGAGAATATGGAATACCTGTCAAAACATGGTTTTGAGAAACTTATAGAAGACAATAGCTTGGATGCAATTGTGACACTAGGCTCAGACGCTTCCTCGGTTCTAGCAATTGGAGGTTACCCAGGAATCACTGTTCCCATTGGGTATGAAAGCGATGGAATGCCATTTGGGATCTTGTTCGGTGGACTAAAGGGTACAGAGCCAAAGCTAATCGAAATTGCTTATGCTTTTGAGCAAGCTACAATGGCGCGGAGGCCACCTTCGACCTTTGCCAAGTGAAGTCAAAACGAAGTTCTGCAATAAGTATTGAGCAAATGAAGCTTACGGCTTTGCACTCTGAATAAATGAATAATTTAGTGACTATGTTTCTGTTTGTACCAGAATTTATACATTCTAAAGTCTCCTTGTGACTGTTGTTTGGCTTCGTGTATAATTCGCTGTTGGAATCCAGTGGTCTTTAAGTAGCCTTGCATGGAGGTTTTCTATGTCTTCTTCGTCGAGTTTTTTTAACTCCTTAAGTCGGTGATTTGAACACAACGTGTGCGTTACGTTTTCTCGATAGGCGATTATGCTGCAGATTGTACAAAGCTTGGGGAGTGACAATGGATTTTAAACTTGGCCAATGAGAACACGGTTGCTTGTGTTCTCTTTTTCTAGGGTTATATGGTATGGGGATTCTGCAAGCTTGACATCAGTGTAATATTGGAGAAATATATTGAGAAGATTTGTCAGGTCACCCTTTCATGTTTTATGCGGTGCATCAAGGAGATAAGAGTGATGAATTCTTGGCATTTTTTGTAACTTGCCAGTGCTAGATTTTATGTATCACTTTTATCCTTGGATGGTTCAACTAATTGCTTTTCTTTATCTACCAAGTTTCTGGAGCTATTCGATTCAAAATAATGACTATTACCTAATCTGTGTAAACTAAGGTTTGGCACTAATATGAACCTATGCACATACTACAAACCTAGGGTGCACACTCTAGTTTGTGCTATATAAAGAAATGATATGGTAGATTTGGTGATGTGAGATTATTTAACTTATCATTTCCTACTAAGAGGTGAGAGTGAAGTAATTTTGATTATCAAGCAGACAGAAAATTTAAGAGGTGAGTGTGGACTGATTTTGATCATTGAAACACTAGTATCAGGATAGGTTAAATATTTTAAGCCATTTAATGCAAAAGCTCAACTAACCTACTGTTTATTATGATGGTTTAACTTTTATACCAATTATGGCGTTAATCAACTATGTGGACCCATAAAAAATAAAAATAAAAATAAAAATCTCAAGTTACTTCAAGGTATTGTGGTGGATCGAAAATGTGATGGTGTTTGTACGGTTCATTACAAAAGAAAAACTTGTCGGCCTTTAGAAAAATGCGTTGTCCCCCCTCCAGGACATTGTGGAAAAGAAAACTCAGCCGCCGACCTTTCAGGTTTCTACTTTGATATTATGTTTTCACGTGGAAGACTAATTAGAATGAAAGCCTCGTCGTTTCAGTTAGTTTCCATCTTGCAAGTAAATAAATAATAATGGAAAAAAATTCAGATAATATTAGGATTGGCCATCATAACCAGTAGCTTGTCTTCCGCGTCTTTTGTTACTAAGGTCAATCTCCAAGCTGTTGCATTTTTCTCGCGAAACCCATTACTCGTTTTAATCATGGGTTATCTGAAAATCCTAGCCCTCCACCACCCACATGAAGCACTGACTGTTCGGTATAAATACGTGGGGAGCATGCATTGCTCGTCACCCGACCTTGTTAGGCCCAAATCCACTGATGTTGGGAAGGATGTTGGTCGATAGAAAAATTTTCTTTTGAAAAAAGGCATTTTGCTGTGACACAATTGATTTGCATACATATCTTAAAAGAAAAGCTTTTCCCGTACTTAATGATTTTCTTAAAGTATAGGGATCAACTGTATAAGACTTGTCCATTCGTGAGAGTACCCACTATTACAAAACAAAGAGAAACTCTCTTTTAAAACATTAACAAACTGAGTAAACTGCATATAGACAAAAAAAAAAAAAATGTACTCCTAAGATTACTTGAAAACCCCATCATAGAGTTATCAGAAAAACCGATAAACATAGAAATCTAGCATGATAAGGCCAAATAAGGACTCATAATTCCAAAAGGACAATGATTTTGAAAGAAACAATTCTGAATCCTAACAAACATAGGTCCCCACTTATAAGGGACTTGACCATTACTTAAAATGGCTTCAATCAACTAGTTTGTGATGAACAAGAACATATTATTGAATTCAATGAGTTACAAACAGAGATAAAAAGGGCATTAAATCTATCCATTTATGCCATCCATCGCAGGAGCAGAATCGAGTGAAGGAAAGAAAAAAGGGGGAAGAAACATAGGTGGGGTCAAAAACTCAGATTCGCCCAAACAGAAACTAAATCAGATGGAATCCATGTGAAGATCACGAAGATTAAGAGAATTTACATTGAACCAAAAAAAAAAAAAAAGTGGGATTCAGCCGCTTTGATCCAAAAACTGAAAGAGGCAGGGCCCAAAATTGTCCGATCAGTGAACCAGAAAGTCACTTCGGATCTTAACAGACGAACGGGTGGGAGAGGAGTTCCGCCGCCGTCCACCTCTTACTCGCTTCCTTCTGCAAGCAGCATTGGATGAAGCTCCGGAACTCGTCCGACGCCTCCTCCGGCATGCTCGGGGGGTCGCCAAAGCAAATAGCGCACATCAGGGTTGGAAAGTCGGGTCTCTGACCGGGAGCCAACAATGGGAAGTGCCCCAAGTAGAGTTCCGCCAGGGTTAGCCCCAAGCTCCATATGTCTGCGGCGTAGCCGTTGTACTTCCTGCCGTAGGTTTCCGGGTCGAACCGCTCCGGGCTCATGTAGGCGCACGTGCCGACGTAGGAGTTACAGTCGTCCAACGTGCGACACATGATTCTGCCAACTCCGAAGTCGGCAATCTTCACCTCCATCTCGTCGTTCACCAGCAGATTGGAGGGCTTAATATCCCGATGAACGATCTTGTGGGTGTGGAGGTAGTTGAGCCCGTTAAGGACCTGGCGCGCTACTTTGGCTATCCTGGGCTCGGAGAACGTCCCGTGGGTGTCAAGCAGAGACTCTAGGGTTCCGAGGTTGACGTACTCCATTAGAATCGCGATCTCGCCGGACGGCTTGTCGTAAATGCCGTGGCAGCGGACCACATGAGGGGAGTCGGTGCGGCGGAGGATCTCCATCTCCCGGAAGACCTGGAGGCGGACGCTGGGATCAGAGTTGCCGTGGATCACCTTGAGCGCGTAGAAAGTGTTGGTGGGCTTGTGGCGCACCTTGTAGACGGTCCCACCGTTGCCGTGGCCAAGAACTTGAAGCTTTTCGAGATCGGCGGCGGAGATGGTTGAGGATGAGACGCTGGTTCCAGAGGCGGCACTGTTGTGAGGCACGGGCAAAGGAAAGCGTGAGCGGCCGTCGGAGAGATCAGCAATGGGGAGGCGGAGATTGAGTTGGGGACGCCCTCGGACGACAGCCATTGGATTTTCTTGGAGAGTTCCGTTTGGTCTGGTAATGGACAGAGAGGGACAGAGAGTAGATTATATAGGAGGGGACGCTAGTGGGAGGGCCGAAGCAGGACAACGCGCTCGATAAGAGGGAACGTAGTGGGAGGACGAAGCAGGAAGGCGCGTGGATATGGGAGGAAGGACTGGGGCCTGCAATTTGAAAAGATTCGAACGTGGGGTAAGGCTTTTTTTGCCAAGTTTGTTAGTTTAAACGGGAGAATGGCTTGTTGGGCAGAACCTGTTGCTGCTATAAACGGTAGGGTGGCTGGCATCGCCGCCTTTACGGGTGTGGCCGCCTTTACATTTCCTTGCCCCCATCACATGTGCCCGATGATGTCACTTCATCAAATCCCGCAAATTGCGGCGCAGTAACGTGATATCTCTGTCCACGATGCTGACGCCCTCAAGCTTTCTCAGAATCCCGTATCCTATCGTGATGGAAAATGGGAGTGGGATGCCGCGGCGCGGAGCCGATCACATCCTTTTTGGAATAATTGGGGCCCACTTGACCGCTTTATCGAATAATCGGATAAAGCCAGAGTACAAATGCTACTGGAGGGTGGTGGCGGGAATGGACACAAAGGAAGAGGAGACCCTTATGCGACACTTCTAGGGTAGGGATCGCTGCCTTTCTAAACTCTAGTAACAGTCCTCGATTCCCTTACAAGGCAGCTAGCACGATTCAACCTGTGAATTGGGCATTGATAGGGGGGTCCCAGTGAGGTCTCCTCTGAGGCTCTGCGGTTCAGGATGGCCAAGGACAACAAGTATTTTCTTATTATTTGTTAATCTCTCTAGCAAACGCATTGCTCTTCCGCGTTCAGTCTCCGCATCAAACCTTAGATGTAACAAATCCACGATTTCTCCTGGAATTCGTCCAATATCTGGGCTTGTTGTGACATTTACCATGACAACCTCATTCAATACCTTATCATCCTTGAGTTGCCTACCAACTTCCGACACCCCCCTTCCGACACGCCAACCACGTTGATAGTAGCAACTTCAGTGCTTCCATAAGTTCCACCGCAATTTATTTTCTTGACTCAAAGTTTAGATAATCTAGATTTTGAATAGCCACTGTCCCCTCGGAAGCAGGACGGTAGTAGACTGTCAAATCTGCCTTTTTCCAATATTTTATCTTCAGCAATTTCTTGCATTATTTTATTTGCTTTCCTGATATGATATGCTTTGTTGATTGTACTCCTTACTTCTCAATCATCGCCCCACGGACGCACTTTTGGCCTGTGCTTATCGTCGAGATGTTCTCACCGCACCGAAATTCTGCCGTGGGTCCAACACCGGGCTCGGAGTGATGAGGCCATACTTTTTTTTTTGTTTGACTAAATCGACGAGAAACTGCTGTGATAGAACATAAATCACACTCTTTTTTTTTCTTTTAAATCGAAAAGAAATGCATGAAATTTTATATAATTTTGTCTTACTTTCATCTTATCACTTCAGAGTTGAACCAAGTGTCTTTATTTTAAAAAAAAATTTAATTTATAATTCATAGGCAACTTCTAAGAAAACTGATTTGCTACTAGATGAAAATTTCATTATGAATCATAATCATGAGCTTCAAGCCATGATGGCATCGAAACACACACACACCTAGTCGTAAGGTTTTGAAATTCTGTAATCTGAAAGTACCCATATAAGAATTTAGAGGATATTTACAGAATTTCAAGTGACATATCTTTCAAGTTAAAGTTTATATGGAAAACAAGACGGCTAAATGTTACTGCATACAAGCACAATAAACTTCAATTCAACTTATTCTGAACAGTAATTTTCATTCTCTTTCAGAAACCAATTGGATTATGCTAGTTGCACAGAATACTCGAAAACTAAGGGATTTAAGATTGAACATGTTAGACAGAGCTGAGAGCATTCTTTATCTTGTTTCACATTTTTTCTTTTGGTAAAAGGCTGAATATGATATTCCGCTTAATACTTCCTTCACAATCGATTAGAAAATAGGAAGCAGAAATCTGTCTTTAGCTTTTCCACTGACATGCCCTTTTCATTGACCCTACGGCGCATAAGTACGTGCATGGATGACTTGCCTCAGAGGGCAAAGAGACCATCCAAAAGTGGCTGTCTTATCTTTCATTGACTTGTCCTTTTGAAAAGTCGCATTTAGAGCAAAAATATGTTTATCTCTTGGAAAAGCAGCCTTTGACAGTGATTTTTTAAGTCTAATGGTGGGTGCAGAATTATTTAGAGGGTCTCCCTTGATTCCACTTTGCCACCTCCGATCGTGTTTTGACCTTTGCACCATACCAGCAGTGCATGCAACAAAGCAATCTGCTGCAAGAGGATAAAGGCGTCGCTGGATGATGACTGACCGACAAATAAATCGGCAATGTTTAAGGCGATTCCACAATCTCAGACTTTTGAAGGCTTGCCACCTTAAAGCTATTGATATCCTTCCATAATCCGATTACAAGAATGAAATAAGTTTTGAAAAAGTATCGATTCTCTAATCAACACCTTAATATGTTAATTCGTGTTGTAAAAAAAGGGGAATAACAGAGAGAGGCCTGTGAGTGGCAAATTAATTTTATATTCTACTGTTGTGATTCTGTACAATACTTCGAGTAAATTTATTTGTTGTAATTTTCTTAATAGAATTCCATTAAGGAAGAAAAATTATTTGAGACTTTACATACTTAGGAAAAATCTGTTTGAAGCTACATGAACATTGATAATCATTGAGGAAGAATTAATTAAAAAAAATATGTAAAATTTGGCCATGCTTTGTAAATTTTGAGGCATGATCATAAATATTATGTCAAACTATATAAAGAGCACAATACAGTGTATGCTTGCCTACTACTTACTTCACAATCAAAGCATCCAAAATTCAATAAATCTCATTGTCTCTATTTTTTGTTGCATACATGGTATTCTTTCCATCAAATATAACATTAGCATTGAGAAGGAAAATCAATTTGATAATGAAAAAATCTCATGTTTTCTTCTCTTACCAAATTACATGGGGGTTGTTGGAAGTTATTCGGCAAAGGCTAGGAAGCTGAGCTTGAGGCTTTTAGATTTGATTTGTGAGGGATTAGGACTTGAATCTGAATCTTTCAAGGATGAATTCAGCCAAATTCAGATGATGGTTATAAATCATCACCCTCCATGCCCAAATCCAAGTCGAACCTTGGGGATTGCTTAAGCATAGTGATGCTAATTTCATAACCCTCATTCTCCAAGGGTAGGTGGATGGTCTACGAGTATTGGAGTATGGACAATGGCTTGCGGTTAAGCCACTCCCAAATGCATTTGATTTTTTAACATAGGAAATGTGTTACAGGTACCTCCCTCTTTCTAGTCTTCGTTTTGCAGTTTTTGGCCTTCATTTTGGCTATCCTTGTAGTGTCTTTCTTATAAATGTAGTTTGTAGTTTGGCAAAATATGTTAGTATAAACGGTAGGAAGGCTGTTTGGCAACTTTTGTTAATTCCATTTGACAAAATATGTTTTCCTAATTGTTTTTTCAATTTTTCCCAAGTAAAAAAAGATATTTTTCCTTAAAATATTTCCTTTCAAGTGCAAAAGAATAGAATATGAGATACTATGATTCCAATTGTAATAGGATCTATTTATAAAAGTTTGAAATAAACAAAAAACTAGGCTAAGAGTTACCTAGTTAAATCATGTAGAACTATTTAAGTGAAAACATGAAAGAATGATTTATTTATTTATTTATTTTAAGATTACTAACCTAAATGAATGAAAAGAATTAGTTTGAGAAGATATAAAATAAAAAAAATATTGGATTTTGAAATACCAATTGGCTATTTGAGAACTTTTTGTAAATAATTTTGGTAAATGAATGAGCATATAAATTAATATAAAGGCATGTTGTGGATGGAAAATTTTGTATTGTTTAATTGAGTGCCCTTGAAGGTCAAAGACGGCAGCAGGGGAACCAAGCACCTCATCTAATGCCACTGCTAGTCTTGAAGAGCTGGACATAGGTGATGATGACGATGAGCTGGACATGGGAGAGCTGAATGAGCTTGAAGCAAGTTTGTCAAGAACATCCATTCAAATTCGTGAGCCTGGCATCATCTTGAGCCGGAGCGACAGAGAGAGAGAGGGAGGGAGAGAGATGAAAGTTGGCAACAGCGATTCCGCTTGAGTGCTCACGATATTCTTGAGAGGCAAGCCACAGCTGTTTGAACGCAATCTGAAGATGTCTTGTTTTTATTTTCTCTTTAGGGAGTTCAACTGTCAAATAACTGTTTTTGTCTTCCTGCGGTTTTACCAGACTGACAAACTGCTAGTGATACACAACAAGGTAGCCCATCAATGAGGTAATCAAATCTTGATTATTTTGTCCTCAGAATCATCATAAGTCCACCACCACCCTCCTATACTGGCATCGCCGCCTTTACATTTCCTGCCCCGCATCACATGTGCCCGGTGATGTCACTTCATCAAATCCCGCAAATTGCGGCGCAGCAACGTGATGTCTCCGTCCACGATGCAGACGCCCTCAACCTTTCTCAGAATCGTTTTCCCATCCCAACACGAAGAGCAGATCACATCTTTTTTCGAATAATTGTGGGCCACCTTCTATCACTTGCTGTAGCCAAGTGCAAATGAATCACCAAAAGCAGATCTGGTCTATATTATGGAATCCTGGACACCCAAACCCTGAATTTATAGGACAAAAGAAAATGCAACAATTAAGGGACGCCAAAATTTTGAAATTAAGAAAGGAGGAAATCTGGATTTATAAAAGTTTGAAATAAACAAAAAACTAGGTTAAGAGTTACCTACTTAAATCATGGAGCACTATTTATGTGAAAACATAAGAAGTTCTTGGAAGAGAATGTTGATTTTTAATTTTTCTTTTTATGATAACTAACCTTAATGAATGAGCCAATATAAATGAAAAGAATCAATTTGTAATCTCTTGCATAAGTAAGAATTGTAACAAATACGAAAGAGAGGGTATTGCAATATTAAATAATTTGTGAATTTTAATTGTAGAAAGTGAAGTCACTAATGCTATCAGATAGCAAATTCAACCAACTAAGTGATATCTTTTTCCTACCATTTGGCTTCAATCTGAACATATCTGCGGAAATCGACGTCCTTTTGAGAATAATTCAAAAGGACCAGTCGTCCTGTCCCTTTGGGAATAATTCAAAGTTCCCTTCTGCCCCTCCATGTAGCCTCCTAAATGACAAAATAGGCCGGGCAGTAGTTTGATGTGATGACAGTACCAACTACACTGAACAAAATCTGTAAGTTCTAACTTCATGGCAGTCTAAGGTGTTTCCTCTACTCATAATTACAGTTTAACTTGGGCTATGCAACAGTAGAAGTTTGCATAGGGAGCTACGGTCATTTTGCAGGACTAGTAAACCTGAGATGACCACTTCGTGCTAGTTTTATAAGAACGTCTAGTATGCTTCCTTTTTAAGGATAATGTCCTTCCATTATGAAATTGGAAAGATAAATGATGGCTGATATTATAAAACAATCTTTGTCTTTCTTGTTGAATAGAAATAAGAATGCAAACACTTCAACGTTTGACCCAGGAGTGGTCCACAGGTTGATGTCGGTTGCAAGGTTTGAGTCGTTGTCAGTTGTAAATATCCCATTATACGATGAAACAAAGAATGTATTTCAGAGTGGGACAAGGAAAATGACGAATGGTAAAGCTTTGCCTTGGTGCTACAGCGTGGACGGCACTCATAAGTAACTTCCATCATCCTCGTCGTCCTTGTCGTCGACCAGAACCTATCCTTGACAGGACAAGACAGGATTAGGCTTTTGTCTCCCTCTCGACATTGGCAGCCGAAATTGTGTGGCTTTCCAACTCGAAGCGCAACGTCTGCTTTTGTTTGATCACAACAAGACGGTGCATGATTTTGTCTAAATTCTGACCGT
This sequence comes from Casuarina equisetifolia, assembly GCA_028551475.1. Taxonomy (NCBI): domain Eukaryota; kingdom Viridiplantae; phylum Streptophyta; class Magnoliopsida; order Fagales; family Casuarinaceae; genus Casuarina; species Casuarina equisetifolia. The sequence continues at coordinate 17,967,864 of CM052360.1, forward strand.
CTGTTCGTCATTCAAATAGTACGTACGCAATTGGGATATGGGCGACCTCCAAATTAGGCATCTTGTCATTTGTTAAAGAACATGAGAGTCCATTTGTTAAAGGATTAAGCCTTTAAGTTTTTTAACATGGTATTATAATTCAAGTAAAATCATATCCTGAGCTTGTTACTTTTTAACATTATTGATATCAAAATGACTTCTTATGATACAAGAGAGTGTTAGAGACTATAAGTCTCACATTAGAGAGAGGTCATTCTAAGGCAAAGTTTAATTTTTTTAAAAAAAATTATTAGTTAACTCTAAAATCAACTTTTGAATCTTTTAACATTATTATCATTGTATTCTTCATTTGTTGTTAATTTCTTTATTTTTCTCCCTAACATAAATTATCGTTTCTTAAAATTTGTTTCAAGTAAAGAAAAAGATTATGATATGATATTAAATCACTTTAATATGGTCAATGATCTTAGTCTCCGGACGTCTCCCTTATTACGTCAGATCCACGGCAACCATTCTTTTCATCAAAGGGGCAAGACTCAAAAGCTGCGAACCGTCAAATATCCCTCCATGGTGCTTACGTGTCCCGCCATGATCCAAAGCAGGATTCGGAATGCCCTGGCCCTTCTTTTTGTTAAAGCCAAGCGTTTCACGAAATTTGTACGTAGTAAGAGGCATTAAAGTGTATGTATGTATGTGTGCTCATTAAACATTCTTTCACTTGTTAACTTGTTAAGCTGGTTTTTCGCATAGGAATGAACCTCTTAATGAATATGCTTCCATAATTTTCTGAAGAATGGAGCTCGGCAATACATGCAAATCACACATCAAAGGTCATCACGTAATCATTCCAATTTCAAAAGCTGAATTTAACTGCCAAAAGTTACAAAAGCATTGAAGATTTAAGAGAATGTACATTTAAACAAAGAAAATGGGATTCAGCCGCTTTGACACAAAAACTGAAAGAGGCAAGGCCCAAAATTGTCCGATCAGTGAACCGGAAAGTCATTTCGGATCTTTACAGACGAACGGGTGGGAGAGGAGTTCCGCTGCCGTCCACCTCTTACTCGCTTCCTTCTGCAAGCAACACTGGATGAAGCTCCGGAACTCGTCCGACGCCTCCTCCGGTATGCTCGGGGGGTCGCCAAAGCAAATCGCGCACATCAGGGTCGGAAAGTCGGGTCTCTGACCGGGAGCCAACAATGGGAAGTGCCCCAAGTAGAGTTCCGCCAGGGTTAGCCCCAAGCTCCATATGTCTCCGACGTAACCGTTGTACTTCCTGCCGTGGGTTTCCGGGTCAAACCGCTCCGGGCTCATGTAGGCGCACATACCGACGTAGGAGTTACAGTCGTCCAACGTGCGACACATGATTCTACCAACTTCGAAGTCGGCAATCTTCACCTCCATCTCGTCGTTCACCAACAGATTGGAGGGCTTAATATCCCGATGAACAATCTTGTGAGTGTGGAGGTAGTTGAGCCCGTTAAGGACCTGGCGCGCCACGTTGGTGAGCTTGGGCTCGGTGAACGTCCCGTGGGTGTTAAGCAGCGACTCTAGGGTTCCGAGGTTGACGTACTCCATGAGAATCGCGATCTCGCCGGACGGCTTGTCGTAGATGCCGTGGCAGCGGACCACATGAGGGGAGTGTTAGGATTGGTGGAACAATTAAGTTAAAGGGTATGGTTGTCATTACAATCAGGGGTCTTTATGTAATTGTGAAACTAGGAAATATCTTCTAGATATAGTGGATTTCCTAGTAGTGTTGGAGTAGGATTCTTATCCTTATGTGGAAGTAGGTTTTCCCAGTAGTATTCAACTAGGATTCCTTTAGGGTTTCTCTATAAATAGGAGAAGTATAGAGAAACCTAGTGGGCAAATTAAGAGAGTCCCCATGGGGGGCTAATTGTTGAAGAAGGCCCCTCTCATGGATTCTAGTTGATGAGAGAATCCATGAGATACCTATTTGAGGAGAGGGAATGTATGAGAAAATCTAATGAGAAGAGATTACAGGGGACGTAGAACATTATGATGTTCTGAACCTCTTAAATCTATTGTGTTTGGGTGTGTGCGTTCTTATATTTGTGTGTTCAATCTCTATGTGGATGATGCGACTTTGTTGAATTCTCCCAACAAGTGGTATCGGAGCCATGTTTTGGATCCCAACAAGTGGTATGGGAGACAAGTTTGGTTTCTAACAAGTGATACGGTGAGCGTGGACCGTGGAAGATCGGGACCAAAGATGATAGATCGAACATGGTGAACGCAATTGAAGAAGCAGATTGATGTGTTTTAAGGTGAGATTTTCTCTTTCCCTAAATCCAGTTTGATTTTTGGATGATATTGATGTAGATCAACTGGAATACATTGTTGGAGTTGTGGATTGAGGTTTGCAAAGTGCAGATCTATGTCTCTCTGTCTATATCTGAGCATTTGGCTCAAGTTCTGGCGTTAGATGACAGAGAATGATGGAGATATTGATGTTTGAGGGGGAGCACTTTGTTGAAGTTGTTGATGAATTGTTGATTGAGGGGGAGCATGTTATGCTCCTATGTTGACGTGATGCTCCTATGTTGATGTGATTGATGAAGTAAAAATTTGGGATTTTTCAAGTCTGTCGATATTCAGATGAGGTGTATTGAGACTCCGACGGTTGATTCCGGGGAAGCACCAACAATTTTGGATAGGAGGTGGACTCTTCGTTGGGAATTTTGAAGAGTGATCTCAATTGTTGTGGAAGTCCTATAATTTTTACTTTTATTGAGGGCCTCATGGTGGAGGATACATTTAGATGGAAGAAGCCCATGATGATGTGCGGATGCCTGGAAAGAAACATGGCCTAGGAGAGGTGCAACCTAGAAGAGGCTGTAGTGGAAGTGCCTAAGGAGGTATGACCTAAGAAAGGCATGATTTAAAGAAAAGGCAAGATGGCACAGTTGATGTGGGCTTGTTTTGAAGAGAGTTTTTGTTTAATCTTTCTCTATCAAAAGGATTGTGGTTGTAGAAGTTGAAGAGAGTTTTTTGCAATCTTCTCTTTTAAAAGATTGTGGTTGAAGAGAGTTTTTTTGCAATCTTCTCTTTCAAAAGATTGTGGTTGAAGAAAGTTTACTTAGTCTTTCTCTGTCCAAAGACTATAGCTGTAGAAGTTGAAGAGAGTTTCTCCAATCTTTCTCTTTCCAAAGATTGTGATTGTGTAGTTAATAATTTGAAGAGATTTTCTATACTTTCCTATGGTGCAAGGATGTTGCACTAAATTGTTCCAAGGGGGAGATTGTTAGGATTGGTGGAACAATTAAGTTAAAGGGTATGGTTGTCATTACAATCAGGGGTCTTTATGTAATTGTGGCACTAGAAAATATCTTCTAGATGTAATGGATTTCCTAGTAGTGTTGGAGTAGGATTCTTATCCTTATGTGGAAGTAGGTTTTCCCAGTAGTATTCAACTAGGATTCCTTTAGGGTTTCTCTATAAATAGGAGAAGTATAGAGAAACCTCATGGGCAAATTGAGAGAGTCCCCATGGGGGGCTAATTGTTGAAGAAGACCCCTCTCATGGATTCTAGTTGATGAGAGAATCCATGAGATACCTATTTGAGGAGAGGGAATGTATGAGAAAATCTAATGAGAAAAGACTATAGGAGACGTAGAACATTATGATGTTCCGAACCTCTTAAATCTGTTGTGTTTGGGTGTGTGCGTTCTTATATTTATGTGTTCAATCTCTATGTGGATGATGCGACTTTGTTGAATTCTCCCAACAGGGAGTCGGTCTGACGGAGGATCTCCATCTCCCGGAAGACCTGGAGGCGGACGCTGGGATCAGAGTTGCCATGGATCACCTTGAGCGTGTAGACAGTGTTGGTGGGCTTGTGGCGCACCTTGTAGACGGTTCCACCGTTGCCGTGGCCAAGAACTCGGAGCTTTTTGAGATCGGTGGCGGAGATGGAAGAGGATGAGACGCTGGTGCCAGAGGGGGCACCGTTGGGAGGCACGGGCAAAGGAAAGCGTGAGCGGCCGTCGGAGAGATCAGCAACGGGGATGCGGAGATTGAGTTGGCAACGCTCTCGGACGACAGCCATTGGATTTTTGGCCATGTTTGTTAGTTTAAACGGTAGGATGGGCTCGTTTGGCACAATGTGTTACTATAAACGGTAGGACGGCTGGCATCGCCGCCTTTAATATGTTTTGCAAATAGAGATGGTGTGTTATGTGCACGTCTTATGGCTTGCAACGTGATAGATTATTTCGCTCCACTTGAGTGCTCACGATATTCTTGAGAGGCAAGCTTGATTATTTTGTCGTCAGAGTCATCATAAGTCCACCACCACCACCCTCCCATAGCTGGCATCGCCGCCTTTACATTTCCTCCCCCGCATCACATGTGCCCGATGATGTCACTTCATCAAATCCCGCAAATTGCGGCGCAGAAACGTGATGTCCCCGTCCACGATGCTGACGCCCTCAAGCTTTCTCAAAATCGTTTTCCCATCCAATCGTGAAGGAAAATGCGGTTGCGATGCCGCGGAGCAGATCACATTCTTTTTCGAATAATTGGGGGCCACCTTCTGCGTCACTTGCTGTAGCCAAGTCTAATCGAGTCACCAAAAGCAGATATGGTCTATATTAAGGTATCGTGGCCACCCAACCCTTGAATTTATAGGACAAAATAAAATGCAACAATTAAGTGACGCCAAAATTTTGAAATTAAGAAAGAAGGAAATCTGGACTAAGAGTTGAAAACGATATATTGGATATGTTCCATGTTCACTTCATAAGACAAGCATCCTAGAGACAGGTGAATGATTGTGTTTGCTTGTGTTGTCGGGTTGCACGTGTAAGGATGTATATGAAATGCTTATTTCTCTAACAGGAATGTTTTGTGTACCGTGTGTATGGTAAACAGAGGCATGAGTAAAATAACTTCATCCTGCTACACGATTATTATTTTTGTTAGGAAAATTGATAAAATTTCCTTTACTTAATCTAGATTTCAAATTTATTTTTTAATAATATAGAATTAATTGTCTAAATCTTACCCTTTCATTAGGATGGTTTAACTTTTATACCAATTTGGCGTTACTCAACTATGTGGATCCATAAAAAGAAAAAATCTCAAGTTATTTCAAGGTATTGTGATGGATCGAAAATGTGATGTGTTTGTACGGTTCATTACAAAAGAAGAACCTGTCGGGCTTTAGAAGAATGCGTTGTCCCTTCCAGGCCATTGTGGGAAAGAAAACCCCGCCGCCGACCTTTCACGTTTCTACTCTGATATTATGTTTTCACGTTGAAGACAAATTAGAACAAAAACCTCGTCGTTTCAGTTAGTTTCTATCTTGCAAGTAAATAAATAATAAAGGAAAACAATTCAGAATAATATCAGGATTGGCCATCATAACCAGTAGCTTGTCTTCCGCGTCTTTTGTCACTAAGGTCAGTCTCCGAGCTGTTGCATTTTTCTCGTGAGACCCATTACTCGTTTTAATCATGGGTTATCTGAAAATCCTAGCCGTCCATCACCCACATGAAGCGGTGACTGTTGGGTATAAATAAGTGGGGAGCATGCATTGCCCGTCACCCCACCTTGTTAGGCCCAAATGTACTGATGTTGGGAAGGATGTTGTTTGACAGAATAATTTCTTTTGAAAAAAGGCATTTTGCTATGACACAATTGATTTGCATACATATCTTAGAAGAAAAGCTTTTTTCCGTACTTAAATGATTTTCTTAAAGTATGAGGATCAAGGTATAAGACTTGTCTATTCGTGAGAATACCTACAGTTACAAAACAAAATGAAACTCTCTTTTAAAACATTGAGTGAGCGGCGGTCGGAGAGATCAGCAATGGGGAGGAGGAGATTGGGTTGGCGACGGTCTCGGACGACAGCCATTGGATTTTCTTCGAGAGTTCCGTTGGGTCTGGTAATGGACAGTGAGGGAAGGAGAATGGATTATATAGGAGGAAGGGACGCTAGTGGAAGGGACGAAGCAGGAAGGCGCGTTGGATACTGGGCCCACAATTTGAGAGGATTCGAGCAGTAGAATGGCTTGTTTGGCAAAGTTTGTTAGTTTAAAACGGTAGGATGGCTATTTGGCATCAAATTACCAAACTTGATTACACTGGAGGGAGTGACACATATACCATCAATAGCACCGTTAATGTGGCCACGCTTAATGATCTCGGAATCCTTGTACCGGCTAGGATGTCAATGCATTGGTGTCAGTCTTGCTGAGCTTGGAATGGTACCTTTTAAAGCAAACCTCGAAGGCTCTATTGATGACATCCTGCTTCCACTCTCCAAACGTTTCCAAGACCATCAGGACCGTTGGACCATCATCACAGACTATCCTTGTTGAACATTTGGTCAACACAGCCCACTTGTTCTCATCCTTGAAAGAAGGCAACAACTTACGAATTTCCTGATTCTTCTTGCGGGTCTTGAAGGGTTTCCAAAGACGTTCCCATTTGTGGTCTTTTTCAATGTAAGACAACTCCAGGGAATACGTGCTTCCTTGATGACTGGATCTTCGGTAAGGCCCAACTGGACGTATGACCAGCGACTGTTGGCGGGAAGAACCTAAAGGGAAGGCCCTTGTTCCGTTTCTTCGAATCAAGGACAGTGCGTTTTCTGCAATGATATTTCCTTGTGTGTCCATGGCGACTACAACAGGTTCATTCTCGAAGTACTCCTCCTCGATAAACTTATTAAGTGAAAAGTACTGCACAACATACCATGGCATCAGAGATTGCGACATCTCAAACTTCTCTCGCAGTTCGTCAGTCCACTGCTTCGCAGTGGGGATCCATACAGCTGCGTACTCGCTTATGTTCTCGTAAATTGGCATCATTTTCGAGATATCATCCACGGAGACATGCAGGTCCGAAATGAACAACAAAACGCACTTACTTTTCAAAACATCAATCCTGACCTGCTTATGAAATACAGTCATGAAATTTCAATGAAGTCTAGTTGTTAAGTGAGCATTCTGGCAATGAACTATAATATTCTTGATATTTCATTTGTGGTGTTAACATGTATTTGCTGTGTTGACATGTATATGCTGCAATTTTACGCAATGCGGAAGTGAGAAAATAAATTCTAAACTTGTTCTCTGTGTTTTGGTTTCAAAAGGTAACCAGTTCATTGGTACAGCCATAACAAAGAGGTACCGCAAGCCGCCTGTTTATGAAATCAGCACTGCGGCTAACCCAACTGTTCATGTCAAATTCTTATCCGTATGCTTAGAATGAAGACGTTGTGATTGATTTTTGTTGGCAAATGGGCAACACTTTCTTGAATCTACTTCCTAAAACCAAGCAGACCTGGTCATTCCATGAGATTAAAAGGACAACATTATATATCGAGTATTCTATTTTAATATCCTATGACTTGCCCAGTAGTACATGTAATTTATGTCGAGTAAAACCCCTTTGTGATGTGACTTTCGTTTTTGTGTAATACATTCAAGTATTCAAATCTTCATTAAAAAAAAAAAAAAGGTCTCTCAATTCCACAGAAAAGAAAAATGTTGACAATTACTAGGAACAATTAAGAAGAACCAAAAAAGAAAAAAGAACAAAAAATTGAATTTGATAAAATTTTGACTCTAAAGTTCAAGCAACTTACTAAATACAATATCTAAATTGATAAATGGTGATGTTAATTCACTGAAAACAATGTATAAAGTGTTATAATTTTGGGCCTACAACCATCTTAAAAATCAGTCCATAAAGTGATCTAACTTTTTCACTTATAAGTACTCTTTTCTTCCCTATTTTTTTTTTAATCAATGTGAGATTATTTCTCAGCAAAAGGTAGCAATAGCAAGAGATTATTGAACCTAAAAAAGCTGATTTCATCACTTCAGAATTTTAAAAATCAGTTTTATAAACTTAAACATCAGTTAAATGAAAAAATCAAGACAAGTGAATAACTCTTCACTTATAAGGTAAGGGAAGCCTTTTTCCCAGTGAAAGGAACCAAGTAAATTGGACTACTTAAGAAATAAGTTGGACTCCATTAAAATTGGTCAAATTGTTTTTGAATTATGCATAGATATAGGACTTGAAAAATCACAACAAAAATAGAAACCAAAACATGAAAACCTAATTAAATTACTATTTGCATAATATCAACACAACCCTTTTTACCCAAAGCCGAAAAAAAAAAGGTATTAAAGAGCTCAAAATAATATCAATGTTCCGGACTGGAAGTACGGGCCAAAGTATCCAGGCGACCAAGGATGCAGCTCGTCTGTTCTCTGGTGTTTTTCCCTGTAATGGGCCATCCACTTGGGTGGTGCCTTGTTTTGTAATCTAGTATGTATATATCTTATGTATCCTAATCTTTTATGTATTTCCGCTGCGATGTAAACGTATCGACCCATTATATAGAAGTTGACCTAATTGGGCGTAGAGAGTCTGATCTAGTTGCTTGTAGCTTGCTTGTAACTTGGATGATTCTCTGGTTCAATAAAGATGTATATTCAGACTTGTATTTGTGTGCGCTATTGCCTTGTGACCAACCTCTTTATACATCTGTCTCGGGACTAACCAATTTGTCCCATTGCGGTTTTCAGGTAGTTCATTGAATGCGTAAAGGCTGACCCAGATCTCTGCTGAGACCTAGGTGCCACACGGATCCTCTAAGACCGTGACACCATGGCATCAGAGATTGCGACATCTCAAATTTCTCTCTCAGTTTGTCAGTCCACTGCTTCGCAGTGGGGATCCATACAGCTTCGTACTCGCTTATGTTCTCGTAAATTGGCATCATTTTCGAGATATCATCCACAGAGACATGCAGGTCCGAAATGAACAACAAAACACACTTACTTTTCAAAACATCAATCCTGAACTGCTTATGAAATACAGTCATGAAATTTCAATGAAGTCTAGTTGTTAAGTGAGCATTCTGGCAATGAACTATAATATTCTTGATATTTCATTTGTGGTGTTAACATTTATTTGCTGTGTTGACATGTATATGCTGCAATTTTACGCAATGCGGAAGTGAGAAAATAAATTCTAAACTTGTTCTCTGTGTTTTGGTTTCAAAAGGTAACCAGTTCATTGGTACAGCCATAACAAAGAGGTACCGCAAGCTGCCTGTTTATGAAATCAGCATTGCGGCTAACCCAACTGTTCATGTCAAATTCTTATTTGTATGCTTAGAATGAAGACGTTGTGATTGATTTTTGTTGGCAAATGGGCAACACTTTCTTGAATCTACTTCCTAAAACCAAGCAGACCTGGTCATTCCATGAGATTAAAAGGACAACATTATATATCGAGTATTCTATTTTAATATCCTATGACTTGCCCAGTAGTACATGTAATTTATGTCGAGTAAAACCCCTCTGTGATGTGACTTTCGTTTTTGTGTAATACATTCAAGTATTCAAATCTTCATTAAAAAAAAAAAAGGTCTCTCAATTCCACAGAAAAGAAAAATGTTGACAATTACTAGGAACAATTAAGAAGAACCAAAAAAGAAAAAAGAACAAAAAATTGAATTTGATAAAATTTTGACTCTAAAGTTCAAGCAACTTACTAAATACAATATCTAAATTGATAAATGGTGATGTTAAGTCACTGAAAATAATGTATAAAGTGTTATAATTTTGGGCCTACAACCATCTTAAAAATCAGTCCATAAAGTGATCTAACTTTTTCACTTATAAGTACTCTTTTCTTCCCTATTTTTTTTTTTAATCAATGTGAGATTATTTCTCAGCAAAAGGTAGCAATAGCAAGAGATTATTGAACCTAAAAAAGCTGATTTCATCACTTCAGAATTTTAAAAATCAGTTTTATAAACTTAAACATCAGTTAAATGAAAAAATCAAGACAAGTGAATAACTCTTCACTTATAAGGTAAGGGAAGCCTTTTTCCCAGTGAAAGGAACCAAGTAAATTGGACTACTTAAGAAATAAGTTGGACTCCATTAAAATTGGTCAAATTGTTTTTGAATTATGCATAGATATAGGACTTGAAAAATCACAACAAAAATAGAAACCAAAACATGAAAACCTAATTAAATTACTATTTGCATAATATCAACATAACCCTTTTTACCCAAAGCTAGAAAAAAAAGGTATTAAAGAGCTCAAAATAATATCAATGTTTCACCACCAACAGTTTGAACCACCTTATTGGCAGGCATGTGACTCATTGATGGCTTATGCAATCTAAAACTAAAAGATCCCAAGTTGGACACCTAACTCCTCCATTACCCCATTTACTTAACAAAGTGAAAAAAAGAAAAAAAGAAAAAAAGAAGAACTTTGAGTCACACTCCACAAAATATACAAAATAAAAAAGCAACCTTCTTTTTTTACCCTTAAATTCTAGCAATGCTTTTTATCTTATCAATTTGTTACTGTTATAATATGATATAAATTTAAACTATATATAAATATATTTTTTTCACACAAAGAAATCTATCTTTTGTAAGTTTTTTAATGACTTCAAAAGCAATATATTTAGAGGTAGAGATATTCTTAAATATTATTTTTATCATTTTAAATAAATAATATAAATAAATTTAAATATACATGTATTTAAGTTTTCCCCTTTTGTATGACTAACAAGTTAATTAATCCTTACATATTAACATAAGTAGAAAGATAACATTGTAAGTATGGCCTCTAGGTGCAATAAGATTTACATTGAGAATTAATATTTTAAAAAGATGTGATTTCAATATTTATTAGTGGTATTATTACCATTAGACACAAGTTTCACGTTTGTTGGTATTAAACACTGAATACTGAAATATAATTTTGCCTCTACTCTATTAAAAGGCTTGACAAAATATAAAATGATTTGAAAGAATAGAAAAAATTTAGATGTTAGAAAAAGTGCTTAAATAGTTATTGGTTCCTATCTAAAGGTAAATGAAAATTATAATTCACTATCATGATATTTATGATAAATAGCATGTTTACTATAATTAAAAATCACATGCCATAGTAATTTTTAAGATAAAATAATATGTATTTGAAATATATAGCTTATAACTTCAACAATAAATTTGATTATCTATTTATTACTATACCATTTTTCATTTATTACTGTATTATTATCCAAAAAGACTCCCTCATTGAATTCCCTATGGCTCATTAGTTAGCCAAGGGGGTTTCCAATCTACCAAACTAATAGGTTGGGGTTTAACATCTTTCCCTCTCCTTAGGTTTGTGAGTTAAAATAATAATAATTAAAAAAAAACATAATTGGTGGGGTTGCTAAAAGATTGATCTTCCTTTGAGTAATATCATTGTATCCTTTCATTTAGATATTCATATTTTATCCCCTCAAAATTGCAGTGGGCTTAGTATTCGAATACTTAATTTTGAACTTAACTCTAAAGCATTTTTCTTTTTCTCTAACTCAAATAGATCCTTGCTTTGTACCTTGCTTAATGCACAAAGTACTTCAATGAACATAAGTTTTTCACAAGAAATCCCAAGTTAAGATATTACTTTAACTCACTGATGGGTGCATCATTATTTCTTGTTCCCAAAATATCATGTATACACGAGAAGAATGATGAAGCTTCCATTATGCTCTTTTCAAAACAAAGATTAATCATGCCTTAACAAAGAATTTAAAAACATAGATCTCAATAGTCTTATCATTTCTTCAAATCATATAAAGCTTTTAGTAAATTTTAATTTTTTTTTTCTCCCCCTGCTTGATAATCCGATGAGGAATTGACATGTACACTTTTCAATCTAGACTGTTGAGATGTTCAGGTATATGCGCTTCTGATGATGAGTTAAATATGTTTAAATTAATTGGGCCAGGAGTTTCAGCTTAGCGTGGGTGCTGTGCAGTAGGTATTGTGAGTCCAGCCCGCACGTCCAGTCTGTCTAGCGAGGAACCTGGTGCGACGTCGTTCCTTCGAGAAACATCCAACGGCAACCGCAGAAGAGGCCTTTCGACAAAGCAGGAGAAAAACCCAGAGTTTGCCGGAGAGGGCCGCCGGATAGAAACGAAGAAATCTGAGTAGCAAAGGTCGAAATTTTTCGCGGGATTTGAGTCGACCGTTCTGCCTGATACATGGGGTGCAAGTTTTTCGATCGTTCTGCCTGATACATGGGGTGCAAGTTTTTCGATCGTTCTGCGAGTCAAAGCTCTACAGAATCGAACGTTCTGCTAGCCTAGGCCTTCGACCGTTCTGCGCCTGCAACGTTCGACCAATCTCAACTTTAGAAAGGGGAAGAAGGGGCACCGCAGAGTTCAGTAAAAAGAGTTCTGAACGGCAAGATGTTTGTGAGAAATATATCTTACTGCTCCTGTTTTATTTTCTACCTCATTACTACCATTTGTGCTCTTGATATAAAATCTTTACTTGTTAGTTTGTCGCGAAACCCTAGGCACGAAATTGTTATATATTTTAGGGTTTATTGTTATTGGTCCTCTCTTGTGCTTCGTAGATTGTTTATCATTTGTTCTTGAGAGGATGTGTTTCGATTAGACTCTATTGTTGGGTGATTAGTGTAGCTTGAAGGTTTACGGCTTGTAAAGCTTGTTGGAATGTAAGGGCACCCTTTTGATTATTCTATTCTTACTTTTGGATTGATATTTAATGTTCTGGCACTGATTCAACCTTGATTTTACATCTTTGTGTTCTGTTCGGTACTGAGATCATCTTTATATCGTTGGAACTTATTTGTCTATTGAATGACACTAATCAGTGATTCCTTAGCATTAGAACTTGCACAATAAAGTACTTAAAGAAAATTTATTTGTGGGAAGTGCTTTTATTGAAATCTCTGTTCCTTGAAGTTACAAATATTTTATTGCAGGAGAATTCGGCAATACTGCATCCTTTGTTCTACAATACTTTTTGAGCTTGCTGTTTACGAAAAGGCTTTTACTACAATTTAGCAAAAAGAAATCTATTAGATTAACCTAATTCACAGTGATAATCCTATGACAACTCTTGTGAATTTGATTTATTGAAGGTAATCCTATGATAACTCTTACCGTGACTATTTTTAAATCTAAATATGATATTCCAATGTTAGCCAATACGTGCCTTCTACCTATAAACCTTTGGCTCCCATGCATGTTTTAAACTTTCTACAGAATTGTCAACTGTAAATGTGATATTGTATATTCATATACATCTTATGAGTTTATTGGGAGGTAAATTGACCATCACTCAAGTTGTATTTGATTTCTTGATTTAGATCATCCTTTCCCATTGGGTCCTTAAACATTTATATTGTAGAATTCTCATAATGTGAGTGATGATATAGATGCAATGAAGTGTTGATCATGTGTGATGATTTTATTATTGGATAAGACTTGAAATTAGAAATCCTACATGATTTCTATATAACAAAAATGTCTTTCTCTTATACGCATTTTGTGGGGCTTGTGTTGCAATCTTCATTGCCCTCACTATCGTGGTCATGGAGATCCGCCGGATTAATGGAACAGGCACATGGGCAGGACGGCAGCAGATGTTTTTTTTTAATGTTCCCGATGCCGTCATAAGCTTGGACTACGCCGATGAAGCAACAAGGACTTTTCCACGGGGTGGCTATAAACTATTTGAAGCAATATGGGCTCAAACTCTTGGAAATAGTGAAAAAAAAAAAATAATCTTCATTTCTGGCGGTGGAGCTGTCCACTGAGCTTTTGATTATCGTTTTCGACCTTTAAGGTAAGTACTTGTTCGATGTTCGCATGAAAATCAAGATGGGTCGACAGGGAATATCCTGATCTTCGGGTGGCTAACGTTGTCCGTTACTTGCGCGTTTGCACTTCAGTTTTGGAAGCAAAAGCAACTCCCGTTGACTTCATTTCTCTTAGAGCCGGGGGCTCGCCCTCTTGCAGGGACCCAGTGCTAAAGCGGAACATGGGTCCTTCCAGCTATCGGGTTCGCTCGCAAGGGTCGGATGTCATGATCAGTTCCATTTGGCGGCTCAAGCATACAGTGTCTCTCCTCTTCTTCCCGTTGATCTCTCTGTTAATTCTCTCCGGCTTCGTCAATGCAACCGACGGCTCACGATTCACTTTTACGGAAGCCACCGTCGACGACATCCAACGCGCCTTCGCCGCCAACGAACTCACGTCAAGGCAACTGGTTGAGTTGTATCTGGACCAGATCTCGCGCTTGAATCCCCTGCTACGGAGCGTGCTGGAAGTAAATCCAGACGCACGGGATCTAGCGGACCAGGCAGATAGGGAGAGGGAAGCTGCGGCACTCAACGGTGGGAATCGATCCTTGGGAAAACTGCATGGCATACCGGTGCTACTCAAGGACACCATAGCCACTAAAGACAAGCTGAACAACACGGCTGGGTCGTACGCCCTATTGGGAGCGAAAGCGCCTAGAGATGCATGTGTCGTCGAGCGACTGAGGAAAGCTGGGGCTGTGATCTTGGGAAAAACCAGTCTAACCGAGTGGTACAAAATACGGTCGATGAAGATCCCTGATGGCCTCTGTTCTCGCGGCGGACAGGGAGTGGTCAGCATATGTTTCCATTCGCATTTATTTTTGATGGATTAGAAAGTAAAAATCTTTTATTTTTAATATCATTTTCTGGTACCACGCAGAATCCTTACGTGGAATCGAAGTCTCCATGTGGCTCTAGCAGTGGATCATCAATATCAGTGGCAGCAAACATGGTATCGGTGTCTCTGGGGACTGAAACGCATTGGTCCATCCTCTGTGCAGCTGATCACAACTCGGTTGTAGGGCTCAAACCCACTGTTGGTCTCACCAGTCGGGCAGGCGTCATCCCAATCTCGCCCCGTATGGACACAATTGGGTAAATCGCTCTGATTTTAACGCTTTCATCAACATTTGCTTTCTTAGACAGCACCACAGAGACTACACATTAATCTTTGGTGCCATAATTTCTTTTACCTGAAATGTAACTTTGTAAATGCCGGTTCTGTGTGGCGTGGAGGGCATGGTTAGTGTCAAATCTTTCTAACATGATAAGCTTAAGTAAGCATGCAAGAGTCAGGTTGATCATTTGGGCAGATGTTAATTTAATTTTGATCATAAGGAATTTGCAGGCCCATCAGCAGGACAGTGCGGGATGCAGTTTATGCTCTGGATGCAATTGTGGGGTTTGATCCGCTGGATTCTGAAGCTACAACGGCAGCGGCTAAGTTCATACCTGAAGGAGGTTATGGACAATTTCTTAAGGAAGATGGTCTCGAAGGAAAGAGATTGGGTGTTGTGAGGCAGCCTTTTTTGGACTTTTACAACGGATCCACTGCTGTTGTGGCCTTCGAGCATCATCTCAATGTGTTAAGGTAAAACACTCACCTGGAACACGATTTAGTTCATTTAGTATGCTGATCCGATGCTTTCCAAAATGCCATTGTACGTAGATTTTGTTGCTTAGGTTTGAAAAACAGAAGTTTACTTTTAGTCGAGTCCTAAAACTTCCTGACCTTTTCCCTTTCTGGGCATATGAAGGCAAAAAGGTGCAATCATTTTGGATAATCTGGAAATATCAAACTTTGATGCAATTATGAATCCCCATCGAAGTGGCGAGCTACTTGTTATGCTGGCAGATTTTAAGATCTCTATAAATAATTACCTGAAAGAGCTTATCAACTCTTCTGTGAGGTCCCTGTCAGAGATCATTGCCTTCAACCTGAATAACCCTGATCTGGTAAGTGCACTATTGTTACCATTCCGTTAGTGGTTGGGAAGCTCTTTTTGTTCCAAGAAAGTGATTTATTTAGCAATTTCTGCACGACCCTCGTGAAAATGGTTTTTCGTTTTGAAATGATTAGCATATCATCTTCTCACTGGCAGAGGAAATGTGTCTGATTCTCAATTTTTATCTCCAGAGGAGGGATAGAGCTACATATCTCATCTAAATTCCAGCCCTTACCGTATAATACGGGAACAATTATTTAACTTTGCCCATTGCAGGTAATGATGGATAAATACGACCAGAAAGAGTTCCTTGCATCAGAATCGACAAATGGAATTGGGAAAGAAGAGATAAAGGCAATTAAGAACATGGAATACTTGTCAAAACATGGTTTTGAGAAACTGATGGAGGACAATGACTTGGATGCAATGGTAACACTGGGTTCACGCGCTGCTGCTGCGCTAGCAATAGGAGGTTACCCGGGAATCACCGTTCCTGCGGGGTATGAAAGCGATGGAATGCCATTTGGGATCTTGTTCGGCGGGCTAAAGGGTATGGAGCCAAAGCTGATTGAGATTGCTTATGCTTTTGAACAAGCCACAATGGCGCGGAGGCCACCTCCATCCTCGTTAATGGAAGAATTATGTAAAGAACCACTGCCTGTAGATGTATCATCTTTTGCATTTAGCTGTCCCGCCGCCTCCGTCCTCGCCGAAGGTGTTGTGTAACGAACTCCTCCATCTGATGTGTCGGCCTTTATGTTCAAGTTTCCGCCCCTGTCCCTGTCGACGGAATTGTGTAATAAATCCTCCCTGAATGTGCCAGCGTCTGTATGTGTCATTATCACATAAAGCACTGTAAAATGTTCTCTTAGGTTTAGTTTAAATCCACTTGCTGTTGAGACCACTGTCAGTAACGCTGTTTGTGACAGGGCCCATAACAATTCAGACTTCTAAGTGGAACCACTCCTGTTGACTTAGAAAAAATACAAAGTTATTGAAATGAATTTATACAACCAAAAAACAAATAATCATAGTTTATTTTCCCTTATGAGCAAGAGAGGATGAGAGGGAATTATAAGGAAAAATTCATACAATAAAATTTAATCAACATAAAATTACCCTTAATCATATCAACAAGAAGGATAAAGTCTTGGAGAAAACTTGCTTAAAGGAAATGTGACTATAAAATGTTGTCGATTTGTTGAAAGGAGAGCGTTGGGCTCCACCTCTAGAACTAAGAGCTACTTCCGTTGACTTAGTACGTGGATACCACGATCGGTTCCATTTTCGGCAATGCGGGCGAAAATGCGGTCCGGTGGAGCAGTGTCTTTCCTCTCCTTACTGTTCACCTCTCTCTTACTTCTATCCGGCTTCGTCCCTGCAATCTGGGGTTCGCAGTTTAGCATCACGGAAGCAACCATCGATGACATCCAACGCGCCCTCACCGCTAACGAGCTCACCTCAAGGGAACTGGTTGAATTATACCTGGACCAGATCGCGCGCTTAAACCCTCTGCTTCGCGGCGTGCTGGAATTGAATCCGGACGCTCGGGATCAAGCCGACCAGGCCGATCGCGAGAGGGCAGCTGCGGCGACCAGTGGTGGTCTTCAGTCCTTGGGAAAGCTTCATGGTATTCCGGTGCTACTCAAGGACAGCATAGGCACCAAGGACGCGCTGAATACTACGTGTGGATCTTACGCGCTGCTGGGCTCGAAGGTACCAAGAGATGCAGGCGTGGTCGAGCTGTTGAGAAGGGCTGGGGCTGTCATCTTGGGAAAAGCAAGTCTCTCGGAGTGGTACCATTGTCGGACCATGAAGACTCCCAATGGCTGGTGTGCTCGGGGCGGACAAGGCGTGGTCGGTATCGCATTTTCCTTAATTATTTTCATTACCATTCATTAAGGCTACCCTGCAATTCACAAATCTGATCTCTCGTCGCATTTATTCCAACATTAACAATCACATCGTCTTGTAATTTGAGTCCCATAGTTGAAGGCTTTTGTTAATGAAGTTCAAGCTCTTGTAAAAAGGATGGGCTACTTCTCAGCTAGTTGTTAATTTGATAATTAACTAATAAAATTTATCTTTTAAAGCTCCGACTATTTGTGGGCTAGAGCTGTCGTCAGGGTTCAAGTAGGACCCTTTTGGTGAGGAGGACAAAATGCCAAAATCAGGCATTAGGTGGGTAAGTTCAAAATGGAGGTCCGGCCGAACTTTTAGAGTCACAGGGGAGTTTAAAAGCCAGTCAGGGAGAGATTTTCCAAAAGTCGCATCTTATAGAATGGTGTTGATAAGACGAATTTTGGGAATTTGCAGAATCCTTATCTGGAATCCAGGGACCCATGCGGGTCCAGCAGTGGATCTGCAATATCAGTGGCAGCAAACATGGTATCAGTGTCGCTGGGGACTGAAACTGATGGCTCTATTATTTGCCCTGCCGATCACAACTCCGTTGTAGGGCTCAAACCCACCGTTGGTCTCACAAGCCGGGCAGGCGTCATCCCAATCTCGCCCCGTATGGACACAATTGGGTACACCACTCTGTTTTTAGCATTTTCAGAACATTTGATTTCCTAAACCGCATAATTTGGTTTCCTAAAACGCATTGTAGATACTACCTGACATTATTCCTTAACATATTTCTTTTTAGCTTGGATATAAACTTCATAAATGCCAACATGTACAGTGGGGATGATATGCTTATTATACTACCTTCAACACAATATGCGAGAATAAACTTTTATGGTTATATTTTGAGTAGTACTAAACATAAGTGTATGGTAAATCATGGATGCTTATTTAGTCAGATGTTAAACTTCTGAATTTAGATTATTATGAACGTGCAGGCCAATCTGCAGGACTGTAACGGACGCAGTTTACTTGCTCGAAGCCATTGTGGGGTTTGATCCGAGGGACTGTGAAGCAACAAAGGCAGCAGCTAAGTTCATACCTGCAGGTGGTTATGGACAATTTCTTAATATAGATGGTCTCGAAGGAAAGAGATTGGGGGTTGTGAGGGAACCGTTTTTGGATTCTTATAATGGAACTACTGCTATTCTAGCCTTCGAGCATCATCTCAATGTATTAAGGTAAGTTCTCAATGGCCACAGAGCAGTAATAAATATGCTTGTACGCTCACCAAGTACCCAATTTAATTCATTAAGCATGTTGTCCAAAGCTTTCCAAATTGACATTGTAGTTAGATTAGATTTGAAAATGAAAGTTTGCCTTTAATTAAGTCCTAAACATTCTGCCTTTTTCTTTTGTCCGGGTATGAAGGCGGAGAGGTGCAATCATTTTGGATAATTTGGAAATAGCAAACATTAGTACTATTATGAATCCCTATGAAAGTGGTGAGCTGGTTGCAATGTTGGCAGAGTTCAAACTCTCCATAAATAATTACTTGGAAGAACTCATCAACTCCACTGTGAAGTCATTGGCAGACATCATTGCCTTCAACTTGAATAACCCTGAACTGGTAAGTACACATTATTAGAGGATGTCAAAGCCAACAGTTTAATGATTGAGAAGATCCTTATTTGACAATCATTTTATGTCTTCTTTCTTAACGGTTTAATAAGCTACCATAAAAATGTTTTTTCTTGCCGGTAGAACAAAAAGGCATAGCTTGACATTACTAGCTGTACGAACTTTGGAATTTTAACAATATCTCATGGTGATTTTTACCACCAGAGAAGGGAATAGAAATGCACTTCTTCGCTAAATTCCAGTCCTCACTGTAGTTTGCCATGAAGACAACTAATTTGGCTCTGTCCATTGCAGGAAATGACGAAAGAATACGGCCAAGATGAGATGCTTGCATCAGAGATGACAAGTGGGATTGGGGAGGAAGAGATAAAGGCAATCAAGAACATGGAATACTTGTCAAAATATGGATTTGAGAAGCTGATGAAGGACAATGACTTGGACGCAATGGTGACACTAGGAGTAGACGCTTCCACAGTTATGGCAATTGGAGGTTACCCAGCAATCAGTGTTCCTGCGGGTTATGAAAGCGATGGAATGCCATTTGGGATCTTGTTCGGAGGGTTAAAGGGTACTGAACCAAAGCTAATTCAGATTGCTTATGCTTTTGAACAAGCCACAAAGGCACGGAGGCCACCTCCCTTCTTGTCAATGGAATCATGTAAAGAGGCCTCCCTCTTAATGCGTAAGACTACGCATTTCGGTGAAGTATGTAACATCTTCTCGTAGGTTTAGTTTATTTCAACTAGCTATTGGAGATATAAACACTTGTCCAAGTATTTCAAGCGTTGTTAGTAACATTGGCCGTGACAAGGTCCGTATGTATAGCGCTCAAACTTCTTAGTTGAACCAGTTTTCCTCCTCGCTTGCAAAAAATAAAAAGTAATTGGAACGAATTCATGCGCAAAAATAAATCTATGTTCTTTTTTTCTCTTATGAGCAAGAATGAAAGAGAGAAAGGTATTTAGAAAGTAAGTGAGATAAAGTTTTTCACCATTTGCTACCGTTAATTTTTGTGTTGGAAAAGTCGATACCTTCAAAATTTTCCTCTTTTTACAACTTTTAGTTCACATTGTGATAGGATTAAAAGAATTTTCTATGAATTCTATACCCATATGAAACTTTTACCCAAAATGTGAAGTATTTTCTCTATTGTAGACCTCTAGTTAAATAAGTAGAATCATTTTGATGTTAAATCAAATAGGAATAAATTGAATTCTTCTTAGAATAGCACTAGAATAGTGCTAGTAGAGCTGTCAAAGTTATTACATAGTACAATTGCCAGGATAATGACATCAATTTCTTATCTAAATGTGGGTGTAACTTCTATTTGAAATTATAAGTAATGAAGCACAGTAGCATTCAAAAGCAATAACTTTTATGTATCAAGGCAAGTTATATATTTATAAGAAAAAAAAAAAACTTGGATGTCAAAAGTTTGCATTGAATAGCACACTACACTTGCTTGTGTACCAGCATAGGCAGAGACTATAGCATTAAGGCTTAACCTTAATTTTATTATATTATTCAAATAAGCCAAATTTTTTTACGAAATAAATGACTAAAAATATTATTCTATCCTTTCATTAACATTTTTTTTGTTGATAAGTAAGTTTTTTTGAGTTTTTAAAAGGAATTAATTTTGGGAAACAATTATGAATTTGAGTCCTTCATTTATATCTTCCATTTAGATTAAATGTTGTTCAAAATTAGTTATTTTTTAGTAAATTAAAATATAATTGAAAAAAAAATTCACAATACAAGGAATTGTGCGCAAGAGGGAATATAAGTGGGCGAGAGCAAAATCCACATTTCGGAATAAAGTCCTTTGTGTTCTAGCTTAGATAATTAATAACTCTCCCTAAAACTGTCGGAATTTGGTGAATTGTTAAACAATGCAGTTCGATTAAAATTAGCCCTTAATCACAATTCTATTAATTGGTCTACCGAAGCTTAACCGTGTTTTTCAGTCATCGGTGGGCCCAAGCAGCATTACTAATCTCCGGAGGGAAATTAAATTTAAAAAAATAAAAAAAAATCCACGGAGTATGACTCCTAAAGCCGATAGGATATTAAACCGACTATAATTGCCAGACCAAGACCAACTAGGATTCGGACTAGACCGACTATAAATCCCAGACCAACTCCGAGTGGGATTCACAAAGTGCAACGGCTATAGATTTCGGGCGGGAAGGCTACGTCTTCTCCTGAGAGCGCTCAGATCACAGACCTTAGAAGTTCCATTTTTTCTTCTCGGTCTCCTTCAATTCCTATGTGACAATGTATCCGAGTCATCATCTCTTCGATCGATACTTGCAGGAACCCTGGTTATCGATTCAAGACCCCTCTCGAGCGTTCCGATACTCATCCATTACTTGGGCCAAAGTTAGATTTCTGGGGAAAGGATCGTACGGTTCGGTGACTTTGGCGGTCTCAACAAACTCCGGTTCTCCTTTTCGATTACTAGCCGTGAAGTCTGCCAATGTTAGAGGTTCCTCAACGCTGATGAAAGAGGAGATGATCTTCCGAGAATTTGTCAACTCTCCTGGAGTTGTTCGTTGTTTCGGCTCTGATCTTTCCTTTGAAAACGGTGAATGGTTTTATAATCTACTATTGGAGTATGCATCGGGAGGCACTCTTCAAGATTTGATGCAGAGAAGTGGAGGAAAGTTTCCAGAAAGTGACGTCCGAAAGTATACAAGAATGATACTCAGAGGTCTGTATTGCATACATAAAAAGGGATACGTACATTGTGATCTTAAACCGGAAAACATTCTCGTTTTCCATTCTCCAGAGGGTGCATGTAGCTTGAAGATCAGTGACTTCGGCCTTTCAAAGATTCCTGGGGAAGAAGATGAGCTCTGCCCAAGAAAGTTTCACTTTCGAGGAACACCCCTTTACATGTCCCCAGAATCGGTTCTACTTGGTGAAATCAAATCTTCTTTGGATATATGGTCTTTGGGATGTATAGTGGTTGAGATGATCAGCGGAAGGAGGCTATGGGACTGCAATGGAGAGGAGCCTTTGATGAGTAAGATTGTGAGGAGGTCACCTAAGATACCTGAAGCCATGTCCGAGATTGGGAAAGACTTCCTAAGGAGGTGTTTTGAAAGGGAAACAGCAAAGAGATGGACAGCTGAGATGTTGTTGCAGCACCCCTTTCTCATTGAGACTGAATCTGCAAGTTGTGGCTTTACTTATCGTTTACTGAGATCAGGGAATACATACTTTTCCGAGAAGTTGCCTCCTCTTCCTCCTCCTCCTGGGTTTGAATCAGTTCCAAAGAGACCAGTGATTCGTAGGACATTGCCTTTTCCTCCTGGGTTTGATCCAATTCCACAGAGACCAGGGATCCGCAGTACGTTGCCTCCTCCTCCTGGGTTTGATCCAATTCCAAAGAGACCAGTGGTCGGCAGGATGTTGCCTCCTCCTCCTGGGTTTGATCCAATTCTAAAGAGACCAATGATCTGCAAAAAGCTACCTCCTCCTGAATTTTCTTCCACAGCTGTCCCTACATGACTGAAATCAACAGTACAGCAAGTTTTGGCAATGTAAATTCTGCCTGATATGAGTTAAAAGAACAGAAATCATTCTTGTAATCTCTTTTGTGGTTGATGTTCTTTTGTACTTTCTCCTTTGGTTTGAATGAAATATCTACTTTGCGACTCAACTAATTTGTCCCTTTTTTTAGCTTAAATATCTATGAAATTGTAGTTTCTCAAATTGAGTATGATCTATCACTTTGTTTTTTTTTGCTAAAAGGCCTTAAATCAACCAACTAATCCAAACTTAGAAGTGCAAACAGATATGAATGGCTTATGGCCATTTATTGGGCATAAATATTAAAGCCAAAATCTAATTTAGATTTTTAGGCAATAAGTAGATATGCATTATCAATAGCTACTCATATG
Organism: Casuarina equisetifolia; assembly: GCA_028551475.1. NCBI lineage: Eukaryota > Viridiplantae > Streptophyta > Magnoliopsida > Fagales > Casuarinaceae > Casuarina > Casuarina equisetifolia. The sequence goes on from CM052360.1 coordinate 17,990,896, forward strand.
CAAATATACAAGTGATCAGCACTCCTAGAGATTCAATCTCAAAAGAGCCCATGCCCCATCTTTAGAAAAAAAAAAACATACTAGACAACTTGCACTAGACGGCCAGCATCCGTACTTACAGTTTTGAAACAGGTAGACCTGCAATTAAAAATGAATTCAGGCTAAGACTTGAGATAGTTCAACCAATACAATATTTCTTTTAAGACTCAATGGCAAACAATGTATGTGAAAATCCTTGCATGGTTTTTGCTACTTTCAATCATGCATGTTTCTGTAGTCTGCACCAAAGACACAAGCCCAGTCAAAAGAATAGGGGGGGAAAAAAAAAAAAAAACAGATGAATGAGAATCAACTAATTCAGAAGGCATAAAAGTTTTAGATCGTAACTCAAGAATTTAACAATTTGTTGTAATTTCATTTCATATAATCAATGAATGAAAGGAAAATATATACTCATGATATAAGATTGAGGAAAAAATAATACCACCCTCAACACAATATGCAAGAATAAGCTTATGGTTATGTTTTGGGTAGTACTAAACATAAGCATGGTAAAGCGTGGATGTTTATTTACGCAGATGTTCAAGTTCTGGATTTAGATTGTCATGAACTTGCAGCCCCATATGCAGGACGGTAACGATGCAGTTTACTTGCTCGAAGCGATCGTGGGGCTTAATCCTAGGGACTATGAAGCAACAAAGGCAGCGGCTAGGTTCATACCTGCAGGTGGTTATGGACAATTTCTTAATATAGATGGTCCCGAAGGAAAGAGATTGGGGGTTGTCAGGGAACCGTTTTTGGACTCTTACAATGGAACCACTGCAGTTCTAGCCTTCGAGCATCATCTCAATGTGTTAAGGTAAGTTCTCAAAGGCCACAGGACAGTAATAAATATGCTTGGACGCTCACCAAGTACACAACTTAATTCATTCAGCATGTTGGTCCAATGCTTTACAAAATGACATTGTAGTTAGATTCAGAAGCATAGGTTTGAAGAACGAAAGGTTACCTTTAATTAAGTCCTAAACATCCTGCACTTTTCTTTTGTTTGGGTATATGAAGGTGAAGATGTGTAATCATTTTGAATAATCTGAAAATAGCAAGCATTAGTCATATTATGAATCCCCATGAAAGTGGTTAGCTAATTGCACCGTTGGCAAAGTTCAAGCTCTCCCTAAATAATTACCTGGAAGATCTCATCAACTCTTCCGTGAAGTCATTGTCAAAGATTATTGCCTTCAACTTGAATAACCCTAAACTGGTAAGTGCACAATATTAGAGGATGTCTAAGCCATTATTACAAAGAAACTCTATTAATAATTGAGAAGATCCTTATTTAGTAATGATTTTGTCTTCTTACTCAACAGTTTATTACCTACCATAGAAATGTTTTTTCGGCCAGTGGAACAAAGTAGGATAGCGTGACATTACTAGCTGTATGAACTTTGGAATTTAAACAATATGTCATGGTGATTTTTACCACCAAAGGAGGGAATGGAAATGCACTTCTTAGCTAAATTCTAGTCCTCACTATAGTTTGTCATGAAGACAACTAATCTGGCTTTGTCCATTGCAGGAAATGATGGAAAGTACAGCCAAGATGAGTTTCTTGCATCAAAGATGACTAGTGAAATTAGGGAGGAAGAGATAAAGGCAATCAAGAACAGTGAATACTTGTCAAAATATGAATTCGAGAAGCAAATGAAGTGCAATGACTTGTACGCAATGGTGACACTGGGCTTAGATCTTCCACAATGCCAGCAATTGGAGCTTACCTAGCAATCACTATTGCTGCAATTGGAGTTATACAATTTTTATACCATAAGAGATACTTGATGTTTCTTTTGATGCAATATCACTTCATACAATCATGGAATGAAAGGAAAATATATATACGCATTGTTTCATTTTGCATAACCAATGAAGGTACTTAGCACAAGATTGAGGAAAAAAAATTATCATACATCATGCATACATCTCCTCTGGAATAAAAACTTAAAAAAGTCAAGAAACGAAAACAGGAAAAATACTGGTTATACTTGAAAGGTTAAGAGAGCATACCAATTTTCTGGCCTCTCCTTTTTCTTTTGATTCTTTCCAATCTGAAAGGCGGCCAGTAAATGCGAGCATAAACACTGTGCATCTCGCTGTGACTAATACAATTCATACAGTCTAAGCACTTTTGTCAAACAGTTGCCAGGCACAAAATGAATAGTGAGCGAGCGTGACCAATCGCTGCTTCTCAAGTCTCTGTGTAACTTGCCAATGCATGCATGACACAGAAGCAGAGATATTTGTCATGACGAAAATGATAGAGCATTAACAAGGATGATGTCCGATGAAGAACGCGCTCATTTGTCATTCTTAAGGTGGGTGGGTTTAGATGAAAGAGCCAGAGATAGTGATACAACATTTCAACAACCTATCTTCTATTTTTGGGGAAGGTCGTTTTGCATGAATAAGCGTTGCAGCAAGCTAGACACACAACAGGAGTGCCATTTGGCATTTGCATTTGGGACCAAAAGCTATGATTCCGCCTTTGAAAAGCTTAATGGTACGAAATTCAGTAAGATTCATTGATTCATCTCTGCACAACATGATATCACCTTATCGTCTTCTCTGATGGGATAGCAACTGTTTCTTGAGATGGGTACCTAAACCAAATAAATTTACAGATGTGACTCAAAAACTCTTTCAAGAAATAGATTGTTCTTTGGTTGATGCCGATTACAATGTTTTCAGGATCCTTGTGATTCTCCTGGAGAAGGTGTCCCAGCATTACATGATGCTACAGGGTTTACATCTGGCACTTACCAGTGGGGCCCCAGAGGCTCGCATCAAAAGTTGATGGACATGGATTGACTGAGAGCGAGCAAGATCGGGACCCTCATCCACTCCTAACAACAGCCGCCTCAATATCGAGAGCGACCACAAATTCTTGCGTTATCCTCGTAAGGAATGGAGCCGCAATAAGAAGAAAGTAGAAGATACCTCCACATTGTAAAGAATAACTTTTTTCAGTTTCACACAACCTTCAGGAGCCTTTTTTCTGTTCAACACAATGGAGAAAATAATTATGTTGGGACTCCTCAAGATTCTTAAAAAAGAAGTCTTACATGATTTTAGAGATAAAATCTTTCAACTTTTTGTGTAATTAATAATTAAATTTTGAATTATTTTGAGAGTATAATAAAATTAAGATTGAAAAGGTTTCCGACCTGAAGCTGCTGCAAGAGTTGTACAATTTTTGGGTGGCAACAAACTTTTAACAATCAAAGCGACTCAAACAACAGGACAAAAACAAAAAGACGAACTTGGACTATGGAAGTGCACTTCCCGCCCCAGGGTTGCTGTAAGATCATACACATGAAGTACAACTAAACCAATAACAGATAACCACCATGGAGTGGTGAAACAGTCGCATTTCAATGCTGGTTTCCATTTGAATTGGAAGACTTTGTAGAAATAACAGAGCACACCGTTTGTATGAGAGTAAGAACAAGAAGAACAAACCCAGCGATAACAGAAATGATGGTCCATGGTGTGCTGAAATACGTTTGTTTCAAATTCGCTTTCCACTTGTTCCAGGGCTTGTTGCAGTGGGTGTTTAGGTCTTTACTAAGTCCTGCAAAATAGAAACTACTAGAAGAATACCAAGCACCTGCCGCAAGTTCTTGCATTAAACTTAACATTGTTTTGTTGGTGTGTTTCGATTTCTCAAGAATTCCATGCTTGACTAGTAAGTCCACATCATCCTGAGTATTAATAAGCTCACCCATAATCACAATATAATCGCTTATATAATTTGAGCCACCAAAGCATTCCTCATAAGCGAGCAAGTTACAAAATAAGATTTCCTCTGTTGGACCCAAACGAAATCTTGTGATTTCAAAAACTCCTTCATGGAACTGAAGACCAAAGTTTCTACCCAACCCAACTTTAACCTTGACTCCAGCCTGGTAAAGCTCTGTTATGCTGGGTGCACATACTACTTCAATTTTGCTTGAAGGATACTCATCCAAAGGTACAATCATGTATCTAACAAAGTCAAGGAAATGTGCCACGTCACAAGATTGGATGTTGCCCAATTTGTTTTCCATTCCCTCCAAATCTATACGTCCTGTGCAGAAATTCTGGCAAAGCATAAGGATGGAGGGCACTTCACCATGCCAGAATGAGACTCCCACGCGGCCCAAAAAATCCACTAGAATGAAGAATGGAAGCTGATTTTCAAGCAGTATCATGTCCATCCACAATTTGGCTGCCATATTCGGAGTACTAAAGATGTAGTCATTTCCATCTATCGGACCAGAGAAAGAAAACTTGATTAAGAACACAATGATGAAGGCAGAATCCACTAGTATGATTTTGACAAATTCTTCACTGTTAAACCCAATGGCCCCTTGATAACAAGCACGCAATCTTTCTTCCTTCTCCTTTACAACTTCAATATAAAACCGCAAGCTTGAATTGGTCCATTCAATGAAATCTTTCAGGTACCTCTTTTTACGTTCTTCCATGGCTTTTAGGTCTTCCTTACCATGATGAAAGGGGCCAATGGAGACTGTCTGTGGTGTATAGGCTTTTTCATTGACACTACGTAGTTGCTTAGGAACTCTACAGATACTAGATGCTGAGGATGAGGGAGACAAGCATTGCAACTCTTGTATCAATGAATTCTCCCATGGAACAAGAGGGATTTCTGTGTCAAATGAATCACGATTAATTTGATCCATTTGCTTTCTTATTGCATCAAGATATTTCACTGTTGTGAACAGAGAAGATGCTTAAAATCACAAAAGGCACAATCTGCTACTTTTCATGAACTACAATACAAATAAAATATTAAAAGACAATCACATGTGACAAAATGCTTTAAAAAAATTAGTTATGTCATGCTTTGAATGTCTCTACTAACCAATTTAAGAATAAATGGTACTTGAGCTTATTTAGATCCCTTCTTTGACGATAACCCACATTAAAAGATAAGGCTAAACTTTACCCAGCCCTTAGAGGATTCACAAGTGCTCCTGCCACAGAATTAGCAAAACCTGATACACTTATTAGGAATTCAACTTCTAAAGACATGATCAAAACCCTAACCATGGAAGAAGAAGAAGAAGGAACGTGATCCCTTGTTCAATGTGCATTCTCTACTACATCTATTTAATTTGCAGGATACCAGACATTGTAAACGGGAGATTTACTTTTGGGTTAAATCGGCAACATATTATGTAATAAACTGAAATAAATAGTGCAGAAAGCTTGAGAAAAGCCTTAAATGGGAAATAAAGAGCGTAGTACCTTAAAAACTCGCGAGACATAGTAAATCAGAGGGTAGAGTGATATTATTTTATTCAAGGAAGATGACCATTGTTTTGCCTTAGTAGATCACCGGGAAAAGCTCCAACTACCATTCTTCGCTTTTGGATGAAATGCAGTATTGAAGTTGTTCCGAAAGGTCATGCCTACCTCTTTGTTTTATAAGCAAAGATCAAGGTCACTCACCCCAGCTGTCCCACGCAAGCTCCACCGGAAGGACAGTTTCAAGTCATTCTTCAATTCTATTCCCCATACTTCTCCCAATTAAAATTACCCAACGCAAACTCCAAACAGCAACAATATATCGAACAGCCCTCCGGTAATTGAGGTTGTTTTATGCAACTCAATCATACTTTAATTTATTTTCAACTTTCCCTTTGTCCTTTTGGTCCCTTTTCTTCCCTTAAGTTGACATTTCTTCTTAATCTTTAATATGTTCAAATCTGCAACCTAATGAGCCCGATCTCGTAGACTGAAACGAAGGTTGTACATTGTCAAAAAAAGTACTAAAATTTATGATTATATAATAATGAATTTCGTAAGAAGATATATTACAATGGTAGCCAATGAATCTCATTGGTTTAGTCAATGTGTTAGGTAATGCAACACGAAGATGGTTCGATGATTTCAGTTGTTTGGATAAAATCCAGTTCCCGTATTCTATGAAAAGACGAGAGCGGGCTCTCTGTTTTGTGAGCAACGATCAAAGTCCTGAGGTGTAAGAGATAAATTTCTCTAAAATGTAATTCAATTCTAAGTCTTTCTTTAATCCTGCTCCCGCCATTTCCAACTATGGTCCAACTGGAATTGGCTTAACAATTTATTAAATGAAGATGGAGTGCTTGGGTTTGTCCCAAGCCCAACTAATAAAGATGTGGGATGACCCAAATACATCTAACATATGGGATTTTCATAATTGAAGTTTGTGTTTCACGTGCTCCAGGGAACCAAAGAAAGCCCTGACAAGGATCATCATTTCTCGTGCATTTTACTGTCTGTATAGACGTGCTTCTTTAGATTATCAAATGCAGTCCCCGCGAAAGCAAATACACTTTGAATTCAATATCGAAAAGCAATCTTTAGAAGACGATTCCCGTACCGCCATCAGCTTTTTGACTTCAACTAAACTCATGTAGGTGGACCTTTTATTTCTCAAATTCGTTTGCGGGCAAAACATGTATAATATTACAGCAAAACCCTAGGGCGGGAAGTGCACTTCCATAGTCCAAGTTCGTCTTTTTGTTTTTGCCCTGCTGTTTGAGTCGCTTTAATTGTTAAAAGTTCGTCGCCAGCCAAAAATTGTATCACTCTTGCAGCAGCTTCAGGTTGGAAATGGCAATTTCCCCTCAAAGTCTTTCTATGATTCTGTTTCCTACTTCATTCTCAAATTCAATTACGCAATGCAAAGCAGTCGTGATAATCATTCAAGGGTTCAACCTCCTACAGCTATTTATGAGAAACAATAGAAGCTCAAAGTTGAACAATCACAATTTCATAAACACCGATGATCTTACAGAGATTCAACAGATTTCACAGAAATACACAGCATTAACGAAAGCTTGCAAACTGGAAGAAACTTAAAAATATGAAGAGTTTAATAGACTGTACCATCTGAAACTTAAAAATATGAAGAGTTTAATAGACTGTATAAGAAAATAGTCCATGAAGAGATAACCCGACGGAAGATGGAACCACAGGCAACAGCCGCAGCGGCAAGTCCCGAGCTTTCAGCCAACAATACATATGAGCCTGACGTAAAAGCTATCACCATTCCATAGGTGGCCCAATCAATTAATAGTGCGCCAAACATCAGCAACTACAGCTACAGTCATGGCTCCCAGGAGGACAGACATCGCGAGAGCTGATAGACAAAAAGCCAAAGAATCAGCTATTACAAACACCGTGTAAGCTGACTTCTTAGTTGAAGTTGCCATGCCTTCATGTGCGCCATGAGTTCCACCCTCACTAGGCAAGGAGATAATAGCTGTAACGGCGACAGTGGCCACGATAGTGGCTGCAACTAAATAGCTGTTCACAAATTCCTTACGCTCAGACAGTAGTTTCCCTTTTTTTTTTGTTTTTTGGGTCACGTCAACTGGTTCACCCTTTCCTTCATCTTTTTTTCAGTCTCTTCACAAATTCCAGAAGTCTTCCCTTGACCATCAGTGGGCCTTCGCCGCCCTTTAGCGGCCGCTGCTTGACAACTTCGTAGAAGGCCCTTGCTAGCAAGCATTCGGAACAGGACCCGTATTTTTTTTGGCGACAGTCACAGATGAGAGAAATTTGGAACATCATTTTGTAGCGCCTATTAGGTGTTATAACATGTGAGTTATGTACGATCTCTGAAACGCTAAATTAATTAGAAAGCTGAAACTTCGTAATCTAGTTTGAGTGGAATCAAGTATTTTAAAAAACTAAGTTATACATTCAAATGATTTATTTTGTAATGACTGAATCCCAACTTGTTTTCTAGTTATTAAATTAATATCTGTTCTTCATATAAAAAAGAATTTATTGTCTACTTTTCAATGAATTCATTTTTATTATTAAATTCATAGCCACTGATTTAATTGGATAAACTAAATTTTATTTATATACTTACAAAGTTCAATTTCACCAATTTCGTATACATGATTCAGATTTTGAAATAAAATATTTCAAAGAACCTTATAATCTTAGCTACACTGTTGCAAATCTACTCTCGATTTATAAAAACTTCATTGACATCGGGTCATCCATTCACTATGCACATAAACAGATTTCTATATCAAGATTCCAAATCACAATAATTCAAATGCATAAATTATATTGGGAAGGGAATGTACATTCAATTGAGCAGGTAAATTGTTCTCCTTAGAAAGTTAAACAATAATGTTGTTAAAGGAAAAAAAAAACTAAAGTTAGAGAAGCCAAACAATGTTCAACACATTTAAATCATCCTTAAGTTTTATTCAACCCTAATTTTTTGTTAAATATAAATAGATTCAAGTTTATAAAGATCAATACCTAGCAAACTATGCTTTTCTTTCTTTCTTTCTTTCATTCTTTTTATAATTTTAACATAAGATTTTTTTCTCATCAGTACAGAATTTGTTATGTTTCTAATTGAATTTTTTGTACAACTTGAAATTAGTCCCTCTTCCTCAACCAAAATACAAAAAACACCAAATTAATTGAAAGGTAAAATTTTCACCAATAAGTAGTCAGAGATCAAAGTTGTCGGACTCCTTCAAGGAGTTATTTTTCTAGCTATTATTTTTCTCTTATACTCTATTCCTAAACGAAAATCAAATCCACGCTTCAATCTCCATGTACATAGGACTTCCAAAAAATGTTAATTCTCGTTTTGTTAGTCCTTATAATCTTGCATTTATGGTGTGATTCAATCTACTACAATAGGTATTGGTTATACCTACCTTGAAATCCCCTGGCAGGATCTCCCGTGATCTTAAAATGTCCATAGCGGTTAGGCCTTGATTGTTGGTGGCTACTTTGTCAACTCTAGAATCAGCTGCTAGTACCATTAGTATTTCAAACTGTTCTTTTAGGGACACCAGAAGCGTAGGCATATTGCCTTCTGTTAGAAAACAAACCCGTGAATCTAAACTCACGGAATCTCTCAGGATCTCACCGCACACACAAAGAGAATATTAGTCAAGTAAAGAACACACAGAAATTACGAGGTTCGGGATAATCCCTACCTCCCCGGCCTAAGGAGCAATTCTTCACTATGATAAGGAGGGCTTACAGTGCTTATAGAAAACCTCTGTTTTTTCTCAATCTCTCACAACCTTATACCTAGGTTTCTCCATAAGGTTTCCTTTTATACAAGTACCAAGGAAACCCAAATAGAATAGGACTAGGAGACCTAAATAGAATAAGAGTGGGAAACCCATATAAACTACCCACAATACAAATATGGTAGTTACATAATTACCCTTACTAATTTACTCCAAACCTAACAATTTCTCCCTTTTGGAGTAACATTAGTGCAACATCCCTGCACCATAAGAGAAAGAACATTGCTCCCTAGACTTGACTCTACTTGGAGTCCATTCCAGCAACCCGCTGACAAGTCTCTAGCTTGTCTCTTGTCAGCGGCTTTGTCAACATATCTGCTCCGTTATCATCAGTGTGAATCTTCACAAGATCTAATTGCTTGGATTCTAATACATCTCTAATCCAATGATATCTGACATCAATGTGCTTAGACCTTGAATGAGATGACGTGTTCTTACTGAGGCGGATGGAGCTTTGGTTGTCGCTATAAAGGATAACCATCCCTTGTTTTATACCAAGTTCTTGAAGAAACGTCTTCATCCACAGAATTTCCTTTCCACCCTCAGTGATTGCTATATACTCTGCTTCTGTTGTAGACAAAGTAACACAATCCTGTAGCCTAGATTGCCATGAAACTGCTCTCCCTATGAAGGTGAGCATGTACCTTGTTGTAGATCTCCTCCCATCATGGTCACCAGCCATATCTGTATCTGTGTATCCAACCAATACAGGCTCATCATTACCAAAACACAAACACAACTTAGGAGTTCCTTTAAGGTATCTGAGTATCCACTTCATAGCTTCCCAATGCATTTTACCAGGATCTGAAAGAAAACGACTAACTACTCCAACTGCATGAGCAATATTTAGTCTAGTGCTTACTGCAGCATACATCAAGCTACCAACTACAGATGCGTAAGGTATTTTTTTCATATATTCAACATCACTCTTACTTTCAGGCTTCTGCTCCTTACTCATCTTGAAATGACTTGTAAATGGAGTACTTACTGCTTTTGCCTTGTCCATGTCAAATCTCTGAAGTATCTTCTCTATATACTTCTTCTGAGATAGCCATAACTTTCCATGTTCTCTGTCACGTTTAACTTCCATACCAAGGATTCGCTTTACCGGTCCCAAATCTTTCATTGCGAAAGACTTGCCTAAATCCTTCTTTAGCTCAACAATCTTCTTAATGTCCTGGCCAACAATCAACATATCATCAACATATAGGAGTAGGATGACAAAATCACCACCTGGAAAGTGCTTCACAAACACACAATGATCTGAGCTGGTCTTGTTATAACCGTGTTGTAACATGGATGACTCAAACTTCTTGTACCACTGACGAGGTGCTTGTTTTAGACCATACAAGCTTTTCTTCAGTCGACATACAAAATTCTCCTTGCCTTTTTCCATGAAGCCCTCTAGTTGCTCCATATAAATCTCTTCCTCCAAGTCTCCATGAAGGAATGCAATCTTCACATCAAGTTGTTCTACCTCTAAGTTCAGTCTAGTAGCCAAACCAAAAATAACTCTGATTGAAGACATCCTCACCATAAGAGAGAAAATCTCCTCAAAGTCAATACCTTTCTTCTGATCATAACCCTTTACAACTAACTGCGCCTTGTACCTTGGTAGTGGATTGTTCTCTTCTGACTTCAACTTGTATACCCACTTATTTTTAAGTGCTCTCCTACCTTTAGGTAATGTCACAAGATCATAAGTGTGGTTTTTCCATAAGGAATTCATCTCCTCTCGCATAGCTTTCTTCCACTCTTTCTTATGCTCACATTCATTTGCTTCCTCATAGCATTGCGGTTCTCCCCCATCAGTTAGCATCAAGTACTCATGTGGTGGATACTTCATCGAAGTTTGACGCTTTCTACTAGATCTTCTCAGTGGGGGTTGGGTTGATGGCTCAACTGAATGATTATCAACATGTCCTTCAGATTCTTCAACAACTGGAGTTTCAGGAACTTCTTCACTTGCTACATCCTCAAGTGACTCTTCTTGTGTAGTTCCCCCTTCATGTGCACTTACTGGGGAAGAAGAAGGTAGGATTATATCCTTAAGATTTTCATTAACAACTCTTGGCTTTCCAGTCTTCTTAAGATTTTCAATAGTCTGATCTTCAAAGAAGATAACATCTCTACTTCTAATCAGTTTCTTTGCAGCTGGATCCCATAATCTGTATCCAAAAGCATCATGTCCATAGCCCAAGAAGATGCAATCTCGAGCTTTATCATCAAGCTTGTTCCTCTTGTCCTTAGGAATGTGAACAGACACCTTGCAGCCAAATATTCTCAAGTGCTTAAAAGAAACCTCCTTGCCAGTCCATACTCTCTCAGGTAGATCACCTTCTAATGGAACTAAAGGAGACAGGTTAATAAGATCTACTGCAGTACTCATAGTTTCACCCCAAAATGACTGAGATAATCCAGAATGTGAAAGCATACACCTGATCCTCTCAACTATAGTTTTGTTCATCCATTCTATAACCTCATTATGCTCTAGAGTTTTAGGAACTGTCTTCTCAAGCCTAATACCCTGAGTTTTGCAATATTCTTCAAACGGCCCTCTGTATTCACCTCCATTATCTGCACAGACGCACTTCAGTTTCCTTCCAATTGCTCTCTCAACCATAGCATGAAACTGTTTAAAGACCTCCAAAACCTGATCCTTAGTCTTCAGTACATAAGCCCATACCTTTCTAGAATGATTATCAATGAAGGTAACAAAATATATAGCGCCACCAAGAGTTTTCACCTTCAACATACACACATATGAATGAATCAAATCAAGAACATGTTTTCTTCTAGACGGGGGTCCTCTCCGAAATAAGACTCTACGTTGCTTTCCAGCTAAGCAATGATCACAAGGCTTCAACTGCAAATCAGCACCATTGACTCATGATATGATTTTGTTCTTTATCAAATGCTGAATTCCCTTCTCACTGAAATGTCCAAGTCATTTGTGCCATAACTCTATGTGATTATCTTCCACCACATTTACCTTGCCTTTTTGAATACTAGCTTTAGTCTTGTAGAGAGTACTGACCTTCTGTCCTTTTGCAAGTATAAGAGAACCTCTACTAAGTTTCCATTTACTGCCACCAAAGTAGTTATCATATCCCTCATCATCAAGGATGCCAGTAGAGATCAAGTTGAAACAAATCTCAGGGACATGTCTGACATTCTTTAAAACTAGCTTACATCCAACACTAGTCTCCAAGACTACATCTCCAATGCCAACTATCTTTGCCTGTGCATTATTTCCCAAGCTAACACACCCAAAATCACCACCTAAATAAGATGTGAAGAACCTTTCATGTGGGGTAACATGAAAAGAGGCACCTGTGTCGACAATCCAAGATGAAACCTGACATGAGATGTTGATCTGAGAATCACAAAAGATCATAATATCCCTAATACCAGATGTAGTTGCCACTGTATCTTTTTTCAACTTCCTTTTCTCTATTCCTTGATTCTTCTCCCTTGAGTATTCTGCAGTCTCTTTTATAATGGCCAGACTTACCACGGTGATAACACTTGACATCTTTCCTTGAACGTGAGACTTCACGTGCTCTATCAGAATTTGGTGCTTACTCTTGCTTTTACCTCTACTCTTGCTTCTGTCTCTATTTCTGTTTCCATATCTGTTTCTCCCCCTCCTTTCTGTAACCAATACTTCTGTATGTCCATGTGCTCCTTGCTCAATTATTCTGGTTTCTTCATTAAGTAAACCTTCATGAACTAACTTCATACTTAGAATGCCGCCCGGAGCTGAGTTTGTGAGAGTGACTACCAATGTCTGCCAACTATCAGGTAAGTTACTCAACAATAACATTACTTGCAGTTCATCTTCTAGAACAATCTTTACCGTCGCTAATTGATTCACCAAAGACTTAAACTCACTCAAAAACTCTATCATTGGCCGCCCTACCTTGTACTTCAAGTTAATTAACCTCTTAAGTAGGGAAACCTTATTTTGAGGAGTCTTGCGTTCATAGAGAGCCTCAAGCTTCTTCCATAACTCACTAGCTTTAGTCTCGTGTGCAATATGGTGATAAATACTATCCTCAACAAATTGTCTAATTTGAGAGACAATTTTCTTATTCAACTTCTCCCACTCTTTATCAGTCAGCTTCCAAGGCCTAGCAGAATCTCCTTCCACAACATCATACAGATCTCTACTAATCAAGTAATCTTCCATCCGCGGCTTCCAAGTTTAGAAATTAGATGAATTTAACATGGTCATACCTTTACCAGAAGTATTCATATGATCCATCACAACAAAATAAACTCCCCTTTGACTTCCTCCTCAAATAGGAATCAAAAGTGCAAAATTACCAAAATACCCCTCAACAAATGCCAACCAAATTGACCAAAATACCTTTCTGATTATGCCAAAAAAAAAGTCAAATATCTCCAAAAAAAATCACAGAAAAATACTACAGAAATCGACACAGAAATCACCTAAAAATTCTGTCCGGTCAAAGTCAACGGTCAACGATCAAAGTCAAAGTCAAGATCACTCGGTCAACGGTCAACGGACAACTGGACTGGGTTGACAAATCGGATCTGGATCTGGGCTGGGTCGGGTCAACGGTCAACGATCAATACCTCATCGGTCAACGATCAACGGACAACTAGACCAGGTTGACGAATCGGGTCTGGATCTGGGCTGGGCCGAGTCTTCGGATCTAGTCAAACAGTCAACGAACAACAAGTCAAACTTTGACCAGGTCAACAGGTCAAACTTTGACTAGGTCAACTCTGGGTCAAACTCGGGTCAATAGAACCCGTTTTTGTTGCTGCAGCCACGTTTCTCCTCCGATTTCTACCGTTCCAAAGTGGTTTCCAATGAAACAAGAACACTAATCAATAGATCGGCTTCCAACGAGTCTATAGAACTCAAAATCGCTCCACGAAATGCTCAAACGAAAAAGGAATCGTAAATCTCCTTTTTGGGCTCACGGGTTCAACACAACCCGTAGCACTCTAATTGATTTTCCAACCACAAAGAGGTCGAAAATCACACAAACAAAGGCTAGAGAAGAAAATCTGTACCTCAAACGCCGATTTTAGCTTCTCCCTCTGTGCGTTATACACCAAGTGTTCGATAAAAGGCTTCTTTGAATAAAGCCTTTGTTGACAGCTTCTCTCTTGTGTGCGGTGTGCTAAATACACACTAAAACAATCGTTCTTCCACTAACTGCCTGACAAAGAACGAGCCTTGGCCCTAATTTAGGAACCTAGGCGCCGATACCAGTTTGTTAGAAAACAAACCCGTGAATCTAAACTCATGGAATCTCTCAGGATCTCACCGCACACACAAAGAGAATATTAGTCAAGTAAAGAACACACAGAAATTACGAGGTTCGAGATAATCCCTACCTCCCCGGCCTAAGGAGCAATTCTTCACTATGATGAGGAGGGCTTACAGTGCTTACAAAAAACCTTTGTTTTCTCTCAATCTCTTACAACCTCATACCTAGGTTTCTCCATAAGGTTTCCTTTTATACAAGTACCAAGGAAACCCAAATAGAATAGGACTAGGAGACCTAAATAGAATAAGAGTGGGAAACCCATATAAACTACCCACAATACAAATATGGTAGTTACATAATTACCCTTACTAATTTACTCCAAACCTAACACCTTCTATATCTTGCTTGTTTATGAGATCCTCAAGCAACAACCTAAGGAAGAAATCGACTGTCTTCCGCCATCCACCTCTAGTAGCAGCACGGAGGGGCGTACAACATTTGTTGTCCACTAGTTCAATAGTACCAAGACATCGTAAAACTTTACGAGTTTTCTCGTGACACCAATGTGGCCACATTTGGCTAAAATGTGAAGTGCAGACTGGCCTTTATTGTTCCCCTTGTAAGCTACGAAATAGTCAATCTCCAAAAGCAATTCAATTGCTTTCTCAATGCCATAGTATGCAACATAGTGAAGGGGAGTCCACCCATATCCATCAGCTTCCGAAATTAAAGTTGGACTTTGTTTAATCAACTTACACAGAAAGGCTACAAGAGAGAGGCAACACAAGCTTGCAAAAATTTAGTTTAAAATTTAGGTTTTAATAAGAAGGATACCATGTCATTAGTCTATAATCTAAAATACATATTTGGCCCACTTATTACATTTATGTTTGCTTTACCTCATATTTGGCTCACTAATGTTTGCTAAACTTACTTGAGTATATCTATTGGTCATCAATTACTCTAATTTGCATTTCTCTATCCATATATATATATATATATATGTATAAGGGTTAGGAAGATTTGAACTAAAATCTTAAGTTTAGAAGTCAATAACTTCATCACTCAATTATTGGCCCCAATTCAACTTTTTGGACTTAAAGATTCATAGTTAGATAGAAATGGAAATGAAGAACTTTTGCTTAGAGAATCAAACTTAGCAAATAATATGTTGTTAGGTATGAAGTTGAAATTAGAATTAAGGGTGAAATTGTAAATTGCAATAAGGTTAGGAAGGCTTAACCGCATTGTACCATTTGATGAGCCATTATAGTGACCAAAAAGAGAGAGCCATAGGAGAAAACTTCCTATCTGTAGCGCTTATAGTTGCATGAAAATTTCTAATATTTGTTTATAACTATCTCTTGTGGGCGTGAAGGTTGTTTATGCTAAATCACAAAAATCCTTAATAATCTTGTGATTATTATGCATGCATTTGTTGCTTAAACCAATCTATTGATAGCATACATTTAAAAAATCAAAATCTTAATACTACATGTACAAATTATATTTAAGATAGGGAAAGTGAAGAGGCACAGGAGAAGAAAGAATAAGGCCAAAATATAGAAGATGCTTTATTTTTGTCTCTTCTAGTGTAAGCAAAAACAGAAAAAATATTCTCATGTTCTATTAGTTGTAAGTGGGACAAAAGAAAATGGTAAAACACTACAAGAATTGATACTAAAGAAGTAAACATATAAAGAAAAAAGTAGTTTACGTTATTCCCCATTTGTCTAAATATTGTAAAAGGCTCTTGAATAACCTTGTATACTTTGATAAATCTTATATCATAAATAAATTTGTTATTCAATCTAAATGTTAGTTCATGTGTGCACACACCATCATCTTGAGATACCTTCTGCCCCTACATAATCACTACCCATTGCTAATTTAGATTGCCACCAACCAAAAACAACTTTTTCCCTTTAATTGAATTGCACACCTATACCACCACCACCATTAGTTGAGCCTCATAATATATTTTTTTTTTCTAATGACGACATCAATGACATCATACCCACATTAGAGAATAACCTAGAATCAACATGCAAACACTTCTCAAATGTTCCACTAGAAATTATAGACCACTTTATAGTCAAAGGACTATATCTACCTTGCTATCAATACAATAGAAATTGAATCCTCCATTTACCCTCTCTCAACCTACATTTCATATGAGCATTTATCACTTGACAATCAACATTTATTGTATCCATTTCCGCAAACATTGAGCCAATTGATTACCATAAGGTGATTGGCAATCCTAGATGGCAAGATGCTATAGAATAGGAGATCAAGGCACTAGAGGCAAACAATACATAGGGAATAGTAGACTTGCCACAGGAAAGAAAACTCATAGGTTGCAAGTGATACACAAGATCAAGTATAAAGTTGATGGATTAGTGGAAAGGTACAAGGCCAAATTGGTACTGAAAGGATACAGTTAGAAAGAAGGAGTGTGATAACTTTATATTTTATAGAGTTATTATTATTATTTTAGCTAATATTTACTGTAGTATTTATTAAATTATAGTTACATTTGTTTATAATTATGCAACTTATGTTATTTTATGTAGTAAACTCCAAATAACAGGAAAGAGAAAAAAGTGAAAGAAGAGAGAAAATAAGCAAGAACAAAAAGCAAAGGCCAATGATGTGGAACCCATGTGAGGAGAAAAGAGAGAAAGTAAAAAAGTAAAGAAAGATAGTGAATTATGGGTTGAACGGGCATTATTAAGAAAGAAGAGAGTAAGAGAAAAGAGGAGAAAGAGGACGATCAGGCTGAAAAGGAGAATAACAGTTAGAGCACAAGCAACAGGGGATCTCGCTGGAGCTCAAGGGTGACACATGATAGTGTGCATCTCAAGTAGAGACTTTGGCAGTCATGCAATAACAAATTGTTGGCTCCCTTATTCGACGAGAAACCCATTTGTGTTTTTGGCCAAACTTTTGCGATTTTCAACTAGGTTTAAGCTTTTTCGACAAAGAGGAGTGATTTTCGACTTGTTTTGTGTAGTTTCCACTGGCAGAAGAGCAATTTCTAGTGAAGATTGGTGAACATTGTTTTGGCTTATTTTTTGACAAATCTACATGTTTTCTAGTAGATCTATTAGACTTTTAGGTAGATCGGCATAGTGGGCTTCCTTTTGGTGGTTTATAAGCAAAATGGTGGTGGCACATGGAGGTGCACGATGGCGCGTGGCACCATATGAAGGAGTGTGATGGCTCATTTTCTTCTCGTTTTCTAGCTAGCTCCTCTTCCTCTTCCAAATGTGTTGATTTGTCCAAAGTTTCTCTAAATTAAGGACATTTGGGTGATAACTTTGGTGTTTTTAGTTAAAAGAATGTTTTGTTCAAGTTTTTGCACTACTTTTGTGTTTGTAAATACCATGTTTTAGTTTATTATGTTAGAGCTATGATGGAACTTGATTATAATGTATGAATGGTATGATTATTATGTTTTATGAGTGTTTTATTTATGTGAAGTTGCATTTTACTAAGCTCAATGCTTTTAAGTGATTAGCTACCACTTAAATGATCTAATTTGCTTGTTTGAGACTAACGAGAGATAACATGTAATTACTTCATGTAATATGTAGCCATAGGTTAATATAGATAGACATATACTATATGATTTGTGTGACTTTAGGTGTAAACTAAAATATTCATAAATCTTAATGCACTTAGTTCATTTAATTTATGAATAGAAATACAATGAGTTAATAAGCTAAATAGGTTTGATATACCTAAACATAGAAGAGTAAATAAATTAGAAAATTTTGCCATCATATGAATAGAATTAGTCTTACAAGCATAAATAATTAACATTTATATTTAATAATTAGGTGAAATTGGATGCTCTAACTCATTTCATTAATCAGATTTAGGTTAAAGTTAGTTGTTTACTCTATGTTCTATCATTTTGGTTGGCTAGATAAACTTTAGGAACTATTCATTATTAGTAATTAGTTAGTTTTGTAATCACTAGTCTCTGTATAACGATATTTTTACTCACCATTATATTACTTATTCAACATATACACTTGCATGTAGAATTTCACCAAACAAGTTTTTGATGCCATTGCCGGAGATTGGTTGATTTACTACTAATTAATATTAGTATCAAATAGCTTCTAAGTTTAATCTAGCCTTTATTATCTTTATTTTACTTTCTTTTTATTTTCTTGGAGAAAAGATTTTGTTGTTAAACTACAAAGATGAAGAACAATGATGGTACACGTAAACTTTTAAAAGACTATGTTGCACCAACATTTTGGAATGCCACATCAAACTTTCAAAGACCTGCAAGTCAGGCAAACTACTTTGAGATCAAACCATCACATAAAGTAGATATCCTTGCCAATATATGTGTAAAATGGGAAGTGTACCTAAAGAGTAAAGCATGTGAATTTGTGGTGGAGAACATGTGAGCATGGAATGTCAATTAGGTAACCTTTATGCTTAATATAATGAATATGCTAATTTTGTTAGGATTTTGAGTAGGTTATATAATGATCCTTACTCCAACGTGTACAATCCAAGATGGCATAACCATTAAAATCTTTCATGGAGTAATCGAAATGAGATGAGACTGCTACTAACATTTAAGCAAACAAAAGAGGATAAGCCTAATTTGGAAAATACAATTACCAAACTGGCCATTATCACACAGAGCGTTATGGAGAAGACTTAAGCTAGATTTCATAAACAAAAAGTAAGCCTTTAGAGACAAAAAGCTTTAATAAAAATTTAGAGGTGTAGATGGGTTAATTGATTAACATGATCTCAAAGAGTTAGGAAGGTCCTTTGTCTAGCGATGTGGAGAAAAGACCTACAGATACCGTAGAGATAATAACCTAAACAAATGGCATGCAAGTGGGAGAAGATGATGTTAACAAGGATGTCAACATGTAGCCTAAGGAGGCATTTAAGCTGTAAATTGGGGCTTGATTTAGACATTCCAAAGCTAAAAACCTTCACTTTTGTAACTTTATTAAGAGTGTTGTTGCATCAAGAATCATAAGAACCTTTTTTTTCCTCAAAAAATCAAAATGGCTTGATAGTCGTACTAGAAATTTCTAACTTCATACATCCCAAAAAGTAGCATGAAACAACATTGTCAAGAATTTTCACAACATATTACCTAACACTACTTAACTATTTACAATTATCAAAAGCACTCACCCCAGCATTTATACAGGTTTACTAACCTAGGAAACTTGTAAAGCAACTTTACATAATCTATGCATACATATGTCTTGGACTATATTTCAATTGCTAACTTATGCTTGCATCTTATAGGACAAAGACCATATGCTAAAAAGCTTTTCAATTCACTTCTTTATTCTAGTTTTCTAGATGATCTTGAGTTTTTTATGCAATCTTTTCTACACAAAGAGAAGCAAGCCTCCTAGTACCAAAATGTCATGACATTGTTTTTAAAGAAAAATTTTCATCATTAGTATTCTCCTCTTCAATCTGAATAGGGTATTGATGGTCCCCTTAGGGACAAAGAAAAGGTTAATGTTGTTGCTTTCATCCAAGCCTACGATTTAAGAAGTAAGTTTTCAAGAATCTTAACTTCATAATTCAAAGAAGATTTTTTTTTATTTAAAAAAAAGAAAAAGAAAAAGAAAAAGAAAAAGAGAGTATCTAGAGAAAGGTTTGGAGTTTATTCTTTTTATAGGGGCAAAGATTTGTTTTTGATTTGATGGTTTAGCAAATAAAATGAATCATATAAAAGGTCAAACAAACTTAGGATATAGGAGAATGTTAATGCAAACTTTCCAAATGTTCAATGGAAATCAGTAGATTCTCTTTTTAGATGTCAGTGTTCATAGTATTTTAGCCTATGAAAGGAAAAACACCAAATCCATGAGGAAAAAAAATGTCATAACTAGGTTCTTGTAAGAAGCAAAGGATGAAAGATAAAATTTCTAATGAAAAGCTTTGGTTTTGGTGCCTACAAAGAATCAAAATCATTCAAAGGTTACTGAGGTTTTAGATCACATCTACAAACCCTCTTGTGATCTTCCCCTCTTATAATAAAAATTAAATGACTTGAATACTAAAATTCTCTCAAAGCCACTTCATTTGTTGACTATAACCAATCTAACTAGGGAGTAAGGAGATGAAAGAAACAAATAAGAGAGAAAAGGGGATTGGGTTAAACCTTTTGTAAACATAAAATGAAATGAAAAAACCATAGGAACCTAGCAAAAGAGTTATCCCATCTAAGCAAAGTTGAAAAACAAGCAAAAAAAATATAGCAATCAAAACTAAAAAATGCTCATCTTTTCTCATGAGAACTCTTAAATTGCAAAAGTTACTTTATGAACCAATAGGAAAGAAATGACTAAGAATGTTCAAAAATATAAACAGAAATGATGACTATACGTAATAATGGGATATGCCTCATATTTTTAGATGAATAAATTCACATATTTATCAAGAATAAATAAATATAACTATAAGTTAAACCTTTTTTCAATAGGTCTATATCACTAGTAGATTAAGAAACTCATAGTATAATTCAAGCTAATTAACTAAATCCATGGGGATGCAAGTGTATGTGCATTTATGCATCATTGAAAACCATATAAAAGTAACAACTAATTAAAGGAAGTTATTTAGTTGTAAAATTTTTTAAGATATCTATTTTAACTTGTATTTACTACATATGAGTTGAATGCAATAGAAGAAGATTTTGAAACAAGACAGTTAACATATTAATTTTGTTGGTAAATGTAAGAAAAATTATATAAGAGATAGTTTTTTTGTTTTAAAATATAAAATCCTCTTAAGAAATTTTCATTTAAAGTGAAATTTGAAAACTTTTAACCTATATTTTTTGTAACTTTTGTAACTTATATAATGTTAAAGTATACATCTATGCTTCTATACATTAATTTTATTAATGCAAACTTAACTTTTCAGAAAAAAAAAAAACTACCAAATGATAAAGCATCAAACACATATTTTAGTGTTTTGCATGCCCAAACTTACATACATGTGCATTCTTTATTTTAAACTACATGCATGCACATATTATAATTCGTCCTAACAATTATAACAAAAGTAAAGGTACCCTAGTATTAATACATGTTGCTTTGTATACATTAGAAACTGGGCATCCATTTTTGAGGATCTAGCTCTTGATACACAATACTAGAAATAACCCCATTTAAAAAGCACTTTTAATGGTGAAAGAGACATATAACCTTCGTTTGACATAAATACAAAGCAAAAAAAGGGACGCAGTAGAAAAAGTTAAAGGTAAGAAAAAATCATGAACTCACATTTTAAAGCTAAACTTGAGGATTTTTTTTGGGCAAAATAAAATTTTTTGTTAACACTTATCAATACAAAATAGTTAAGAGCATATATCCCTATGATTGGACCAAACACAATAATATGTTACATAATATAACATAGTCAACAAATATCTAGTTTAGTTAAAGCAAAGCTACCTAGGACTCAACAAATACCAAGTTCAACACTTACCTTACGCCTCATATCAAGCTAAACAAATAAACGTTATCTTACATAAAGAATAATCTCCATAAGTCTTTAAAATTTACATAAACATTATTCAAAACTCACATTGCATAAGCAAAAGTTACATAAACAAATTTAAAAATACATGCCTTTTGCATGATGAATGAGTCAACTGATCTTTAAAAGTCATGATAAGTATAGTGGTCTCACATCAAACATAATTTTCAACTATGTTCAAATTACAATTGAGTATAGATATATTGAAAAAAAGAATAAGGTAATTTCAAGGTTTAGTAAATTTGTATTACAAACAACCTTTATTTCTAGAATCTTCAAGAAAGTGAAATTTTCATCTCTTGTTGCCAATTAAATTTAGATTAGAATTTAATATCAAATGATTGAATACTTAAATCATACAATTTCATACCAATTGACTCTAGGTCCTTAAAGGATAAGAGCTTTCAATGCTTAGTTCTTTAAAAAAAATTCATTAGCAGTTAAAATCTATACAAAATTATCTTCTCTCATATGCTTAAATATAAAATTTAAGTTAACTATGAGCATTAACCATAAACACCTTTTGTTGGTAGGCAATATCTACTCTTAATTGCCTATTATCATTGAAACTTTTGCATATCTAAGTTAATAAAAAAATTTTTTGTCATTAAGTAAAGAAGGTTTGAGGACATGGAGCATTAAATCTAGTACTAGGTCTTGAATAGCTAATAATTAAGTACTAACTAATAGCCTATTTACAACACGTATATAATTATAGAGAACATTATATATGGATTCAAAATAACCATTTTCTGTATCCAAAACATAATAATTTACTTAGAGTGTAATGCTAAAGTTGATTGCTTTCTATCTATACTTTTTGCTAATTAGATTACTTAATTAAGCACTTAATAAATCTTAAATATAAAAAGACTATCTTACCTTTATAGAGTAAAGTGACCAATTTATTCCTTACCACCAATTTCAACTTTACAATTAACACCAAATTCTAATAAAAGACTAAGATATCATCCTTGCTTCATTTTTTGTGGGAACAAATTCATTTTCACATTTAGCAAGTGAAGGCAACGTTCATCATGTGAAACCCAACGTGCATGAGAGACAACTGGGTCCCCACCCTCGACTCCTTTGAGAGCCTTTTATTATAAGAAACTTGGGTCTCGCCACAACACTTCAGGTCTTTGAGCCCATATCATGGGCCCTGATTCAGTGACCCCAAATTCTCAGGATTTTCTCAAAATAAGTTTTGATTCATTCTTTACGGAATCCATACGGAGAGATATAAATCACAAGAAATACCAATAAAACGGTGAAATTGGCTAAGAGTGCTCAATTGGATAGCAGAAAAGAATTATTAAAAGTAGTTGCCTTACAAGGTTGACGATTACCCGTTGGAAAGCCGGAGAGAAAGACACGCTGGCGGAGAGGGTTATGTGATTCGAATAGCGAAGCAGGACTTATCACCGTTGGGGAGAAAAATAAGCGAGAAGTAAGCAAATTAGAAGAAATAAGCAAATTAATTTTAATTTTTGCATCAAAACCTTATCTTTGTCACTGTTCTCCTTACTCTTCTGCCCATTCTGTGTTCTAACACGTTTTCATTTGTCTGTTACTCGCGCTATTTCAATAAAATAATATCTTTTTAAAAAAAGACTTTGGGCCGAAAATGAAGAAAAAGGCCTTTCTTTAACCCCACAATCAGCGGAGACGAAGCGGGTGGCAATTTCTAATGCGGAGACTCGCATGGCCGCCTTCTAACGACCGTGACCTCACCAAGTACGTCAGCGCCTCACCCCCGTGAGCTCACCAAGTTCGCCAGCGCCTCGGATACCGAACACCCTCCGCTTGCTATATATACAGAGCTGCCATTTGTGGCTTGCAGATCATCTCTCAGTCTTTGCATCTTTCTCTACGTTCTTCTCTTCCTTTTGTTCCATTTTTCCATTCCGATTGTTCCTTTCTTGCTTTAAACGTGCGAGAAAAGAGAGAAATGGCGAAATCACCGGAGCAGGAGCACCCCAGGAAGGCCTTTGGATGGGCCGCTAGGGATTCTTCTGGCGTCCTGTCTCCCTTCAACTTCTCTAGAAGGTGCCCTTCCTCTTTCTCTCGTCTTTTCCGATTCTGTTTCTTTCTTTTTGAATATGGAAACTTTAGCTCATGCTACATAGAGAACAATAAGTATCGACAACGATCCACGCTTAACAACTTCTCTTTTATGTTTTGCTCTTCCAATTTCGGATATGTTCTGAAATCTTGGTTTGTGTTATAATGGTGCGACTGCAGGGAGACCGGAGAGAAGGACGTGACATTCAAAATCCAGTACTGTGGGATATGCCACTCCGATCTTCACATGATCAAGAATGAATGGGGCAGTTCCATCTACCCCCTTGTCCCTGGGTATGTTTTCACAAACCATGTACAGAAGTAGTATATTATTATAGGTTACCCGACGTAGAAAGTTTCCTAGACTTTCTATTATCGATCATGGATGAATGAGGCAAAGATATATGTCCTCCGCATAGAATATTATCAACGAATCCAGTGCAGGGTTTGATTTCCTAAACTTGTTATCATACCACGTTTTAATTATGTTTGCTGAACGGGATAATGCAGGCATGAGATCGTGGGTGTAGTGACGGAGGTGGGGAGCAAAGTACAAAAATTCAATGTTGGAGACAAAGTTGGCGTAGGCTGCATGGTTGGGGCATGTCACTCTTGCGATAACTGTGAGAATAACCTTGAAAATTACTGCCCCAAGGTGATCCTGACCTATGGCGCCAAGTACTACGACCGAACCACCACATACGGCGGCTACTCTGATACTATGGTGGCGGATGAACACTTTGTGGTCCGTATTCCGAATAACCTACCTCTAGACGCTAGTGCCCCTCTCCTTTGTGCCGGGATCACTGTGTACAGCCCCTTGAGATATTATGGACTTGACAAACCCGGCATGCATGTGGGGGTGGTTGGACTCGGTGGCCTCGGCCATGTGGCTGTGAGGTTTGCCAAAGCTATGGGGGTTCAGGTGACGTTGATCAGCACCTCACCCCAGAAGAAGGAGGAAGCTTTGGCACGTCTCGGTGCCGACTCGTTTTTAGTGAGCCACAACCAGGATCAGATGCAGGTACTGAGTTGAAAACTTTGTTAAAGAATTTGTCATTTAGGTCGTGTATTGTGTCTAACTTTCTGGCTTTACCAACTGTATAGGCTGCACATGGCACATTGGATGGGATCATTGATACAGTCTCTGCAAAGCATCCTCTCCTGCCTCTAATTAGCCTGTTGAAGTCGCATGGAAAGCTTGTTATGGTTGGTGCACCAGAGAAGCCATTAGAGTTGCCGATCTTCCCTTTACTCATGGGTAAGCATAGGCAATCTTTTATGGTTTGTGATTATTTGCTTGCCATCTTTTCTACCACTGCAAAGTAATTTGGTGAAATCATCAAATGACATTTCTATTGAGAGATTTATATTAACGAATATCATGGAATGACAGGAAGGAAGCTAGTAGGTGGAAGTGGCATCGGTGGTATGAAGGAGACGCAAGAAATGATGGACTTTGCAGCCGAACACAACATCACGGCTGACATCGAGGTGATTCCCATGGACTATTTGAACACTGCCATGGAGCGCCTCGAGAAAGCGGATGTCAAATACCGATTTGTCATCGACATTGGGAACACATTGAAGTCAAGCACTTGAAGTCATTGCCTGTTGGGTCAAAGAGGATTCATACTTTAGAAATGGTTTTGTTGTTTTGTTTCTTTGTCACCTTGCTTTAGATATACTTAATGTTTCTTTTGACACAATTTCACTTCATACAATCATGGAATGAAAAGAAAATATATATATTCATTATTTCATTTTGCATAACCAATGAAGGTACTTAGCACAAGATTGAGGAAAAAAAGTATCATGTATCATGCATACATGTCCTCTGAAATAAAAATTACAAAAAGTCAAGAAACGAAAACAGGAAAAATTCTGGTTATACTTGAAAGGTTAAGAAAGCTTACCAATTTTCTGGCCTCTCCTTTTTCTTTTGATTCTTTACAATCTAAAAGGCGGCCAGTAAATGTGAGCATAAACACTGTGCATCTCACTGTGACTAATACAATTCATGCAGTCTAAGCACTTTTGTCAAACAGTTGCGAGGCACAAAATGAATAGTGAGCGAGCGTGACCAATCGCTGCTTCTCAAGTCTCTGTGTAACTTGCCAATGCATGCACGCCACAGAAGCAGAGATATTTGTCATGACGAAAATGATAGAGCATTAACAAGGATGATGTCCGATGAAGAACGGGCTCATTTGTCATTCTTAAGGTGGGTTGGTTTAGATGAAAGAGGCAAAGATAGTGATACAACATTTCAACAACCTATCTTCTATTTTTGGGGAAGGTTGTTTTGCATGAATGAGTGTCGCAGCAAGCTAGACACACGACAAGAGTGCCATTTGGTATTTGCATTTGGGACCAAAAGCTATGATTCCGCCTTTGAAAAGCTTAATGGTACGAAACTCAGTAAGATTCATTGATTCATCTCTGCACAACATGATATCACCTTATCGTCTTCTCTGATGGGATAGCAACTGTTTCTTGAGAAAGGTACCTAAACCAAATAAATTTACAGATGTGACTCAAAAACTCTTTCAAGAAATAGATTTTTCTTTGGTTGATGCCGATTACAAGTTTTCAGGATCCTTGTGATTCTCTTGGAGAAGGTGTCCCGGCATAACATGACGCTACAGGGTTTACACCTGGCACTTACCAGTGAGGCCCTAGAGGCTTGCACCAAAAGTTGATGGATATGGATGACTGAAAGAGAGCAAGATCGGGACCCTCATCCACTGCTAACAACAGCCGCCTCAATATCGAGAGCGACCACAAGTTCTTGTGTTATCCTCATGAGGAAAGGAACCGCAAAAAGAAGAAAGTAGAAGATGACCTCCACATTGTAAAGAATAACTTTTTTCCAGTTTCACACGACCTTTATTGGGCAAGTCAGGAGCACTTTTTTTGTTCAACACAATGGAGAAAATAATTATGTTGGGATTCCTCAATATTCTTAAAAAAGAAGTCTTACATGATTATGATTTTAGAGATAAAATCTTTCAGCTTTTTGTGTAATTAATAATTAAGTTTTGAATCATTTAAAGAGTATAATAAAATTAAGATTGAAAAGGTTTTACTATTTTTCTTTTATTTAAACAACTGTAATTGTAAACTTTTATTTTTCATGTCCATGTGTGTATGTGTCTTTATGCTTAAATTAGTCAAAGTAAAATAGGAAAGATTATGCATCTTGCGAAGTGCCGGCTTCCCTGAGCCTTCTCGCGTAAGACTTGCCAAAATCCACCAACCAGATTCTCAAATCCGGCCATCTTCAACGCGATTCAAGCAAGGAAGAATCAAAGACCTATTTGGCAATTTTCCCTTTCACTTCAGCGAAGATGATAATCACAAATTCGATCCATTTTGTGTCGATTTCTTTCCAGTAATTCATTACTTGTAATCTTTAACCCCTTTTAGATTAGGCCATTTCTTACATATTCAGTTGCAGCTCTTTTAGATTGGCCTTGTTTACACTGAATCTGGTAACATCTTCTGAACAGGGTTGCGGAAGGATGGCGCAAATATTTGGGCGGGCATAGAGCTGGGCTTTGCTGCCATAGCAGGCACCCATGAAGTCCACACCCTTCATGGGCGCTGCACGTGGATGAGGAGATCGCGAATCTGTGGGACGATATTCGCGAGGTTGCAAGGCTTGGATTTGAAGAGCTCCTTCATGTCTGGTGGATGTTGGAAAATAAAATGAACGTGGAAAAGGTTAAAGATACCAAGTTGAGAACTTAAAAAATAAAAAGTCCGAAAAAAAAGGATAAAGTGAAATCTACCATTGTAATAATTTTTTCTTTTATCACCTCCTTTAAGCTGATAATTTGTATAAATTGAATAGACAAAACTTGCAACATGCATTGATTAAAATTATTGGGTCGGAGGCCAATTCATGTTGTGAGCTAAAGGTCTTGCATATTTTATGAGAGGCCTAATTGGTTTTGGACATGTAGCTTTGATAAGGTTTTAGATTTTGGGCTCAAAGGCCCAGATTTTATATTGTAAGCTTAATTTTGGGTGAAACTTAAAATAAATTAAAAAAGGAATAATGCCCAGAACAAGATTTTGTCCAAAAAGGTAATTAAAGTTGAATAAAAACCCACAATAGGTGACATCAAAATCCTGACCGAACAGCAAGAGGCTTAGAGTTGAAAACCTGAACTGAGAAAAAATTTGTATTTAAAACCCACAAGAAGAACTCTCAAAATCATTTGAAAGGGGCTCTAATGCCACTGTTAGAAATTATAAACGAAAGACCCTTGTTTCATATGTGAATCCTACAGCAGGTTGACACTTCAGATGCAAAGCAGTCGTGATAATCATTCAGGGATTCAACCTGTTACAGCTATTTATGAGAAACAATAGAAGCTCAAAGTTGAACAATCACAATTTCATAAACACCGATGATCTTACAGAGATTCAATAGATTTCACAAGAAAGACACAACATTAAGGAAAGCTTGCAAACTGGAAGAAACTTAAAAATATGAAGAGTTTATTAGACTGCACCCACTGAAGCTGTTGAAGAAGAGGCCACGAAACCCTAGCCTTTCTACCCCAGACAAGAAATACAGGACAGTAAAGGGGACAAAAGCATGAAGATAAACACATTGGCTAAAGTGGCTTCAGTGGGGCTATTTACTTTTACCCACATTAATCTAACAACCCCAGCAGTCCAAAGGTAGATAATACAGGAACATATAAAACTGCAGTCCTTTTACCATGTCGGGAAATTACAGGCTTAATTCCTAAACATATACAAATGGTTCGCGAAGAGAGGACCTGAGAGGTAGATGGAACCACAGGCAACAGCCGCAGCAGCAAGCCCCGAGCTTTCAGCCAACACTACATATAAGCCTGATGTAAAAGCTATCACCATTCCATAGATGTCCCATTCAATTAATATTGTGCCATAAATCAGCGACTCCATCTCTCCAGAGACTGCCGGTGCGGGGACATACATTGCAACAGCTGAGAGGCTAAAAGCCAAAGAATCAGCTATCACAAACACCGTGTAAGCTGACTTCTTAGTTGAAGTTACCATCCTTCATGTGCGTCACGAGTTTCACCGACACCAGGCGAGGATAAAATAGCTGTAAAGGTGACATTGGTAACGATATTGGCCATAAGGAAATAGCTGCTCGCAAATTCCCCACGCCGAGAGCGTAGTTTCTCTGCACTTCTTTTCTTTTTCTCGTCAACGGGTTAGCCAGTTCCGGAAGTCTTCCCTTAACCATCAGTGGGCCTTCACTGCCCTTTAGTGGCCGCTGCTCGGCTTCTTTGTAGTCGTTCCCCAGTTCCGGAAGTCTTCGCTTGACCATCAAAGGGCCTTCGCTGCCTTTTAGTGGCCGCTGCTTGACAACTTCGTGGAAGGCCCTTACTAACAAGCATCCCAAACAGGACCTGTATTTTTTCGCAGTCTCTAATGAGAGAAAGTTGGAACATCATTTTGTAGTCCCTATTAGGTATTATAACACATGAGTTACGTACGATCTCTGAAATGATAAATTAACAAGAACGCCAAAACTTTGTAATCTACTTTGAGCGGAATCAAGTATATTAAAAAACTAAGTTATACATTCAAATATGATTCATTTTGTAATGACTGAATCCCAACTTGTTTTCAAGTTATTAAAGTAATATATGTTCTTCATATAAAAAAGAATTTATTGTCTACTTTTCAATGAATTCATTTTTATTATTTAATTCATAGCAACTGATTTAAATTGGATAAACTAAATTTTATTTATATACTTACAAAGTTCAATTTCATCAATTTCATATACATTATCCAGATATTGAAATAAAATATTTCAAAGAACCTTATAATTTTAGCTACACTCTTGCAAATCTACTCTCGATCTATTCAAACTTTATTGATATCGGGCCATCTGTTTATTATGCGCATAAACAAATATCTATGTCAAGATTCCAACATTTCAAATTGCATAAATTATATTGAGAAGAGGATATACATTCAATTAAGTACGTAAATTATTCTCCTTTTGAAAGTTAAACAATAATTTTGTTAAAGAAGGAAGATCATGTCATTAGTTTATAATTTGAAATACATATTTGGCCCAATTTTTACGTTTATGTTTGCTCTACCTCATATTTGGAGCACTAATTTTTGCTCAACTTACTTAAGTATATCTATTGGCCATCAATTACTCCAATTTGCATTTCTTTATCCTTATCTCTCCATCT
This sequence comes from Casuarina equisetifolia, assembly GCA_028551475.1. Taxonomy (NCBI): domain Eukaryota; kingdom Viridiplantae; phylum Streptophyta; class Magnoliopsida; order Fagales; family Casuarinaceae; genus Casuarina; species Casuarina equisetifolia. The sequence goes on from CM052360.1 coordinate 18,021,106, forward strand.
CCTTGTCATACCTATTATTGGCAATTTAGTTGTATAATAGAGTTTACATCTATATATATAAGGGTTAGGAAGATTTGAACTAGAATCTTAAGTTTAGAAGTCAATAACTTCATCACTCAATTATTGGCCCCAATTCAAATTTGTGAACTTAAAGATTCATAGTTACATAGAAATGGAGATGAAGAATTTTTGCGTGGAAGATCAAACTTAGCAAATAATATGTTGTTAGGTATGAAGTCAAAATTTGAATCAAGGGTGAAATTGTAATATTATAAATTGGATTTTTTTTTCTTGCTTTGCCAATAAATATAAGGATTAGGAAGCCCTAATTGCACTATACCATTCAATGAGCCATTATAGTGACCAAAAAGAGAGAGCCATAGGAGAAAACTTCCCATCTCTAGTGCTTATATTTGCATAAAAATTTCTAATATTGATTAATTGCTATCTTTTGTGGGCATGGGGTTGTTTATCCTAAACCATAAAAAACTTCAATAATCTTGTAATTATTATGCATGCATTTGCTACTCAAACCAATCTATTGATAACATACGTTTCCAAATTCAAAAGCTTAATACTGCACATACAAAATTATATTTGAGATAAGGAAAATGGAAAGGCATGAGAGAAGAAGGCCAAAATAGAGAAAATGCTTTATTGTTGTCTCCTCTAGTGTCGAGGAAAAATGGAAAAAATATTCTCCTTTTCTATTAGTTGCAAGTAGGACAAAAGAAAATAATAAAAACACTACAGGAATCAATATAAAAAAAAGTAAAGATATAAAGAAAAAAGTAGTTCATGCTATTCCTCATTTGTCTAAATATTGTAGAAGACTCTTGAATAACCATGTATATTTTGATAAATCTTATATTAAAAATAAATTTATTATTCAATCTAAAAGTTAGTTCATGTGTGCACACACTATAATCTTAAGATACTTTTACCCCCACATAATCACTACCCACTACTGATTTAGATTGCCACCAACTAGAAACAACTTTCTCCCCTTAATCGAATTGCACACCTTATACCACCACCACCATTAGTTGAGCCTCATGATGTTTTTTCTGATAATGACATCGACGACATCATGCCTACATCAAAGAATAACCTAGAATTATAGCTATAAACACTTCCTAAATGTTCCACTAGAGATTACATACTACCTTTATGGTCAAAGGACTATATCTACCCCATTATCAACACAATAGAAATTGAATCCACCATTTACCTTCTCTCAACCTACATTTCATATGGGCACTTATCACCTAATAGTTAGCATTTCATTGCATCCATTTCTCCTAATGTTGGGCCAATCCATCACCATGAGGCAATTGACAATCCTAGATGACAAGATGCTATGAACATGAGATCAAGGCACTAAAGGCAAACAATACATGGGATATAATGGACTTGTTGTAAAGAAGAAAACCCATAAGTTGTAAATGGGTATACAAAATCAAGTATAAAGTTGATAGATCAGTGGAAAGGTACAAGGCCAAATTAGGAGTGAAAAGATACAATTAGAAAGAAATAGTGGATTATTATGACATTTTTGCCCCAATTGCGAAGCATATCATAATAAGGTGTGTTCTTTCATTAGTGGCTTAACACCACTAGGATATCTACCAAATAGACTTTGACAATGCATTTATGTAAGGAGATCTTAATGAAGATATTTTTTATAAGGCTTCCACTAGGTGATCAAGCAGAAAACAATAGTAAAGTTTAGAGGTTAAAGAAGTCTATTTACAAAGTCAAGCAAGTAATCCAATACTGGTATGAAAAATTCACAAAGTTACTTCATTTAGTTGGATATTGGAACTTCATGCATGGCACTTCGCTAATTTTCAAACAAAGAGGTAATCTTATGGTCATCCTTATGATATACCTTGATGATATACTCATTACTAGCAGTGACATTAAAGGTATTTAGTGTACAACTTGGTTTAGTTTATGCATTTGCCCAAGAAATCTCATTAAGAAGCAACTATTAGATTGGTAAGATACCTAAAAAGATGCCTCGGCATTGGTTTATTTATTCCCATTTCAAAGGATTATAAAATGAGGACATATTGTGATTCAAACTACGCTACTTGCAAGGTTGGTAGAAAATTAGTCACCAACTTTTATGTCACACTTGGAGATGCACTTATTTATTAGAAAAGCAAGAAACAAATGGTGATCTCACTCTCTTCTACAGAAGTGGAATATTAAGTTATGACTTACACATCTTGCGAAATTATTTGGTTGTTAGGTTTTTTAGGAGACATAGGGATTGAAGTACCCTACCTAGTGACCTTTTATGGTGACAATAAGGTAGTGATGGAGCTTAAATCAAACCATATGGTACATTAGTGTACTAAACACACAAACATTGATTGCCATTTCATCAAGGAAAAGATCAAGCATAACCTCATTAGAAATAAATATGTTGGGTTAAGAGATCAACCAGTGGATGTTATCACAAAAGCTTTAAGAGCAAATCAACATGTTCATCTCCTTAGCAAGTTAAACATCATTAATTCCTATCAACTATTAGCTTAAAGGGGGTGTTTAGATATGGCATACTTAGAGGAGAAGCAACCACCGATAGCCGGCGGCATCACTATGTTTCCTAACAACAGTTACTTGCATAGCTATTGTATAAAGTCTTCTTAGCAAAAGCCACTTGCATCATGTAAGATGGGACAGCTACCTCACCAACCTACTTACCAAATGCTTCTTTTACTTATATAAGAGATGTATAGAACACTTGTTTTCTTTATCATGGGATTAATTTCTCTCATTGTAACATGGTTTTCCTCTTGTTGAATCAATAAACGAGCGTTTTTACCCACAATTCAATCTTTCCTCATGTTTATTCAAACATTTTGACAATTTCACCTTGCTCCTAGTCTTCATGTCATAAATTTTCATTATAGCAACCTTAAGATGATTTGCATGCCATGTTGTTTGAAGAATCACTTTTGCTAAATATGTTTGAAATTATGTATTTAGAATCTTTTGAAAATGTCAAAGTTGCATCAAATGAGGTTCTTGCTTTCATTATGAATTCTCTTAAAAATTTTTTGAAATCTAAAGTGCAAAATTTGTGTTCCTCATTGTGTTTCTATTTTGAACCTAATATTTCTTGCACTTCATTTGTGATAACTTTGTCCTGATTATAACTTTGTAACTTAAATTGTTTGATCACTACCTTCTTCGCCAATATAAAGCAATGAAAGCACTAGTTGCTTCTTCATACAATTTTGTTGCCATAAAATGAATGGAACAACTTGTGTCATAGAACTTCCAGGCTATAAAGGTGTTTGAGGAGTGTCTTTTAGCTTTTAGTGGGCAAGAAATCCAAAAAAAGCTCAATTACAAAGGTTTTGCTCAGTCATTTTGAAGAATTATTTAATAAGTGTTTGTCTTTCTATTTTTTCCCTTCACATGGTTTTGGTGATTCTTCTTACAATTTCTATTGCTTATTGCTTGATCTTTAAACCTATTTTTATTTGGTGCATCTTTTTACTGTCACTAGTATGATGAATGAATTCTTTGAAAATAATGTTAGATGTTGATTGTTAAATAACCATATTGTCTAGGCTTTTGTCAATCCAATTATTTGATGAAGATCATAAGTATACCACTTCTTAAACTTTTGCAGGGGAAATTAATGGAGGAGGAGTTTAATTCACAGATGTTAACCAATGCACAAACTAACAACAATTGTTTGAGTTTGATGAAGCCCTTAATAGTACTTTCCAACATGTTATAGATGCATTAAGAAAATTAGATTCATCCATTACTAATTGTAACCTTTAAGAAGAGTCAGCAAAAAAATTACCTTATGGAAATTTATGTTTGATTCATTTGTAGTAGATCTGAGATTAGATCTATTATGTGAAAATTCAAAACTATTGTTTGTGTGATGAGTTTTATGTTGCATCCTTTTATTTATGGTTTTGTCGTTATGCTATGAATACATAATCTTGATTCATTTAACATGTTATGCTGGCTACTTCCTTGAACGTACCTCTTTTTCAATCTTAAGCCGAGATGAATTTTTTACCCTCTTTGCTAATGACTTCATTTCTAATAGTTCTAGTTACAAAATTGAAGAACTTGAAGTCTTACGAACATTACCTATGCACAAAATGGTAGTGGCTTCATACACCCACTTGTATAAAGTGTATATCAATATCTACATGCTTAGTTCAATCAAGTTAGACTAGGTTAGGAGCAATGTTAATTACTTTACACAAGTGGGTGTATGAAACCACTACCATTTTATGCATAGGTAGTGTTTGTAAGACTTTAAGTTCTTCAATTTTGTAACTAGAACTATTAGAAATGAAGTCATTAGCAAAGAGGGTAAAAAATTCATCTCAGTTTAAGATTGAAAGAGAGGTAAGTTCAAGGAAGTAGCCAGCATAGTATGTTAAATGAATCAAGATTGTGTATTCATAACACAATGACAAAACCATAAATCAAAGGATGCAACATAGAACTCATCACACAAACAATAGTTTTGAATTTTCACATAATAGATCTAATCTTAAATCTACTACAAATGAATCAAACACAAATTTCCATGAGGTAATGTTTTTTGTTGACTCTTCTTAAAGGTTACAATTAGTAATGGATGAATCTAATTTCCTTAATGCATCTATAACATGTTGGAAAGTACTATTAAGGGTTTCATCAAACTCAAAACAATTGTTGTTACTTTGTGCATTAGTTGACATTTGTGAATTAAACTCCTCTTCCACTAATTTTCCTTGCAAAAGTTTAAAAAATGGCATTTTGTAAGGAAAATTAGTGGAGGAGGAGTTTAATTCACAGATGTCAACCAATGCATAAAGTAATAACAATTGTTTTGAGTTTGATAAAGCCTTTAATAGTACTTTCCAATGTGTTATGGATGCATTAAGGAAATTAGATTCATCCATTACTAGTTGTAACCTTTAAGAAGAGTCAGCAAAGAACATTACCTCATGGAAATTTGTATTTGATTCATTTATAATAGATCTGAGATTAGATCTATTATGTGAAAATTCAAAGCTATTGTTTGTGCGGTGAGTTCTATGTTGCATCCTTTGATTTATGGTTTTATCATTGTGCTATGAATACACGATCTTGATTCATTTAACATCTTATGTTAGCTACTTCCTTGAGCTTACCTCTTTTTCAATCTTAAGCCAAGATGAATTTTTTACCCTCTTTGCTAATGAATTCATTTCTAATAGTTCTAGTTACAAAATTGAAGAACTTGAAGTCTTACAAACACTACCTATGCACAAAATGGTAGTGGCTTCATACACCTACTTGTATAAAGTGTATGTCAATATCTACATGCTTAGTTCAATCAAGTTGGATTAGGTTAAAAGCAATGTTAATTACTTTACACAAGTGGGTGTATGAAGCCATTACCATTTTGTGCAAAGGTAGTGTTTGTAAGACTTTAAGTTCTTCAATTTTGTAACTAGAACTATTAGAAATGAAGTCATTAGCAAATAGGGTAAAAAATTCATCTTAGCTTAAGATTGAAAGAGAGGTAAGTTCAAGGAAGTAGCCAACATAGCATGTTAAATGAATCTAGATTGTGTATTCATAGCATAACGACAAAACCATAAATCAAAAGATGTAACATAGAACTCATCACACAAATAATAGTTTTGAAGTTTCACATAATAGATCTAATCTCAAATCTACTACAAATGAATCAAACATAAATTTCCATGAGGTAATGTTTTTTGCTAACTCTTCTTAATGGTTATAACTAGCAATGGATGAATCTAATTTCCTTAATGCATCCATAATACGTTGGATTACTATTAAGGGCTTCATCAAACTCAAAACAATTGTTGTTACTTTGTGCATTGGTTGACATCTGTGAATTAAACTCCTCTTCCACTAATTTCCCTTGTAAAAGTTTAAAAGGTGGCATTTTGCAAGGGAAATTAGTGGAAGAGGAGTTTAATTCACAGATGTTATGGATGCATTAAGGAAATCAGATTCATCCATTACTAGTTGTAACCTTTAAGAAAAGTCAGCAAAGAACATTACCTCATGGAAATTTGTTTTTGATTCATTTATAGTAGATTTGAGATTAGATCTATTATGTGAAAATTCAAAGCTATTGTTTGTGCGGTAAGCTCTATGTTGCATCCTTTGATTTATGATTTTGTCGTTGTGCTATGAATACACAATCTCGATTCACTTAACATGCTATGTTGGCTACTTCCTTGAACTTTTCTCTCTTTCAATCTTAAGTTGAGATGAATTTTTTACCCTTTTTGCTAATGACTTCATTTCTAATAGTTCTAGTTACAAAATTGAAGAACTTGAAGTCTTACGAACATTACCTATGCACAAAATGGTAATGGCTTCATATACCCACTTGTATAAAGTGTATGTCAATATCTACATGCTTAGTTCAATCAAGTTGGACTAGGTTAGGAGCAATGTTAATTATAGCTTTATTCTAATAATATGTTCCTATGAAATCTTTGAAATTAAATCCTAATTTTTCCTTTATAATGTTTATGACCATAATGTTGTTGAGAAGATTACAATTCTAAAGAATAGGATTCTTTTTTTCAATTGGGGGGTGCCTATACTATTTAGATAGTGGGTCTTGATGAGTATAAGATGAATATACTAGATTGCCAAGAAGTTGTTGGTAATCTTCATTTTCAACCAAATGACTTAGGTTACTATCATCCAACTTAACATTTGTCTCCATTAGATTGTTAATGACTTTTCAGCTGAGAATTATGTTTCTTTTAAGATCAAGTATATACTTTCTCTAGGAAATTTAAATACCATGTCTCAATGCCTAGAAAGTACTTGAAATTAAAGTCTTTAATTTCAAACTCATTGATGAGCTAATTTTAATCTCTTCATTGCCTCATCATCGTTTCTTGTAAGTAAAACATTATCTACATGTTCAATAAAACCTATTACTTTTTCTGAAAAAGAATATTTGAAAAGAAGTCTATTATCAGCTTGACTTTTTATAATCAAATTATCTTAAAGCTTAGAAACAACCTCCCAAAACATGCATCGGGAGACTTTTTTCTACCCTACGATGCATTTTTTTTTAGCATAATCTTTCATTAGTAAATGAAAATTTATATCTAGGATGGATTTCCATGCATATATCTTCTCGTTATAGATCTCCACAAAGAAGTGGTTTTTAGTACCAAATTAGCGTGGTGGGTATCTAAGTTTGCTATTAATGAAAGTTAGATTGAACTAATGAAAGAAGATAATAACTTTGACAATGGGATCACAATTATACATTCCATAGTAAAACCCTTTAGATTACCTATTAGTTATGAGGCCTTCCTCCTTAAAGCTAGTGATTATCTTGTTCCATATCCGAGTAAATCTCACTAACTTTTTCTCTTTGCTAGATATTTGTAGTAAGAGATGATATATAAAACTAAGGGCAAAGTTGAAAAACGTCATAAAAGGAATGCAATGAAAATAAAAAAAGCTAACCTCAACAAACTTGCCAGTGAATGTGGCCGTGAATAGTTTCTTTTTCTAGCTCACTTTCCTATATTGGAATTAGATGGTCATCGAAAGCACCCAACAACAGTTGAAAATGAGATTGAAGCAATATGTGACTATTTTGCCACACAAAGATAACAGAAACATAGGGACAAAACAAAAGCAATGTTTAGTGTGTAATAAACAAAACTGAAACAATAGCAAAGGTTATTGCTTACGTGCATAATAAGATTTAAGATGCTTCCACACCATGAATTAAGAGACTCGGTTATGTGTCACAATCATATGATTTGATGGTCCATAAAAGGTCAAAACCACTGATGGAGACAAAATATTTGCCCATAGGGTCAAATCTCATCTCAAGTTAGGCCATTTACAAAGGGGATCCATCTTTTGCAACCATCTCATATTCTAATGAAGAAATGTAAATATAGCTCTGGTAGCAACCATATTTCAAGCTTAATAAACATGACTAACATAACAATTAGCAATTAAATAAGTTTTACTAAAAGGAAAAAGGAAAAGGAAAAAAATGAATAGGTAAATAGGAGTAATTAGAAAGATCAAAATTAATCTTGTACTTCTCCAAGGTGATGAAATGCACCACAAATACCTCCAAATAATGTGGAGAATATGGCATACCAAATCTAGATGTCGATAAAATGGACTTGGAAATGTTCCAGACATTACAATATGATGCAAGACATAGGGGCAAATATAAGGAGATGGAAAAAAAGGTTAACAAACAAAGCAAAGCACAATCGTACAAGGATAATTGGGGCCCAAAAAGCAATCACTACAACAATATTTTTCTTTACTACAAATCATATAAGCATATGGTAGAGCACCTTTTTATGAAATAAATATTTCAAATGGAAGACACATATTCGTGACTAATACCTCGGGGGAAGAACTCATGCCATTGGATGTTAGTCATTTCATAATAGCTTTTGTTGAAACCATTAGAGGATATATCTATAAGAAAACACTGACAAAGAAGAATGTGTAAAAATGGATTGTCAATCATCTCCTAATCATATTTCAGGGAAAATCTCATACATCAAAACTTTGTTACTTATGTTCTTTTGGTTTACTTAGGGAATTATTTATTTAATTTTTCATTAAATTAATGAGTAGTAATAGATAAGAAGTAACAAGAGTTTTTGTCATATGTAATTGAATCACGTTTATATCATAACCAAACACAAGCTTTTTAGCTATAAAAAGAACCTAACCATGGTGTGCTTGCAAATTTTTGGGAAAGAGATATCACCCATTATGAATCACTACAATATTCAAGCCAACACTTTAACAAAACAACCAAATTCTAAATACTTAGAAGAATAGAGAAACAACACTCTCATGCATTCTCCTCCTAACATACAGCTGAGGTTGTAAATTTTAAGATATGCATTAATGTAGCATACATAAGTAGATAATAAAATGTCCTTTTATTTTTGTTTCACTTTAAAACACATAAGTAAAAAGGCTTGATGATCATGTTAAAATATGAAATTGAACAAGGAAGTACATAATAATAGAAGAAAAAGTGACATATTAGTGACAACCACATCATGAGCATCGCAATCTTGAATGTTGACCTTTAAAGGTAGTGACGAACAAAGGGCATGAGAAACAATACTACAGTTAGCATATTTGGACAAATAGATAATGATAGCAAAAATAAACAAGGGAGGCAATTTTGAATTATTCCTGAACCACCCTTTGATGGGTTGGGCGAATCATGGAGGATTCTCCCAAGCTTAAGCATAAGTATCTGGGAGAACTATTACCCAAGCAACAACATAAACATTTTCAAGATGTATCTTAACTTCACATGAAATGACATACTTCGCCATGCTTTCCAACTAAAAATTATAACTAAAAATCATGTCAAGAATAGCTACAAAAGTACAAAAGTAATCATCATTTAACAATTTCCATTAAGTAAAACAAATAGGAGCATAATAAAAAATAGTAATATTCTAGTCATTCATTGCAAAGATGGGGTTCTTTACTATCTCAAAGGTTATCTTGGAATAATTTTATACTGAACCCAATAAACATGGATGAAATAGTCATAACCGTAAATCATATGATACATAAAAAAATCATCATATAACAATTGTTAGAATGCATGTGGGACAATTGTTTAACTTTTCATCATATGCATTTAGGTGAAGTTATTTGCCTAGAAACCTAAAATTGGGAATAAGATTTTGTGAACAAGTGTTGAAGTCCCTACAATTTAATGGCAAAAAGACATAAAGGCATTAAATAACATAAATATTCTCCACAATCTAGAGGTTACAAAGAACTGTCTACACACACGAAACTCTAGCTTAACTTGAAAACTTAAGACTTCATTATTGTCTGATATAGAATAGCTTTTTTAATGGATATGTTCTACGATCATAGTCTTCTTAAGAACATTCCTCCCAATGATGCACCCCATCTTAAAACTAGCTTCCAAGGTAACAAGTTTGAATTGATTAAATCAAAACTTTATTGTACATGACTAACTTTGTTTGACCAACAAGTTATTGATTAAAAATAGGTTGAGAAACTTAAATTGCCAAAGCAAAGCCTTATTTCTCCATAGTTCATATTGACACCAACATTGACCAACCAAAAAGGTTTGTCTTTGAAATTTGAATTACTTTTATAAGCATATCTAGGGTAAAGAGTGTGGAACTTGAATCACCTACCTTGCCTAAGCTTCAATATTGTTACGATTACGAGGACTCAATACTTTCTTAAATAAATCAACATTAAAAATTGCAGTTGATTACCCCAAGCCATTCCAAGCAACAATGATCACAACCTTGGCAAAACTAGCCAATTTCAAGACACTTTAACAAAATTGAAGACATAAAGAATAACTTGATAGTTAAAATGCATGGAAGTTATGATTGGTACTTGTAGTCATAGGATGAAAAAGCTCCACATATAATCGAATGTAATGAACCTAATCATTGAGCTAAAAGTCCTAAGCCTATTAGCATGATAGGTTTAATTGCCTTTAGCACCGTAACATTCCATCATTCTTTGCAATTGACGCCCCGGCAACCCATTCCATAGTGGCTCCATGAATAATGTTGGTTATGGTTCAAAAACTTTCCAATCCACCTCTTGATGTATAAGCTTTAACTATAAAAGTACACCCTATTTCTATTTTTGTAAAAGTTTAAAAAACTTCCCCTTTTCAACAACCTGATTCTTAGTTGGCTTATCCCCTTATAACTCCACCAATCGCCCATCTAACATGAATGACATGTGCAACTTTGAAAAATCCCAATTTATCAACTCCAAAGTCTTAAGTGACTGCACACCCAACATAACTCTTAGGGCTAGAAGTTGTAAAACAAAGAAATCAATGTGGAGCTAATTAAGGCCTATGCAGAATTATTCCAAAAGCCACATGGCCTTCCACCCTCTTGATCCCATGATCACCAGATTCTATTCAAAGGTGAAGTTAAGGTTATTTCCAATAAACCTTATAGGTACCCGTATTTACAAAAAAAAAAAAAAAAGATTGTGTAAGAACTCTTAAAGGAATGAGTAATAAGGAGCAATAACAACCCTTTCTCTTTTCCAATTTTGCTAGTAAGGAAGAACGATGGGTCTTGGAGAATATGCATTGACTATTGATCTATCAATAAGGAAACAATTAGGGATGGTTTTCCCATTCCTACTGTGGATAAGCTCTTAAATGAGATGTATGGAGCCAAGTTGTTTACTAAATTGGACTTATGATCCAATTATCACTAAATTCAGATGGAACTAGGTAAAACAACCTTTTAAACTCCTCTAGGCCATTATGAATTTTTAGTTATGTCATTTGGATTATGTAATGCTCCTTCCACTTTTCAAAGTTTGACGAATGATGTGTTTAAGGAGTAATTGGGGCAATTTGTTCTTGTATTCTTTGATGATATATTAGTATACATAGAAATTGGGAAGAGCATTAAGAGCATGTGTAGTTAGTCTTTGAGAAATTGAGAATCAATCAACTATATGTTAAGAAGGAGAAGTGCTCTTTTGGGGTAACTGAGGTGAATTACTTAGATCACATAATTACTGGCCATGGAGTCAAGGTAGAAGCTAACAAGATATCAACTATTAATGATTGGCCAACTCCCTCCACAGTGAAGGCTTTGAGGGGTTTCCTAGGACTTACTAGTTATTACTGTAAGTTTATCCAACACTATGGTACAACTGCTTCACCACTAACTAAGCTACTTAAGAAGAATAGCTTTGTTTGGACTACTAAGACATATCAACCTTTTGTTGAGTTAAAAAAGGCCTTAACCAAAGCTCACGTTCTAAGATTACCAAATTTTTCCCTTCCATTTATAGTAGAGTGTGATGTTAGTAGGGTGGGAGTTAAAGTTGTGTTGTCTCAAGAACAACAACCATTGGCTTATTACAATCAAATGCTTAAAGGGAAAACATTTTATTGCTTTATACTTATGAAAAGGAATTACTAACACTAATTTTTGCAATTAAAAAATGGTGACAATACTTTTTAGGAAAGAAATTTATAGTCAAGATTGACCAGAGAAGCCTCCAACATATATGAAATTAAAAAATCACAACCCCTGCTTAGAAACGTTAGCTTATTAAATTGATGGGTTATGATTTTGAGATACAATATAGACTTGGAAGAGAGAATTGGGTTGTTAATGCTTTGTCTAGAAAAGTAGAAGGACAACAAAAGATTGACCAAGAAGACTCCCTAACAGCAAATACTACTCTTATAAAGGAAAAGAGGTGGCAGCTAGTGGCCAAATTGTAGTTGATGCATATTCTAGTAGAGAGGTGGGATAATCTAGTGGCATTCCAAAAGACCTCCATATAACATCATCCCAATCTGGTCCATAATAAGTAGTTACAAATAGTGATGATGCTCGAGAAGTGGTGCATCAGTTGCATGCAGTTTTTACTCTTGTTCTAGAATGGTTAAATACCATCTGAGAGGAGGTACATAATAGCATTGAAAAACAAGAACTCCTGCACATATTGAGCAACGGGGAGTTAGGAGAACATTGGCAATATCAGGAAGGAGTGTTGTTCTTCAAGAACAGGATTCTCCTATAAGAACATTGATTTTCGGTATGAAAGCCTGATTGATTTTGGACATGTAGCTTTGAAAAGTTTTTAGATTTTGGGCTCAAAGGCCCATATTTGATATGGTAAGCTCAAACCTAGTTTTAAATAAAACATAAAATAAATAAATAAAAGGAATAATGCCCAAAAAAAGATGTTGCCAACAAAGATAATTAAAGTTGAAGTTGACAAAGGAGCACATAAAGTTGAAGCCTACAATGAGATAAATAAAAACCCACAGTAGGTGACGCCAAAATCTTGACCCAACAACAAGAGGCTTAGAGCTGAAAAACTAAACTGAGAAAAATTTTGTATCTAAAGCCCAAAAGAAGAACTCTCAGATTCAATTGAAAGGGGCTGTAAATCCACTCTTAGAAATATAAACGAAAGACCCTTGTTTCATATGTGAATCCTACATAGATAATGAATACTGACAGCAGGTTGACACTTTAGATGCAAAGTAGTCATGATCATTCAAGGATTCAACCTCCTACAACTATTTATGAGAGACAATAGAAGCTCAAAGTTGAACAATCACAATTTCATAAACATATATGACCTCACAGAGATTCAACAGATTTCAAAACAAAGACACAACATCAACGAAAGCTTGCAAACTAGAAGAAACTTAAAAAATATGAAGAGTTTATTAGACTGCACCCGCTGAAGCTGTTGAAGAGGCTACGAAACCCTAGCCTTTCTCCCCCAAACAGGAAATACATGACAATAAAGGGGACAAAAGCATGAAGATAAACACAATGGCTAACGTGGCTTCAGTGGGGCCATTTACTTTTAACCACATTAATCTAACAACCTCTGCAGTTCAAAGGTAGATAATACAGGAACCGATAAAACTGAGATCCTTTTACCATGTGGGGAAATTACAGGCTTTATTCCTAAACATATACAAATAGTTCACGAAGAGAGGACCTGAGAGGTAGATGGAACCACAGGAAACAACCGCAGTTGCAAGTCCCGAGCTTTCAGCAAACACTACATATGAGCCTGATGCAAAAGCTATCACCATTCCATAGATGGCCCATTCAATTAATATTGCGCCATAAATCAGTGAATCCATCTCTCAGACGGCTGGCATGAGGACATACATAGCGACAACTGTGAGACTAAAAGCCAAAGAATCAGCTATCACAAACACCCTGTAAGCTGACTTCTTAGTTGAAGTTACCATGCCTTCATGTGCGTCACTAGTTTCACCCCCACCAGGCAAGGAGAAAATAGCTGTAGAGGTGACTGTGGCCACGAGGAAATAGCTGCCCACAAATTCCCCACCCCGAGATCGTAGTTTCTCTGCACTTCTTTTCTTTTTCTCGTCAACGGGTTCACCATTTCCGGAAGTCTTCCCTTGACCATCAGTGGGCCTTCGCTGCCCTTCAGTGGTTGCTGCTTCGCTTCTTCGTAGTGGTTCGCCAGTTCCAGAAGTCTTCGCTTGACCATCAGAGGACCTTCACTGCGTATTAGTGGCCGCTGCTTGACAACTTCGTGGAAGGCCCTTGCTAACAAGCATCCCGAACAGGACTTGTATTTTTTCGCAACAATCAGTGATGAGAGAAAGTTGGAACATCATTTTGTAGTCTCTATCAGGTATACAACACGTGAGTTATGTACGATCTCTGAAACGCTAAATTAACTAGAACGCTAAAACTTTGTAATCTACTTTGAATGGAATCAAGTATATTAAAAAACTAAGTTATACATTCAAATATGATTCATTTTGTAATGACTGAATCCCAACTTGTTTCCAAGTTATTAAATTAATATTTTTTCTTCATATGAAAAAGAATTTATTGTCTACTTTTTTATGAATTCATTTTTATTATTTAATTCATAGCCACTGATTTAATTAGATAACTAAATTTTATTTATATACTTACAAAGTTCAATTTCACCAATTTCATATACATTATTCAAATATTTAAATAAAATATTTCAAAGAACCTTATAATCTTAGCTACACTCTTGCAAATCTACTCTCGATCTATACAAACTTCATTGATATTGGGCTATCTATTTATTACGCGCATAAAAAAAATCTTTATCAAGATTCCAACATTTCAAATTGCATAAATTTTATTGGGAAGAGGATATAAATTCAATTAAGTACATAAATTATTCTCATTTGTAAGTTAAACAATAATGTTGTTAAAAAAAAAACAAAAAGCTAAAGTTAGAGAAGCCAAACAAAGCTTAACTCATTAAATCATCCTAACGTTTTATTCAACCCTAATTTTTTGTTAAATATAAATAGATTCAAGTTTGTAAGGACACCGAAGTACCTTTTTCTTTCTTTCTTTCTTTTTTATAAGTTTAACATAAGAATTTTTTTCATTAGTATAGAATTTGTTGTGTTTCTAATTGAATTTTGTGAATAGATTCAAATTAGTTTCTAATTGAATAAGTATTGGTTATACCTTGAAATCCCCTGGCAGGATCGCCCGTGATCTTAAAATGTCCATAGCGGTTAGGCCTTGATTATTGGTGGCCGCTTTGTCCGCTAGAATCAGCTGCCAGTATCACTAGTATTTCAAACTGTTCTTTCAGGGCCGCCAGAAGCATAGGCGTATTGCCATTTATATCTTGCTTGTTTATGAGATCCTCAGGCAACAACCCAAGGAAAAAATTGACTGTCTTCCGCCATCCACCTCTAGTAGCAGCATGGAGGGGCGTAAGGCATTTGTTGTCCACCAGTTCAATAGTACCAAGACATTGTAAAACGAGTTTTCTCGTGACACAAATGTGGCCACATTTGGCTTAAATGTGAAGTGCAGACTGGCCTTTATTGCTCCCCTTGTAAGCTACGGAACAGTCACTCTCCAAAAGCAGTTCAAGAGCTTCCTCAATGCCATAGTATGCAGCATAGTGAAGGGGAGTCCACCCATATCCATCAGCTTCCGAAATTAAAGTTGGACTCTGTTTAATCAACTTGCGCAGAAAGGCTACAAGAGAGGCAAAACAAGCTTGCAAAAATTTAGTTTAAAATTTAGGTTTTAATAAGAAGGAAGACCATCTCATTAGTCTATAATTTGAAATACATATTTGGCCCACTTATTACATTTATGTTTGCTCTACCTCATATTTGGCGCACTAATGTTTGGTCAACTTACTTGAGTATATCTATTGGACATCAATTACTCCAATTTGCATTTCTCTATCCTTATCTCTCCGTCTCCTTGTCAAACCTATAATTGGCAATTTAGTTTTATACTAGAGTTTACATCTATATATATAAGGGTTAGGAAGATTTGAACTAGAATCTTAAGTTTAGAAGTCAATAACTTCATCACTAAGTTATTGGCCCCAATTCAAATTTTTGGACTTAAAGATTCATAGTTAGATAGAAATGGAGATAATGAATTTTTGCTTGGAGGATCAAACTTAGCAAATAGTATGTTGTTAGGTATGAAGTCAAAATTAGAATTAATGGTGAAATTGTAATACTATAAATTGGAATTTTTTTTCTTGCTTTGCCAATAAATATAAGGATTAGGAAGCCCTAACCACACTGTACCATTTGATGAGCCTTTATAGTGACCAAAAAGAGAGTGCCATAGGAGAAAGCTTCCCATCTCTAGCGCTTATATTTGCATGAAAATTTCTAATATTGGTTTATTGCTATGACGCCAAAATCCTGACCGAACAGCAGGAGACACATGGAATAGAAATCCAAACAGAGGCTTAGAGCTAAAAAACTGAACAATTTCATAAACACCGAAGATCTTACAGAGATTCAACATATTTCACAACAAAGGACACAACATTAATATTAGAAATTGAAGGGCCCAACTAAAACATAGAACTGTGCAATAGTGGGTTGCTAGCAGAAGCTTATAAGGCCAGGCTCTCCTGTCGCCTTACCCAATGTGGGACTGGATATTTTAATCCTCCAACACTCCCCACAGTCTGACGTTGGAGGCGGTGAGAGGTGGGACCAGTTTAGAAGGACCACACCAAGGTAGGCAAGACACAGGGTCGGCTCTGATACCATATTAGAAATTGAAGGGCCCAACTATAACACAGAACTGTGCAATAGTGGGTTGCTAGCGGAAGCTTATAAGGTCAAGCTCTCCTGTCGCCTTATCCAATGTGGGACTGAATATTTTAATCCTCCAACACTCCCTCGCAGTCTCAAGTTGGGCGCGGTGAGAGGTGGGACCAGTCTAGAGGGACCACACCAAGGTAGGCAGGACACAGGGCCGACTCTGATACCATATTAGAAATTGAACGAAAGCTTGCAAACTGGAAGAAACTTAAAAATATAAAGAGTTTATTAGACTGCACCCGCTGAAGCTGTTAAAGAGGCTACGAAAAACAAACACCGCCCACCAACCGCCCCCCACCCCCACCACACACAGAGTAAAAGCAAGGAGATAAACACATCGGCTAACATGGCCTCAATGGTCCCATTTACTTTTAACCACTTTAACCTAGCAACCCTAATACAGTTCAAAGGTAGATAATACAGAAACAGATAAAACTGAGATCCTTTTACCATGCCCAGAAATTAGAGGCTTAACCCACAATATGTGCCCAAAACAAGTCCATGAGGTAAGAGCCCCACAGGAAGATGGAACCACAGGCAACAGCCGCAGCAGCAAGTCCCGAGCTTTCAGCCAACAATACATATGAGGCTGATGTAAAGGCTATCACCATTCCACAGGTGGCCCATTGAATTAATAGTGCGTCAAGCGCCAGCAGCTGCTTCGGTCCAGTCCAGTCTACCAGGAGGCCTAACATCGCGAGAGCTGAGAGACCAAAAGCCGAAGAATCAGCTATCACAAACACCGTGTAAGCTGACTTCTTAGTTGAAGTTGCCATGCCTTCGTGTGCGCCATGAGTTCCACTGCCTAGTTCACTAGGCACGGAGAAAATAGCTGCAAAGGTGACAGTGGCCACGATAGTGGCTACAATTAAATAGCTGTTCACAAATTCCTTACGCAGAGATAGTAGTTTCTCTTTTTTTCTTTTCTTTTTCACGTCAACTGGTACATCCTTTCTTTCATCTTTTTTTGCAATCACTTCACTATTAGGTTGTGGTTCGCCAGTTCCGGAAGTCTTCCCTTGACCATCAGTGGGCCTTCTTTCCCCTTTAGCGGCCGCTGCTTGACAACTTCGTAGAAGGCCCCTGCTAGCAAGCCTTCCTAACAGGACCTGTGTTTTTTTTTTTTTTTTGCAAGTCAATGATGAGAGAGATTTGGAACATCATTTTGTAGCGCCTATTAGGTGTTATAACACGTGCGTTATGTACGATCTCTGAAACGCTAAATTAATTAGAAAGCTAAAACTTTGCAAACTACTCTAAGCGGAATCAAGTGTATTAAAAAACTAAATTATACATTCAAATATGATTCATTTTGCAATGACTGAATCCCAACTTGTTTTCAAGTTATTAAAGTAATATCTTTTCTTTATATAAAAAAGAATTTATTGTCTACTTTTCAATGAATTCATTTTTATTTTTAAATTCATAGCCATTGATTTAATTGGATAAACTAAATTTTATGTATACACTTACAAAGTTCAATTTCACCAATTTCATATACATGATTCAGATTTTGAAATAAAATATTTCAAAGAACCCTATAATCTTAGCTACACTCTTGCAAATCTACTCTCGATCTATACAAACTTTTTTGACATTGGGCCATCCGTTCATTATGCACATAAACAAATATCTATATCAATAAGTCAAATTGCATAAATTATATTGGGAAGAGGATATACATTCAATTAAGTACGTAAATTGTTCTCCTTAGAAAATTAAACAATAATGTGTTAAAGAAAAAAAAAAGCTAAAGTAGAGAATCCAAACAAAGTTCAACTAATTTAAATCATCCTAAAGTTTTATTAAACCCTAATTTTTTGTTAAATATAAATAGATTCAAGTTTATACGGATCAATACCTACCAAACTACCTTTTTCTTTATTTTTTTTTTCTTTTTTATAAGTTTAACATAAGATTTTTTTTTCTTTAGTATAGAATTTGTTATGTTTCTAATTGAATTTTGTGTATAACTTGAAATTAATCCCTCTTCCTCAACCAAAATACAAAAAACACCTCATTAATTTGAACTCCTTCAAGAAGTTAGTTTTCTAGCAATTATTTTTCTCTTCTACATTATTCCCAAATGAAAATCAAATCCACGCTTCAATTTCCATGTACATAGGACTTCCAAAAAATGTTAATTCTCGTTTTGTTAGTCCTTATACTCTTGCATCTACAATGTGATTCAATCTACTAAAATAGTTATTGGTTATACCTACCTTGAAATCCCCTGGCATGATCGCCTGTGACATTAAAATCTCCATAGCTGTTAGGCCTTGATTGTTGGTGGCCGCTTTGTCCACTTTAGAATCAGCTGCTAGTATCGGTAATATTTTAAACTGTTTTTTTAGGACCGCCAGAAGCATAGGCGTATTGCCATCTATATCTTGCTTGTTTATGAGATCCTCAGGCATCAACCCAAGCAAGAAATTGACTGTCTTCCGCGATCCACCAATAGTAGCAGCATGGAGGGGCGTACGGCATTTGTTGTCCAACAGTTCAATAGTAACAGTACATCGTAAAACGAGTTTTCTCGTAACACCAATGTGGCCATGTTTGGCCGAAATGTGAAGTGCAGACTTGCCTTTATTGTTCCCCTTGTAAGCTACGGGACAGTCACCCTCCAAAAGCAGTTCAACAGCTTCCTCAATGCCATAGTATGCAGCATAGTGAAGGGGAGTCCATCCATATCCATCAGCTTCAGAAATTAAAGTTGGACTCTGCTTAATCAACTTGCGCAGAAAAGCTACAAGAGAAACCAAAACAAGCTTGCAAAAATTTAGGTTTTAATAAGGAAGATCATGTCATTAGTCTATGACCTGAAATACATATTTGGCCCACTTATTACATTTATGTTTGCTCTACTACATATTTGGCGCACTAATGTTTGCTCAACTTATTTGAGTATACCATTGGCCACCAATTACTCCAATTTGCATTTCTCCATCCCTATCTCTCCCTCTCCTTGTCAAACCTATAATTGGAAAATCTGTTTTATATTAGAATATATATATATATATATATATATATATAGTAAAAGGGTAGAAAGACTTGAACTAAAATCTTGAGTTTAGAAGTCAATAATTTCATCACTCAGTTATTGGCCCCAGTTCAAATTTTTGGACTTAAAGAGTCATAATTAGATAGAAATGGAGCTGAGGAATTTATGCTTCGAGGATCAAACTTAGCAAATAATATGTTGTTAGGTATGAAGTCAAAATTAGAATTAAGGGTGAAATTGAAATATTGTAAATTGGGATTTTTTTTCTTACTTTGTCAATAAATATATGTACTAGGCAGTCCTAAACCGCACAGTAACATTTGATGAGCCGTTATAGTGACCAAAAAAGAAAACTTTCCATCTCTGGCGGCTTATATTTGTGTGAAAATTTCTAATAATGGTCTATTGCTATCTCTTGTGGGAAAGGAGGTTGTTTATCCTAAATCACAAAAATCCTCAATAATCTTGTGATTATTATGCATGCATTTGCTGCTCAATCCAATCTATTGATAACATACATTTTTGTCTCTATCATAATGGCCAAGCTCATACAATTCATGAATACAAAATCACCATAATAAACAAAAGCACATACATTTACAGTAAGCACCACACAAATATTGATAATCAAACAAAAATGAGAAGTAGAAGAAAAAATCCATGACAATGATCGTCTATAAATTTATTTAACATCTTTAAAAGAAAAGAAAAAAAAAAGAAATTACTCACTTCATTTTTTTTAACATTATCAGGATCTATTACGAAATAATCAAATCTTAATTCCAGTGCTTATGTTTTGCTTTTGTTCCGTGAAAGACGTGCTTGAGTAAATGATGAATCCATCGCTTTTGTCATTTCAGGTTTGATTGGCCAATCTTCATCTTGGGTTTTTACCCATTAAGATAATCTTACTAATGTAATTTCTATCAGCAAACTAACCTCATTTTCGTACCAACCCTTCCACACTTTTGAAATTTACTTAATTACAATTAGCTATAAGATATACTAGGAGGAATATCTTAATTTCTCACTTTCTTCATGCTGAAAATAATTTGTTACTATTTATTTTGGATTCTTCCTTCTTTCTTTGGCGAATTCTTCAATTTATATTCACTGGAATAATACTTTAAAGTTTTGAAGCATATTGAATAAATAACTGTGTTGCCAGCTCAAAGGATAAGGTAAAATGAAAAAAAAATGGAGAAAGTAAATAACTAATTTGGAACGAGAAAATGCCGTTACCTGTTACATCATTGCTCATCTGTCTTATTGTGTAATCATACTCCACAAAATAGATGGGAAGAGCAAAAAATAATATATAAATAAACGAGAGATATATTGTAAGAAGGCGAGCAAATCCTCCAAAGAATTTAGCTTGAGTTTTCCCTATGATAAGAAGGAAAAATAAGAGCAAATATTATCAAATGTGATGCAGAAAACGAACCCATTATAAATATGATGAGATGTTAAAATAACATAATATTTCTAAGTTAATTGATATGTTAGAAGCACTCTTGTATTGACCTAAAATAACACCTCACCCTCCTATATCTTCGATACGTGTGTGTTTATTTGAAGAAAAAAAAATTCCCATATCCCCATTTTATCTAATAAAAAAATTAGAAAATTACTAAGCAAAAGTTAATAGGAGTTCTAAATTATCAAAAAGCCCCCTAAGGGTGTAATTGAGATGGTAAGGAGGACTCATGTGGAAAATCTTGCAAAGTATCTTTAAGTTTGAACCCATTCGGCTGCATTTCTAATTGACTAAGTTTGCTTTTAGGCCATCAAACAAAGCTTGTGGGAGAGCTATTAAAAAACAAAAAATAAAAATAAAAATGGAAGACGCTCTTTGGTAAAAATATTTTCCCACAAATCTAATCTCCACCAGATCCTACGGGATCAAATCAGATTATTTCTAGGTTAAATAGTTATTTTTAAGATATGTTCTGATTTGGTGGATCCTACAATTAATTATTTTACAATAAATCAGATTTTAGCATATATTTATTTCAAATGTGCACAATAATTCATTTTTTGTTGGATTTATTTATTACAAACACATTAGATAAAAAATTTTAGAAATTGATTTATATAGGGGATTCACTCCGTTTTTTAATACAAAACACTTAATTAAAAAACTGTCTTCAAATCTCTTTACCCTGTTCCTTCTCTAGAGTTTTACAGTCAATCGGAACATTTACTTTTACACCTTACAAATCCACCTAAATCCGCTTTTGGTTCTATTTTAATTGAATTCTTATTGTTTCTAATATATCTATATTGGATTCAAATCCTTTATGTCTCCAGATTGATATTTTAACTACGTATAAATATTTAATTGCCTACAGATAATGAAAATCCTACTTGCAGACCTCACGCCAGACGTATCTTGGAACTAGGTAGACTAGTTAGACAAATATGAAAATCGATCAGATCGATGAATCTTAATGTGTGGCTGGCCGATCTATGCACAACTTTACCTTGGTTGATGCAGTTCATGATTCATTTCACTTCTGAACGATTGTGTAATTTAAAAATTGAAAAAAAAAATGATATTTAAAAAGAACTTGCACATACAAGGTACCAAATTTCATCGAATGTAAAGCCAAAATTATTTTGGTGTAATTTCCTAGCGAATCCAAACATTAACTTATTTTTGGATGGTAGTCAATTTTTCTTCTTTTTAACTTTACTGTATTTCCAAAGAGGCTACCTTTGTCTGAGACAGAGACTTGAGTAACTTACTTTCCGACAAGCGAACAATGGCTGCATGCAACACGTTCATGCCGTTCCTTCCTTCATAGGAGCATTCTGGAGAAGCTTCTAGGATGGATTCAGCAATCTTGCAAAATCCTCTGTCCATGGCCAAAAAGATTGGGGATTCTCCAGAGTCATTTACTGCTAAAGCCAGTCCTGCTTCTTTTTCAATTAGTAGATTCACAACCTCATGATGACCACTTCTCACAGCATCATGCAACACCGTATCCTTGGCTTTGTTCACCGTGTCCTTCAGTACAGTCGATGAAATTGAATGAACTATTAGGAGTTTTATGATTTCCGAATGCCCTACCTTTGCTGCAACATGTAGTGGAGTGTCACCATTCTTGTTCCCAAGACAAATAAGTGATCGATCCAACTTGATGAGCCATTCAACCAAGTCCTTCTGTTTGAATCTTGTTGCAACATGTAAAATATTGTCGTCTTCCGGTGTTACAGAGAACTGAAGGCGATTCGCTTCGGCATCTTCAAAGTATTGCTTGTCACCCCTAGATGCAGCACAGTACATCGCTGGATCCATCACTATGAATGTCTCAAAGAAACTAATTTTGTTTGATGTTGTAGCTGAGTAAGGTTTCTTGGGTTCCTAAGGGCTATCACCTTTAAATAAGTGCCCAACAAAGAATGTTGATTACGCTTGAGTTATTAAAAAAAAACGCTAAATTAATTTAAGTGATTTGTTTTATGGAAGCAAGACAAATTGACTCTTTTGGATCCATAAGTAGACTTTCTCTTCAACATGTTTGTAAAAAAGAAAAAAAAAAGTACTAATCCTCTTGTGAGGTCCTTATTAGTTCATGGAAGAAACTAACGAGATTTGTTGAACCCTTCTATTCTTCCTTATTAGTGTTTGTAGTTTGTATGTTTCAATTTTCATGTTTTAAAATAAAAACAAGAAAAGAAAAAGATGGGGACAATTGAGCAGGTGAAGTGCTCACTCTTTCGAATTTTATCCTTTAGAAGTTCTGAAAATCCTTTTTCTCAAAAATAAAAGATGGTATGAAAGAAATGGGGAGGATTTATGAGTAAAGCAACGTAAATGGTAAAAAGTGTTAAAAAGAAGTATTAGCAAGCTTTTCCTTAAATTTCAGCCCATAGTTTTTCAGGAGTCAAACATAAATACAATAATAGATAAATGTTGCACTCAATCTCGTTTCTTTTTATGGGACAAGAATTTATTATTCTACCAAGTTATTCTGAATCTGATAACACATTAAAAAGAAAATCTCATAGAAGATACTTTTTTCTAAGAAACCAAGAGATGAGCATATTATAAAGACAGATTAACAACTGTACAAAAGGTTAAAGAAAGAAATGATAACCTTCGGCTTTAATTTTGTACCGTGAATATGACTAATGTTTTCTCTTTTAAAAGAGCTACTAGATTACCTTTTTTTTTTTTTTTCCAGTGCAGTCGAAATCTGTTTGCTCAAAAGCAACAATGGGTGTGAAAAAAATGTCAGGATTATTGTTTGTGAGGTTAAAGTGAGATCGAAGTCTTGTGCCTGCAGCGCCCCCACCGCACTACCATCCGCCAGCACGCCATCCGTCGCCACAATCCCCAACCCGCCCACCCGCCTCCACCAAAAAAAAAAAAGAAAAAAAATCGTTTACAGTGAGTGTTGTGGCTTTCAGAGTCCATGGTAATTAGAGAACTATAGATAATATGAAAGAGTAGCAGTGAATCTGCTTTCTTTTATTTTAATTAAAATATGAAACTAGGATTTATTCTTTCCAATCGCTCAGATTTCATAATTTTTTTCACAAGTAAATTGGAGAAACAAGTGGAGAAACAAAAGAATTAGCCACCTTTTGCTTTAATTTTATGTAGCGAATAGCTTTGGTGCTCTCCTTTTGAAAGAGCTACTAGACACGTCTTCTTTTTTTATTTTTTATTTTTTATTTTTCAAGTGCACTCAATTCTTTTGTACAAAAAGAAGAGCTATTGATATCACCGTAGTGTGGATTCCTTTTCATCAGTGGTTCAACTCTTGTTCTGGAACCTCCTTACTAGACATATAGTCCCTTAGATATTCACATTAGCTATTCTGTTTTTTGGTTTCCTAAAAATTTAAGTCCCTAGTATGCAAGAAACAAGATAAATAAAATAATAAATGAAGGTGACTGCCAAACAACTTTCTTTTCATTTTCATTAAATTTTTGGACCAGAGTTTATTCTTCTGTTCAATTTTTCATATTCATTAATAATGTCTCCAAATATCTAAAAATTTATTTTTAGTAACACAAGGAAATGAACATATAGTCAATAAAGATAAACGAACGTAAAGTAGGCCAACAACAGAATGAACATGTTTTTGCTTTAATTTTGCACTCTTGAACACAATTGGTGCTTTCTCTTTTGTAAGAGCTATTGGTTATCTTTCATCTTTTTTTTTTTTCAAGTGTGTTTTAAATCCTTTTACTGGAAGGGTTAAAAAAAAAAAAAGTCAGGCGTGAAGCAAATGGGGATGATATATGAAGATGTTGTGTGGATTATTCTTGTGCAATACGCTTTTTTTCCAGAGTAATTAGCTAACCCTCGCTTCATTTTCAATTATGCTTACAATTGCTTTGTACGGAAAGAAAGTCTAGTGTAACCAAAAAATAGGAAAAAAATATATACATATATAGAAATTCATGTACAAGTTGTGGATCATTCTTTGCTTGAGGTCCTAGCTTCGAGGGGCCGATCCCAACAATTAATATCCAAGCAAAATTAAGACGGAGAAAAGACCAAAGAATAGAAGTGGCCGATTTTGCCACACCACAATGAGGGAAAAGGAAGCTGGCCCCTAACTGGGAACAATCTGGACAAGTTGTGACGTAGACATTCCGAAACACAGCATGTTTTTTGCAGAAAAATTGCTTGTCTTGATAGTTACTTTTTCGCCTTTTTGTAATTTCGTAAAAACTTTAGGTGTTTGCAGTGATCATCTTACCATGAAATGACAGCCAATATTGATGATCCAACGCCAGCTGCACCCAGCATCCAATTGCAAAAGCACTTGTCATAACGTTTGTTTTTTCTTTTAAGCATTCCCCACCGAGCATACTTGTTGAAAGCAATAAGAAGGCTTTTCAAGAGGACGACGACAATCCAAGCAAAAATTGGATGTCAATCGACCGGTTCATACACTAAACTATTTACAGTTAGTATTTTGCTTAAAGTCCAGCTCCTCATAAAGCAAAATTAAGCAAGAACAGTGTAATGGAAAAAAGTTCCATCCAATCTGCTCTCCTTTGCTCTCATGAAGAATTCGGGCTAGATTTTTTTTTTTTCCATAGGAACCAAATTTTCATAGAACTTCCCCTTTTCTTTAAGAGACCAAGACACGAACGTAGAATCAGTTTAAAAATATTAAGAAGTGTAAAGTAGGTTGATGAGGAGTTGGCTACCTTTGGCTTTAATCTTGTACAGTGAAAGTGCTTCATGCTTTGTCTCTTTTGAAGGAGGAATAAGATACTTCTATTTTTAACTTTCAAGTGCGCTTTTTTTAAAGAGTATAGCTAACCTTTGCTTCATTTTCAATTATGCTTACAATTGCTTTGTACGGAAAGAAAGTCTAGCGTAACCAAAAAATAGGAAAAAATATATTATAGAGATTCATGTACACGTTGTGGATCATTCTTTGCTTAAGGTCCTAGCTTCGAGGGGCCAATCCCAGCAATTAATATCCGGTCCCACGTGACCTTTTAATGTTCGGTTTACTCATCAAAGATGGGGTTACTCACAATTTGGTAGGTCACCTCATTCTCATAAAACAATGGAACTAAACATGGAACCTTCACCCATAGGCAAATGGTAAAATCAAACAATCACACAAATTGCTATTGTTATGGCCTTATACTCAACTTCTAATAAAGAACTTGAAACTGCAGATTGTTTCTGTTAGGAATATAAGTGCATCTATATTCATTTTAATGATGACAAATGGGGAAGTTATACTTTTGAGAAGTAATAATGATAATTATTTCCATATTAGAAATTATTTCATAAAGAAAATGAACATGAAAGAGATTGGAAAATAAATATAGAATCAGTTAAAGAAAGATTAAAAAGTATAAAGTAGAGTGAAAAAAGTATTGGCCACCTTTTGCTTTAATCTTGTGCAGTAAATGCTCTTTGTGCTTTGCCTCTTTTGGTAAAGGGATTGGATACTTCATTTTTTAATTGTTCAAGTAAGTTTTTTGAAAGAATAATTACCTAACTTTTGCTTCGCATTTTTAATTATGCTTTCAATTTTTTTTCTTTTTTTTTTTATAGAAAGAAAGTCTAGTGTAACAAAAGAAATAATTAAAGATGATTCATGAAGGTCCCAATTTCGAGGGGCCGATTCTAGAAAATCATATCTGGTCCTACATGACCTTTTTATTCCCTAGAACCTTCGAGAAGAGGTGTATAGCAATCTTCGTTCTCCAAGCTACACATGTATGGATATTACTAACCATTTTAAGGATGTGGAGGACTATCTTAGGTATTATCAACCTAAGAGTTCTTGGCTAAAAGAGCTACATTCTTTTTGGATACCCAAACTTCTTTTTTTGTTGTAGTACATTCTTTGTGCCCAAGGCAATTGCATACCTTATATTTCGTAGGAATCCAACAATATTCAACATGTACTTCATATGTTTCTTCTACTCACATATTAGTATCAAACGTTTTAGGAAATTCACTATTAATATCCATTAGAGTACATACTTTAGCATATGATAATTAAAACTTTTGTTCAATAGCTTTATCCATTTATAGGGATTTGCCTAATACACTACTGACATAACTTATACCTTTGTTGGTCCAAAGCACAAGTACATTATATAAATGCACCCAAATGAGAACTGCAAAGATTTTTGCTTTCTCCAATCTAATGAAAGGATGCCATTTTTGAATGAAAAGTGGCATGCTTGCAATATACCATACTCCAACTTCCATAACTCCCCCATTTCATTCATATTTGAAAAGCAAAAGAAAAAAAAATCCTTCATTAGTAGCTAACACTTATGACAAGTTTTCTTTTCCCCACAATTTTTTCACAATACCCTTCACTAAATAATAAGTATTCGGTAAAATTTAGATACAAGTGAACATGTCAAACAAGTAATATAATGATAAGAAATATATCGTCTTACAGAAATTGGTGATTACTAGACCAACTAATTACTAACAGTGAATAACTCCTAGAATTTATCTAACAAATTCAAATGATAAATGATAGATTAATTAACTAAATTTAGAAAAACTAAATACACAAAATATTTTAGAGCATATGATTTCATCATAACTATTAGGTATTAATATTGATTATTTATGCTTGCAAAAGGGATAATATCTATGTGATGACGGAACTTCCTAATTTATTTACTATTCTATGTCTAGGTATAGCAAACCTATTTAGCTTATTAATTCACTACATCTCTATATGTGTTCAGTGAATTTTAAATGCAAGTGAACATGTCGAACAAGTAATATAATGATAAGAAAAGTATCATCCTACAGAGATTGATGATTACTATGCCAACTAATTACTAACGGTGAACAACTCCTAGAATTTATCTAACAAATCCAAATTGATAGAGAATAAACTAATCAACTAAATTTAATAAAACTAAATACACAAAATATGTTAGAGTGTCCGATTTCACCATAAATATGAGGTACTTATGTTGATTATGTATGCTTGCAAGAGGGATAATATCTATGTGATGGCAGAACTTCCTAATTTATTTACTATCCTATGTCTAGGTATAGCAAACCTACTTAGTTCATTAATTCACTATATTTCTATATGTGAATTGAAACAAACCAAATGCATTAGGATCTATGAACATTCCCAGTTTACAATAAATCTTTCGATTATCTTATCACCAAAAGCCACATAAACAACATGGTATATGTCTATCCACATTTAATTCATGGTTATATATTATAAGAAGCAATTGCATATTATTACCTTTCAGTCTCAAACATGCACATCAAATCATTCAAGTGGTGGCCAATCACTTAAAAATATTAAGCATAATAATATATAACTCACATAAATTAAATATCTTGTAAAACATAATAATCATAAGATTCATACCATCATAATTAGGTTACATCGTAGCTCTAACAAAAATAAACTAAAACATAAAGAAATAATGAGGAAGAATGGTAATAAGAAATAAAGAAGGCATCTTGAATCCAAGAACAAGAAGTCTGTCACTCTTTTTGTCTTCTTTTCAAGAAAACCTTGAATTCTTGGCCTCTTTCTTGAGTTTTGCTCAATTTCCTCCTCCCTCTTCTTTTGCCTTTTCTCTTCTCTTAAATAGGGTTTAGGTTTAGACCTACTCTTATCATAGTAGAATTGGGTCTTAGAGATCTAAAACAATTGGGTTTTGAACTCCTAATTTAATTAGGCTTTGAACTCCTAATATGATTAGGTTTTTTAATTATTTAGAAAACCCAATAACAATAAAATCTAATAACAATCATTCAAAGCCCAAGCCCATCTTGACTCTCTTGATCCTGATATTACGATTTTGTCACACAATAAGCATCAAGCTCTCCATGTTCATCTGTTTTCTCCTTGCCTTCTTGTACTACATAAACAAGATAAATTTAAGTAAATAAAGAGGAGTTCAAATGTTTTCTCACAATTATTAAAGTTATTTATTACCTAAAATAGGTAAAATAACTCTATAAAAATAAAGTTATCAATATGTAAATTGAAACAAATCAAATGCATTAGGATTTATGAATATTCCCAATTTACACCGAAAGCCACATAAACAATATGGTATATGTTTATCCATATTTAGTTCATTGTTATATATTACAAGAAGCAATTGCATATCATCTCCTATTGGTCTCAAATATGCAAATCCGGTCATTTAAGTGGTAGCTAATCACTTAAAAGTATTAAACACAGTAATATACAACTTCACATAAACAAAATATCTTGCAAAACATAACAATCATAAGATTCATACTATCATAACTAGGTTACATCGTAGCTCTAACAAAAATAAACTAAAACATAAAGAAATAATGAGAAAGAACAATAATAAGAAATAAAGAAGGCATTTCGAATTCAAGAACAAGAAGTCTGTCACCCTTTTTGTCTTCTCTTCAAGAAAACCTTGAGTTATTGGCCTCTGTTTTGAGTTGTACTCAATTTCCTCCTCCTTCCTCTTTCGCTTCTTCTCTTATCTTAAATAGAGTTTTGGGTTTAGACCTTCCTAGTAGAAGTTGTTTTTTGATACCTACAAGAATTGGGTTTTGAATTCCTAAATTAATTGAGATTTGAATTCTTAACATGACTAGGTTTTCTATTTATTTAGAAAATTCAACAACAATAGAAAATCTAATAACAATCATCCAAAGTCCAAGCTCATCTTGACTTTATTGATCTTGATATTATGATTTTGCCACACAATAAGCATTAGGTTCTCCTTGTTCACCATATTTCTTCATGCCTCCTTATGCTACAAAAACAAGGCAAATTCAACTAAATAAAAAGAAATTTAAATATTTTCTCATAAGCATTGTATTATTTATTGCCTAAAAATAAATAAAATAATTTTATAAAAATAGATTTATCAATAAGAAATATTTTCAATTAAAAATTATCTCACAAGACAATTCACAAAATGACCCTTTCCTTTCTCAATAGCCTTTGGTGGCAGCTTAACAACAGGCTTATTACCCTCCTTTGGAAGAGGATGATAGTCTAACTTGGCTATCTTTATAAGATTATTCATAGCAATATGTTTCCAAGACAACCCAAAGTTTCTAACAAATAAATTGATCTTTTGGCCAATTACTTCAGTCAACAAGGTACTCTCCTGAACTTTTCCTCCCATACTAACATTTTCTACTTGAAATATTTCTTTACTAGTTACAAGTTCATTAGCAATATCCATAGTTGAGTATTCATAGTTTTACTTGAAGTATCCCAATTAGTTAATTACTAAGTTGGTACTCTGTTGATGGTCAAGTTGTTCCAAAGAATAAACCTAGATAGTGAAAAGTTTGAGATAACAGAAAAAAGAAAAACAATCTAAGAGGACCAAAAGTTGATGGACATGGATTGACTGAAAGCGTGCAAGATCGGGACCCCCCCTCCACTCCTAACAACAGCCGCCTCAATATAGAGAGCGACCACAAATTCTTGCGTTATCCTCGTAAGAAATGGAGCCGAAAATGGAAGAAAGAAGAAGATACCTCCACACTGTAAAGAATTACTTTTTTCAGTTTCACACAACCTTTATTGGGTAAGTTAGGATCACTTGTTCTGTTCAACGCATTGGAGAAAATAATTATATTGGGACTCCTCAAGATTGTTAAAAAGGAAGTCTTACATGATTATGATTTTAGAGATAAAATCTTTCAGCTTTTTGTGTAATTAATAATTAAGTTTTGAACCATTTAAAGAGTATAATAAAATTAAGATTGAAAAGGTTTTATTATTTTTCTTTTATTCAAACAACTGTAATTGTAAACTTTTGAATTAAATTAGTCAAGAATTAATCACATAGATATAGGTAAGTTCTGAGAGTATGTGTCTTTACACTTAATCCTATTGTTGTAAGAAATTGTGTGATTTCTTAACATCTTCTGAACAGGATTGCGGAAGGATGGCGCAAATATTTGGGCGGGCATAGAGCTGGGCTTTGCTGCCATAGCAGGCACCCATTGAAATCCAAACACGTCATGGGCGCTGCACGTGGACGAGGAGATCGCCAATTTGTGGGACGATATTCGCGAGATTGCAAGGCTTTGATTTGAAGAGGCCGTCCATGTCTGGTGGATGTGAGAAAATAAAAGAAACGTGGAAAAGGTTAAAGATACCAAGTTGAAAACTTAAAAAAAAAAAAAAAAATCCAAAAAAATGGATAAAGTGAAATCTACCATTGTAATAATTTTTTTTCTTTATCACCTCCTTTAAACTGATAATTTGTATAAATCGAATAGATAAAACTTGCAACATGCACTAATTAAAATTATTGGGTCGAAGGCCACATTTTGTGGGCTAAAGGTCTAGTTGATTTTAACAATTTGTTGGTTTTTGGGCTTAGAGGCCCAGATTTGATATTGTAAGCTTAGACATAATTTTGAGTGAAACTTAATATAAGAAAAAGAATAATGCCCGGAGTAAGATTCAGCCCAAAAAAAGGTAATTAAACTTGAAATTGACAAAGGAGCACATAAAGTTGAAATCTACTATGAGATAAATAGAAACCGACAACAGGTGACGCCAAAATCCTGACCGAACAGCAGGAGACACATGGAATAGAAATCCAAACAGAGGCTTAGAGCTGAAATCTACTACGAAAGCTTGCAAACTGGAAGAAACTTAAAATATAAAGAGTTTATTAGACTTCACCCGCTGAAGCTGTTGAAGAGGCTACGAAAAGCAAACCCCCCTCTCCTCCTCCCCGCAAACAGTAAATACAGGACAAAAGCATGGAGATAAACACATCGGCTAACATGGCCCCAATAGTCCCATTTACTTTTAACCACTTTAACCTAACAACCCTAATACAGTTCAAAGGTAGATAACACAGAAAACAGATAAAACTGCGATCCTTTTACCATGCCCAGAAATTAGAGGCTTAACCCCCAATATTTACCAAAAAAAAAGTCCATGAGCTGAGAACCCACAGGAAGATGGAACCACAGGCAACAGCCGCAGCAGCAAGTCCCGAGGTTTCAGCCAACAATGCATATGAGCCTGACGTAAAAGCTATCACCATTCCATATGTGGCCCAATCAATTAATACTGCGCCAAACATCAGCAACTGCAGCTGTCCAGTCATGGCTCCCAGGAGGACAGACATCGCAAGAGCTGAGAGACAAAAAGCCAAAGAATCAGCTATTACAAATGAAGAAAAATCAACGCTGATTTGGGTCCCACGAAGAAGAATTCTCTAGAATGGTGCGAAGGAAGAAAAAAGTCACGTTGCCGGAATTGTCCAAAAGTGCGGCTGTAAAAATCTAAAAAGTGAGTGATGGAATTGTCTAAAAAGCTAAGAGGAAAAATAAAAAATTGGTGAAACCGACTTATGAAGTCGGTTAGGAACTCTATAAAAGGGGGGGTTCCACCTCACTGTAAGTGTGTCCAGAAAGAGTGTCTGAAAGTGTGTCCGAAAAGGCCTTCAAAGGTGTGTGTCCAATAGTGTGAGAAGCGTAGAGAAAAGGTGCGTGTAAAGTGTAAAGAAAAAGTGAGGTAAGTGCCTTGTCATTGGCTTTGTAAAGAGTTTTTTTTTTTTTTTTTTGTATAAATAAAAAGTCTTGTACATTTTGTCTTCCATTTTGTGCGTAACTCCTGGGCCCACTTGAGCTTTTAACAAGTGGTATCAAAGCCCCAGGTTGAGAAGGGATTGAAGTTTTGCAGAAATATTGAGTAACAAGAATAAGTTGTTACTCTGTTGGACCAAAGTCAAGATTGTCCATTGTGAACAGCAAGTTGCTATGAAGCCGATTAGTCTGGGGCTAAGCTTCTTGGTGTGAAGGAGCAAGGAAGCACAACACCAATCATAATGGCGGACTTTGCAAGTACAACTGGAGGAATGGAGAAGCTCAACAACTACAACTATGACTACTGGAGCACATGCATGAAGTCATATCTATAAGGCCAAGATCTATAGGACGTCACAAATGAGAGTGAAGCTACACCACCAAAGGAAGAAAGAGAAATGTCAAAGTGGGCAGTCGTTGGATAGTCGCTAGAGGTGGCGAAGATAACACCGATAGCTAGCATCGATGTAGAGTAGAATTAGGTGATGCTACCCAATTTGGGACTTGATTATGCGATTCGGATCGAAGAGGATCTGGGCACTAATGATCCAGGTACAAAATTGGATCAAGTGCATTGTTGCAGGTGCGGAGCGAATCGAGTCAATGCAAATGAGTTCGGATATGAAAAGATTGAGATTGGATCATGGATTCAGTGTGTGCAAATCATATGACAGGTTGCAGAGAAAAGCTTCAAAGCGTGGAGGAGTACAAAGGCAAGAAGGTGGTGGTGACGGCAAACAACATAAAGCTTCCCATTACGCATATGGGAAAAAGAATGTGCATTCCACGTTTCAGCTCGAAAGAAGTCCAGCTAGAAAATGTCTACCTTGTCCCAGGTATGAAAAAGAATTTACTATCTGTATCTCAGATTGCCAAGTCTGGAAATTATGTAGTATTCGGCCCAGAAAATGTTGTAGATTGAGATTGGATCATGGATTCAGGGTGTGCAAATCATATGACAGGTTGCAGAGAAAAGCTTCAAAGCGTGGAGGAGTACAAAGGCAAGAAGGTGGTGGTGACGGCAAACAACATAAAGCTTCCCATTACACATATGGGAAAAAGAATGTGCATTCCACGTTTCAGCTCGAAAGAAGCCCAGCTAGAAAATGTCTACCTTGTCCCAGGTATGAAAAAGAATTTACTATTTGTATCTCAGATTGCCAAGTCTGGAAATTATGTAGCATTCGGCCCAGAAAATGTTGTAATATGTCAACAGATAAAAATTCTGGATGAGCCAATTATGAAAGGGAGAAAGGTAGACTCTATCTACGTAATGACTGTAGAAACAACTTACGTAGAAAAGACAAGGAAAAGTAAAACTGTAGATTTATGGCATGCTCAACTAGCACATGTCGAGTATAGCAAATTGAAGATAATGATGGAGAAGTCAATATTGAATGGTCTCTCTCAGTTGGAAGTACGAGTAGAAATAGTTTGTGCTGCATGTCAGTTCGGCAAAGCACATCAGCTACCGTATACCAAGTCCAAGTATCAAGCCAAACAACCATTGGAGCTTGTCCACTCCGATGTATTTGGAAAAATCCAGCAAGCATAAGTTAAAGGCATGTGGTATATGGTGACTTTTATTGACGACTTCTCAAGGTACATATGGGTATATTTTATGAAGGAAAAGTCTAAAGTACTTTCAAATTTATTGAATTTAAAGAGAAGATAGAAAAAGAGCTGGGTTGTAAGATCAAGTGCTTACGCACTGACAACGGAAGAGAATACACGTCAGAAGATTTTTATCAATATTTAAAAGAGCATGGAATTTGTCGGAAGTTAACGTGTGCAAACACCCCACAACAAAATGCGGTGGTAGAAAGGAAAATTTGACATCTTGTAAAAATGTGCAGGAGTATGCTACATGCCAAAAATGTACCAGGAAGGTTTTAGGATGAAGGCATGAGAACAACAACTCATGTCATTAATTGTCTACCACAAATAAGGCTCATGTTTGTATCACCATATGAAAAGTTGAGGAACAGTCGTCCTATCGTAAGTTAATTTCGTGTTTTTGGTTGTGTTTGTTATGTATTTGTGCCTAACCATCAACGCAGCAAATTCGATAAAAAGGTAATTTGTTGCATATTTGTGGGCTATGATGATGAAAGAAAAGGATGGAAGTGCTGTGACCCAAACACCAATCGGTGTTACATATCACGAAATGTGGTGTTTGATGAAGCATCTTCTCGGTGGTCGTCCAAGAGAATAGTACTACCAGATTCCAATAGCCTTGAAAAGACGTTGAAGGAAAAAATGAATGATGAGGACCACGAAGAATCCTAACGAGATGAAGATGAAGAATCTTAGCACAGTGAAGATGAAGAGCCTCGTTTTAGCCCAACCTCAAAGAGATCATCAAGTCCGTGGAAAATCGGTATTCGCTAAACAAGAGTGCAAGAAGAAGATCACCCAAGTCAAATGGAGGAACTTGAAGAAGAGCCAAGAAAAGAACCATGGAGGTCCACCAAGGCGAGGCGTCCTAATCCAAAGTACCTTGATGCTGATCTAGCAACAAAAGGAAGTGACTCTGAGCCAATCTCTTATGAAGAAGCTTACAAAGATGAAAGATGGCGAAAGGCAATGGAAGAAAAGATTGACACTCTAAAACAAAATCAAACTTGGGAGCTCATTCCGAAACTGAAAAAGGTAAAGCCTATGGCAGATGGACGTCAAGAATGCATTTTTACATGGAGAAATAGATTGGGAAATATACATGGAGCAACCAAAAGGATTTGAAGGCCAACCACAATATGTTTGCAAGTTGAAGAAGGCATTATATGGCTTGAAGCAGGCACCACGAGCATGGTACAAAAAAATAGGAGAATTCCTTGTCCAAAGTGGATATTCAGTGACGCCTGCAGAAACAGGTCTCTTTGTAAAAAAGTATAATGGTAAGATCTCTATTATTCTTATCTATGTAGATGATCTTATCATAACTGGAGATGATGATGAGGGAAATCAACAGACAAAGGAAAACTTGTCTATTAGATTTCAAATGAAGGAACTTGGAGAGCTAAAGCATTTCCTTGGACTCGAGCTCGATAAAGTAGAAAATGGATTATTTTTATGTCAACAAAAGTATACTAAGGAATTGTTGCAGAAGTATGGAATGACGGAATGCAAGCCTGCATCCACTCCAGTTGAAGCCAAGATCAGTCTATGTGCAAAAGAAAGAGAAGAGTTAGAAGATCCTACCATGTATCGGCAATTGATAGGAAGTTTAATTTATCTTACTATGACCTTACCAGATATTTCATTTGCAATTGGTTTGGTAAGTTGATTTATACAGAGTCCAAGGCAACCGCACCTAACTGTAGTCAGAAGAATATTGCAATACATAAAGGGAACTGTAGACTATGGGATCCTGTACATAAAAAGGAAGAACAACTTAGTTGGTTTTCGTGATGCCGACTATGCTGGTGACAAGACAACATAGAGATCAATTATAGGATACTCCTTTAGTCTTGGATTTGGAGCAATATCTTGGTGTAGCAAGCGACAACCTACAGTTTCCTTGTCAACAACAAAAGTAGAATATAGAGTAGCAGCAATGGCAACACAAGAAAGTACTTGGTTAGTGCAACTGTTGAAAGACTTGGAGTAGTCAACAGATGAGCCAACACAAATATTTTGCGACAATCTTTCAACAATAAGATTAGCTGAAAATCTCGTATTTCATGCAAGAACCAAGCACATAAAAGTACATTATCATTTCATTAGAGAAAAGTTTTGCATGGAGAAATCTTGCTGCAACCAATTAAGACAAAAGAGCAAGTCGCTGACATTTTTACCAAAGGGTTAGATCCAAGTAATTTCGGCAAGCATAGGAAAAACTTGGGGATGTTGAGTAGAAAGCTCTTGAAGAAAGTCAGCGTTGAGGGGGAGAAATGAAGAAAAATCAACGCTGATTTGGGTCCCACGAAGAAGATTCTTGGAATGGTGCGAAGGAAGAAAAAAGTCACGTTGCCGGAATTGTCCAAAAGTGCGGCTGTAAAAATCTAAAAAGTGAGTGATGGAATTGTCTAGAAAGCTAAGAGGAAAAATAGAAAATTGCTGAAACCGACTTATGAAGTCGGTTAGGAACTCTATAAAAGGGGGGGTTCCACCTCACTGTAAGTGTGTCCAGAAAGAGTGTCCGAAAAGGCCTTCAAAGGTGTGTGTCCAATAGTGTGAGAAGTGTAGAGAAAAGGTGCGTGTAAAGTGTAAAGAAAAAGTGAGGTAAGTGCCTTGTCATTGGCTTTGTAAAGAGTTTTTTTTTTTGTATAAATAAAAAGTCTTGTACATTTTGTCCTCCATTCTGTGTAACTCCTGGGCCCACTTGAGCTTCTAACAAGCACCGTGTAAGCTGACTTCTTAGCTGAAGTTGCCATGCCTTCATGTGCGCCATGAGTTCCACCGCCACTAGGCAAGGAGAGAATAGCTGTAAAGGCGACAGTGGCCACGATAGTCGCTGCAACTAAATAGCTGTTCACAAATTCCCTACGCAGAGATAGTAGTTTCTCTCTGTTTCTTTTTCTTTTTCGCGTCAACTGGTACATCCTTTCTTTCATCTTCTTTTGCAGTCTCTTCACTATTAGGTTGTGGTTCGCCAGTTCCGGAAGTCTTCCCTTGACCATCAGTGGGCCTTCGCTGCCCTTTAGCGGCCGCTGCTTGACAACTTCGTAGAAGGCCCCTGCTAGCAAGCCTTCCTAACAGGACCTGTGTTTTTTTTTTTTTGCAAGTCAATGATGAGAGAGATTTGGAACATCATTTTGTAGCGCCTATTAGGTGTTATAACACGTGCGTTATGTACGATCTCTGAAACGCTAAATTAATTAGAAAGCTAAAACTTTGCAATCTACTTTGAGTGGAATCAAGTATATTAAAAAACTAAATTATACATTCAAATATGATTCATTTTGTAATGATTAATCCCAACTTGTTTTCAAGTTATTAAAGTAATATCTGTTCTTCATATAAAAAAGAGTTTATTGTCTTCTTTTCAATGAATTCATTTTTATTATTAAATTCATAGCCATTGATTTTATTGGATAAACTAAATTTTATGTATACACTTACAAAGTTCAATTTCACCAATTTCATATACATGATTCAGATTTTGAAATAAAATATTTCAAAGAACCTTATGATCTTAACTACACTCTTGCAAATCTACTCTCGATCTATACAAACTTCATTGACATCGGGCCATCCATTCATTATGCACATAAACAAATATTTATATCAATAAGTCAAATTGCATAAATTATATTGGGAAGAGGATATACATTCAATTAAGAATGTAAACCGTTCTCCTTAGAAAATTAAACAATAATGTTGTTAAAGAAAAAAAAACTAAAGTAGAGAATCCAAACAAAGTTCAACTGGTTTAAATCATCCTAAAGTTTTACTAAACCTTAATTGTTTGTTAAATATAAATAGCTTCAAGTTTATAGGGATCAATACCTACCAAACTACCTTTTTCTTTATTTTTTTTTTCTTTTTTATAAGTTTAACATAAGATTTTTTTTCTTTAGTATAGAATTTGTTATGTTTCTAATTGAATTTTGTGTATAACTTGAAATTAATCCCTCTTCCTCAACCAAAATACAAAAAACACCTCATTAATTTGAACTCCTTCAAGAAGTTGGTTTTCTAGCAATTATTTTTCTCTTCTACATTATTCCCAAATGAAAATCAAACCCACGCTTCAATTTCCATGTACATAGGACTTCCAAAAAATGTTAATTCTCGTTTTGTTAGTCCTTATACTCTTGCATCTACAATGTGATTCATCTACTAGAATAGGTATTGGTTATACCTACCTTGAAATCCCCTGGCATGATCGCCTGTGACATTAAAATCTCCACAGCGGTTAGGCCTTGATTGTTGGTGGCCGCTTTGTCCACTCTAGAATCAGCTGCCAGTATCGCTAATATTTTAAACCGTTCTTTCAGGGCCGCCTGATGCATAGGCGTATTGCCATCTATATCTTGCTTGTTTATGAGATCCTCAGGCAACAACCCAAGCAAGAAATTGACTGTCTTCGGCGATCCACCACTAATAGCAGCATGAAGGGGCGTACGGCATTTGTTGTCCAACAGTTCAATAGTACCAAGACATCGTAAAACGAGTTTTCTTGTAACACCAATGTGGCCACATTTGACTGAAATGTGAAGTGCAGACTGGCCTTTATTGTTCCCCTTGTAAGCTACGGGACAGTCAGTCTCCAAAAGCAGTTCAACAGCTTCTTCAATGCCATAGTATGCAGCATAGTGAAGGGGAGTCCACCCATATCCATCAGCTTCCGAAATTAAAGTTGGACTCTGCTTAATCAACTTGCGCAGAAAGGCTACAAAAGAAAGCAAAACAAGCTTGCAAAACTTTAGTTTAAAATTTAGGTTTTGATAAGGAAGATCATGTCATTAGTCTATGACCTGAAATACATAGTTGGCCCACTTATTACATTTATGTTTGCTCTACTACATATTTGGCGCACTAATGTTTGCTCAACTTATTTGAGTATACCTATTGGCCACCAATTACTCCAATTTGCATTTCTCCATCCCTACCTCTCCCTCTCCTTGTCATACCTAAAATTGGAAAATCTGTTTTATATTAGAATATATATATATATATATATAGTAAAGGGATAGGAAGACTTGAACTAAAATCTTGAGTTTAGAAGTCAATAATTTCATCACTTAGTTATTGGCCCCAATTCAAATTTTTGGACTTAAAGAGTCATAATTAGATAGAAATGGGGCTGAGGAATTTTTGCTTGGGGGA
The DNA here is from genome assembly GCA_028551475.1 of Casuarina equisetifolia. Taxonomy (NCBI): domain Eukaryota; kingdom Viridiplantae; phylum Streptophyta; class Magnoliopsida; order Fagales; family Casuarinaceae; genus Casuarina; species Casuarina equisetifolia. The sequence goes on from CM052360.1 coordinate 18,060,613, forward strand.
TCAAACTTAGCAAATAATATGTTGTTAGGTATGAAGTCAAAATTAGAATTAAGGGTGAAATTGAAATATTGTAAATTGGGATTTTTTTTCTTACTTTGCCAATAAATATAAGTACTAGGCAGCCCTAACTGCACTGTACCATTTGATGAGCCGTTATAGCGACGAAAAGAGAAAACTTCCCATCTCTGGCGGCTTGTATTTGTGTGAAAATTTCTAATAATGGTCTATTGCTATCTCTTGTGGGCAAGGGGCTTGTTTATCCTAAACCACAAAAATCCTCAATAATCTTGTGATTATTATGCATGCATTTGCTGCTCAATCCAATCTATTGATAACATACATTTTTGTCTCTATCATAATGGCCAAGCTCATACAATTCATGAATACAAAATCACCATACTAAACAAAAGCGCATACATTTACAGTAAGCACCACACAAATATTGATAAGCAAACAAAAATGAGAAGTAGAAGCAAAAATCCACAACAATGATCCTCTATAAATTTATTTAACATCTTTAAAAGAAAAGGAAAAAAAAAAGAAATTACTCACTTCATTTTTTTTAACATTATCAGGATCTATTACGAAATAATCAAATCTTAATTCCAGTGCTTATGTTTTGCTTTTGTTCCGTGAAAGACGTGCTTGAGTAAATGATGAATCCATTGCTTTTGTCATTTCAGGTTTGATTGGCCAATGTTCATCTTGGGTTTTTACCCATTAAGATAATCTTACTAATGTAATTTCTATCAGCAAACTGACCTCATTTTCGTACCAACCCTTCCACACTTTTGAAATTTACTTAATTACAATTAGCTATAAGATATACTAGGAGGAATATCTTAATTTCTCACTTTCTTCATGCTGAAAATAATTTGTTACCATTTATTTTGGATTCTTCCTTCTTTCTTTGTTGAATTCTTCAATTTATATTCACTGGAATAATAATTTAAAGTTTTGAAGCATATTGAGTAAATAACGGTGTTGCCAGCTCAAAGGATAAGGTAAAATGAAAAAAAAAATGGAGAAAGTAAAGAACTAATTTGGAACGAGAAAATGCCGTTACCTGTTCCATCGTTGCTTATCTGTCTTGTGTAATCAAACTCCATATGATAGATGGGATAAGCAAAATTTAATATATCAATAATCGAGAGATATGCTGTAAAAAAGCGAGCAAATCCTCCAAAGCATTTAGCATAAGTTTTCCCTATGATAAGAAGGAAAAATAAGAGCAACTATTATTAAATGTGATACAGAAAACGAAACCATTATAAATATGATGAGATGTTAAAATAACATAATATTTCTAAGTTATTTGATATGTTGGAAGCACTCTTGTATTGACCTAAAATAACACCTCACCCTCCTATATCTTCGATACGTGTGTGTTTATTGAAAAAAAAAGTTCCCATATCCCCATTTTATCTAATAAAAAAATTAGAAAATTATTAAGTAAAAGTTAATAGGAGTTCTAAATTATTAAAAAGCCCCCTAAAGGTGTACTTGAGATGGTAAGGAGGACTCATGTGGAAAATCTTGCAAAGTATCTTTAAGTTTGAATCCATTCGGCTGCATTTCTAATTGACTGAGTTTGCTTTTAGGCCATCAAACAAAGCTTGTGGGAGAGCTATTACAAAAATTTTTTTAAAAAATGGAAGACGCTCTTTGGTAAAAATATATTCCCACAAATCTAATCTCCACCAGATCCTACGGGATCAAATCAGGTTATTTCTAGGTTAAATAGTTATTTTTAAGATATGTTCTGATTTGGTGGAACCCACAATTAATTATTTTTACAATAAATCAGATTTTAGCATATATTTATTTCAAATGTGCACAATAATTCATTTTTTGTTGGATTTATTTATTACAAACATATTAGATAAAAAAAATTTAGAAATTGATTTATATAGGGCCTTCACCCCATTTTTTAATACAAAACACTTAATAAAAAAACTGTCTTTAAATCTCTCTACCCTGTTCCTTCTCTAGAGTTTTACAGTCAATCGGAACATTTACTTTTATACCTTACAAATCCACCTAAATCCGCTTTTGGTTTTATTTTAATTTAATTCTTATTGTTTCTAATATATCTATATTGGAGTCAAATCCTTTATGTCTCCAAATTGATATTTTAACTACGTATAAATATTTAATTGCCTACAAATAATGAAAATCCTACCTGCAAACCTCACGTATCTTGAAACTAGTTAGACAATTATGAAAATCAATCAGATCGATGAATCTTAATGTGTGGCTGACAGATCTACGCACAGCTTTACCTTGGTTGATGCAGTTCATAATTTATTTTACTTCTGAAAGATTGTGTAATTTAAAAATTAAAAAAAAAATAAAAAGAACTCTCACTTACAAGGTGTCAAATTTCATCGAATGTAAAGCCAAAATTATTTCGGTGTAATTTCCTAGCGAATCCAAACAGTAACTTATTTTTGGATGGTAGTCAATTTTTCTTCTTTTTTACTTTACTATATTTCCAAAGAGGCTACCTTTGTCTGAGACAGAGACTTGAGTAACTTACGTTTCGACAAGCAAACAATGGCTGCATGCAACACGTTCATGCCGTTCCTTCCTTCATAGGAGCATTCTGGAGCAGCTTCTAGGATGGATTCAGCAATCTTGCAAAATCCTCTGTCCATGGCCAAAAAGATTGGGGATTCTCCAGAGTCATTTACTGCTAAAGCCAGTCCTGCTTCTTTTTCAATTAGTAGATTCATAACCTCATGATGACCACTCCTCACAGCATCATGAAACACCGTATCCTTGGCTTTGTTCACCGTGTCCTTCAGTACAGTCGATGAAATTGAATGAATTATTAGGAGTTTTATGATTTCCGAATGCCCTACCTTTGCTGCAACATGTAGTGGAGTGTCACCTTTCTCGTTCCCAAGACAAATAAGTGATCGATCCAACTTGATGAGCCATTCAACCAAGTCTTTCTGTTTGAATCTTGTTGCAACATGTAAAATATTTTCGTCTTCCGGTGTTACAGAGACCTGAAGGCGATTCACTTCGGCATCTTCAAAGTATTGCTTGTCACCCCTAGCTGCAGCACAGTACATCGCTGGATCCATCACTCTGAATGTCTCAAAGAAACTAATTTTGTTTGTTGATGTAGCTGAGTAAGGTTTCTTGGGTTCCTAAGGGCTATCACCCTTAAATAAGTGCCCAACAAAGAATGTTGATTACGCTTGAGTTTAAAAAATAAATAAATAAATCTCTAAATTAATTTAAGTGATTTGTTTTATGGAAGCAAGACAAATTGACTCTTTTGGATCCATAAGTAGACTTTCTTTTCAACATGTTTGTAAAAAAAAAAAAGTACTAATCCTCTGGTGAGGTCCTTATTAGTTCATGGAAGAAACTAGCGAGATTTGTTAAACCCTTCTATTCTTCCTTATTAGTGTTCGTAGTTTATATGTTTCAATTTTCATGATTTAAAATAAAAACAAGAAAAGAAAAAGAAGGGGACAATTGAGCAGGTGAAGTGCTCCCTCTTTCGAATTTTATTCTTCAGAAGTTCTGAAAATCCTTTTTCTCAAAAATAAAAGATGCTATGAAAGAAATGGGGAGGATTTATGAGTAAAGCAACGTAAATTTGAAAAAGTGTTAAAGGAAGTATTAGCAAGCTTTTCCTTAAATTTTCAGCCCATAGTTTTTCAGGAGTCAAACATAAATACAATAATAGATAAAGGTTGCACTCAATCTCCTTTCTTTTTATGGGACAATAATTTATTATTCTACCCAGTTGTTCAGAATCTGATAACACATTAAAAAAAAAAATCTCATAGAAGATACTTTTTTCTAAGAAACCAAGAGATGAGCATATTATAAAGACAGATTAACAACCGTAGAAAAGGTTAAAGAAAGAAATGATCACCTTCGGCTTTAATTTTGTACCGTGAATATCACTAATGTTTTCTCCTTTAAAAGAGCTACTAGATTACCTTTTGTTTTTATTTTTTATTTTACCAGTGCAGTCGAAATCTGTTTGCTCAAAAGCAACAATGGTTGTGAAACAAATGTCAGGATTATTGCTTGTGATTTTGAAGTGGGATCGAAGTCTTGTGCCTGCAGCGCCCCCACCGCACCACCGTCCGCCAGCACGCCATCCGTCGCCACAATCCCCAACCCACCCACCCGCCTCCACCCAAAAAAAAAAAAAAATCGTTTACAGTGAGTGTTGTGACTTTCAGAGTCCATGGTAATTAGAGAACTATAGATAATATGAAAAGAGTAGCAGTGAATCTGCTTTCTTTTATTTTAATTAAAATATAGAACTAGGATTTATTCTTTCCAATCACTCAGGTTTCATAATTTTTCCACAAGTAAATTGGAGAAACAAGTGGGGAAACAAAAGAATTAGCCACCTTTTGCTTTAATTTTATGTAGTGAATAGCTTTGGTGCTCTCCTTTTGAAAGAGCTACTAGATACGTCTTCTCTTTTTCTTTTCTCTTTTTTATTTTTCAAGTGCGCTCAATTCTTTTGCATAAAAAGAAGAGCTGTTAATATCACTGCAGTGCGGATTCCTTTTCATCAGTGGTTCAACTCTTGTTCCGGAACCTCCTTACTAGACATATAGTCCCTTAGATATTCACATTAGCTATTGTGTTTTTTGGTTTCCTAAAACTTTCAGTCCCTAGTATGCAAGAAATAAGATAAATAAAATAATAAATGAAGGTGACTATCAAACAACTTTCTTTTCATTTTCATTAAATTTTTGGACCAGAGTTTATTCTTCTGTTCAATTTTTCATATTCATTAATAATGTCTCCAAATCTCTAAAAATTTATTTTTAGTAACACTAAGAAATGAACATAGAGTCAATAAAGATAAACGAACGTAAAGTAGGTTAACAATAGAATGAACATGTTTTTGCTTTAATTTTGTACTCTGAACACAATTGGTGCTCTCTCTTTTGTAAGAGCTATTGGTTATCTTTCATCTTCTTTTTTTTTCAAGTGTGTTTTAACTCCTTTTACTGGAAGGGTGGAAAAAAAAAAAGTCAGGCGTGAAGCAAATGGGGATGATATATGAAGATGTTGTGTTGATTAATTCTTGTGCGGTGAAAGTGTTTTATGCTTTGTCTCTTTTGAAGGAGGAATAAGATACCTCTGTTTTTAACTTTCAAGTACGCTTTTTTTACAGAGTAATTAGCTAACCTTTGCTTCATTTTCAATTATGCTTACAATTACTTTGTACGGAAAGAAAGTCTAGTGTAACCAAAAAATAGGAAAAAATATATATACATATATAGAGATTCATGTACACGTTGTGGATCATTCTTTGCTTGAGCTCCTAGCTTCGAGGGGCCGATCCCAGCAATTAATATCCTGTCCCACGTGACCTTTTAATGTTCGGTTTACTCGTCAAAGATGGGGTTACTCACAATTTGGTAGGCCACCTCATTCTCATAAAACAATGGAACTAGACAAGGAACCTTCACCCATAGGCAAATCGTAAAATCAAACAATCTCACAAATTGCTATTGTTATGGCCTTATACTCAACTTCTAATAAAGAACTTGAAACTGCAGATTGTTTCTGTTAGGAATATAAGTGCTTCTATATTCATTTTAATGATGACAAATGAGGAAGTTATACTTTTGAGAAGTAATAATGATAATTATTTCCATATTAGAAATTATTCCATAAAGAAAATGAACATGAAAGAGATTCGAAAATAAACATAGAATCGGTTAAAGAAAGATTAAGAAGTATAAAGTAGATTGAAAAAAGAATTGCAAACCTTTTGCTTTAATCTTGTGCAGTAAATGCTCTTTGTGCTTTGCGTCTTTTGGTAGAGGGATTGGATACTTCCATTTTTAATTGTTCAAGTAAGCTTTTTGAAAGAATAATTACCTAACTTTTGCTTTGCATTTTTAATAATGCTTTCAATTTTTTTTATTATTTTATAGAAAGAAAGTCTAGTGTAACAAAAGAAATAATTAAAGATGATTCATGAAGGTCCCAATTTCGAGGGGCCGATTCTAGAAAATTATATCTGGTCCTACATGACCTTTTTATTCCCTAGAACCTACGAGAAGAGGTGCATAGCAATCTTCGTTCTCCAGGCTACACATGTATGGATATTACTAGCCATTTTAAGGATGTGAACAAGAATCCATCCCAAGGATCTGATAGCCAAAACACGGTCTGGAGAAACATTTGATTGTGTATTAACAATTTCAAAGAATAACAGGTTGGATTACAACTCATATACACAAGGGAAATACCAAGGCTACTGTAAGTGTGTGTGGGAGGAAACCATATGATGAGCCCCCTAAGAATATGGACTTAGTCAAGCCCAATAAAGAAAGGATAAACAATTACATAGCTCAACATACCCTTTCAAGCTAATGATTTGTACAAATCAAATGCATTAAGTTTGTAAAAAAGATTATCATGTTGCCTATTAGGTAGGGCTTTGGTAAACAAATTCACAAGCTGCTCATAGTTTTTGATATGGTAAGTTTAAATTTCCTTATTGTTATTCTTTCCTAATACTAGCAATCAATCTTGATGTATTTGGAATACTCATCAAAGATGTGGTTATTGACAATGTGGTAGGCTCCTACATTCTCATAGAACAATGAAGTTGGCCACAGAACCCTCGCCCATTAATCTCCAAGCAAATTGTGTAGTCAAACAATCTTGTAAATTGTCATTGCTATGGCTCTACAAGGAACATGAAACTATAACTTATTTTTGTTGGGAATATGAGTGTTTTTATATTTATTTTGATGTTGACAAATGAAGAATTTTCACTTTTGAGAAAAATAATAATTACTTTTATATTAAAAATTGTGCATAAAAAAATAATATAAGGCAATCTATGCAATATCCCTATTTGATATTATATTTATTCCAAATATTAAACATGGGAATAAACATGTTATACCCCTTGTTTTTGTATTATAAACATGCATGTGCCTCACTTATGCTGGGTTTACATGGATTATAGAAGTGGCTTAAGTGGACTCAAGTGATGCGTTTAACCAGAACACAGAGTTAGGTCAAGTAATGGTTTTTGTCTTTGAGTCTTGGCGCATTGGAATCCCCTCTCTTTCGCTTGACTTCTCCCAAGATGTAGCGACAACCGCTATGAAGGACAGAAATCCGGCCTACACTTGACATCCACGGGGAACAAAAATAGGAAATAGTCATCTAAAACCCTAGCTCACTAATATTTAACGGTTTTTCTACGCAACACGTTTTATTGTGATTACTTTGCTGTACTTGTGTCAAACAAAGTAGTATTTGGTGTTTGAGTCGCTTATTGTATGCAAGCTTTATATAAAAGTCATTTATTTGAATATCTTCATGAAAGTTAAGTGGTATAGGATAAGTTTTGTACAAGTTGAGAAAATCATTGTGAACATATATGACTATATGTTTGCTTGCGAATATTTGATCATTATTAAAAGCTACCAAGTCTTTTAAGGAGCAACACTTTAGGAGCATATTCTTATCTCTTTATAGTTTGTGTGTGGCTTTATTTCAAATTTTAAGGAATTCTGTCCCTTGAGTGACATGAAATCCATTACTAAATTTGTATATCATGCAAACATTTATTAAATAGCCAGTTGATTAGGGAATAAGTATTATGAATCTGTGAAAATATTGTCAACTAACAAAAGAGTTCTTAATTTATTTTTTCTTTTGAAAGGATAGCTAACTTTAATTAATACTTCATTTAATAGCTACAATTTTAATAATATGTTCCTTTTTTTAATCTATTTGGTTTTCTTTTAATTAAAATTTTAATACATGAAGATCTCAAACACTATATATTGGGTAATGTCCTAATCATCCTACTAGAATTGGAATTTGTTCCAGAGCCTTGTCTAGCAATAATACCATTTCTACCAAAGAAAATGTCTAAAATATTCTCATATTCAGATTTGCTTCCTAGGAATTTTGGTTTTATTCTAATTAACACCGGTTGATAAAATGCATTGATTTTGTTAAGAGCTTTTTCTTCTCTTGAAATATTTTAGTCTTCCTAACATAAAGTTATAGCTTTGACAATGGATCAAATTGCTAAAGACCCCCTTTGGATCATGCCTTTGTCTTGTATGAACCTTCATCGGATATAATATCCTAATGAATCTTCCTAGGCCTCATTCTCCTATGGGCTTCACGTGTCTCTTGCTTTTGTGTGCGCCAGGTGCCTCTTATTCCTCAGGCCTCTAGCCATAGGGCCTTCCTACTCTGGGCCTTATATGTCTAATACTTAAACGAGTCCCTCACAATGAACTAAACTTATGCCCGATTGACCATGCATCTTTCAAAAGCTCAACATGAACAGTGGGGAGAAAGATTTGGGGTCACAGTTAACGAGCTTGTGCTCATTACTGTGCACTTAAAGAGCAGCTCATGTGTCAAGAAAAAGCTACAAAAACACTGCATACTTTATCCATTTCCACCTATGGCTTTCCTCCAAGTAAAGGAATCTTTTTGCGGCTGATACCTATTTTTTTTTTGTTCTGTTTAAGGAGTTGCGGCTGTTGCGGACTTCTGCTTTCAAAATTTCGGCCTTCTTCATTGCGTGCTGCTTGTTAAGGAGAGGATGGACAGCCACAACTTAAAATCAAGCTAAGTTGTGAAGTCAGTTATATAGGGTTGCAATTTTTGTCTTTTTTTGGTTGCTCAACGAGTACATATATAATCTAAATGATTTGTGTTAAATCTGTATCTTCTGTTGCGAATTAGTTGATTGTGAGTAATTAGTTTGTCTTGTAAGAACATAGTCTTGAAACAATTTATGGTCAAGTTGTTAAAGGTGGGCTTCCCTTAACGACTCAAACGAGTATGTATATAAGAGGGATGGGCTTCTTAACTTTTGAAGGTGGTGAAGCTTTTGATACGTTGTGAAGGTTACGTTTTCCATAATGTGTGATATTTGTCAAACTCAAGCCGGTAGCTTAAAGACAAAGTTACTAGTGCCTTACCTTTGTGTTACGAGCCATGTGTTGACTAACGTGGCAAGTAAGTGGTGTGTTGTGGGAAGAAAGAAGTTGTCACTTTTGAAGGCAAGACGTGAGCAGAAAAGTGATATATACAACAAGTTAGAAACGCCTTTTGAAGGCATATTGGCGTGTGAACCTTTTGATTTCTTTTACCTATGTTTGAAGTATCGTGTAGTAGTTGTAATAGCCATTAAAGACTTTGTCAATTTCTCCTTAAAAGCACATGTTAGTGTCTTTATAAGGAGAGAAGGAAAAGACTTATAGGTAGGAATTATCTTAATGAAATTGTAGGAGTTGCTTCCCTCCAAACGAAGCTTTAGCTCTCTCCTTCCCTCTGTCTGTGGCACTTGTCACCCTGGGTGGAAAGAAGAAGCACCATGCCGACCTCTTCACAAAGGATTCGGTACTTAATCATCCACACACCCGCTTGGTTACCCACGATCTTAACAGAGTGGCATCGGAGCCCCCTTCTGGGATGGCTGACTCTCATTCCACTGATTCTGACCTTAATCATTGTTTCAAGGAGCTCACTGACAGCATTCACCAAATGTTTGTCGCCATGAATGGTCATGTTGATGGGTTGGCTCGCGAACTCCAAAAGCAGCCAAACACCAATAATACCAGGGGTGACCCCCCACCTGACTCCTCGCAAGGAGACAGCTCGAGTAGTAAGGACCCACTAGAGAGTGGAAATGGTGGTCGTTCAGCCATGAAAATGGAATTCCCTCTCTATAATGGGGAAGGTGACCCCACTAATTAGATATGCCATGTGGAGCAGTTCTTTGAGTATTACCGAGTTGCTGAGGCCGATAAAGTTCCCATGGCATCCTGGAACTTGAAAGGTGAAGCTCAAGTTTGGTTCTACCTCTTTAAAGAAGAACATGTTGGCATGGAACTTTCATGGGCTCTGTTGGTCACTGACCTCGTAGCTCGGAATGGTTTCGACCAATTTTGCGATCCTTATGGCGAGTTTACAAAGCTTCACCAAAAAGGCAATGTTGACCAGTTTGAAAAAGAATTCTCGTGGCTCCTCATGCGTGCTAGTGGGATGACACCTTGCCAATAAGTCAGTTGTTTTATTATTGGCCTAAAAGAAACCATCCGTGGTGATGTCCGTGTAGCTAAATCGACCACCTTTTCAGAAGCAGTTGGCTATGCCAAAATTTATGAAGCCAAGACCCATGCATTTCGACCCACGTTGCCGCTTTCCAACCGCTATTCCCTAGGTGTCATGGTCACATCCCCATTGAACACCCCTCACAGACCAACTGGTACTCTTCGTCGTCTGTCCCCGGTGGAAATCAATGAACGACGGGCTAAGGGCCTATGTTTTTATTGTGAGGAAAAATTTGCACCTGGACACCGCTACAAACATGCCTTTATGATGGAAGCTTGGGCTCTTGAAGATCATGAAATGTTCGATGCTCAAGAGGAGTTCAAACATAAGGTGGGGCCAGAGCAACCAACACTACCAAAGATTTCCTTGTCGGCTATTTATGGCTTGCCAAACCCTCAAACCATGAAAATAGACGGCCAACTTCCTAGTTCTTCCCTCTCCATCTTATTTTTAGTTGGTTCCGGTTCAACTCATAATTTTATCAACGAGGATGTTGCACGTAAGGTAGACCTTGTGCTAACCAATCTAACTCGTTCCTGGTTAAAGTTGCCAATGGCGACTGCATTCGGAGCTTGGGCCTTTGTCAGGGTCTTTGAATCTGCCTTCAAGGTACCACTTTTTAAGTTGACTTCTACCTTCTCGCATTGGTGGGGTCTGATGCAGTTCTTGGAGCTAATTGGTTGTACGCTCTCGGCCCTATTTTATGGGATTTTGCACAACTCACCATGGTGTTCAAACATTAAGGGCGACGTGTCAAGCTCATTGGCAAGTCAGGACCATCAACCGTGCATTGCATTACTGGAGAGCCCAATCTTATCTCCCTACCTGAGACAGGTACAACAGTTGTTTAAGAAGGGACCCACCCCAATATGCAGGCTAGCCACATGTCTGTTCTCATGCTTGATAGCACACAAATGGCCAAAGAAATCCACCGACAAGGTCACAGGCTCATATTAAAACTCACCACATCAGACACTAAGGCTATGTGTTTGCAGCTCACCCAAGTGGATAACATGCCTTCCAACCATGATGTGTTTTGCAACCTTCTACATGAATTTCGTGACGTATTTCATGAGCCAAGTGTCCTTCCCTCATCCCGCACCCACAACCATTGAGTCCTTCTCAAAGATGAGTCGCAACCTGTCTCAGTCAAACCATATTGGTACCCCCACTTCCAAAAAGAAGAGATCAAGAAGCTTGTCCAGGAACTACTTCATTCTGGCATGATTCGACCCAACACTAGCCCCTTCTCTTCTCCCGTGCTTTTGGTGAAAAAGAAGGATGGCACCTGGCACCTGTGTATTGATTATAGGGCTCTCAACCTCTAAAATATCCCAAATAAGTTCCTCATACCTAATGTAGATGAATTATTGGATGAGCTTCATGGTGCACATTTTTTTTCCAAATTGGATCTTTGTTCTGGGTACCACCAGATTTAGATGGCTCCTGAAGATGTGGAAAAAACGGCTTTCCAAACTTATCATGGGTACTTTGAATAGCTTGTAATGCCATTTAGACTCACTAATGCACCCTCCACCTTTCAAGCCCTTATGAACTCTGTGTTTAAAGACATCATTCAAAGGTATGTCTTGGTATTCTTTGACGACATACTTATTTTTAGCGACACTTTGACTGAGCATTTGCACCACGTTTGAACTATTCTGGAAATTCTCAAAGCTCATGAACTATTTGCTAAGCCGTCTAAATGCACCTTTGGCTGAACTAAAGTGGGTTTCCTCAGACATGTGGTGAGCCAGCAGAGGGTGTGTGTAGACCCAGAGAAAGTTTTGGCCATCACAAATTGGCCTTGCCCAACCACTATTAAATCCCTTCGTGGATTTTTGGGTCTTACCAGCTATTACTGCCAATTTGTGAAGAACTACAGAACCTTGGCTCGACCCCTGATAGCCTTACTTAAAAAGGACAATTTCCATTAGGACGATGGGGCAAAACTTGCTTTTCTTCAGCTCAAGCGGGTTTTGGTTGCCACTCCAGTACTTGCTTTACCTGACTTTTTCAAACCTTTTATTCTTGAATGCGATGCTTCCAGTACAGGAATAGGTGTTGTCTTATTCCAAACCTGCAACCCAATCTCTTTCTTCAACCAAGCTCTCCAAGGACAGAACCTTTTACTCTCCACCTATAAAAAGAAATGCTGGCAATCTTGTTGGCTGTTCGCAAGTGGCGTCACTATTTATTAGGGCATCAATTCATAGTGCGTACAGATCAACAAAGCCTCAAACATTTATGGGAGCAAATAATTGTCACCCCTGCTCAATAGAAATGGCTAACTTGGCTTATAGGCTATAATTTTCGTATTGAGTACAAGCCAAGGAAACAAAACAGGGTGGCAGATGCTTTGTCTCACTAGCATGACACCAAACCTGATACAATTGTAGGACCAATAGAAACCTCCCTTGCTGCTCTATCGTTGCCCATTCCCATGTAGGCAAAAGCCATCAAAGAAGAACATCAGCAGAACACCGACACTAAAAAGTTGGTGAGCTGCATCCAAGCTGAAGAGGTCATAGGTCCTTGGGATTACAAGGACAACCTTGTGTTTTTTAAAGGTAAAATCTATCTTCCCAGCACCTCTCCGTTGGTTTCCTCTATCATTAAAGAGTTTCATGACATGGGCCATAAAGGTTTTTTGAAAATGGTTGAACAAGTTAAGGGTGTATTCTTTTGGAAGGGTTTGGCTAGGGATGTTAAAACTCATATCTGAAGTTGTCACACTTGCCAAAGGCAAAAGGCTAATACCAGAGCCCCTAGCGAGTCACTACAACCCCTCCCGGTTCCTAAAGTAGTGTGGTTTGACATTTCGTTGAATTTTGTTGATGGCTTGCCCAAGTCTAGGGGCAAAAACTCAATCATGGTGGTCGTAGATCACCTCTCGAAGTATGTTCGATTCATAGCCTTAACCCATCCTTACAATGCCCCCACAGTAGCTCAACTTTTCTTTATGGAGATTTTTAAGCATTATGGAATTCTCCAATCTATGGTTTGTGATCGTGGCTTAATCTTCACCAGCCTTTTCTAGCAAGAGCTTTTTTGGCTTCAAGGAACCCGATTCAATTTTTTCTCAGCTTATCACCCACAAACGGATGGCCAAACTAAGGTCGTTAACCGTTCTTTGAAGCAATATCTATGCTGTTTGACTGGAGAAAAGCCTGAAGACTGGGCAAAATGGTTAGCGTGGGCCAAGTTTGTTCACAATACTTCCTTCCATAGTAGTACTGGTGTTTCTCCCTATCAAGCTCTCTACGGTCGGCCCCCACCCACTCTACTCCAATATGTCCCTGGCACGACACGGGTAAAAGCAGTGGTGAGAGTATTATCAGAGTAAGATGTAACTCTCTGACTCATCAAGGACCATCTCCTTACAACTTAAGAACGCATGAAACTGACTTATGACAAAAATCACCAAGAGGAAGAGTTCAAGGTGGGCGATAATGTTTATTTATGTTTACGCCCATACTGACAAACATCTGTAACCCTCAGTCGGGCCGCAAAGCTGCGTGCAAAGTATTATGGTCCATTTCAAGTCATTTAACGTATCGAGAAGTGGCCTAAAAACTAGCTCTCCCTCCGGAATCCCGAATCCACCCGGTGTTCCACGTGTCCAGTCTTAAACGCTGCATTGGGGACCATGTCGAAGTTCAACCCACTTTGCCCCCGTATGTCCAAGCCCGAGGACCTTCTGCTCACCCCCAAGCTGTGTTGGAAACCCAAGTTCGAAATAGGCGTCCACAACTATTGATCCACTGGTAGGGATTAACTCTGGCAGATGCCACCTAGGAGGATTTAAAGGACATGCTGTTCCAGTTTTTGAATGTTGACCTTATGGGCAAGGTCTAAAGCGGGAAACAGAGAATTTGTTACGAGCCATGTGTTGACTAACGTGGCAAGTAAGTGGTGTGTTGTGGGAAGAAAGAAGCTATCACTTTTGAAGGCAAGACGTGAGTAGAAAAGTGATATAGACAGCAAGTCAGAAATGCCTTTTGAAGGCACGCTGGCGTGTGAACCTTTTGACTTCTTTTACTTATGTTTGAAGTATCGTGTAGCAGTTGTAAAAGCCATTAAAGACTTTGTCAGTTTCTCCTTAAAAGCACACATTGGTATCTTTATAAGGAGAGAAGGAAAAGACTTGTAGGTAAGAATTATCTTAATGAAATTGTAGAAGTTGCTTCCCTCCAAACAAAGCTTTAGCTCTCTCCCTCCCTCTGTCCATGGCACTTGTCTCCCTGGGTGGAAAGAAGAAGCACTACGCCGACCTCTTCGCAGAGGATTCAGTACTTAATTGTCCACACACCCATTCAGTTACCCACGATCTTAACACTTTGGCTCAGGTATTTGAATCCCCTCCCCCTCCCCATTTACCTAACTGAAAAAAAGTGTGATATTTTAATCTTACCCTTTCATGTAGAAAGTGAAGTCACTAAAGCTATCAGCTATCAAATTCAACCAACTTAGTGACTTCTTTGTTCCTACCATTTGGTTTCAATTTGAACATATATGCGGAAATCAAAGTACTTTTGAGAACAATTCAGAAGGACAAGTCGTCCTGCCCCTTCGAGAATAATTCAAAGCTCCCTTATGCTCCTCCTTGTAGCCTTCTAAATGACAAAATGGGTCGGTTTGTAGTTTGGTGTGATGACAGTACCAACTGCACTGAAGCTAATCTGTAAGCACTAACTTCATGGCAATCCAAGGTGATTCTTCTACTCAAAATTACAGTTTTAACTTAGCCTCTGCGACAGTAGAAGTTTGCATAGGGTGCTATGGTCATTTTGAAGGACCAGTAAATCTGAGGTGACCACTTCATGCTAGTTTTATAAGATGATGGAACGTCTCTTATACTTCTTTTTTAAGGATGATGTCCTTCCATTCTGCAATTGGAAAATGACGGCTGATATTATAAAAGAATCTTTGCCGTTCTCGTTGAATAGAACTAATAATGCAAACAATTCAACGTATGACGCAGAAATGGTCCTCATGTCGTTGTTGGTGGCAAGGTCTAAATCGTTGTCAGTCGTAAATAGCCCATTATACGATGAAACGAAGGATATATTTCAGAGGCGGACAAGGAAAATGGCCAATGGTAAAGCTTTGCCTTGGTGCTACAGCGTGGATGGCACTCACCAGTAAATTCTATCATCATCATTATCATCATCATCGACCAGAACCTAATCCTTGAAAGTACAAGACCCAATTAGGATTTTGTCTACCTCTCGTCATTGGCTGCCGCAATTGTGTGGCTTTCCAACGCGAAGCGCAACATGTGCTTTTTGTTTGATGACGTCAAGACAGTGCATGATTTGTCTAAATTCTGGTAGCCTGTTCCTCATGCAAGTAGTATCTAAGTTTTTGACATAGAGGGGGACCTCTAAATTAGGCATCTTGTCATTTTTTAAAGAATATGAGTCGAATATTAGACAAGAGTCATCTTAAAATAAAATTTAAATTAAAGAAGAATTTTATAATTTTTGAACTAAATTTTAAATTAAACTTTTAAATTTTTTTAACATGTTATCATAATTTAAGTTACATCATATTTTAAACTTGTTACTTTTTGACGTATATCAAAATAACTTCTTAATATACAAGAAAGTATTAGAGATTATAAATCCCACATTGGAGAGGAGCAATTCTAAAGTAAAGTTTAAATTTAAAAAAAAATCATTTAACTTATGAGTTAGTTTTAAAGTTAGTCTTTAGAGCTTTTAACACTACTATTAATGTATTTTTCATTTGTGGTTAGTTTCTTTATTTTTATCTCTAACATAAATTAATTTTCCTAAAAAGTTGTTTCAAATAAAGAAATAGGTTGTGATATGATCAAACATCCTTTCACGGGCTTACGTGCCACGCAACATGGTCAATTATCTTATTCTCCAGATGACTTACTTATTACATCACATCCACAGTAACCTACTTTTCATCAAAGGAGCAGGCTTACGTGCCACGCAATATGGTCAATTATCTTATCTCCGGATGTCTTCCTTATTACATCACATCTACAGTAACCCCACTTTTCATCCAAGGAGAAAGATTCAAAAGCTCTCAACCGTCAAATATCCCTTCATGGTGTTTACGTGTCACGCTATATGGTCACTTACATTTTTCTCCTGACTTCATCATCGTGACATCACAGACACAATTTTGGTCTTTTCTTATCATCATGTCATGATTTGGTCGAAAATCTGCATGGTCCAAAGCAGGATTCGAAGTGACTTGGCCCTTCTTTTTGTTAAAGCCAAGCTTTTGACGAACTTCATATGTAAAAAGAGGCATTAAAGCGTATGTATGCGTTCTTGTTAAGTGTGGATAAATTCTTTCACTTGTTAAGCTAGTTTTTCACATAGGAATGAACCTCTTAATGAATATACTGCCGTAATTTTTTGAAGAATGGAGCTCGGTGATACATGTTAAGTTGTCAGGTTACCGCCCTGGCCTTGTTTCTTGAAAATAAATAAATAAATAAATAAATAAATATCAAAATAGTATTGTGGTGGATCGGTAATTTGGTGGTGTTTGTATTATGATTCATTACAAAAGAAAAACCTGTCGGCTGTGGTACCGTCCAGGTCATTATGGAAAAGAAAACCCCAGTCGCCGAACTTTCACGCTTCTACTCTGATATTATGTTTTCTTGTTGAAGACAAATTAGAATGAAAACCTCGTTGTTTCAGTTAGTTTCTATCTTGCAAGTAAATAAATAATAAAGGAAAAGAATTCAGAATAATGTCAGGATTGGTCATCATAACCAGTAGCTTGTCTTCTGTGTTTGTTGTTACAAAGGCCAGTCTCCAAACTGTAACATTTTTCTCGCCAAACCCATTACTCGTTTCAATCATGGTTATCTGAAAATGCTAGCCGTCCACCATCCACATGAGGCGGTGAATGTTCGCTATAAATACGTGGGGAGCATGCATTGTTCGTCACCCCGCTTTGTAAACGATGAAGAACCTCCAAACTTCACTTCTTACGATTTTCTCTCTGTTTCTGGTGATGACCACTGCTGTGAGGACCAATGGCCCTCCATCGGCAGGCAATCCAGAACATGGCCTTCTGCTTCCGCTTGGTTCAAAACCTAGTATCTATATCCCTCCAGCAACAATCGGTCAGAACAACGTTGTGGGTCACAGTGTTGCTTTATCGCTTGACTTAGTAAAAAATGCTTCTGTCAGGCCTCCATCACCGGACAATCCAGATCACCATGTCAGGCACTTGCGAGGATCTCTGAAGGGGGCTCTTGTTCCTCCAGCGGTGCCAAACCCTCCCACGTACAGCCACAGTCGACCTGTGCCTAAATCTCGTGGTCAGTCTGTTGCTCCGTCCATTGATTCAAGGAGAAAGGTTTCTGTCAAGCCTTCATCGCCAGCCAACCCGGATCACCACGTCAGGCGTCTACTAGGCTCGCTGGAGAGGGCTTTTCTTCCTCCATCGGCGCCAAACCGTTGCACGTATATCCCCGGTCCACTCCCGACTAAACCCGGCGGTCATAATGCTGTTCCATTCCTTGGATCAGTGGAGAAGGCCCCTATCAGACCTTCATCGCCGGCCAATCTGTGTCACGGCGACAGGCATCAACTAGGCTCAGTGGAGAAGGCTCCTTTTCCTCCATCGGAGCCAAATCCTGGCACCTATAGCCCCGGTCGACCCGTGCCCAAACCCGGCGTTCATACTGTTGATCCGTAGTAGCTTACCAGTAAGGTGCAACTGCGACAATCCTTCTCTTTCGTCTCCACGTACAGGGGATGGTATGGTCATAGCATGGTTTTTCTAAATAATAATGTATGGTATTTAATATTTTAAGTTGGATCTTCTTTCTTCTTTTTCTGCGCACTTTTTTTTTTTAGTGAACTTTGATGTTGACTATTAATGGAGAAAAATAATTTGTTAAAACTAGTAGTTATTTCATTAAGGGCAACCTGACGGGACCCAGTCGGCCTCGGTGCCTGGCCTCTGATACATTTCGGCTTATCACAGTATTTCACCAGGCTGGGTTAAATGCAACCCGGAAGCATAGATTGTTGGTAGCAACTATTAGAGTGTTAGGATTTATTTCTAACAATTTAAGATAGTAGGTAATGAAATTGATGTGGGTATTTTGGGGCTTATAAGGGCAAGGGTTCGCTCACCTTGCAAGCCAATTTTCTAAGATAAATTCTTCTATCCTTAAAACGCATTAAAAATCTTATCACCTATAAATTTAAAAACTCATCTTCATATTTTTAACGTAAGACAACATTTATCTTTAATATTCTCTCTCATGCTATATGTGAACAAAAACTAAACTTAGGATTTAGAGGATTATAAAACAAAAATTCATTTTTAACTTTGATATCGTATGAGAATTCATCTCAAAATCTTATAATATTAAATAAAAAAATTTTATTATTTATAAGTTTAAAAATTTATTCTCATGCTTTCAATATATGATAATACACATCTTTTGATGTAGAATAACACTTACCTTTAATACCGAATTATAAGAAATTTTAAAAATGAAACTTCACTTTTGGCGTGGGATAAAATCCTAACATTAACAATATGAATATCTAATAATCTTAAAGTTGATGGAAGCTGAAAAGATTAATTATATTAAATTTTGAGATTATATTAGAAAGTAAAGTCTCGCTTAGAAGTTAATTTATAAATTAAACATATTGGTATTCCTTCTTTCTATGCCAAACTTTAATAGCTGCCTTCTTGCGTTTCAGCTCATGGGGTGTAGTGGGGGTTAGGTTTAAGACTTTTTAAGTCCAAAGAATTTGAGCTGAATACAACAAAAGATAACGCACTATATGTTATTAACGTGCCCCTGATATGCTTTGTTGCTTGTACTCCGTACTTCTCAGTCATCGCCTCGCGGACGCACTTTTGGCCTTCGCTTCTCGCCGAGATATTCTCACCGAAGCGAAATTCTGCCGCGGGTCCAACGGCGGGCTCGGAGTGATCGAACATAAACCACAATTTTTTATTTTTTTTTTCTTCTATACCTAAAAGAAATCCGTGAAATTTTATATAACTCTGCCCTACTTTCATCCTTCTCTTCTTATCACCTCAGAACTGCACCAGTTGTCTTTACTTCATTTTTTTTAAAATTTAATCTATAATTCATAGGCAACTTCTAAGAAACCTACTTTGCTGCGAAATTAAAATTTCATTACGAGACATGATCATGAGCTTCAAGCCATGATGGCATCGGAAAACACACACACACAAACGTAAGGTTTCAAAATTCTGTAATCTGAAAGTGGGTCTTTAAGAATTTGGAAGATATTCACAGAAGTAAAGTGACCTATCTTACAATTTAAGTTTATATGGCAAACAAGGAGGCTGAATGTTACAGGACACAAGCACAGTAAACTTCAAACCAGCTTATTCTAAACAGTAATTTCTATTCTCCATCAGACACCAGTTGGGTTATGCAAGTTGCACAGAATACTGGAAAAGTAAACGGTTTGAGATTGAACATGTTAGACAGACCTGAGAGCATTCTTTATCTTGTTTCTCATTTTTTCTTTTAGTAATAAGGCTAAATATGATATTCCGCTTGATACTCCCTTCACAATGGATTCGAAAATTGGAAGCAGAAATCTATCACTAACTTTAGCTTTTCAACTGACATACCCTTTTCATTGACCCTACGGCGCATAAATCCGTGCATGGATGACTTTCTTCAGAGGCCGAAAAGGCCATTCAAAAGTGAGGGTTTTCACACAATTTCTGGCCCAAGACAGGACCCGCAGGTGTCATGTTGACGCGGGGCCTTTTCCTCCTTAGAAGATGTGTTACAAGGGGAGGTACTCCCCTCTGATATAAGCTACTCGGTGCCCACTCTTGGTACCTGCGTGGGACTCAACACATGCAACAAAGCAATCTGCTGCCAGAGGATAAAGGCATCGCTGGATGATGACCGAGCGAGAAAGAAATCGGCAATGTTTAAGGCGATTCCACAACAGACTTTGGAAGGCTTGTCGACTTGACGCTATAGATATTCTTCCATAATCAGATTACAAAAATGAAATAAGTTGAAAAAGTATCGATTCTCTAATCAACACCTTAATATGTTAATTAATGTTGTAAGGAAATGGAATAGTGGGAAGAAGCTTGTTAGTGAGCAAATTGATTTTATATTCTGCTGTTGCGATTCTGTACAATACTTAGAATAAATTTATGTGCTGTAATTTGCTTAATAGAATTCTATTTAAGAAGAAAAGTTACTTGAGACTTTACATACCTAGGAAAATTTTATTTGAAGCTAAACTGACATTGGTAGCCCTCGGGGAAGAATCCATTTTAAAAAAAACTATGTAAAATTTGGCCATGCATTGTACATTTTGGGGCATGATCATAAACATTATGTCAGACTATATAAAGAACATAATCTTATGTATGCTTACCTACAACTTACCTTAAAATGAGGGCATCAAAATTTGATAAATCTCACTGTCTCTATTTTTAATTGCATACATAATATTCTTTCCATCAAATGCAACGTTAGTATTGAGAAGGAAAATCAATTTGATAATGAAAAAATCTTATATATTCTTCTCTTACCAAATTATAGGGAGGTTGTCAGAAGTTATTCAAGAGAATCAAGGAAGTTGAGCTTGAGGCTTTTCGATTTGAATTGTGAGGGATTAGGACTTGAATCTGAATCTTTCAAGGATGAATTTAACCAAATTTAGATAATGGCTATAAATCATTACCTTTCATGTCCAATTCCAAGTCTAACCTTGGGATTGCCTAAACATAGTGATGCTAATCTCATAACCCTCCTTCTCCAAGGGGAGATGGATGGTCTACAAGTATTGGAGGATGGAGAGCGGCTTGCGGCTAAGCCACTCCCAAATGCATTTGTGGCTTTTACGTAGGAAATACATTACAGGTACATCCCTCTTTCTCATCTTTGTTTTGCAGTTTTTTGCCTTCCTGTTGGCTATTCTTGTAGTGTCTTTCTTATAAATGTAGTTAGTTGGTTTCAGGAGGTGATAAAATGGAAGTAGGACGTAGATTTCAGTACCTATGCTGTGTGTGGAATTTTCCATAGCTCCATGTCCTAAACGCTATGTTTTTAAGAAAAAGAAGAACCATGTTAGAAAGAGAGAAGCAAACATTTTTCTTTAAACTTTTTTTTTTTTTTTTTGGGCGGGGGGGGGGGGGGGGGGGGGCGGTGCGCCGCGGGCGGGGCGGAGAGCAAATTGCATGTACTATGTTCGTTGTTTTAGAAAATCGGTTAAAACTACCACCTGGAGATAGGTTGTAGTTCAAAATCAACTTATGACATTCAATATTTTCAATTGTTATAAAATTTTGCATTTGCTTCTTTCGGATATGCAATAGAAATTTACTAATTATCATAAGCTACAAGTTAGTGATTTGGAAAAATAGTAAATTTGCAATGTCTCTCTGTTCATTCGCATTGAACATGTGTTTGACTACACTTTACTAGATGAGACATTCAACAATAACTTTTGGCACTTTACTTACACTAAAAACTTGTCATTCCACTTTTAGGTAATCAGCAACGGAAAGCTAAGAAGTGTTGAGCATAGAACTGTGATGATCAAACACACTTCACGAATCTCAATCGCTAACTTCATTACTCCTTTCCCCCATTGCACCATTGGACCTGCAAAAGCGCTTCTTAATGATTGCGCTCCTCCACTCCACAGAGTTTTTGTGTACAAGGATTTTCTTAGCAACACTCTAGAAGACGTTGCTGAGGGATTCCTCCCCTTGAGCGATATAAAACCCATTACAAAGTTTGTCAATTTGGCAGACGTGTATCGGCCATTGGTAGAACGGGTGGTCGTATGTAATATTGTCAAACAACTATGACCTGAACTTAAACCTAATGTCGGTTTGTTTGGATCTTCATCTGCATGAGATATCCACCTTAAGTTCCCACGCATGACATGAGCCCATTTGATGTTCAATATTTCAGATAACATGTATGTAGCTCAACTAGTGATTGTGCATTCATCTTCTTATTTCTTATTGCAAAGCATACATCTTATCTAAGATAAATGATTTTTTTTTTTAAATCTCTTAGATAAATGATATTATTAATCAGAGAATCAAAAACTCACAAGTAAAGAGAAATCACCGGTGCAAGATAAAAGAAAATCACTTATTTGTCCTTTTTACCTGTCAGGTATATGTAAGATATATTGGAACCGTGGGGAATTCTTTTCAAAAAAGATAATAATAATATTATTAGCATATGCACTCAACTCACGAGCTTCGAGCTTTCACCTTTATAATTTGAGATTACTTTGTGTTATAAACGAGAGTGAAAACCTACGGGAAGAATTGACCCTCTGATCATAAGAAAGAAGACCAAAGAACCAGGTCGCGCCTTGCTTTTTCGCTTGGATTGCTTCTTCTCACTTTTTGCGGGCTAGATCACAGGATTTTGGGCTGAGTTATATTAGAATGGGGTCACTGTTTTGCCTGAGTTGCGTCAAGGCCAGCGTGGACTGAGTTACTCCTCACGGCCCACTTTGATTTTGGACTCTATCCCCTAGAATAATCACACCTAAAGCAATGATAAGATGTATGCCTTTTTATCTTTTGTCTTATTATTATTAACAACTTTTTATATTGGAAGGATAATGTCTATCTTAAATTATAAAATAAACACTTATAAAATTTTAATTCTTGATATATAATTGTATCCTATATTTCAATAAATCAAAAAAGTTTTTTGTTTGAAATTTGTATATAAGGATGGGAGAGATTACTCTTTTCCATATAGCCTATTTCATAATAAATTTCAAAATTTGTTTATATTTTCCATCACTTAGATAAAAGTAAAATAAGTAATTGTAGAAATTTGTTTTCTTTACCACCCAAAAGCTCATAATGTAATTCATTTTTGCTTTAAAATGTTATTTATATGCTTTAGTGGTGATTTGAAAAAATAAAGTGCTTAAAGCGACATATATAGATAGATAGACTTCAAAAATTATAGAATTACTTGTAAATAAAATACTTAAAACTATATTTTTATACTAATTTGATTAAAGCCTTTTTTAATCAAATTTACCTTAACCTGTTCTTCTCAAAACCCTGCAAGTCTTGTTGGAAGTGGTGGTACAGTGCAGGGACGGTGAAAAATGACTGGTAGAGAGAATCTAGGCCAAGACATTAGCCATGGAGTTGTCGTAGATTACCAAGTAAAAGTTACGCTCGACATCAATTTTAACTTTTATGGATTCTCCCATTGTAAATTGGAAATTAGTACTTGAGCTGCTATCTTATCGATAAAGAGCACAAACAACCTTTTTCTTGGTCTTTTGCAGGAGCTTTGAGAACAGGAAACAATTTAAGGGTGGACCAATATCGTAGACTTGGATGACGTGGGCATATCTATGACAGCAAACGTGTCCATAGCAGTGAGTTGGCAGATAAAGGCAAGTCTGCTCTTGAATTATTCACCGGTGTGTTGCCCACCAAGAATTCGATAAAAGCTCTCGGCTTTTGCGATTTAAACAATGATGAAGTAAGGTGATAAGACAATGATTTATGGCAACTTTTTGAAAGAAGATTGTTGAATTATTGAGTGCTCTGTTTTGCACATGGTCATGTAGGTCCTCGGAATCTTAAGAGGGTCTGCTTTTCTGAAAAATGTGGGTTAGTTTTATGTAGGTACGAGAGAAATGTGTTTTGGGGGATTGTCGCAAGAAGAAAGATGAAAATAATTTTTGTATTGTTATATGGATATTAGTGTTTTAAGATACCACAATAAAAATTAGTTATTTTAATATCCTTATGTGGAGTGGAAAATTAAAACATGATCTTACAACTAAAATTTTTAAGCCTACTATTACATATTAGGAAAAAAAGAGACAAGTTCGTTGCATATAGTCATTTTTATAAGAAATAATTTACATAAAAAATCTTTACTTGTACATATATTATTTTCATTTATTCCATCCTTTATTTGTAAGTGAAATCTTTACTATCCTAAGCCATAGAAGCAATGTTAGACTACATAATGTTTTATCCATTCATTTCTATCAGCGTTTAACAACTATAGGATATTTATCCTGTATATAAGTTTAGGACACTATTGGTTTTGAGGGAAATTGATGAGCATAATCACATGAAACAAAAATAAACTATCTTTTACTTTATCTTTTTTAGCTTTATAAAAATAAAAAGTTGATTCGGTTGAGTGAATGCAATGAACCATTTTCTTTTTTTTTTTTTATGTTGAAAGCAAAAGCTAAAGACTCTGAAACCTACACTCATTCATGTAAGTCCTTTAAATTTCAAGATGATCCCCTCTCCTAAAAGATGAGGACAAATTCTACAAACTTTGAGGACGTGAAAATAACTATGATTGTAACGTGTGTAGCCCACCAAGGCTACATGATAAAACTACTTTGCAGGACTTCTATTAAATGTTGATTTGTATTTGGTAAAACTATTTGGGACATAATCATCTTTTGGGCTCTTCACCCATTTCTTTTATCCCTTTTCATCTTCCACTTTATGTAATTATTTCATTCATTATGTTAGTCCTTATAGATGAATTATTTGAAGAAAAATGATACTAGAAATTTTCTTATTGTGAACAATTGGTTCGAAAAAATAGATTGTAATTGTCTCTCATTTTGTGTTGTAGTGAGGATTTAGGATTAGATATGAATTTATTTTTCAAATGTTTTATTTAAATATTAGATAAGATCTAAAAAGAGAAAGACTAACAAATAGTAAAAGCTCTTCATAAAAATATCTTTTACCATGGTTAGCTATGCCACTCTCTCTTTAAGTATGTGGCTATTATTTTGAATTTGTTGACTACGATTTGTGTTGTATATTGCTTCAAAGTGGTTAAGGGTACACCACTCAATTTGCCTGCCACCATTGTTATTGCTATTCCATCAGAAAAATTGCATGAATTCCTTTTTTCAGATAAATGATTGAATTTGCACGAGGTTGAATGATTGGTTATGTTGTTATCCAGCTAAAAAAAGCTCTAATATATTTGTACATGCTATATTGATTGGTGTAACTTGCTTATCAAGAGCTGTGAGGTAATCATAAACAATAAGAGTTTTTAGAAAGTGAAAAACACCATGCTATGGCTTTTCACTTTAGTTGTCTTTTTGTCTTCTCAAAAGTACAAAAGCGCCGTTGGTTGATTCAGTGAGTCAGGTAGTCATGAGTTCCATGGGAACCAGGAAGCCACCACCCTGCTTCTCTCTCTTCCCATTCCTACTCCTGATTCTCCTACCCAAACAATCATACGAAGCCCATGCCGTCAAGGACAAGGGATTCTCATCAATCAGAGAAGCCACCGTGAATGATATCCAGCTCGCTTTCAAGCGAAACCAACTTACCTCCAGAAAACTCGTCGAGTTCTACCTTAAAGAAATCAGTAGACTCAACCCTGTCCTAAGGGGGGTCTTGGAGGTGAACCCAGACGCACTGTGCCTAGCCGATAAAGCTGACCGCGAGCGATATACTCATGCGCCAGTCTCTCGCTCTCCATTACATGGTATTCCTATATTGATCAAAGACAACATCGCAACCAAGGACAAGATGAACACCACGGCTGGATCGTACGCGCTACTTGGCTCAACTGTGCCTCGGGACGCCGGCGTGGTGACGAAGTTGAGGAAAGCCGGGGCTATCATATCGGGGAAGGCCAGCTTGAGCGAGTGGTCTGAGTATATGGGCAATAAGGTACCAAATGGCTGGAGTGGCAGAGGTCAGCAAGGGAAGGTGGGCCTGGACTACTAAGATTTATCAAACTTCTTTTGATTATTCTTAAGCAGCTTTTTTTTTTTCTCTCCAGAAATTATGGGTAGGATCTGGTAAATGAAATTTTATAAGAGAACTAACAGAGCCAAAGGGACTGAACTTTTCGTCATTACACATAAACCATGGCACATTATAGGGCAGCAAGTTTCTAAGTTTTCAAAGTTAAATTTCAAACAAGAAACATGAATATCTGGATATTTGCCTATGCACAGTCAAAATAGCCGACCACTCTTCATTTTGGCACAGAAGGAAGAGTAAAGAAGTGGAAAAGACAACAAATCATTATGCGTAAATGTGCCTAAATCATATTTTTCCTCTGCATGACAAAAGTCATTAATAAGCCAGCAACCTAGTAGTTGGCTATTTGCCACTTAAGGACTTAAGTCTTGGGTTTGACACTCATATACCCTAAAACTCTTTTTACCTAACAAAGAAAAAGACATAAATAAGTAGGAGATAAAATTTTATCAGCTTAAAAATCATTCTTCATCTCACAAGCATTCTTCATGTTTACACTGTTTCTCTCATTAACAAGAGCCAGTTCAAGTAGGAAGAAACGGTAGTTAAGGGAGAATCAAGTAACAACTGCTGAGGTGATGGGAGGTTGAGAAATGGTTCATTTTTACTGAACTTGGCATACTTTCTAATATCTTGGTAGCTTTACAAGCAAATTGTTGTTGATCCTGATAAAAAAAAAAACAAATGTTTGGCATAAGAAGTCCTAAACATTAAACGCTACGATTTGCGAGGTATGCAGAATGCTTATACCCTGGGAGATCCTTGTGGGTCTAGTAGTGGATCCGCAATATCAGTAGCAGCAAATATGGTGGCAGTGACGGTGGGGACTGAGACCGATGGCTCTATCCTGTGTCCGTCTAGTTCTAACTTGGTGGTTGGCATCAAACCAACGGTGGGTCTCACAAGTCGAGCAGCTGTCATTCCAATCTCCCCAAGACAGGATACTGTAGGGTAGATTATCATTCGCATAACATTTTTTTTACAAATTCAATTTTGTTCAAGCTTAGGATTGCACTTTGTGATGTTCAACTAACATTTACTCCATTTCTAGATTTTATTAATCAAAAGATCAGTTCAAATGCTCTATCAATGAAGACTGATTGAGTGCTAAATAATACAGGCCCATTTGTAGGACAGTATCAGATGCAGCTTATGTTCTTGACGCCATTGTAGGCAAGGACTACAACGACAATGCAACAATTGAAACATAAAAGTACATTCCAAAGGGGGGCTATGCACAATTTCTTAGGGCTGATGGGCTCCGAGGAAAGAGACTTGGGATAGTGAGATACTTCTACGATCAAATCGGCAATGATACTGTTAGGGATCAAGTTGTTAAGCAGCATCTTCAAACCTTAAGGTAAGTAAAAGCCCTTACGACATGAATGTTTCACTTATAGAGAATCTAAAAACCACTTTAGCGACAGGAAAGCTCAACTTAATGTATATTAGAGATGTGATGCAATTAATTCTTGCAAATTCAGGCAGCGAGGTGCGGTGTCGGTAGACAATCTCGGAATAGCCAATCTTGATATTTTACAAGGCAATAATGAAACTACTGCCTTGAATGCTGAGTTCAAAGTATCCTTGAATGCATATCTAAGCGACCTAGTGGCTTCACCAGTGCGTTCCTTGGCTGATGCGATTGCCTTCAACAACGAACACCCAAAATTGGTGGAGAATAATCAGCTCCCATTCTCTGTATCTTATTGATATAATCAAGGCCGAATAACGGACAGTTTTGATTGGGGTGCCAATGCAGGAGAGATTAGACTATGGGCAAGATCTTTTTATAGAAGCAGAAGCAACAAATGGGATTGGAAAGGCAGAGAAGGCTGCTTTGGCCAATTTAGCCAGACTAAATAGAGATGGCTTTGAGAAGTTGATGATAACGGAAAACCTGGATGCCTTGGTGACTCCTGACTTCTATTTTTCTCGAGTCCTTGCAGCGGGGGGCTCCCCAGGAATAATTTTCCCCGCAGGATTTGGCTCTGATGGGACACCGTTTGGCATGTGCTTTGGAGGGCTAAGAGGTTCTGAGCCAAAGCTAATTGAGGTCGCATATGGCTTTGAGCAAGCCACAAAGATCAGGACGCCTCCTAAAATCAGAGTTTAAGACACTGCTACAGCATCTATTCTGCAAGTTTCATGATCTTTCTATATCAAGTAGTAACGAAGATAGATGTGTACGGCAGCTGGTGTTTGAAAACAATAAGAATAAATTAACCTTTCCTTATTCTTCTTCTTCTATAGGGAAGGCACCCTAACATATTTTATTTCATAACACAAGATTGGGCATAATAACTGTCTTGTAAGCAAAATACAAAAAACGTGGTATTTAGCCTCCCCCCTATACCATTATATCCTTAGGAAAATGATTCAACTGAAATTTGGGAAGTAAAACACAATAAACAAAACTAAAAAAAAAAAAAAATGAGCACCCCAAAGATCTATTCATTACAAACTTTGAAAAGTAAGAAAATTACAAACATAAACCAATAAACTCCTCATAAAACCATACTATTATGGTGGGCAATAATACTCCAAACCAAGTTGGTCCCCGCAACAT
Organism: Casuarina equisetifolia; assembly: GCA_028551475.1. Taxonomy (NCBI): domain Eukaryota; kingdom Viridiplantae; phylum Streptophyta; class Magnoliopsida; order Fagales; family Casuarinaceae; genus Casuarina; species Casuarina equisetifolia. The sequence goes on from CM052360.1 coordinate 18,089,096, forward strand.
ACCTCAAGACATTCTAAAGGAAATTTTCCTAATCTATCATATATTTGTTGCCTATTAATAGAATGACCATGATTAACTAGTTTATTAGCAAGGAAATTACCTTCTGTATATGTAGGTTGAACTATAGCCAATGAAAGGATAAAAGATTTACATTGGCAGATAAGGTATTCAATTTCCCATAGAGGATTGTACTCAATAGTTATGAATTGCACCAACCCTTGTGAATCCGATTCTATTTTCCAATGGAATACCATAAGCATGACATATTTGCAACCCGATGAGCAAGGCATGTGCCTTAGCCTTCATACTTGTATCTACTCGTAGGTTGATTGCACAAGCCATTTACACTCATCTTTCAAAATCTCTTTAAACCCTTTCACCGCGACCCGCAAAGCCTGCTATATACGCAATTTGCTTGTGGACCCAAAGTCCACAAGCATGACCCATAATCCAAGAGCGGGCCCATGTGCACGACCAAGATCTAGGGCGCGACCCACGATGCGATTAAGTGACCCATGTGCCCACAACCCGATTCAATAGCATCTAACCCATGTTCGATGCCCAAAAATGCCTGATGCTCACCAGTAAAATTGACCACTGAAAACTTCTCCATTCAAGTTGAAAAAGGTCTCATTGGAAATCTAACATAGAGGAGTACATTTCTATGAATAAAAATCAAAGACCTATTGCTCATAGAAGATTAATTTGAAGAGATTAGGGAGTTCTTTGCAGTTTATGACCTAACTGCTTAAAACAGAAATTGGAAGCAGATTAAAGAGTTTCTGAAACCCAAATCATGGGGCTTTTGAAGAGAATAAATTGATCTATCAATTTGTGAAGCACCCACAATGATTTAATTCAAGATTGAAGAGACTATGAAGATTTGAGTGAGACCCGAGTTTGACCCTTTTTTTGGTCTGCGAAGCTCCAATTTAATCACTTAAGTTATGAACGAAATGGTGGCATTTTGGAGCACAATTTTAAATAGTTTTAGAGACAGAATGTAACTTTGTCTCATATCATATTAATGCTTTGATACGCTTGTTAGGAAATCAAATTGTTCTTTATTTCATATCATATTTGAGTTGACTTCATGCAAGTGAATAGTGTAAGGGTTCATGTGAATTTGAAACTTTTGTCCATATTATTCTATATTAAATCTCTAACATTTGTTTAAAACTTTTGAACTTGAATTCATATCTTACAAAAGCTGAATTCGAAATTTGTACTTAATTGCTACTCATTGTTGAAATTCTTGGGAAGTGAATTTGTAATTGGGATTGGGGGAGTAGTTCTCCCTTATAATCAATTTTTTAATTGATTGGAGAGTAAATCTAGTAGGTTGTTGTTAGAGTAGGGTGAAGTAGGTGCCAAGGTGGCTTAGGCTGAACTACCTTCCAAAAATCTGTCTCTTTGTCTTATGTGATAATTTTACTTCTTGCCTTGATTGTTTAACATAAGAAAAACGAAAAAGACTAAAGGATTTTTGATAAACCTAATTCACCAACTCCCTCCCCCCCCCCCCTCTCGTTTGCTATATAATTAATCTCATAAATTATATTCATTACTAACCAAAGCACTCCCAAGCAATATCAACAAAATCAAAGTTGAACATGTAGCCTAAAATATAAAATATGTATAAGCTTCAAAAACTAATGACTACCACACAACAAGTGTAATTTTTATCTAATCAATCATTTTTTTGCTTAAGGTTATCAAAAAGTGCACAATTCTTTATTTATAGTGAAAGAACACATACACAACAAATGCAAGTTAAAATCTAGAATCAATCTATGCATAGAGAACACTTTGTTTTTCATTAGTACACAAAAATAAGAACTTTTGTATCATTTTGTTAAACCTTTGTAGGATGCATTGGGGAGCCTTAATGATAGCTAGAGTATGAATTCGCAAAGATGCAAACACACTTAATCAACACTTACTTACCTCCATAAAATAAGAATTTTGATTTTCAAGTCTATATCTTTCTTGCTATCTTAGACAGTAATTCATCAAAATAATGTGTCATAGCTCTTCCTTTGTATAGAGAAAAACTTAAATATTTAATGGGTAGTTCAACATGTGAAAAATTAGGTCCAATGTTTAAGGAGCCTTTTCTTAATGCTTGGAGCTTAAGGACCAATGACAATATTACTTGTTCTAGCATTCACCTATTGGCCACTACATTCTTTATATTCTTTCAATACAACAATAAAATTCTCAATAAGTTCTTCCTATGAGTAAGAAAAACAATTATATCATCTTAATAAAGTAGGTGTGAGATCCTTTAAAGTCATTGATGCCTATGAATTCCCTAATTTCCTTGACCTCCATCAAGTGTTCCAACTTTTGGTTGAGGGCTTTTTATGCAATTATAAATAAGCTAGGGGATAAAGGATCTACTTGTTGTAAACCCCTAGCTTATTTGAAAAAATCAAACTTTTACTCTTGTAATTGGATAGAAAACCAATTATTAGAAATGCATCTATATACCATATCATAAAAAAAATTTTAAAAACCAAACTTGGAGAGCACTCCATGCAGTCATATGCTTTAGCCATAGCCACCTTGATGATGGCATTGTGTCTAGTAACTTTTCTATGTAGTTCATGTACCATCTCTTGAGGTAATGCAATATTTTCGTGAATTCCTCTTCCTTTGATGAAGCCTAATTGCTTTGGCAAGATCATGCTCGGGAGCACTATTAATAAATCGTGATTTAGAATTTTAGCAACAATCTTGTACTTAAAAGTGCGAGGGCTTATTGGCCTCAAATCAGCAAAACTGGTTGGTTAAGATGTCTTAGGAATCAGAGCTTGGACTGCTTCTTCTTACTTTTTGCGGGCTAGATCACAGGATTTTGGGATGACTTAGATCAGAATGGGGTCACTGTTTTGCCAGAGCTGGGTCAAGGCCAGCGTGGACTGAGTTACTCCTCGCGGCCTGCTTTAATTTTGGACTCTATCCCCTGGAATAATCACCCCCAAAGCAATAATTTCTTCGAACAAAATATATAAAGTACAGTTTTGAAATATTTGCTGAAAAGATATTTATATGTTCATTGTGACATTATTTTCAATTTCAAAATTTTTTTTAGATCATTTACTATAGTGAGCTCCTAGGCATATTAAAATATATGTTTTATCTTATATAAAAAAAACTATTATTATTCATCCTTAATTTAACAAACTCAATTTATTGAGAATGAAAAATAGTTGATAAAAGAAAAGGGAAAAAAGTTGATAAATCATGGTATTCTACAGAAACAAATGCATGAACCGTTGGCGGAATCTTGTTCGTCCCACGGGATGGGGAAATTCCAAGATTGTTTCTCATTTAACTTTTTTTGAAATTATTTATTATCTGGATTTCAATCTTTTTGAAAAGAGAAACAAAGTGGATACAGATGTCTTCTTCTTGTTCTTCTTCATTTTGTCTTTATCTGTATTTATTTATTACTAGGATTCAGCTGACCCCTAAATGAAGCATAAATGAAATTAGAGCATCATTAACTTGTATTTCTTTAGTTTCTTAACTTAAAAATGAAATATTTTTTCTGATGTTAAAAATGCCAACATGATTTATTTTTCGAATAGATATTTGATTTGTAGTATTCTTTCCATGGCCGTTCGTGCAACCCATTTGTTCCTCACAACTCTATGGTCAATACTGGCTAGCTTCCCATTGCTGACAATTTGAAATCACAACAAGTTGGAGATATATTACAAATAATCACAAAGTTAAATTTATAGAAAGAAAAAAAACTTCCATAATCACTTGTTGTGTGTGTGTGTCTATTCCAATGAATTAGACATAAATTATTTCAATGAGAGGCGAGAAAAAAATTCCATAATCACTTGTTGTGTGTGTGTGTCTATTCTAATGAATTAGACATAAATTACTTCAATGAGAGGCGTGTCAATGTATAGTCGATAGTTTGTTTATCTCACATTATCAAATTTCACATAAACTATCCCATCATCATGGCAGAAATTTTTTTGTGCTCTTTCTATAGATCAATTATTGAAGAATTATTTTGAAAAGTTGTTATGTGAAAATATTAGTCACAATAGATATGTCTACAAGTAAGCATATTGTTCCTCTATTTAATAGAAAGGATGATTTCATATTTTGGCAAGCTAATGTATGTTAGTATTATAAGGTCTTGATAGTTGTTTAGCCAACTAGCTTAGTGGTAAGTTAGTGTGAACGTTAATTGTGAAATTTGGAATTCAATATCTTATATATAGGTGAGTATGTTATAATACTAAAAAAAAAAAAGAATTAAGAGAAAGGTCGTGATGATGTTCTATGTTATAATATTAAAAAGAAAAAAATAAGAAAAATAAGTGCTTGATGATATTTTACAAGAGAACATAAAAGAACATATAAATGTTGAGAATTAAGAAAGAAATGTAGAAGAAAACTTTGAAATATAATCATAATGGCAATTGTTTCAAATATTTAAGCACAAGGTACTAAAAGAAATGACTTCTATAACTTTCTAGAAGAAGTTAGAAAGTATTTGTATCTCACTGTCTTATAAAAAGGCGCTTACTTCTCAAATTACAAATTAAGTTATGATATAATGTTATGAAATTCATTTATTTCCTAAAACTTATTTCTAAGAAGAAAATATATTTCTTAAAGAAATTTTATAACAAATATTTACATAATGTAGAACAATCTTCACGTCATTTTTAAACCATTCCTTTGTAGCCAATGTAAAATGAGAGGCTTTATCTTGAGCATAATACATTCTTTTGCAAACCTCTTTGGATAACAAATCTCATAAATGAAGGGTGTCATTGTTTTAACTTAGATTCTTATGTTATATTAGATAACACATTACAATTCCTATTGTTAAAAAAGAATATTAAAAAAAAATACTGGAATCAAATCAAAATGATGGGAATCGTGTTGTTAAAATTGGTGAAGATTTCCTATTAAGTCAATTTTCATGAAAACGTGAATTCCCATTCATACATGAGTTTCCAGGGATCATTAAGCTGTTATGCAGAGTGGACTATGTTTCTGCGGAGAAAGTGCCAATCGAGGTTCCAATCTCCAAAGAAAGCGAAACATCCTTGCATGCCGTAATCATTAACTTATCTTGGTTTCAGACGACCTTTATTGTGCACCTGTGCAGCGTTCTCTTTTCAACAATAATGAAGGAAACAGAGGCCACAATACGAATACATGTGTCGCACGTTAAGCACTTGAGTCTGTGAAGTGGCCGCTTGCGGTTGTGGTGGTTCCAATGGGTCCTGGTTGAGACAAAAGGAAAGAAGTGATTGGGATCGGCAATAATTGTAGCAAGGATGCGAATATACTGTGAAACAATCGGTGCAAAGTTGTGTATTGACTTTTCTTCCTTTTCATTTTTTTTTCTCTTGATAGAGATTTGTTCCCATTAACTATTCATTTATTAGATTATAACACATTCATTTCTGGAATGCTATGCAGTCTACATTGGTCTGTTACTACGAAACCAGATAAAAGTACCTGAAAATATTCTAGTGTAGCAAGAGATATTTTTACAGGACAATAAATGCAAGATATGCAACCAAGAACAGGTTTACAGCAATAGTTAGAAAAACAATTATGACTCTATCTGGTTTGGACAAATATTTATGTAGATAAATTTCTCTATTATCTGAACAATGTTATTAGAATAATTTTTTAATATCATGAAAGAACCTGTAATGATCTCTTTTTCTCAACACAAACTACAAGAAAGAAAAATGATACTAGAAATTTTCTTATTGTGAACAATTGGTTCGAAAAAATAGATTGTAATTGTCTCTCATTTTGTTTTGTAGTGAGGATGTAGGATTAGATATGATTTTTTTTTCAAATTTTTTATTTAAATATTAGATAAGATCCAAAAAGAGAAAGACTAAAAAATAATAAAAGCTCTTCATAAAAATATCTTTTAGCATGGTTAGCTACGCCACTCTCTCTTTCAGTATGTGGCTATTATTTTGAATTTGTTGACTACGTTTTGTGTTGTACATCACTTCAAAGTGGTTAAGGGTACACCACTCAATTTGCCTGCCACCATTTTTATTGCTATTCGATCAGAAAATTGCATGAATTCCTTTTTTCAGATAAGTGATTGAATTTGCACGAGGTTGAATGATTGGTCAAGTTGTTATCCAGCTAAAAAAAACTCTAATATATTTGTTTATGGTATATTAATTAGTGTAACTTGCTTCTCAAAAGCTGTGAGATAATCATATACAATAAGAGTTTTTAAAGGGTAGAAACTTTAATGCATCTCGATGGTTCTTTAGGTAAATTGAAACTTCAAACTGCATCCAAAAGTACTCCCGGAGTGTATAAACTATTAATGTCACTCTAATATAGTATAAAACAAAGAAAAAGACACCATGGCTTTTCACTTTAATTGTCTTTTTGCCTTCTCAAAAGTACAAAAGCGGATTCCCTTTAGGCAAGAATAGTAGTAACAATAACCAAACTTGGGCATGCTAAATAGACTTGCAAATATATGAGAACACCATTGGTTGATTCAGTGAGTCAGGTAGCCATGAGTTCCATCGGAACCAGGAAGTCACCACCCTGCTTCTCTCTCTTCCCATTCCTACTCCTGATTCTCCTACCCAAACAATCATACGAAGCCCATGCCGTCAAGGACAAGGGATTCTCATCAATCAGAGAAGCCACCGTGAATGATATCCAGCTCGCTTTCAAGCGAAACCAACTTACCTCCAGAAAACTCGTCGAGTTCTACCTCAAAGAAATCAGTAGACTCAACCCCGTCCTAAGGGGCGTCTTGGAGTTGAACCCAGACGCACTGTGCCTAGCCGATAAAGCTGACCGCGAGCGATATACTCATGCGCCAGTCTCTCGGTCTCCATTACATGGTATTCCTATATTGGTAAAAGACAACATCGCAACCAAGGACAAGATGAACACCACGGCTGGATCGTACGCACTATTTGGCTCAATTGTGCCACGGGACGCCGGCGTGGTGACGAAGTTGAGGAAAGCCGGGGCTATCATATTGGGGAAGGCCAGCTTAAGCGAGTGGTCTTATTATAGGGACAATAGGGTACCAAGTGGTTGGAGCGCCAGAGGTCAGCAAGGAAAGGTGATTAATCATGCTTCTTTTGATTATTCTACGCAGTTTTTCCTCTTCTCTTCCACCCCCAACAAAACCACACACCCTCCCCCCCCCCCCCCCCCCCCCCCCCCACACCCCCCCACCACCAACCCCCCCCCCCAAACCAATCCCTCCACACACACAAGAAACTATGGGTAGGATCTGGTAAATGAAATTTTCGAAGAGAACTAACAGAGCCAAAGGGACTGAACTTTTCCTTCCTTTGGCTCTGTGTTGGTTTCCCTCTGATCATGGCTAGGACAAGCCAACTTACACTCAGACAAAATGTGGAAAGAAATAAATAAATAAAAACAAAAGAAAAGAAAAAGACATTTTTACCTTTATTAAGTAAAGAAGTGGAAAAGACAACATATCATCATGCTTAGATGAGCCTAAATCATATTTTTTCTTTACATGACAAATACAAAAGTCATTAGTAAGCCAGCAACTTAGTAGTTGGCTATTTGTCACTTAGGACTTAAGTCTTGGGTTTGACACCATATAACCTGTTTCCTTTTACCTAATAAAGAAAAGGACATAAATAAGTAGGAGATAAAAATTTTATCAGCTTAAAAATCATTCATCATCACACAAGCATTATTCACGTTTACACTGTTTCTCTCATTTACAAAAGCCAGTTCAACTAGGAATAACCGGTAGTTAAGGAGAATCAAGTAACAACTGCTGAGGAGATGGGAGGTTAAAAAATGGTTCATTTTTACTGAACTTAGCATATTTTCTAATATCTTGGTAGCTTTACTAGCGAATTGTTTTTTATCATGATAAAAACACAAATATTGGCATAAGAAGTCCTAAACATGAAACACTATGATTTGCGAGGTATGCAGAATGCTTATACCCTGGGAAAACCTTGTGGGTCTAGTAGTGGATCCGCAATATCAGTAGCAGCAAATATGGTGGCAGTGACGGTGGGGACTGAGACCGATGGCTCTATCCTGTGTCCGTCTAGTTTTAATTTGGTGGTTGGCATCAAACCAACGGTGGGTCTCACAAGTCGAGCAGGTGTCATTCCAATCTCCCCAAGACAGGACACTGTCGGGTAGGTTTTCATTCGCATAACATTTTTTTACAAACCAATCTTGTTCAAGCTTAGGATTGCACTTTGTGATGTTCAACTCACATTTCCATTTGTAGTTTCATTTATCACAAGATCAGCTCAAATGCTCAATCAATGAAGACTCATTTAGTGCTAAATAATACAGGCCTATTTGCAGGACAGTATCAGATGCAGCTTATGTTCTTGATGCCGTTGTAGGCAAGGACTACAACGACAATGCAACAATTGAAACATCAAAGTACATACCAAAAGGGGGCTACGCACAATTTCTTAAGGCTGATGGGCTCCGAGGAAAGAGACTTGGGATAGTGAGAGACTTCTACGATCAAATCGGCAATGATACCGTCAGGGATCAAGTTGTTAAGCAGCATCTACAAACCTTAAGGTAACTAAAAGCCCTTACGGCATGAATGTTTCACTTTTAAAGAACCTAAAAACCACTTTAGCCACAGGAAAGCTCAACTTAATGTATATTAGTGATGTGGTGCAATTAATTCTTGCAAATTCAGGCAGCGAGGTGCTGTGTTGGTACACAATCTCGAAATAGCCAATCTTGATAACTTGTTGGAACGCAAGGATGAAACGACTGCCTTGATTGCCGAGTTCAAATTATCCTTGAATGCATATCTAAGCGGACTAGTGACCTCTCCAGTGCGTTCATTGGCTGATGCGATTGCCTTCAACAACGAACACCCAAAATTGGTGAGAATAATCAGCTCCCATTCTCTGTATTTTATTGAAATAATCAAGGCCGAATAACGGACAGTTTTGATTGGGGTGCCAATGCAGGAGAGATTAGACTATGGGCAAGATCTTTTTATAGAAGCAGAAGCAACAAATGGGATTGGAAAGGCAGAGAAGGCTGCTTTGGCCAATTTAGCCAGACTGAATAGAGATGGCTTTGAGAAGTTGATGATAACGGAAAACCTGGATGCCTTGGTGACTCCTGACTACTATCTTTCTCGAGTCCTTGCAGCTGGGGGCTGCCCAGGAATAATTGTCCCCGCAGGATTTGGCTCTGATGGGAGACCGTTTGGCATGTGCTTTGGAGGGCTAAGAGGTTCTGAGCCAAAGCTAATTGAGGTCGCATATGGCTTTGAGCAAGCCACAAAGATCAGGACGCCTCCTAAAATTAGAGTTTAAGACACTGCTACAGAATCTATTCTGCAAGTTTCATGATCTTTCTATATCAAGTAGTAACGAAGATAGATGTGTACGGCAGCTGGTGTTTGAATGCCGCAACAATAAGAATAAATTAACCTTTCATTATTTTTCTTCTAGCTTGCTTGTACTTAGTTTTGATTTCTTTCTTCTTCCTTCTTCCTTCTTCCTTCTTCAATAGGGAAGGCACCCTAACATATTTTATTTTAGAATACAAGATTGGGCATAATAACTGTCTTGTAAGCAACATACAAACCACATGGTATTCAGCCTATCCCCCATACCATTACATCCTTAGGAAAACGATTGAACTGAAATTTGGGAAGTAAAACACAACAAACAAAATAAAAATAAAAATGAGCACCCCAAAGATCTATCATTACAAACTTTGGAAAGTAAGAAAATTACAAACATTAAGCAATAAGCCAATAAACTCCTCATAAAACCATACTATTATGGTGGGCGATAATACTTTAAACCAAGTTGGTCCCTGCAACATACCTCAAGACATTCTAAAGGAAATTTTCCTAATCTATCATATATTTGTTGCCTATTAATAGAATGACCATGATTAACTAGTTTATTAGCAAGAAAATTACCTTCTCTATATGTAGGTTGAACTATAACCAATGAAAGGATAAAAGATTTACATTGGCAAATAAGGTATTCAATTTCCCATGGAGGATCATACTCAACAGTTATGCATTGTACCAACCCTTGTGAATCCGATTATATTTTCCAATGGAATACCACGAGCATGACATACTTGCAACCCGATGAGCAAGGCATGTGCCTTAGCCTTTATACTTGTATCTACTCCTAAGTTGATTGCACAAGCCATATACACTCATCCTTCAAAATCTCTTTAAACCCCTTCACCACGACCCACAAAGCCTACTCTGTGCGCAATTTGCTTCTTGACCTAAAGTCCACAAGTGCGACTTGCAATCCAGGAGCAGGCCCATGTGTGCAACCAAGATCCAGGGCATGACCCGTGACATGATTAAGTGACCCACAGGCCCACAACCCGGTTCAACAGCATCTAACCCACGTTCGACGTCCAGAAACGCCTAATGCTCATCAGTAAAATTGACCACCGAAAACTTCTCCATTCAAGCTGAAAAAGGTCTCATTGGAAATCTAACATAGAATGGAACATTTCTATGAATAAAAATCAAAGACCCACTGCTCATTGAAGATTAATTTGAAGAGATTAAGAAGTTCTTCATAGTTTGTGACCTAACTACTTAAAAAAGAAATTGAAAGTAGATTAAAGAGTTTTTGAAGCCTAAATCATAGGACTTTTGAAGAGAATAAGTTGATCAATCAATCTATGAAGCACCTACAACAATTTGATTCAACATTGAAGAGATTTTATAAAGATTTGAGTGACACCCATGTTCGACCCCTTTCTAGGTCCATGAAGCTTCGATTTACTCACTAAAGTTATGGACGAAACAATGGCATTTTGGAGCATGATTTTGAATGGTTTTAGAGATAGAATGTAGCTTTGTCTCTTACCTATATCAACAGCTCAAAATGAAAAGAAAGAAGATAAAAAATTAGGACTCCAATGAGAAGAAAAGGTAACTTGTTTCAAAGGTGTCAGAACGACTTTTTAAAGTAAAATGTGAATTGTTTTGTATCTACTTAAGTGCATATTAGTCATTGATTATGGTTGGTCTGAAAATCATAAAGAAAGTAAGCTATTTTAAAAACTCATACTTTTCACTCAAGCTTCTTCAAGTTCACGAAATTGGTTCTACATTTCAATGATCCTACTTTAAGCTTATTAATTCTTTCATACACTTGTTAGAAAATCATATTGTTCTTTATTTCATATCATATTTAAGTTGGATTCATACAAGTGAACAATGCTAGGGTTCATGTGAATTTAAGGCTTTTGTCCATATCATTCCATATGAGCTTATTAATGCTTATTTCAAGCTCATGAAATTGGTTTTACATTTTAGTGTTCTACTATGAGCTTATTAATGCTTTCATACATTTGTTAGGAAATTAGATTGTTCTTTATTTCATATCATATTTAAGTTGATTTCATACAAGTAAACAGTGTTATGGTTCATGTGAAGTTGAGACTTTTGTCTATATCATTCTATATTAAGTTTCTAGCACTTGTTTAAAGCTTCTAAACTTGAATTCATATATTATAAAAGCTTAATCAAAATTTGTGCTTAGTTGGTACTTATTGTTGAAATTCTTGAGAAAAGAATTTGTAACTTGAATTGGAGGAGTTGTTCTCCCTTGTAATCAATTTGTTAATTGATTGGAAAATGACTCTAATAAGTTGTTACTAGAGTGGGATGAAGTAGGTGTCGAGGTGGCTTAGGCTAAACTACCTTCCAAAAATCTGTGTCTTTGTCTTATGTGATAACTTTACTTGTTGCCTTGATTGTTTAACATAAGAAAAATGAAAAAGACTAAAGGATTTTTGATAAACCTAATTCACCCCCCCTTTAGTTTGCTATATAATTAATCTTATGAATTATATTCACTACTAGCCAAAGAACTCCCGAGCAATATCAACAAAATCAAAGTTGAACATGTAGCCTAAAATATAAAATATGTATAAGCTTCAAAAACTAATGACTACCACACAACAAGTGTAATTTTTATCTAATCAATCATTTGTTGCTTAAGGTTATCAAAAAGTGCATAATTCTTTATTTATAGTGAAAGCACACATACACAACAAATGCAAGCTAGAATTTAGAATCAATCTATGCATAGAGAAACACTTCGTTTTTCATTAGTACACAAAGTTAGGAACTTTTGTATCATTTTGTTAAACCTTTGTAGGATGCATTAGGGAGCCTTAATGATAGCTAGAGTATGAATTCGCAAAGATATAAACACACTTAATCAACATTTACTTACCTCCATGAGATAAGAATTTTGATTTTCAAGTCTATATCTTTCTTGCTATCTTAGACAGTAATTCATCAAAATAATGTGTCATAGCTCTTCCTTTGTATAGATAAACACTTAAATATTTAATGGGCGGTTCAACATGTGAAAAATTAAGTCCAATGTTTAAGGAGCCTTTTCTTAATGCTTGGATCTTGAGGACCAATGATAATATTACTTGTTCTAGGATTCACCTATTGGCCATTACATTCTTCATATTCTTTCAATACAACAATAAAATTCCCAATAAAGTTCTTCCTATGATTAAGAAAAACAATTATATCATCTTAATAAAGTAGGTGTGAGATCTTTAAAGTCATTGATGCCAATGAATTCCCCAATTTCCTTGACCTCCATCAAGTGTTCCAGCTTTTGGTTGAGGGCTTCTTATGCAATTATAAATAAGCTAAGGGATAAAGGATCTACTTGTTGTAAACCCTAGCTTATTTGAAAAAATCAAAATTTTACCCTTGTAATCAAATAGAAAACCAATTATTAGAAATGCATCTATATATGATATCATAAAATGTGTTTTAAAAACCAAACTTGGAGAGCACTCCATGCAGTCATATGCTTTAGCCATATCCACCTTGATGATGACATTGTGTCTAGTAACTTTTCTATGTAGTTCATGTACCATCTCTCGAGGTAATGCAATATTTTCATGAATTGCTCTTCCTTTGATGAAGTCTAATTGCTTTGGCAAGATCATGCTTGGGAGCATTATTAATAAATCGTGATTTAGAATTTTAGCAACAATCTTGTACTTAAAAGTGCAAAGGCTTATTGGCCTCAAATCAGCAAAACTAGTTGGTTAAGATGTCTTAGGAATCAAAGCTTGGACTGCTTCTTCTCACATTTTGCGGGCTAGATCACAGGATTTTGGGCTGAGTTAGATCAGAATGGGGTCACTGTTTTGCCTGAGCTGGGTCAAGGCCAGCGTGGACTGAGTTTCTCCTCGCGGCCTGCTTTGATTTTGGACTCTGTACCCTGGAATAATCATCCCCAAAGCAATAATTTCTTCGAACAAAATATATAAAGTACAGTTTTGAAATATTTGACGAAAAGATATTTATATGTTCATTGTGACATTATTTTCAACTTCAAAAAAAAAAAATTAGATCATTTACTACAGTGAGCTCCTAGGCATATTAAAAATATCTGTTTTATCTTATATCAAAACCATTATTATTCATCATTAATTTAACAAACTTTATTTATTGAGAATGAAAAATAGTTGATAAAATAAAATGAAAAACGGTTGATAAATCATGGCATTCTACAGAAACAAATGCATGAACCGTTGGCGGAATGTTTTTTGTCCTGCGGGATGGGGAAATTCCAAGTCCGTTTATCATTTAATTTTTTTAAAAATTATTTATTATCTGAATTTCAATCTTTTTGAAAAGAGAAACAAAGTGGATACAGGTGTCTTCTTCTTGTTCTTCTTCGTTTTGGCTCCATCTGTATTTATTTATTACTAGGATTTCAGCTGACCCCTAAACGAAGCATAAATGAAATTACAGCATCATTAACTTGTATTTCTTTAGTTTCTTAACTTAAAAATGAAGTATGTTATTTTATGTTAAAAATACCAGCATAATTTATTTTGCGAATAGATATTTGATTTGTAGTATTCTTTCCATGGCCGTTCGTGGAACACATTTGTTTCTCACAAGTCTATGGTCAACACTAGCTAGCTTCCCATTGTTGACAATTTGAAATCATAACAAGTTGGAGATATAATTCGAAATAATCAAAAATTTAAATTTCTAGAAAAAAATTTCATAATCACTCATCTATTCCAATGAATCAGACATAAATTATTTCAATGAGAGGTGACAATTTTATTGCATGGTATAAAAATAAAAAAACTCTATATTACTAGAATGAACAAACTTTTAATACTTGTCGTTAAATTACATCGTACTAATTGAAACTAATGTGCCTCAAACATTTATGGTTATAGCCAAAGAACGGGCTCATTTGTCATTCTTAGGATGGAGGGCTTAGATGAAAGAGGCAGAGAGAGTGATACAACATTTCAACAATCCATCCTCTGTTCCTGGTGTTGGTCGTTTCGCTGGAATAAGTGTCCCAGCAGGCTTGACACACAAGAAGAGTACCATTTGGCATTTGCTTTTGGGACCGAAAGCTATAATTCTACCTTTAAAAAGCTTGATGGTATGAAACTGTAAAAAAAATTCATTGATTATTAAGATAATAATATTTATCATTTTCTTATGAATTTATATATTTAAGATAAATTGATGACTTAGCATCACATTAAATGAAAATCTTTTCGAGATTTTACATGTTGAATCTTATTCGTCGAGAAATAGTTCTAAAATAATAATTTTGGGACAACCAGTTATTTAAATCTAACCATCGATTTTGGTTTAGATACTGACTACTAAAATATTTTTTCAAAAAACTTACATATTCATCACTTCAGAACCTTATAGAGCTTTCTCCCTTGTACAATGGGTTGTGGTGGCGCGGATTATGCCTCTCCGATTCTACCAAGTCTTTGTGAGGTTACTAAAAGTGAAAGGCATAGACAAATGCTATCAAGAAAGGACCCAAAAAGGTACAGCTAGCTTTCAAAAGAGTTTGAGAGTTAGCTCTTAATCTTCATTTTTGTTAAACAAAGTACTTTGAATTATCTATTATGATATAACCAGCCCCTTCTGCAGCCATTTGCTGACACATAATGACCTCATCGTCTTTTTTGATGGGATGGGAACTTTTCTTGAGGCAGGGACCTAAACCAAATAAATTTACATGACACGTCACAAGTCACACTAACACCACCCTATATACAAAGTTTTCACGAGGTATGGTCCAGTATGAGTGTACGGTCCGGTGTAAGTATGGACCTCCACTCAACTTCTTTAAAAACGGTGTGCTGCGCGCACCTTCCATAATGCAACCATGCCTTGAAACCCTCCTAGTTTTCGCATATACGTGAAAAACGTTTTCCTAACCTACCCCAAATGTCCCATTCAGAAAGAAGTCGCACTTGACAAAATCAAGGAGATTTTGCTTGGCAAAGACCTAATATTCATTCGCGTTGCTAAGGAGATCCACAGAGATGGTGAACCACATCTACACATCCTTATCTAATTCCAGAGAAAGTTTCAAACTACGAACAAAGTTTCTTCAACATTCCAAGCTCTGCAACTGCCCATCGTCCCTACCATCCAGACATTCAAGGTGCTAGAGACGAGAACGCCGTTCTCGACTACACATCGAAGTACAGCGACTTCGTAGATTTTGGGAATTTCAAATCTTCCAAGATCGCAAATGATCCAAAAGAAATCTATGACGCTGCCCTTCAAACAACAGATATCGATTCGGCCCTCAAGGTAATCAAGAGCGGAGCACCCAGAGACTTCGTAATCCACTACGACAAAATCCTCTCAAATCTCCAGCTCATTCAAAAACCGCCGGAGGAAGAATTCTGACCAAAGTATACGGAATTCGTTAATGTCCCAAAGGCGCTCAGTGATTGGGCCTCAACTTTCGTCAAGCCACCTGACCACAAGACCTGACCGACCCACCTCAATAATAATTGAAAGCCCATCGCGTATAGGCAAAACATCGTGGGCCAAATCACTTGGCCCACATAACTACTACAAAGGGTACTTGGACTTCAAATCGTACAAAGACAACACTTTGTACAACGTGCTCGATGACTTCAAAACGGTGCGCTGCGCGCATCGAGAATAAAACGCATAAGTATCACATATTAACCTAAACGTTCATTTGTATTCACCATGGATAATCTAAGCTCAACCAGTTCTCATCCCCCATCATCAGCCAAAGAAGACTCTTCGACACAACTTAAATATATAGGCAAGCTCACCCAGCTGAACCTGAAGCTACCATCATGATGGAAAATAGTGTTTTCCAGATCTGTCATCATAGATACGCTCAAGATCTCATACAAGCCTCTCGCACCCATCAACACAACAGGATTCGTCGAAGCAAATATCTTCGACGAGAGGCTGAAAAAACCAGACAATCTACATGCCACATTCAAGTGGCCTATTCTCTGCCCCGTAAAAATCACATATTACGGGACATCATATGCATCCAGCAAAGATGAATCCCTATAGAAAGCAAATTATCAAGTCCAAGACACAAACATGAATGAGAGGGTTTATTTCTGGACCATCCAAGCATCGCTCAAACTATCCACCTCCAACCAAGGAGGTACCACCGGATACCGTCCACCCGAAATAACCATAAACTCCAACAAGTTCACGATGGGCGACATAGAAGTATGGCATTGCAGCCATGCACCAAAGCCAGATATATGAAATTCACGAGCAATACAACGGTGCTTGTCCATGTCATTACAAAGGACAGCATACGCAATGCCAGGTATAGCTTTCTCCCAAATACAGGCCGAAAGAGCCACAACTGTGGCTCAACCACAGCACGAGCTCTGTGGGGTTACATGTGCATCAATGCACACATTGACACAATTGTTTTGAGTATGGAAGGCATTGGATTAGCTGGTGTTTATTAGATTTAGGTGTGCTTTGCACGTTGCATTATCACAAGCATGTGATATTTGTAGCTAATGATAATTAGACGATGGGTAATAATAAAGGGGTTTCCATATTATTTCATCGATATAATATTTTTCAAAAACCCGGCTGAAAGTCCGGGGGATTACAAACTTGAGCATAGTCTCATAAGAGCAAACATTTAGTGCATAAATGTTTCTTAGTAATCTAGCCTCGACAAAGGTCGAAGCAAATACAATCTCGTTCCCTACATAGGTTGTAGGTCTTTTAGCCTTGACGTAGATTGGCCACCTTGATAGTTAGAGAGCGACTCTTGTGTAATAGTTTGCTCTGAGAACATATAATATCCATGGATTGGGAAGACCCGCATCGATCACTCCAGTTATGCTGAATGGTTTTGGAGGAATGGAGTAGATAGCCAAACCTCTCTCCTCGGACGACGCTTGGTTCGTCGTCGTCCCATCCTCCGTGGATGTGGCAGTCATGGAGTGCCACAATCTTGCATGGGCACTGTCTCATGAATGTGTAGAGATTGAGGAGGCGTATCGTCGATGGTTGAATGTGGCGTTTCTTCGCCGCTCCATGGATTGGTGTTTATGGTGAGGGGGATGAGGGAGACGTGGACGTCGACGAAAATTGCATTTTTTACTGTCCAGGATGCTAATCCATGGTTCTCTGGCTTGGCCAAATGGGTTTTATAACTTATGTCATCCCTCGGATTACACAGTACAATTGCTGGTATGCCGCCTTTAATTGTGCATAGGCGCATATATTTGATATTTGAAATCCAATCTCGTTGCGCGCCAATCAAGTCATTCCAGTGGAGTAACTTTCCAGGTGGAAAGTCATCGAGCACGTTGTACAAAGCGTTGTCTTTGTACGATTTGAAGTCCAAGTACCCTTTGTAGTAGTTATGTGGGCCAAGTGATTTGGCCCACGATGTTTTGCCTATACGCGATGGGCCTTCAATTATTATTGAGGTGGGTCGGTCAGGTTTTGTTGGGTTGTCAAGTGGCTTGACAAAAGCTGAGGCCCAATCACTGAGCGCCTTTGGGACATTAACAAATTCCGTATACTTTGGTCAAAATTCTTCCTCCAGCTGTTTTTGAATGAGCTGGAGATTTGAGAGGATTTTGTCGTAGTGGATTACGAAGTCTTTGGGTGCTCCGCTCTTGATTACCTTGAGGGCCGAATCGATATCTGTTGTTTGAAGGGTAGCGCCATAGATTTCGTTTGGATCGTTTGCGACCTTGGAAGATTTGAAATTCCTAAAATCTACGAAGTCGTTGTACTTCGATATGTAGTTGAGAACGGCGTTCTCGTCTCTAGCACCTTGAATGTTTGGATGGTAGGGACGATGGGCAGTTGCAGAGCTTGGAATGTCGAAGAAACTTTGTTTCGTAGTTTGGAACTTTCTCTGGAATTGGATAAGGACGTGTAGATGTGGTTCACCATCTCTATGGATCTCCTAAGCAACGCGAATGAATATTGGGTCTTTGCCGAGCAAAATCTCCTTGATTTTGTTGAGTGCAACTTCTTTCTGAATGGGACATTTGGGGTAGGTTAGGAAAACTTTTTTCGCGTATATGCGAAAACTAGGAGGGTTTCGAGGCATGGTTGCATTATGGAAGGTGCGCGCAGCGTACCGTTTTTAAAGAAGTTGAGTGGGGGTCCGTACTCACACCGGACCGTACACTCACACTGGTTCTTTGGTTAATGCGAATTATAATGTTTTAAGGTTCCCTGTGATTCTCCTAGAGAAGGTGTCCCTGTATAACATGACGCTACAGGGTTTACATTTGGCACTTGCCACTAGGGCCCTAAAGGCTCGCACCAAAAGGTAATGGAGATAGATTGACTGAAAGCAAGCAAGGTCGGGAACCTCATCCACTCTAACAACAACCCCCTTCAATATCAAGAGCGACCACAAAATCTTGCGCTATCCTCGTTAGGAATGGAACCCCAAAAAAAAGAAAGTAGAAGATACCTTTACACTTGAAAGAATTACTTTTTTCAGTTTCACACAACCTTTATTGGGTAAGTTAGGAGCACTTGTTCTGTTCAATGCATTGGAGAAAATAATTATGTTGGGACTCCTCGAGATTCTTAAAAAAGAAGTCTTACGTGATTTTAGATAAAATCTATTAGCTTTTTGTATAATTAATAACCAAGTGTTGAGTTATTTAAAGAGTATAATAAAATTAAGATTGAAAAAGCTTTACTATTTTTCTCTTATTCAAAAAACTGCAATTATAAACTTTGAATTAAATTAGTTGAGAATTAATCTCATAGATATAAATAAGTTGTGAAGATAGAACAACATAAAATTATCATGTACGTGTGTGTGTTTATTCCCATTGTTTTAAAGAAGTGTGTTATTTTTTAACAACTAAGGATGTGCACAAGTATGTAAGTGAGAGGATAATTATGCCACATCATCATCTAATCACCATAAGAAGGATTATTCCTTGCCAATGTATAGTCCATAGTTTGGTTATGCCACATTATCAAATTTCACATAAACTATCACATCATCATGGTAGAAATTTTTTTATGCTCTTTTTATAGATCAATTTTTGAAGAATTATTTTGAAAAGTAGTTATGTGAAAGTATTAGTTACAATAGATATGTCTACAATTAAGCATATTGTTCCTCTATTTAATAGAAAGGATGATTTTATATTTTGGCAAGCTAATATATGTTAGTACAACAAGGTCTTGATGGTTACTTAGCTAACTAGTTTAGTGGTAAATTAGTGTGAACTTTCACCGTAAGGTTAGAGTCCAATACTTTGCATATAGGTGAATATATTATAATACTAAAAGAAAAAAAAATAAAAAGAAGGTCATGATGATATTCTATGTTATAATATTAAAACAATAAGAAAAAAAAAAGAAAAATAAGGGCTTGATGATATTTTGCAAGAAAAAATAAAAAAAAAATAAAAAAAAATAAAAAAACATATGAATGTCAAGAATTAAAAAGAAATGTAGAAGAAAACTTTAAATATAATCATAATGGTAATTGTTTCAAATATTAAGTACAAGATACTAAAAGAGGTGACACCTATAACTCTCTAGAAAAAGCTAAGAAAGTATTTGTGTTTCATTGTCTTATAAAAAGGTACTTGCTTCTCAAATTACAAATTAAGTTATGGTATGATTTTATGAAATTCATTTATTTTCAAAATTTATTTCTAAAAAGAAAATATATTTCTTAAAGAAATTTTATAACCAATATTTACATAATGTAGAACAATCTTCACGTCATTTTTAAATCATTCCTTTGTAGCCAATGTAAAATGAGAGGCTTTATCTTGAGCATAATACATTCTTTTGCAAACCTATTTGGATAACAAATCTCATAAACGAAGGGTGTCATTGTTTTAACATAGGTTCTTATGTTATATTAGATAACACATTACAATTCCTATTGTTAAAGAAGAATATTAAAAAAAATACCGGAATCAAGTCAAAATGATGGGAATCGTGTTGTTAAAATTGGTGAAGATTTCCTATTAAGTCAATTTTCATGAAAACGTGAATTCCCATTCATACATGAGTTTCCAGGGATCATTAAACTGTTATACAGAGTGGACTATGTTTCTGCGGAGAAAGGGCCAATCGAGGTTCCAATCTCCTAAGAAAGCGAAACATCCTCGCACGCCGTAATCATTAACTTATCTTGGTTTCAGACGACCTTATAAACACCACTCAATTTGCCTGCCACCATTCTTTGCTATTCCATCAGAAAAATTGCATGAA
This sequence comes from Casuarina equisetifolia, assembly GCA_028551475.1. Lineage (NCBI taxonomy): Eukaryota > Viridiplantae > Streptophyta > Magnoliopsida > Fagales > Casuarinaceae > Casuarina > Casuarina equisetifolia. The sequence goes on from CM052360.1 coordinate 18,109,692, forward strand.
TTCCTTTTTTAAGATAGGTGATTGAATTTGCACGAGGTTGAATGATTGGTCATGTTGTTATCCAGCTAAAAAAGCTCTAATATATTTGTACATGGTATATTGATTGGTGTAACTTGCTTCTCAAATGCTGTGAGGTAATCATAAACAATAAGAAATTTTAGAAAGTAAAGACACCGTCCTGTGGCTTTTCACTTTAGTTGTCTTTTTGCCTTCTCAAAAGTACAGAAGCGGATTCCCTCTAGGAAAGAATAGTAGTAATAATAACCAAACGTGGGCATGCTAAATAGACTTGCAAATATATGAGAACACCATTGGTTGATTCAGTGAGTCAGGTAGCCATGAGTTCCATGGGAACCAGGAAGTCACCAACCTGCTTCTCTCTCTTCCCATTCCTTCTCCTGACTTTCCTAGCGAAACAGTCATACGGAGCCCATGCCGTCAAGGACAAGGGATTCTCATCAATCAGAGAAGCCACCGTGAACGATCTCCAGCTCGCTTTCAAGCGAAACCAACTTACCTCCAGAAAACTCGTCGAGTTCTACCTCAAAGAAATCAGTAGCCTCAACCCTCTCCTAAGGGGGGTCTTGGAGGTGAACCCAGACGCACTCTGCCTAGCCGATAAAGCTGACCACGAGCGATATACTCATGCGCCAATCTCTCGCTCTCCATTACACGGTATTCCTATATTGATCAAAGACAACATCGCAACCAAGGACAAGATGAACACCACGGCTGGATCGTACGCGCTACTTGGCTCAATTGTGCCTCGGGACGCCGGCGTGGTGACGAAGTTGAGGAAAGCCGGGCCTATCATATTGGGGAAGGCCAGCTTGAGCGAGTGGTCTCATTATAGGGGAAAAAAGGTACCAAGTGGCTGGAGTGGCAGAGGTCAGCAAGGGAAGGTGGGTCTAGACTACTAAGATTTATCAAGCTTCTTTTGATTATTCTTAAGCAGCTTTTTTTTTTTCTCCAGAAATTATGGGTAGGATTTGGTAAATGAAATTTTATAAGAGAACAAACAGAGCCAAAGGGACCGAACTTTTCGTCATTACACACATAAACCATGGCACAATATTGGGCAGCAAGTTTCTAAGTTTCTAAGTTAAATTTCAAGTAAGAAACATGAATACATGGATATTTGCCTATGCACAGTCAAAATAGCCAAGCACTCTTCATTTTGGCACAGAACAAGAGTAAAGAAGTGGAAAAGACAACCAATCATTATGCGTAAATGTGCCTAAATCATATTTTTCCTTTAAAAAAGTCATTAATAAGTTGGCAACCTAGGAGTTGGCTATTTGTCACTTAGGACTTAAGTCTTGGGTTTGACGTCCATATACCCTAAAACTCTTTTTACCTAACAAAGAAAAAGACATAAATAAGTAGGAGATAAAATTTCATTAGCTTAAAAATCATTCTTCATCACACAAGCATTCTTCACGTTTACATTGTTTCTCATTAACAAGAGCCAGTTCAACTAGGAATAAACGGTAGTCAAGGGAGAATCAAGTAACAACTGCTGAGGAGATGGGGCGGTTAAAAAATGGTTCATTTATACTGAACTTGACATATTTTCTAATATCTTGGTAGCTTTACTAGCGAATTGTTTTTGATCATGATAAAAACACAAATATTGGCATAAGAAGTCCTAAACATTAAACACTACGATTTGCGAGGTATGCAGAATACTTATACCCTGGGAAATCCTTGTGGGTCTAGTGGTGGATCCGCAATATCAGTAGCAGCAAATATGGTGGCAGTGACGGTGGGGACTGAGACCGATGGCTCTATCCTGTGTCCGTCTAGTTTTAACTTGGTGCTTGGCATCAAACCAACGGTGGGTCTCACAAGTCGAGCAGGTGTCATTCCAATCTCCCCAAGACAGGACACTGTCGGGTAGGTTTTCATTCGCATAACATTTTTTTACAAACCAATCTTGTTCAAGCTTAGGATTGCACTTTCTGATGTTCAACTAACATTTCCATTTGTTGCTTCATTTATCACAAGATCAGTTCAAATGCTCAATCAATGAAGACTCATTGAGTGCTAAATAATACAGGCCTATTTGTAGGACAGTATCAGATGCCGCTTATGTTCTTGATGCCATTGTAGGCAAGGACTACAACGACAATGCAACAATAGAAACATCAAAGTACATACCAAAAGGGGGCTATGCACAATTTCTTAAGGCTGATGGGCTCCGAGGAAAGAGACTTGGGATAGTGAGAGACTTCTACGATCAAATCGGCAATGATACTGTCAGGGATCAAGTTGTTAAGCAGCATCTACAAACCTTAAGGTAACTAAAAGCCCTTACGGCATGAATGTTTCACTTTTAAAGAACCTAAAAAACACTTTAGCCAAAGGAAAGCTCAACTTAATGTATATTAGTGATGTGGTGCAATTAATTCTTGCAAATTCAGGCAGCGAGGTGCTGTGTTGGTAGACAATCTCGAAATAGCCAATCTTGATAACTTGTTAGAACGTAAGGATGAAACGACTGCCTTGATTGCTGAGTTCAAATTATCCTTGAATGCATATCTAAGCGGACTAGTGACCTCTCCAGTGCGTTCAGTGACTGATGCGATTGCCTTCAACAACGAACACCCAAAATTGGTGAGAATAATCAGCTCCCATTCTCTGTATTTTTTTGAGATAATCAAGGCCGAATAATGGCCAGTTATGATTGGGATGCCAATGCAGGAGAGATTAGACTATGGGCAAGATCTTTTTATAGAAGCAGAAGCAACAAATGGGATTGGAAAGGCAGAGAAGGCTGCTTTGGCCAATTTAGCCAGATTGAATAGAGATGGCTTTGAGAAGTTGATGATAACGGAAAACCTGGATGCCTTGGTGACTCCTGACTCTTATTTGGCTGGAGTCCTTGCAGCTGGGGGCTCCCCAGGAATAATTGTCCCCGCTGGATTTTGCTCTGATGGGAGACCGTTTGGCATGTGCTTTGGAGGGCTAAGAGGCTCTGAGCCAAAGCTAATTCAGGTCGCATATGGCTTTGAGCAAGCCACAAAGATCAGGACGCCTCCTAAAATCAGAGTTTAAGACACTGCTACAGCATCTATTCTGCAAGTTTCATGATCTTTCTATATCAAGTAGTAACGAAGATAGATGTGTACGGCAGCTGGTGTTTGAATGCCGCAACAATAAGAATAAATTAACCTTTCATTATTTTTCTTCTAGCTTGCTTGTACTTAGTTTTGATTTCTTTCTTCTTCCTTCTTCCTTCTTCCTTCTTCAATAGGGAAGGCACCCTAACATATTTTATTTTAGAATACAAGATTGGGCATAATAACTGTCTTGTAAGCAACACACAAACCACATGGTATTCAGCCTACCCCTATACCATTACATCCTTAGGAAAATGATTGAACCGAAATTTAGGAAGTAAAACACAACAAACAAAATAAAAAAAATGAGCACCCCAAAGATCTATCATTACAAACTTTGGAAAGTAAGAAAATTACAAACATAAAACAATAAACCAATAAACTCCTCATCAAACCATACTATTATGGTGGGCAATAATACTCCAAACCAAGTTGGTCCCTGCAACATATCTCAAGACATTCCAAAGGAAATTTTCCTAGTCTATCATATATTTGTTGCCTATTAATAGAATGACCATGATTAACTAGTTTATTAGCTAGGAAATTACCTTCTCTATATGTAGTTTGAACTATAACCAATGAAAGGATAAAAGATTTACATTGGCAGATAAGGTATTCATTTCCCATGGAAATAAACAGTTATGCATTGCACCAACCCTTGTGAATCCAATTCTATTGTCCAATGGAATACCACGAGCATGACATATTTGCAACCCGATGAGCAAGGCATCTGCCTTAGCCTTCATACTTGTATCTACTCCTAGGTTGATTGCACAAGCCATATAAACTCATCCTTCAAAATCTCTTTAAACCTCTTCACCGCGACCTGCAAAGCCTACTCTATGCGCAATTTGCTTCTTGACCTAAAGTCCACAAGTGTGACTGTTATCCAAGAGCAGGCCCATGTGTGCAAACAAGATCTAGGGCATGACCCGCGCGCCCGCAACCCGGTTCAATAGCATCTGACCCACGTTTGACGCCCAAAAATGCCTAATGCTCATCAATAAAATTAACCACCGAAAACTTCTCCGTTCAAGCTAAAAAAGGTCTCATTAGAAATCTAACATAGAAGGGAACATTTTATGAATAAAAATTAAAGACTCACTACTCAAAGAAAATTAATTTGAAGAGATTAAGTAGTTCTTCGTAGTTTGTGACCTAACTACTTAAAAGAGAAATTTGAAGCAAATTAAAGAATTTTTTAAGCCTCATGGGGCTTTTGATGAGAATAAGTTGATTTATCAATCTGTGAAACACCTACAATGATTTGATTCAACATTGAAGAGATTTTATGAAGATTTTAGTGACACCCAAGTTCGACCCCTTTTTAGGTCTGCAAAGTTTCGATTTAATCACTTAAGTTATGGACAAAATAATGGCATTTTTGGAGCATAATTTTGAATGGTTTTAGAGATAGAATGTAGCTTTGTCTCCTTCCTATATCAACAGCTCGAAATGAAGAGAAAGAAGATGAAAAATTAGGACTCCAATAAGAAGAAAAGGTGACTTGTTTCAAAGGTGTCAGAATGACTCTTTAAAGTGAAATGTGAATTATTTTGTTTCTACTTAAGTACATATTAGTCACTGATTATGGTTGGTCCAAAAATCATAGAGAAAGCAAGCTATTTCAGAAACTCATACTCTTTACTCAAGCTTTTTCAAGCTCACGAAATTGGTTCTACATTTTGGTGATTCTACTATTAGCTTATTAATTCTTTCATACATTGGTTAGAAAATTATATTATTCTTTATATCATAACATATTTGAGTTCAATTCATACGAGTAAATAGTGATAGGGTTCATGTAAATTTAGGGCTTTTGTCCATATCATTCTATATTAAGTCTGTAGCACTTGTTTGAAACTTACATATCATTCTGTATTAAGTCTCTAGCACTTGTTTCAAGCTCACAAAATTGGTTTTACATTTCAATGATTCTACTATAAGCTTATTAATGCTTTCATACACTTGTTAGGAAATTAGATTGTTCTTTATTTCATACCATATTTAAGTTGATTTCATATAAGTAAATAGTGCTAGGGTTCATGTGAATTTGGGACTTTTGTCTCTATCATTCTGTATTAAGTTTCTAACACTTGTTTGAAGCTTCTAAACTTGAATTCATATCTTATAGAAGCTTAATTCAAAATTTGTACTTAATTGATACTCATTGTTAAAATTCTTGAAAATAAAATTTGTAACTTGGATTGGGGGAATGGTTCTCCCTTGTAATCAATTTGTTAATTGATTGGAAAATAACTCTAGTAGGTTGTTGCTAAAGTGGGGTAGAGTAGGTTTCGAGGTGGCTTGGGTTGAACCACCTTCCAAAAATATGTATCTTGGATAACTTTACTTGTTGCCTTGATTGTTTAACATAAGAAAAATGAAAAAGACTAAAGGACTTTTGATAAACCTAATTCACCTCCCCCCCCCCCCTAGTTTGCTATATAATTAATCTTATGAATTATATTCACTACTAGCCAAAGAACTCCCGAGCAATATCAACAAAATCAAAGTTGAACATGTAGCCTAAAATATAAAATATGTATAAGCTTAAAAAACTAATGACTACCACGCAACAAGTGTAATTTTTATCTAATCAATCATTTGTTGCTTAAGGTTATCAAAAAGTGCACAATTCTTTATTTATAGTGAAAGCACACATACACAACAAATGCAAGTTAGAATCTAGAATCAATCTATGCATAGAGAAACACTTCGTTTTTCATTAGTACACAAAGTTAGGAACTTTTGTATCATTTTGTTAAACCTTTGTAGGATGCATTGGGGAGCCTTAATGATAGCTAGAGTATGAATTCGCAAAGATATAAACACACTTAATCAACATTTACTTACCTCCATGAGATAAGAATTTTGATTTTCAAGTCTATATCTTTCTTGCTATCTTAGACAGTAATTCATCAAAATAATGTGTCATAGCTCTTCCTTTGTATAGATAAACACTTAAATATTTAATGGGCAGTTCAACATGTGAAAAATTAAGTCCAATGTTTAAGGAGCCTTTTCTTAATGCTTGGATCTTGAGGACCAATGATAATATTACTTGTTCTAGTGTTCACCTATTGGCCATTACATTCTTCATATTCTTTCAATACAACAATAAAATTCCCAATAAAGTTCTTCCTATGATTAAGAAAAACAATTATATCATCTTAATAAAGTAGGTGTGAGATCTTTAAAGTCATTGATGCCAATGAATTCCCCAATTTCCTTGACCTCCATCAAGTGTTCCAGCTTTTGGTTAAGGGCTTCTTATGCAATTATAAATAAGCTAAGGGATAAAGGATCTCCTTGTTGTAAACCCTAGCTTATTTGAAAAAATCAAACTTTTACCCTTGTAATCAGATAGAAAACCAATTATTAGAAATGCATCTATATATGATATCATAAAATGTGTTTTAAAAACCAAACTTGGAGAGCACTCCATGCAGTCATATGCTTTAGCCATATCCACCTTGATGATGGCATTGTGTCTAATAACTTTTCTATGTAGTTCATGTACCATCTCTCGAGGTAATGCAATATTTTCATGAATTGCGCTTCCTTTGGTGAAGCCTAATTGCTTTGGCAAGATCATGCTTGGGAGCACTATTAATAAATCGTGATTTAGAATTTTAGCAACATTCTTGTACTTAAAAGTGCAAAGGCTTATTGGCCTCAAATCAGCAAAACTAGTTGGTTAAGATGTCTTAGGAATCAAAGCTTGGACTGCTTCTTCTCACTTTTTGCGGGCTAGATCACAGGATTTTGGGCTGAGTTAGATCAGAATGGGGTCACTGTTTTGCCTGAGCTGGGTCAAGGCCAGCGTGGACTGAGTTTCTCCTCACGGCCTGCTTTGATTTTGGACTCTATCCCCTGGAATAATCACCCTCAAAGCAATAATTTCTTTGAACAAAATATATAAAGTACAGTTTTGAAATATTAGCCGAAAAGATATTTATATGTTCATTGTGACATTATTTTCAATTTGAAAAAAAAATTTAGATCATTTACTACAGTGAGCTCCTAGGCATATTAAAATATATGTTTTATCTTATATCAAAACTATTATTATTCATCCTTAATTTAACAAACTCAATTTATTGAGAATGAAAAATAGTTGATAAAAGAAAAGTGAAAAAAGTTGATAAATCATGGTATTCTACAGAAACAAATGCATGAACCGCTGGCGGAATCTTGTTCGTCCTACGGGATGGGGAAATTCCAAGATTGTTTCTCATTTAACTTTTTTTGCAATTATTTATTATCTTGATTTCAATCTTTTTGAAAAGAGAAACAAAGTGGATACAGATGTCTTCTTCTTGTTCTTCTTCATTTTGTCTTTATCTGTCTTTATTTATTACTAGGATTCAGCTGACCCCTAAATGAAGCGTAAATGAAATTAGAGCATCATTAACTTGTATTTCTTTAGTTTCTTAACTTAAAAATGAAATATGTTTTTTGATGTTAAAAATACCAACATAATTTATTTTCGAATAGATATTTGATTTGTAGTATTCTTTCCATGGCCGTTCATGCAACCCATTTGTTCCTCACAACTCTATGGTCAATACTGGCTAGCTTCCCATTGCTGACAATTTGAAATCACAAGTTGGAGATATATTACAAATAATCACAAAGTTAAATTTATAGAAAGAAAAAAACTCCATAATCACTTGTCGTGTGTATATGTCTATTCCAATGAATTAGACATAAATTATTTCAATGAGAGGTGAGAAAAAAACTTTCGTAATCACTTGTTGTGTGTGTGTGTCTATTCCAATGAATTAGACATAAATTACTTCAATGAGAGGCGTGTCAATGTATAGTCGATAGTTTGTTTATCTCACATTATCAAATTTCACATAAACTATCCCATCATCATGGCAGACATTTTTTTCTGCTCTTTCTATAGATCAATTATTGAAGAATTATTTTGAAAAGTAATTATGTGAAAATATTAGTCACAATAGATATGTCTACAAGTAAGCATATTGTTCCTCTATTTAAGAGAAAGGATGATTTCATATTTTGGCAAGCTAATGTATGTTAGTATTATATGGTCTTGATAGTTGTTTAACCAACTAGCTTAGTGATAAGTTAGTGTGAACTTTAATTGTGAAATTTGGAGTTCGATACCTTACATATAAGTGAGTATGTTATAATACTAAAAGAAAAAAAAAATTAAGAAAAAGGTCATGATGATGTTCTATGTTATAATATTAAAAAGAAAAAATAAGAAAAATAAGAGTTTGATGATATTTTATAGGAGAACATAAAAGAACGTATAAATGTTGAGAATTAAGAAAGAAATGTAGAAGAAAACTTTGAAATATAATCATAATGGCAATTGTTTCAAATATTAAGCACAAGGTACTAAAAGAAATGACTTCTATAACTTTCTAAAAAAATTAGAAAATATTTGTATTTCACTGTCTTATAAAAAGATGCTTACTTCTCAAATTACAAATTAAGTTATGATATAATGTTATGAAATTCATTTATTGCCTAAAACTTATTTCTAAGAAGAAAACATATTTCTTAAAGAAATTTTATAACAAATATTTACATAATGTAGAACAATCTTCACGTCATTTTTAAACCATTCCTTTGTAGCCAATGTAAAATGAGAGGCTTTATCTTGAGCATAATACATTCTTTTGCAAACCTCTTTGGATAACAAATCTCATAAACGAAGGGTGTCATTTTTTTAACTTAGATTCTTATGTTATATTAGATAACACATTACAATTCCTATTGTTAAAGAAGAATATTAAAAAAAATACCGGAATCAAGTCAAAATGATGGGAATCGTGTTGTTAAAATTGGTGAAGATTTCCTATTAAGTCAATTTTCATGAAAACGTGAATTCCCATTCATACATGAGTTTCCAGGGATCATTAAACTGTTATACAGAGTGGACTATGCTTCTGCAGAGAAAGTGCCAATCGAGGTTCCAATCTCCAAAGAAAGCGAAACATCCTCGCACGCCGTAATCATTAACTTATCTTGGTTTCAGACGACCTTTATTTTGTACCTGTGCAGCGTTCTCATGTTCAACAATAATGGAGGAAACAGAGGCCACAATACGAGTAAATGTGTTGCACGTTAAGCACTTAAGTCTCTGAAGTGGCTGCTTGCTGTTTACTGGATGAGACAAAAGGAAGGAAGTGATTGGGATTCCTCCACCGGCAATACTTGTAGCAAGGATGCGAATATACTGTGAAACAGTCGGTGCAAAGTTTAGTATTGAGTTTTTTTTCCTTTTCATTTTTTGTCTCTTAATACAGATTTGTTCACATTTACTGTTCATTTATTAGATTTTAACACATTCATTTCTGGAATGCTATGTAGTCTACATTGGTCTGTTACTACAAAACCAGATAAAAGTACCTGAAAATATTCTAGTGTAGCAAGAGATATTTTTACAGGAAAATAAATGCAAGATATGCAACCAAGAACTGGTTTACAGCAATAGTTAGATAAAGAATTATGACTCTTTATCTGTTTTCGACAAGTATTTATGTAGATAAATTTCTCTATTATCTGAAAAATGGTATTAGAATAATTGTTTAATATCATGAAAGAACCTGTAATAATCTCTTTTTCTCAACACAAACTACAAGAGAGAAAAATGATTCTAGAAATTTTCTTACTGTGAACAATTGGTTTGAAAAAATAGCTCATTTCGTTTTGGAGTGAGGATGTAGCATTAGATATGAAGTTATTTTTCAAATGTTTTATTTAAATATTCGATAGGATCCGAAAGGAGAAAGACTAACAAATAGTAAAAGCACTTCATAAAAATATCTTTTAGCCTGATTAGCTACGCCACTCTCTCTTTCAGTAAGTGGCTATTATTTATGAATTTGTTGACTACTAATTGCGTTGCATATTGCTTCCAAGTGGTTAAAGGTACACCACTCAATTTGCCTACCACCATTTTTTTTGCTATTCGATCAGAAAAATTGCATGTATTCCTTTTGTTAGATAAGTGACTGAATTTGCATGTTGGTCATGTTGTTATCCAACTAAAACAAGCTCTAATATATTTGTACATGGTATATTAATTGGTGTAACTTACTTCTCAAAAGCTGTGAGGTAATCCTAAACAATAAGAGTTTCTAAAAGGTAGAAACTTTAATGGTTCTTTAAGCAAATTGGAACTTCAAACTACATTGAAAAGTTCTCTCGAAATGTATAAACTATTAGAGTAAGAAAAATTATACAAAAAATAACTTTTTTGTTCTAAAATATAAAATTCTCATAAAAAATATCATTTTGAGTGAAATTTATAGATTTTTAATTTCAATTATTTTTGGTAGTTTTGGTAATTTTTGTAATGTTAAGATATGTCTCTATGTTTTTTAATATTATTTTTAATTAATAAAAATTTATATTTATATTTATATTAATATCACTTTAATATAGTATAAAACAAAAAAAAAAAGACACCATGCTATAACTTTTCACTTTAGTTGTCTTTTTGTTTTCTCAAAAGTACAATATATTTGTACATGGTATATTAATTGGTGCAACTTACTTCTCAAAAGCTATGAAATAATCATAAACAATAAGAATTTTTAAAAGGTAGAAACTTTAATAATTCTTTAGGCAAATTCGAACTTTAAACTGCATCTAAAAGTTATCCCGAGTGTATAAACTATTAATGTCACTTTAATATGGAATAAAACAAAGAAAAAGACACCATGCTATGACTTTTCACTTTAGCTGTCTTTTTGTCTTCTCTCATAAGTACAAAAGCGGTTCCCTCTAGGCAAGAATAATAATAATATTTATAACAAAACTTGGGCATGCTAAATAGACTTGCAAATATATGAAAACACCATTAGTTGATTCAGTGAGTCAGATAGCCATGAGTTCCATGGAAACCAGGAAGTCACCACCCCGCTTCTCTCTCTTCCCATCCCTACTCCTGATTCTCCTAGCCGCACAATCATTCGAAGCCCATGCCGTCAAGGACAAGGGATTCTCATCACTCAGAGAAGCCACCGTGAATGATATCCAGCTTGCTTTCAAGCAAAACCGACTTACCTCCAGAAAACTCGTCGAGTTCTACCTTAAAGAAATCAGTAGACTCAACCCCGTCCTAAGGGGGGTCTTGGAGGTGAACCCAGACGCACTGTGCCTAGCCGATAAAGCTGACCACGAACGATGTACTCACGCGCCTATCTCTCACTCTCCATTACATGGTATCCCTATATTGGTCAAAGACAACATCGCAACCAAGGACAAGATGAACACCACGGCTGGATCGTACGCTTTGCTCGGCTCAATTGTGCCCCGGGACGCTGGCGTGGTGACAAAGTTGAGGAAAGCCGGGGCCATAATATTGGGGAAGGCCACCTTGAGCGAGTGGTCTCATTACAGGGACGGTAGGACACCAAATGGCTGGAGTGCCAGAGGCCTGCAAGGGAAGGTGGGCCTAGACTACTAAGATTAATCATGCTTGTTTTGATTATTCTAGGTTTTTTTTTTAATAGAAATTATGGGTAGGATATGGTAAATGAAATTTCAGAAGAGAATTAATTAAGTCGAAGAAACTAAACTTTTCGTCACTAAACACACAAACCAAGGCACAATATAGGGCAGCAAGTTTCTGAGTTTTCTACTTCATTTCAGGGTAAGCTAAATTTCAAGCAAGAAACATGAATATCTGGATATTTGCCTGTGAACACAGAGTACATGATTCATCTAGTTATTCTTGCATCGGTTTCCCTCTGATCATGGCTAGGATAAGAAAACCTACATGCAGGATAAGCAAAATGCGGAAAGGAAAAAGATTATTTCCTTTGTTGAGTAAAGAAGTGGAAAAGATAACAAATGATAACCAAATGAACTTAAATTTGAAAATATATATATATATATATCTCATGAAGTACAAGTAAAAGCTTAATATGTTGGTTATGCATAAATAAGCTAAAACTATATTTTTTCTTTACATGACAAATACAAAAGTCATTAGTAAGTCAGCAACTTAGTAGTTGGTTATTGGCTACTTAAGACTTAGGTCTTGGGTTTGATATTCTATACTCTCTATCTCCTTTTATTTAACCAAAAAGAAAAAAGAAAAAAGAAAAAAGAAAAAAGCATAAATAGGAGATCTTTGTCAAGTTATAAAAATCATTCTTCATAAAAGGACACCTTCACGTTTACATTGTTTTTCTCACTAACAAGAGCAAGTTCGACTAGGAATTAAAAGTAGCCAAGGGAGAATCAACTTTAAAAACATAAATTTTGGAAGTCCAAAACACTAAACACTAAGATTTGCGAGGTATGCAGAATCCTTATACGCTGGGAGATCCTTGTGGGTCGAGTAGTGGATCCGCAATATCAATAGCAGCAAATATGGTGGCAGTGACGGTGGGGACTGAGACTGATGCCTCTATCCTGTGTCCGTCTAGTTTTAACTTGGTGCTTGGCATCAAACCAACGGTGGGTCTCACGAGTCGAGCAGGTGTCATTCCAATCACCCCGAGACAGGACACTGTCGGGTAGGTTATCATTCCCATAACATCTTTTTTAACAAATTCAATCTTAGGATTGCACTTTCTGATGTTCAACTCATATTTACTCCGTTTGTAGCTTCAATAATCACAAGATCAGTTCAAATGCTCTATCAACGAGGACTGATTAAGTGCTAAATTGTACAGGCCCATTTGTAGGACAGTATCAGATGCCGCTTATGTTCTTGATGCCATTGTAGGCAAGGACAACAACGACAACGCAACAATTGAAACATCAAAGTACATTCCGAAAGGGGGCTATGCACAATTTCTCAAGGCTGATGGACTCCGAGGAAAGAGACTTGGGATAGTGAGATACTTTTATGATCAAATCGGCAATGATACTATTACGGGTCAAACCGTTGAGCAGCATCTTCAAACCTTAAGGTAATCGACGACCCTTACCGCTTGAATTTATCACTTTTGAAGAACCAAGAAACCACTTGAGCGACCGGAAAGCTGAACTTAACGTATATGAGAGATATGATGCAATTAACTTTGCAAATTCAGGCAGCAAGGTGCAGTGTTGGTGGACAATCTCGAAATAGCCAATCTAGATAAATTGTTAAAACAGGATGATGAAACTACTGCCTGGAATGCTATGTTCAAAATATCCTTGAATGCATATCTCAGCGAACTAGAGGCTTCCCCAGTACGTTCCTTGGCTGATGCGATTGCCTTCAACAACGAACACCCAAAATTGGTGAGAATAATGAGCTCCCATTCTCTGTATTTTATTGAGATAATCAAGGCCGAATAATAGCCAGTTTTGATAGAGCTGCCAATGCAGGAGAGATTGGACTATGGACAAGATCATTTTATAGCAGCAGAAGCAACAAATGGGATTGGAAAGGCAGAGAAGGCTGCGTTGTCCAATTTAGCCAGATTGAATAGAGATGGCTTTGAGAAGTTGATGATAACGAAAAACCTGGACGCCTTGGTAACTCCTGCCTCTTATTTTTTCACTGTCCTTGCAGTTGGGGGTTCCCCAGGAATAATTGTCCCCGCTGGATTTGGCTCTGATGGGACACCGTTTGGCATGTGCTTTGGAGGATTAAGAGGTTCTGAGCCAACACTAATTGAGGTCGCATATGGCTTTGAGCAAGCCACAAAGGTAAGGACGCCTCCTAAAATCAAAGTTGAGGGCACTGTTGCAGCATCTATTCTGCATTTTTCATGATCTTTCTATATCAATAAGTTAACGAAGATTCATGTGTACGGCAGCTAGTGTTTGTACGCTGCAACAAGAAGAATAAATAAACCTTCACTTGTGCCTCCCTCGTATAAATTTTGTATAGATCAGTCCTATACAACTTAAAAGCAGCATATCTTTCTTACGGCAAAAATATTTGGAGCTTCGATTAGAAATAGACATGAAGAAGAGGAGCTTCGGTCATTTCTATACTACATAAGGAAAATTTCCTCCGCCAAATACTAATAAAAGACCATGATGGTAGCCTAGGCTTCCATCAAGATCAGAATCTGGTCGTAAAAATAACCAAATCCATATTCCTTCTCGCCTAGCATGAAAATAATCAAGCACGGGGCCAGCTTGCGGCACTTCCCCCTTCCTCCTTGAAAATTCTTCCCATGCCTTATATTACAAAGACATTTCAAACAGCATCCCGTGCCTCAGCTTTAAGATCAAGGTAAGGAAACAATCATCAAGGGTAGCAATTTTTGCTGACCTATTTTTTATGCTTTGATACGTCATTTTCCCATATCCGGGTGAGAATCTCGAAATTGGTAGCCGACATTTGACCATATCTTTAATGGCACCATGCACGGAATTACAGCACTCTTGATAGAGTTCTAACCCCGTTGCCCACTTACCAAAAAGAGCTGCCGGCTTCCCCAGTACGTACCCTGCTTAATGGCCTTCAATAACAAGTTCTCATATTTTGCTAGATTGCACATATATCATTCGTTTGTTTTTTTGTTTTCACTAAGTGGGGAAAATTCTTACCGCATGTGTAAGTTACTCCCTTATTTGATTAAGCTTGTGCACGGGGATGGATATACATCAATTACTAGTTAACCAACAAATCTTCACTAGTCTAATATTTCTCTTATGGAAAGAAGATGATTTTTTTTTTAATTTGTTAGTTAAATGGAGATATAGGGAAATTGGATGCCCAATGTGGGACCTCTTGGTTCCCAGACAACATGAGTTGCCAACTAAGCCGCATACAAAAGATGATATTATCAAGCGGCATGCATCCGTAGGACAAAGTGCAAATTTTATACATAAAGATTTGAATTGAAAGCTCAACATGATGTTGTTCTGCCTGCGGCTTAAACTTTATGTTTTCCTAGTTATACTAATTACATGAAACAAAAGAAAGCATCTTCATTTACGAAATACTAATGTATTATTCTATGGTTAGGTGGGAATATCTAATGCTGTTCGAGCAACCAGATAAACCAATTCCAACTTTCCTTCGTCCAAGCATCTACTATTCTATAAATAATTCGCTGATTCCCTACTGAAACTTTAAAAATGATGAGAGAAATGAACATTGGCATAGAGTTTGACAGTGACATAAGCACGTCCTTCCTAAAAATCGGGGAACTTTCATGTTAGAAGGAAGTTCCATCCTTCAATATTTATCATCCAATATCGGTTTTTTAAGTCAGAAATTGAAGGGGAAGGTCGGCGCTGTTCAACCTTGTGTTAGAAGAAAGGTCCACAGCTTAGAGTCAAACATGGCCGGTGGGTTCGTGGCCTTCGGCCAGATCTTGCCAACACTTTCTTTTTGGTAAGATTGGGCATCCGTTCTAGAAACAAGTGGAGCCCCTCAAAAGGTGGCCAAGTTTTTCTTTGTTTGCCGTTAAACGACCTCTGAAACTCGCACATGTCCTGTTCAGGACTTTGCAAAGCCAAATCCCTTGTCCACCACCTATAAAGGTTTCCTAGCATCCTCCTCAGCGTTAGACAAAAAGGAAAGAAGATGGCAAAACTCGGCACGGTGTTCATGCTCTTCTTCTCTTTAGTTGCAGCATTCCAATGGGCTCAAAGCGAGGGGAACTGGGCGACAAGGCTTGAGGTTCGAAATAATGAGATAGTGACCAATCTCCAATTCTACTTCCACGACACCGTCAGTGGCAGTAACCCCAGCGCCGTCAGGGTGGCTCAAGCGGCTGACACTGATAAATCCCTTACCCTCTTTGGTGCAATCCTGATGGTAGATGACCCATTGACTGAGACATCTGACCCGAATTCAAAGCTCCTGGGCAGGGCTCAAGGAATATACGGGTCAGCAGGACAGAAGGAAATGGGTCTGATCATGGCCTTGAACTATGAGTTCACCGATGGCATCTACAATGGTAGCTCTATTACC